>CM062804.1:1187820836-1189058147 GCA_031772625.1 Pinus tabuliformis
TTGGCCTAGGTATTCAACATTGAAGTCGTCCATTGACAACAACATATAATATTCTTTACTTTTGTCTTTCTAAAATTTCTAGAGGCAGTTGGATATCAAAGTGAAGTGAATGCGAGTTTGGGGAGTCTAAGGAGTCAAGGAAAATCGAAATTTTGGTGTTGGTCTCTCTATTTCATGCTCTGGATTGGGAGAACAAAGTCTCCCAAGTTGGACTGCGAAGTCGTCCATTGACAACAACATATAATATTCTTTGCTTTTTTCTTTCTAAAATTTCTAGAGGCAGTTGGATATCAAAGTGAAGTGAATGCGAGTTTGGGGAGTCTAAGGAGTCAAGGAAAATCGAAATTTTGGTGTTGGTCTCTCTGTTTCATGCTCTGGATTGGGAGAACAAAGTCTCCCAAGTTGTACTGCTACTGGAAGCTGTGAGCTGCTGCATGTTGCTACATAGTCGAAGTTGATTGAAAGAGATCAATCTTCTGGAGCCTGACTTGGTGTGGAAGGAAGGTTTGATCAAGGTCTAGGGTGAAAAGTCTCAAAGAATACTATTGAAAGGAAGATTGCTTTCGTTGGGTTTTCCCCTCGATGGGGTTTTGCCCTGGCATGTGCTTGCATCTTGTGTTCATTGTTCATTTTTTTATGCGCTGCTGCTTGCTGCTTTGTGTAATCGCTTGATGAACTAAAGAAAGAAGATATTAAAGAATCATAATAAAAAGTAACATCACAAGTAATTATCAAGATTGAGAAAATCTGTACTGCCTTTCTGATTTTCCAACATGGTATGGTGGAGAAAGAAGAAAAAGACAAATCCATTCATAGGCACTATCAGGGAAGGAGACTATCATATTCAAGGAAAATGCCTAACTCTATCAAGGGGGAGATCAAGCTTGAAGGAGCAGCTAACTTCAGATCTTGGAAGAAGGGGATTGACCTAATCCTCAAGAAGAACAAGGTGCTAGACTTGGTTAAATGAAATTTAAAGAAGCCTACAAAAGAAGCTAGTGATGCCGACAAAGCGAAATTCAAGGATCTAGAATTGGTGGCTATGACTCTGATGGTAGAAGGGATAAATTACAATCTTGTCCCATTCATAGCTAACATCAATCATGCTCAGGAGATGTATGAAGCCTTGTCAACGCTGTTCATTATTAAGAACATTGGTCAAGTAGCAAGTTTGAAAAATGAGCTAAGGACTATGAAGATGACTAAAGAAGATGATGCAGAAACCTTCTTTGTGAAGATAGCTAGACTTAGGGATGTTCGCTTGGCCATTAATGAGATTGTTCCGGAAAAAGATAAGCATCTCATGTCTTTTCAGTTTTGGGCTCATGCATTCATTTAGTTTTGATTATGTTAAATACTAATCACCATTCTCCCTCTATTGTCTTGATTAGGGAAAACATCCACAAGGAGGAGGATCTCTCAAGACAAGGTTAGTTAAGAAACAAAGGTATGCTTTGAATTCATTGATTGAAAAGATTATTCATTTGATAATCTATTAGTAGACTTGTTATGACTAGCAGTATTGAATCCTAGTGATTCTTGTTTGGGTGATTCATCCCTTGATAAATCTATCCTCCCCACTCTTATTTGAATTGGTAGAACCCTAGACAGGTTTTGGAAAACCCTAACCGAAGGGTACGCTATTATGAATGTCTAAAACCCTAAACTAATTAGGGATATTGTGAAATTCTAGTTGAAATCTTTATTGATGATTTCATGTTTTGGATTTTGGTATGATCAGGAAAGAGTTTGTTAGGATGGAATGATAAGATCTAAAATCTTGGAACTTTTGAAACAATCTTGTCCCATTCATAGCTAACATCAATCATGCTCAGGAGATGTATGAAGCCTTGTCAAAGCTGTTCACTATTAAGAACATTGGTCAAGTAGCAAGTTTGAAGAATGAGCTAAGGACTATGAAGATGACTAAAGAAGATAATGCAGAAACCTTCTTTGTGAAGATAGCTAGACTCAGGGATGTTCCATTAATGAGATTGTTCCGAAAAAAGATAAGCATCTCATGTCTTTTCAGTTTTGGGCTCATGCATTCATATAGTTTTGATTATGTTAAATACTAATCACCATTCTCCCTCTATTGTCTTGATTAGGGAAAACATCCGCAAGGAGGAGGATCTCTCAAGACAAGGTTAATCTGTATAAACTCCCACTATAGATCACCTAATAATGTAATATACTAAAACAAAATACTAGATCTACTTCTACAATCAAACTTTGCGGAAGCTTAATCAATTTGAGCTAGATCAATCAGAACACATATAACAGGGAAGAAGAAATCATACACATGAAACACAGAAGAATACTCTAGGGAAAGCCTCAACTAAAAACCTCGATCTCTGTATTATCATGCAAGTGGAAATATGTTAAGTATTACAAAAAGAATCAGCTCTCAAGCTATCCCGCTCTCTCTGCAATCAAACAATACTGCTCATAGACAGTTAAAGGCTCTCACAACCTTCTCCTCTGCCCTCCAAGATTCCTATTTCCTTGTGCAGTTTTTCTTGGGGTCCAATGCTTCCACTTGTGTGAATTCCCACCTCACACTGCTCACTTGGCTCAGAAATAACTGCACAAATCTGGAGGAGATAATTCCTTCTGCATGGATGAGTTTCCTATATAGGAAAATTCCTCCAACTGATAGTACATTGTCCCTCCCTTTGATCTCAACTGGGTCTCTGACTGAACTGACATGCATGAGTTATTTATGAGAGAATATTCAGTTATCTGGAAATCAATAGTTACATGCATGCAAACATTAACTAATTGAACTCACATTTAATTCCACAAACTGTTGGAACTAATCTAACTAGATTTGACTCAATTAACTAAGCCAACTAATTACAACTCATCCTTATCTCTTTAACTAAGGGATAAATTCCTCAATTAATGGAATAACTATTGCATGTTTTTACATAGACTTCATGTTTGATTTTCTCCAACTAATTAACTCAAGATGAATTAATTAATTATTTTACAAACAACTGCTAAGATCAAATTCGAATTTTATTATTCAATTTTAGTTCAGGGATTAACTAAAATTGGAATCCATCCCGAAATGCTATTTATAGAAATGCTATTTTTAGCACTTCCATTTTTCATTCCCTATTTCTATGTCCAACACTAGTACCTGAACTGCGATTTATAGCAATGCTATTTTTAACATTTCTTATTGCCATTTTCAACAATCTCTCTCAACAAGAAAGACATTCAACTAGAATCTGACCCTGAACCTTTGGAATGTTCTGCATGCAACACTTCTCCCAAGTGTTATTGCTCCAGCAACTCTAAAAACAAAAAATCTCCCAACTGATCTCCCTATTGGGCTAGAAACACCCTCTAATGTTGAAGCTCTCTCTACCGCTGAAAAGTGCTCCTTCTCTGACCTCTGTGCTACTGCAACAACTCCCTGCATCTCGCACTGTTGCACACCTCTTTGTGCCATCCTGCACTAGTGCAACACTTCTGTGCCTCTCGCATTACTGCAGCCTGCTAGCTCTGCGTTGTCTTGGGACTCCTGCACCATAGCTCTCTCTGCCGCTCCATCCGCATCTGTCTCTACCCACTCAACTAGTCCTGCTACTCCTCGTCGGGGCTCTCGTAGCAAGGTCAAATAAAAAATGTTGGGTACCTCAATGATCCTACCCCTATTCTAGCCTTCTTAGGACAGTCACTCCACATCACCCCACCTCCTACCTGGAGGTACGGATGCATGTGCTCCCTCTGCCCACTTGGGTCGAAATTTCCCCCTACTGGAGGTCTCTGCATGAGTAGATGCCTCCACTCGATCTCCTCTCGGCTTCTCCAATTGTGTCTGCTCCACAACCTCTTGAAGTTGCTTCACCAATTGTGGTTCCTCCACAATTGTTTGAGACTTCTTCTGTGGCTGCATGTTGAGAGGTAATTTACTCTCTCTCATCTAACCTTTGCCTTGCTTCTCAAGGCTTTGCACGCATCTTGTACCTCAAGTGCATACAAGTTCTTGCCTAGCACACCAATCTGTTTCATCTTTCCCGCCGTCACGAAATTTTCTGGAAAAAGAGCTGATTTTAAATTAGCGATATCTTCCTCATCCGAACTCCGATTCAGCCAATTTTTTTTGAATTTGGGTATTTTTTTTTTTCGCAAGGAATCCAGATTTGCTATTTGTTTCTATAAATTTTGCACAAAAATTTTCAGATCTGCTCTGCAAACTCGTGGCCCAATTTTAATTTTTTTACTTCGATTTCCCTTCTTCGTATACCGTTCACAGCTCTGATCACCTTAGCTCTAATACCATGTAGAAATTCCCACTATAGATCACCTGATAATGCAATATACTAAAGCAAAATACTAGATCTACTTTTACAATCAAACTTTGCATAAGCTCAATCAATTTAAGCTAGATCAATCAGAACACATATAACAGAGAAGAAGAAATCATACACATGAAACACAGAAGAATACTCTAGGGAAAGCCTCAGCTAAAAACCCCAATCTTTGTATTTTCATACAAATGGAAATATGTTCAGTATTACAAAAAGAATCATCTCTCAAGCTATCATGCTCTCTCTGCAATCAAACAATACTGTTCATAGACAGTCAAAGGCTCTCACAACCTTCTCCTCTACCCTCCAAGCCTCCTATTTCCTTGCACAGTTTTTCCTGGGGTCCAGTGCTTCCACTTGTGTGAATTCCCACGTCACACTGCTAACTTGGCTCAGAAATAACTACACAAACCTAAAGGAGACAATTCCTTCTGCATGGATGAATTTCTTATATAGGAAAATTCCTCCAACTGATAATACACTGTCCCTTCCTTTGATCTCAACTGGGTCTCTGACTGAATTGAAATGCATGAGTTATTTATGAGAGAATATTCAGTTATCTGGAGAGCAGCAGTTACATACATGCAAGCATTAACTAATTGAACTCATAATTAATTCCACACACTATTGGAATTAATCTAACTAGACTTGACTCAGTTAACTGAGCCAACTAATTACAACTCATCCTTATCTCTTTAACTAAGGGATACATTCCTTAATTAATGGAATAACTGTTGCGCGTCTTCACATAGACTTCATGTTTAATTTTTTCCAACTAAATTAACTTAAGATGAATTAATTAATTATTTTACAAACAACTGCTATGATCAAATTCGAATTTTACTTCTCAATTTTAGTTCAGGGACTAACTAAAATTGGAATCCATCCCGAAATGCTATTTATAACATTTCTTGTTGCCATTTTTAACATAGTCAAAAAACAAATGTATGCTTTGAATTCATTGATTGAAAAGATTATTCATTTAATAATCTATTACTAAACTTGTTATGACTAGCAGTATGGAATCCTTGTGAATCTTGTTTGGGTGATTCATCCCTTGATAAATCTATCCTCCCCACTCTTATTTGATTTGGTAGAACCCTAGATAGGTTTTGGAAAACCCTAACTGAAGGGTACGGTGTTATGAATTTCTAAAACCCTAAACTAATTAGGGATATTGTGAAATTCTAGTTGAAGTCTTTATTGATGATTTCATGTTTTGGATTTTGGTATGATCAGGAAAGCCTAACTTGTTAGGAATGATAAGATCTAAAATCTTGGAACTTTTCAAATATAGGATTTGCCATGTTTCCACATTGGAACCCTAGCTCATTGGGGTTTGGTGGAATGTGTGTTCTACATTGGAAATCTAATTCATTAGGGTTTGGTGGAATGTGTGAACAAGACCCTTATATTGTCTTAGAATTGATTTATTTGCTATGTGTGTGTTGTCTGATCAAATGCTAGTGTAATCAAATGATCGTGTGCCTAAGACTTATTTGATATTGTTGAGAAGTTGGGTTTGACTAACACATGATATGACATGTATGTTTCATGATGATGAAATCTAGGCATATATAGAAATGTCCTTTGGGTTGAATCCCTAGCTTGGTCTAGGTTAGATGTATTTATATTATCTGCTTATGCATGGTTATGAATTCCTAGATATGTGTGATGACCTAGTTATTGATGGTCTTGAGTCTTAGGATTTAATGAAGTCCTTGTCTGAAATTCTAGGATGTTGATGTTTGGAAATCTAGGGTGTTATAGTTAAACCTTAGTAGTGACATTGTTTAGTGTGAAATATAACAATCTCAAATTTATGCATGTAATGATTGTTGAGATTGAAAATCTACAGTTTTGGAATTAAACCTTAGTCAAAGTAAAATATCTGGAATATGATGATTTGAGATTTGTATAATATTGTTGAAATTGTGAAAATGGAAATCTAGGGTTTGCAAGTAACCTTAGTAGTAGTTGGTCATGCTGATTACTGATTGATGGATGATTGAAAATCTAAGGGCTTGGAACTAACCTTTAATGGAAGTTGGTGAGGGTGATGATTAAGCTGTGATTGACATTGATTGATTTTATGAAATCTAGGATTTATATGAATCCCTAGTGAGAAATCTAACATATGTATTTTGAAAGGATGTTACATGCTTTGAAGATCTATATTTGTTTTGAGTTGGATTTTCTATATGTTGTCGTAAGGTATGCAATACCTTTGGAAGACATATTGAAACATTAGATGGAATGAATGATCTTATGAAGGAGTCTAGGGTGTATAAAGTCCCTAGCAAGATGTTGAATAACATGCCTCTTGTTTATAATTAAGTCTGGGTATCTGATATGAATAAAGTTGAAATGCTTCCGTGATTCTGATATGGCTAACATCATGCTTCTATAGTTTTGGTTGTACTTGCTATTTAAGTTGTGCATGTACACAATCTTCAATTTGGTGAAGATGCTTGGCGTGACAAGCAAGCTGTGCAAGTACACAATCTTCAACATGGTGAAGATGCTTGATGTGACAAGCAAGTTGTGTTGGTACACAATCTTCAACTTGGTGAAGATGTGATGAGCATGATGGGTATGATGATAACTCTGATGAGATGGTTGGAAGCCACAAAAGATTCTCCGATGTTGAAAGGAAGTTGATCTCCCGAAGGAAGCATGAATATAAGAGATCTCCCTAGGATTAAGAGGGAGTCCAGATAAAGAGGTGCTTCCTGGTTGAGAGGGAGTGTCAAATATGGTTCTCTGCTTCATGTGTCATGCACTAGACCAAGACTAACAGCCATAAGTCTGAGTGAAGGCCATGAACAGGAAAGGGAAATTGGAGAATGCATTTTGTAGTGTTGCTGAAAGAAGGAAAGTAGGATCCAATTGAAGAATATGTTATTGCATCTGAAGTAGGAAGGAAAACATATGATCAAAGAATCTTCTAAGATTCGGTTGATAGTCCTACTATGAAAAGATGAGAAGAAAAATTTGTTGCCTGGAAGACCCCGAAGATTTATATTTGATTATGTACATGCGAAAGTATGTTATAGATTAGGGTTGTGTTTGTACAGGTGAATCTCTCGAAGGAAAGCATGTTGGTTACCAATCAATTTGATTGGGAGAGAATTGTTATTCTTGATCTATTGGATCAAGGGGTATTGAGGCTTTGCAAGTGAAGCATTACATGGGGAGACATCTTGCTGACACTTTGTGTTGATGTCTGAGCCTCGAAGTTGGAAAGGTGGCAGTTGGTCATTGAGCTCTGACACGCACCTAGATTTTGGGTTGGTGGTTAGCAAGTAAGCCTGCTGGTACTTAGAGGGCCTAAAAGCTTGAGTCCATCTTAGTCCCACCTAGATAGGTTGTCCTGGTCAGGAATCTAGTCCATGGCATTGCGGTGCCTAAATTGTTGAGTGACTGTTTGGATAGCTTGCCCTGGTCAGGAATCTAGTAAATGGCATTGTGATTCCCAAATTGTTGAGTGACTGGTTGGATAGATTTCCTTGGTCAGGAATCTAGTCCATGGCATTGCGGTGCCTAAATTGTTGAATGATTGGTTGGATAGATTACCCTGGTCAGGAAACTAGTCCATGGCATTGCGATGCCTAAAAGTTTTTCATGGTTCATATAGTTTGAGAGTATATGTACATTATGAATGCCTCCCTAGTTAAGAGGGAGTGTTGGAAAAAGTAACTATGTTCGGTCTTCAATAATGTACTTGAGTCATTATGTGATGTACTTGTCAAAAGAATAAAGAAAACTATTTTTGTTATTATTGTGACTTAATAAAGCATGGGTTTCATGCTTAAGTCACCATGTTTTAGGTCAAAGTCCCCATCGAAGACTTCTAGGATTTATTTTGAGTCTATAGAATTATAGTACATTTAAGGAGACTCTTCTTGGGATTTTGAATCATGTAAATCGGTTTAGTATTGAGTCAAATATGAATTATGGAACCTCCACACCATGTCGGCCTAAGGGCCCATTCGACCCCACAAGAAGCCTATAAAAGGAAGGAATCTGAATTCGTTTGGAGCATCACTTCTCATTCTCTCTCTTCTGGGTAGAAGTGCAAAAATATATTTGTCGAGCAGAAGTGCGAAGTAGGAGGCTGGGAAAGTCTGCTGCCCAAAAGCCGAAGTGAATGCAAGTTTGGGGGAGTCTAAGGAGTTAAGGAAAATTAAAATTTTGGTGGTGGTCTCTCTTTGTTTCGTACTGATGCCAAAAAATCGTGAGTTGCCGCAAGTTGCTACATAATCGAAGTTGATGGAAAGAGATCAATCTTCAGGAAGTTGACTTGGTGTGGAGGGAAGGTTTGGTCAAGGTCTACGGTGAAGAGTCTCAAAGAATACTATTAAAAGGAAGAATTACTTTGACTGGGTATTCCCCTCGAGGGGGTTTTGCCATGGCATGTGCCTACATCTTGTGTTCATTGTTTTATGTGATAAAGCTTTGTGTAGATGTAAAAATTGGCAGCTAGGGCCAAACTCCATGTGGGTCATCTTATTTATGGCATTTTTCTTGGATCCCTCTCATCGAAAGGTGTAGGATTGATTTAAAGATCATCTGATTCCGATAAGTTTTCATGGAGTTATGAATTTATTTGCGTTATAAGGCAATTCATCAAGGTCGGCCAGCAACCAAATAAACCCCACATGTGCTCAACGTTTGAGTATAAATAGAGGTGGCATTCAAGTCATTTCAACACATTTGGGATCTCCTCCTCTCTCTACTTTTGGGTTTTAGTAGGAGGAGAGATCAAGGAATAACGTTGCCCTGATCCAGAGGGTAGAAAGCCGGAAAAGCTGGAACTGCCGGAAAAGCCAAAAATGTCGGAACTGCCAGAAAGCCAGAACCAAAAAAGCTGAAAAATCCAGAACTGCTAGAATTGCGGGAAAAGCCGGAACCGCCAGAAAAGCCAGAACTGCCAGAAAAGCCAAAAATTCCGGAAAAGCCAAAAAAGCCATAAATGTCGGAAAAGCCGAAACTACTAGAAATCCGAAACTGTTGGAAAAGCCTAAATTGCCAGAAAAGCTGAAACTGCCAGAAAAGCCGAAACTGCCCGGACTGCCGGAACTGCCGAGAACAACCGGAACTGCCGGAACTACTGAAACAGCCGGAGCATCTGTCTCCGAAGGAAAGCAGCATGCAAGAAAATTATCAGAATGGCACAACGGAATATGGCCTACCTAAAGATCACTTCATTGGAAGACCAAATCTGAGGGTGGAAGGAAACGCAGATAACTAGTTCGGCCATTACGCGAAGGAGTGTCTGAATGGCAGGGACACATCACTTGATGATGATAACAATCATTCCAGGGACATCTTCAATGATCAAAGGAATGACAGGTAATGTAGGTCATCAAGGAAATGGCCGACTCTTCATAGAAAGCAAGGAACCCCAGGTATGAAGAATCAAATGTTGTTTTTGATAAGATAAAGAAGCGTTATCTTGTATTGGCCCTCTCCTTCAGATTCTTTGGGAATCTAGCTTATAGATTGTAGTGCTTCAAGGCACTTCATCGGATAGATGGGTGCACTCCCTAATTTGGTAGAGATGGAAACAATCGTGGGATTATACTTGGAGCCGATGCCACTTATCTCAGAAAGGATATAGGGAATGTTAACTCTCAATTGAATAAGGGTAACTCGATTCATTTACAGAATCTCTTTTATGTACCTAATCGCAAGAAGAACCTGGTGTCCATCTCGGAAATGAAAGTAAAGGTTTCAAGGTGGCATTCATCGATGGAAAGGTACGTGTAAAAAAATATAATTTTCAAAGATGTTTTTTCTCATGGGTTCAGGGTTGGCAATTTGTATCAAGTTGCAGGATGGTCCATTGGGGATCATGTCAATTGACATATCGCATCTATAACACCCAAGGTCTACCTATGGGGCCCCACCTGATGTGAGTCAAACGGTGATAGGGATGTCTGAATTCAAGTAGAGCATGAAGGTACATGTCTGAGATGTACTGAAGGAAAATTTTATAAGGGGACCATTCCCCTCATGCAGCAGGTCCACAGGTTTGGAACAACCCGAGGAGTTTGAGATTCCTGATCAAGAATCTCATCTATACAGGTGGAAGAAAGCCCTCTATGGCTTGAAGCAAAACACCCCGGACGTAGTATGAGGGGATTGATAACTGTCTGATGAAGCTGAGATTCACTAGGAGTGAAACCGATCTAAATCATTACCCGAAGGTTGTGGATGATAGACCTCTCATACCGACACCTTATGAGGATGACTTATTTCTGATAGGTGCAGACCCTCTCATTTGCAGAAGTAAGAGGGAGTTGGATTCACGATGTGGAATGATAAACTGCAAGCTTGTGACTACCTCGAGGAACTTAACTTTAAGAAATTATATGGTAGTGATGTCGGACCAGATTTGGGAAATGCCTCTGAGTTTCATAAACTCATTCGCGTTGATGTTCTTGGTGAACTTCTGTCCGTACATATGTTTTGCAGTTAGCATGGTGAGCTCATATTTGGTTGAGCCTCACTGGATTGGTGCCAAAAATCTTCTGAGAGATCTTCGGGGCACAATCTCTCATGGATTGAGATACACTGCCGGAAATATGAAACTACATGATTATTCGAATGCTGACTGGGCAGACAGTGTGGAGGATCACTAGAGCACTTCTCAGTGCTGGTTCTCTTTGGATTCTGCTTCGATATCATGGATGAGCAAGAAGCAAAAGTCGGTTGCTATAAGCACTGCCGAGACCGAATACATAGCTACGAGTACGATCTCATGTGAAGTTGCATGGTTGCAGAAGCTCTTAAGTGAGCTGTTTGTACACATGATGACTACCACTATGATTCTCTGCGACAACCAGAGGGAGGATTCGATTATTGAGGAATCTCGTATTTGATGATTGCTCTAGCAGATAGACATTAGATACTGCCTTATCTGCGATATGGTAACTCGATGAGCGAGGAGGCTCCATCGCATTCACATTGATGTACAGGTCGCAGACATTTTGTCAAAGCCCCGGGAAAGGTCAAATTTGTGACTTTCCCGAACGACTTGGAGTCATTGAGAGGCCTTCTTATAAGGGTCCTGCATGTTGTATGCATTGAGCTCTAAGAGCTCTAGGGAGCTTGGGGTACTTACTGGAGCAACATACGACCACAGGGCGACTCACCCTCCCCTGGTGGTGCACTATGAAAAGGATGATTAGTTCTTCTATGGGCCGGGATGATTAGTTCTCCCGTGGCAACTATGGAACAGGATGATTAGTTCTCCTATGGGCCAAGATGATTAGTTCTCCCGTGGAAACCGTGGAACAAGATGATTAGTTCCTGTGGGCCAGGATGATTTGTTCTCCGTGGCGACTATGGAACAGGACGATTAATTCTCCTCTGGGCCAGGATGATTTGTTCTCCGTGGCAACTGTGGAACAAGATGATTAGTTCTCCTGTGGGCCAGGATGATTAGTTCTCCGTGGCATCCACTGACAGGGTGGTTCATTCTCATGTGGACAAGATGATTAGTTCTCTTATCGATGCATCCTACCCATGCAGTCTGGGACTCATGGGAAGTACCTCTCATCTGATCAATGAGCAGGGAAATGAGGATAGGGACCATAGTAGTATTATTGATGAACACGTCGCTGTATCTACCGTACTCCCTATGCTAGGATGACCTCCATTGATCTGGGATCAGTATGAGTGGTTTGAGACTCCTACCCATGCAGTCTGGGACTCATGGGAAGTACCTCTCATCTGATCAATGAGCAGGGAAATGAGGATAGGGACCATAGTAGTACTATTGATGAACACATCGCTGTATCTACCGTACTCCCTATGCTAGGATGACCTCCATTGATCTGGGATCAGTATGAGTGGTTTGAGACACTCTCTTGTGACATTGATCTGGGATCAGTATAAGTGGTTTGAGACACTCTCTGGTGACATTGATTTGGGTTCAATGAAACTGATCTGGGATCAGTATGAGTGGTTTGAGACACTCTTGTGATATTGATCTGGGATCAATAAAACTGACTTCGGGTCAATAAGAGTGATGTGACACACTCTCTTCAGATGAAGTTGACTTCGGGTCAGTAGAGAATGGTATGAGACATTCTTGATCAATTCTTCTTCTTCATGGTTCAGCAGAGCAAAGCTCAGCAGATCAAAGCATAGCAGAGCAGAGCTCAGCAGATTAGAGAAGAACAAAGCAGTGCAGGGCATTGATGGCAGAGATAGTACAGTCGGACATATGGATCAATGAATGGAGTAGTGTTGAAATTGGCAACTAGGGCTAAACTCCATGTGAGTCATCTTATTTATGGCAGTCGATATTTTTCTTGGATCCCTCTCATCGAGAGGTGTAAGATTGATCTAAAGATCATCTGATTTCGATAAGTATTCATGGAGTTATGAATTTATTTGCGTTATAAGACAATTCGTCAAGGTCGGCTAGCAACCAAATAAACCCCACATGTGCTCAACGTTTTAAGTAGAGGTGGCCTTCAAGTCATTTCAACACACTTGGGATCTCTTCCTCTCTCTACTTTTGGGTTTTAGTAAGAGGAGAGATCCTAAGGAATAATGTTGCCCTGATCCAGAGGGTAGAAAGCCAGAACTACCGGAAAAGCCGGAAACGCCGAAACTGTGGGAAAAGCCAAAAAAGCCGGAACTGCTAGAAATCCGAAACTGCCAGAAAAGCCGGAAATTTCAGAAAAGCCAAAACTGCTGAAAAGTCGAAACTGCTGAAAAGCCGAAACTGTCGGAAAAGCCAGAACTACCCGGACTGCCGGAACTGCCGGGAACAACCGGAACTGCCAAAACTGCTTGGAACAGCTGGAACTGCCAAAACTGCCGAGAATTGCTGAAACAGCCAGAGCATCTGTCTCTACTTAGCAGCGAAGACAACAAGCATGCTAGGGACAATCAACAAGCAAGGGACAACAAGCATGCTAGGGACAACAAGCATGCTAGGGACAACAAGCACATAGGTCAGGATGGCAACATGGTGCAACAATGGCACATAATGCAATACAATGATGGGTACGGTCATGATTAATGAAGCGTGATGAGATGCAGCATAGTGATGATGGGTGCAACATGGTGCAGCGCGGTGAGGTGCAACATGATGACGAAATGCAGCACAACGATAGGTGGAGTCAAGAGAATTAGTTGAAGCAGCATGTCTTCAACTAATCTCATGTATCATCTTTTTAGAGATGATCTATGCTCTTATCTAGATAAGTCAAAGTGTTGACTTCTGTTGTAAACGTACTATCTCTCTCTCTCTCTCTCTGTTGAGCTATTGAAGAACATGTAAGAAGAATTGATCAAGGGTTTCCCCACATTGGGGTTTGTCCCTGGCTAGCGCCACATCTTGTGTCCTCTTGTCTTGGCTTGTCTTCTGCGATTTATGTTTATGTTCTATCTGCAGTTTACTTTAATGTTGATGTGATTGCTAATCTGGAAAAGATATGGAGCTAACTGTAAAAATTGAAATAAATTGCTCTAAGCATAGAACATACCTAAAATTAACAATGATTGCTTGATGAACTAAAGAAAGAAGATATAAAGAATCGTAATAAAAAGTAACATCGCAAGTAATTATTTCCAGCAGTTACATTCTTCAACACTTGCAAATCAATATGAGAGATGTATGATTCCTTTTATAGTCGGTATAAAGTTGACATATAAATACATACATATTACTTTAGAAGTGAAAAAAATAAAAAATTATACATCCCAGTGTTTCTAATTGTTAAGAAAATAGATAGGAGCCTTATTAATGTGTTCATGTAATTTCTTTAAAAGCTTAAGATGGAGTTGACATGTCATATATATATATATATATATATATATATATAATTAAAAAAATATTTCAGCATGATAAATAAAATATTTCAATGTCCATTTTCAATAAAATATTTCTATAAACTCTATATAAAGCAATTAAAAGTATAAAACATTTTAATCATATGTTACTCAATATAAAGAAGATATATAAGTTATTTCTCTCAAACACACATAGAAAGCACTAGCAGAAATTCATTTTAACTCTATTAATACATTGAAAAATGATCAAACCCCTTGAAATAAATTCTTTTTGAAATGAAAAAATTGTAAAAATCATTACACCTGAAAAAATTTGATCCCTATCCACACATAATTAATAAAACTAAATTGATTAGTAATACAAAAATAAAATATATATGTTAGAATAATTCACGAGATACAGAATAAGAACCCAAAACCATTCCCAATGCTCCTCAGTCACCTTGACATTACAAGTGTACCCTTAAGTCCAACCGTCCTATCTCAAGCCTCTCAAGCCTCCTTAAACTTATAGGAATTATTTATCATACCTTATTAATTTTAATTACATTAAGTACATAATCCTACAAAAGAAAGCAAAAACTGTATCTTGATTAGTAATACAGAAATACAATATATATATTAGAGTAATTGAGACGAGATACAGAATAAGAACCCAAAACCATTCCCAATGCTCCTCAGTCACCTTGACATTACAAGTGTACCCTTAAGTCCAACCGTCCTATCACATTAAGTACATAATCCTATAAAAGAAAGCAAAAACTGTGTCTCTACCTAATGACCATATCTAACTGAACTTAAACCTCAAACAAACAAAAAGCTTTGTGAAACAGACTTCCTACATGAAAAAATGACAAAATCCATTAAACAAACTTACACACAGAAAGGTGGCTGCAGGGGAACTGTTTGACACTTGAAAATCTGCTGATCATGAATCCAACTTGCAGAACGGCGATGATCGTCCTCATGTTTGAGAAAGTTCCTGACATACATGAGTAAAGATGATTATCGATTGGCTACAAAATTACAGAGTGCCCTTTTAGAATTTTATGGCCAATAAGGGATACGATCACATATGACATCACATACAAGAGTACTTTACTAAACATTCAACCTGATATCTTGCATCCAAGAGCTGCTGGTGGCGTTCTTTCTTCTGGTGAAGGCATTCCCCACACCAGCTGAAGAAATCGCGTTGGTGCTTCTTAAGTTCCCTGAATACAGCGCTGTAAATTGATAAAGAAATAAGTTAGGTTGGTCATGCATTTTTACCCTTAATACATTCACATGATATATCTCAGTTATTTTTGATATCAGAAAATAAGACGCCATCACTTAATATGGAGTTAGAGGAATGAAGGAATATTGAACCCATTTTCAAACAAAGACGGGAAATTGCACTGTTCCTGAATACAGTGCTGTAAATTGATAAAGAAATAAGTTAGGTTGGTCATGCATTTTTACCCTTAATACATTCACATGATATATCTCAGTTATTTTTGATATCAGAAAATAAGACGCCGTCACTTTATATGGAGTTAGAGGAATGACGGGAAACTGCACTGTTCCCAATTTTATGCAGGATCGATGCCTGTTATCTGTGTTTGACTACTGAACAAGAACAATATCCCAGGAATAAAAGAATAATATTTGCAACCCGGACCTTCAAATTTCTAAAAACAAAGATCTCGTCATAGGTTAATAAAAAATATCTCTAACTACATATGACCTGAATTAAAATGTGGAGCAATGAGGTGTAGACTATACAAAAAGTCATAAAGAAAAAGTTATCCAGTGAACACTTCAAATGAATAACTGAATCTGAACTCTGATTAAGGTGAGAACAGTTGTTTCAACTAATACCTGGTCAGAAATCCATCTTCCTAAAGTAAAATGGTATTAACTGATGGGTATCTTCAAATAACAAAAGAGATTAGCTTCTGCAAATTACAATAAGAGTAGGGATTTTACTAAATTATTGAGTTACATAGCAGATACTTCAGAAAGTGAAAGTGAAAGCGTAATTGTATTAATGTCGAAGTTACCAAGCTCTCGACGCAACTAAAATACATCACCTTGTAAGGTACAATCAGTAAGGGAGTGCCTTAAACTATCTCCCAAAGCTAAGCATCAAATCTAAACAAAAATATAAATATACGAGTCATAAAAGGGTTGCACACTTCTATGGTGTATGTTACTTTTGGGCTACTCTGAAAATGTTTACACCTTGCTTGGCAGTCCTTCATGTGACAGGGGGTTGGCCTACTATGTGTCTTAATAGCCTATGCTCCACCAAGTTTCCGCGACAAGGGAGCATGGGTGTGGGAAGACACACAAAGGTGACATGTGGAAGCACCCCAAATTTTAAGAGAATTTGGGGGGTGGCCAGGGGGGATTCCCTAGCATAGGGGTCACTTGTTAGTTTTCTTTAAACCCAACACCCGATATTTAATTCCCAACAAAAAGTTACTAAATAAACACTTAGCTAGGTTCCTAACAAAAGATATTCAGTGAAAGAAAATAACAATCTCACATGAATCACAATGATACACATAGGTGTCTGCCCAACAAATGAATTTAGCATTAATAAAAACTCAAAACCTACTTGGGCTCCTGCCCTAGGATAATGGCCCAATTGAGAAAATACAAAATACAATTTCTCTCTTGCAAATCTAGATCTCCAGCCTCTCTGCACTCCCTCAGACCCAACATAGGCCCAATGAGATATTAGCTCAATAAGCCAACATATTAATGTGTTTTTTCCTAGGCCTGTCAGACCTAGCACATTCTTCAATCTTCTGTTGTTGTTATGTGTCTTCTCCCTCTCCCTAGCCTTGCTTTTATAACTTTACGTTGAGCCAAAATCCTAATCCTAAGTCTAATCTCAAAGTGATTGATGGCTGAGATTAGATCTAACCTCACATGAGATAAACAACTAAGATTAAAACTTATTAAATTACATTATTTTTCCTAAGTTAAACTTACACTAAGTTACATTAGCAACTTGCTAGTCTCTCTGCACTCCCTCAGACCCAACATAGGCTCAATGAGATACTGCTCTCAATCTTGTGTTGCTTGTGTGTCTTCTCTCCCCTAACCTTGCTTTTGTAACTTTACATTGGGCCAAAACCCTAATTCTAACCCTAATCTCAAAGTGATTGATGGTTGAGATTAGATCCAACCTCACTTGAGATTAACAACTAAGATTAAAACTCACTAAAATAAATTACCTTCCTTTTCCTATGTTATATTAGCTCAATAAGCCAACATATTAATGTGTTTTTTCCTAAGCCTGTCAGAACTAGCACATTCTTCAATCTTGTGTTGTTGTTGTGTGTCTTCTCCCTCTCCCTAGCCTTGGTTTCCAACCTCACTTGAGATTAACAACTAAGATTAAAACTTATTAAAATAAATTACCTTCCTTTTCCTAAGTTATATTAGCTCAAAAGCCAACATATTAATGTGTTGTTGTTGTGTGTCTTCTCCCTCTCCCTAGCCTTGCTTTTATAACTTTACGTTGAGCCAAAATCCTAATCCTAACTCTAATCTCAAAGTGATTGATACCTCACATGAGATTAACAACTAAGATTAAAACTTATTAAAGTAAATTACATTATTTTTCCTAAGTTTTATTAATATGTGTTTTTTCCTAAATTAAACTTACACTAAGTTACATTAGCAACTTGTTCAACCTAACTCAAGTGTTCTAAGGAGATGTGGACGATTTTTGCATGCCTAGACACACTCATTGAGATATTGCTCTCAATCTTGTGTTGTTGTTGTGTGTCTTCTCCCTCTCCCTAGCCTTGCCTTTATAACTTTACGTTGAGCCAAAATCCTAATCCTAACTCTAATCTCAAAGTGATTGATGGCTGAGATTAGATCTAACTTCACATGAAATTAACAACTAAGATTAAAACTTATTAAAGTAAATTGCATTATTTTTCCTAAGTTTTATTAATATGTGTTTTTTCCTAAGTTAAACTTACACTAAGTTACATTAGCAACTTGCTCAACCTAACGCAAGTGTTCTAAGGAGATGTGGGCGATTTTTGCATGCCTAGACACACTCACTGAGATACTGCTCTCAATATTGTGTTGTTGTTGTGTGTCTTCTCCCTCTCCCTAGCCTTGCTTTTATAACTTTATGTTGAGCCAAAATCCTAATCCTAACTCTAATCTCAAAGTGATTGATGGCTAAGATTAGATCTAACCTCACATGAGATTAACAACTAAGATTAAAAATTATTACAATAAATTACATTATTTTTCCTAGTTTTATTAATATGTGTTTTTTCCTAAGTTAAACTTACGCTAAGTTATATTAGCAACTTGCTCAACTTAACGCAAGTGTTCTAAGGAGATGTGGGCGATTTTCACATGCCTAGACACAAGGCCTGTGCAAAAGTACCTGCTCGAGCTACAAACTTCAACACTCCCTCTTAGGGAGGGAGGTACTTCTGGAAGAACTTCCTTCACCTAGATTTGTCTCCAACCCCACAATCCCGTCTACTATTGTAGTTGCTCCCTCTGAATTGGAAGACTTTCCTGCTTTGTAATCTTATCTAAAGAGTTGTTTCTTCCAACCATGCGCCTAAGAGGTTTCTCATGAGCATCAATCATTGTTAGCTCATACCCACTAGTCCCGACAGATTTGGAAGAGGCCTCTTGCCCATCTTCCAGATTATAATGCTGAGTGCTTAGTATCAACTCAGTTTTAGAGTCTCCTACTCAATCTATGTCACTAACATCGATCTTTTATCCAAGATCCCATTGGATCTGCTTACAAGTTGGCCCTACAAGCTGTAAAACTTACCCTTCCTGACACCAAGCCTAACTGTTGTAACCTGGGTAGCTCCCTCTAAACGTATGAATACTTGTCCTTTTCAAAACTCAACATCACACAATGTGTCCTCCGGAGCTAAAACTAAGGAAGTTCATCTTCAGCTCGGGGCATATATCTCCTCTACCACCTCCAGAGAACCTCCTGATTCTAGCTACAATAACACTATTCCAACTCCTTTCATTGCATGTATGGTACTCATACCAACATTCACATGCATGTTAGAATCTGTTTCTAATACACTAAGGAGCATTTACCTCATTCCCATCATATGAGAAGATGCTCCACTATCTACGAACCATGCATCACTGTCCAGGCACTTCTAACACTAGTGCCAGAAAGACAAGCAACCACTAATGAGAACTCAAATTTTGCTACAAAACTTTCAATCTCGATTGATGCTACAACCTATGCTTTCCCTTTGTCTTTCTTTTTGTTTGGATACTAACTCGCATAATGTCTTGGCTTGTGACATGCAAAGCACTTGAATTTTCTCATGTCCTCGTTCCCATCCTGAAAGGATCCTCCCTCCCATTTGACAACCCCCTTGCCCTTTCTTACATGACCTGAAAGAGAAATGTTCCCCTCATCCCTTTCAATTTTTACCTAGTTGCCATGAAGAGCCTCCTGCAAGTCTCCTCTTGGGTGAAGTCATCCCACAACGTATCCTAGGTTGGGAGATTCTCTTGTGCCACGACTCTTTTAACGAATGTACCCCACTGCTCTGTGAACCCATTCATAGTTGTCCTTACCAGTTTTGAGTCTAATACTTTTTCCCCCACTTCAATCTCTTACTTGAGATATTCTGGTGAGATAAGAAGAAACGATTTCATTCTTGGACATCTTGGTGTTGCTTAGTTTCTCTCTCAACACCATTTTCCGGTTCTAGTTGTTGTTTTGGTATAATTTGGTCTTAAAAACAACGCCTCCCACATTTCTCTAGTGTTTTTCTTCCCAGATATATGAGGAATAATATGGTTCTTCACTTCATCAAGATCCTCCTGGGTTTCACGTCCTTATGCTTATGAGCAGCTAGAAGTGTTGCATTGGTAGGAGGGATCTAAGTTTGTAATACAAACTCCCAGATCTCATTCTTCTCTAAGACCAACGCAATCCTCTCCTTCCAGATGATGTAGTTGGACAAACCATCCTGACGATCTTCAAACCTAAGATTGGTCATCATCCTGTCCAGCTGATCAAACCTTGTGAAAACAAATTTGATGAAAAAGTGCGCTCCTCGCGTTCTCTACAACTACTCAAATCCTACAACTTTCTGTTATCTTATTTCTACCTCAACGGATGGCACCTTAACCGCCACTGTCCACGTTCACGTTCTTTTCTCTACAAACCCGCATCTAGTGCGACACATCCTTCAATGTTGGTCTGCTTTGTTGCCACTATTCCTCATGTGTTTGTACCAAACATCCTTGTCAACATTTCCTATGTGGCTAGCAGCTCAAGCTCTTGTTTCCTGCAAAACTTGCCTATACTTGTACGTGTTGTCGCCTCTACCATTCGCACGTTACCTTGCCACTAGTGTGGCAACCCTCACATCCCTAGCTCAACCACTTGCTTTGCGTGACTGCTCTCATCTCGACCTTGGCGATGGCTTAGTCCATGCCAACCAATCCACAGGCCTTCTCAAGAGACCTGTGTCATAGCATTCCTCAGCTCCTTTGCAACCACTCTATTGACCCGCATCTCTCCATCTTCAAGCTACCACTATTTGCGTGTCTCTGCTAACGACCTCTTCTCCTTATGTAATTTCTTGCACTTGCAACCTCGACTCTCGACTCGACCGACATTCAACGACTGCATTTACGGTTGCCCTTCTATGTTCGGTGGCTAACTGCAAGCTACATTCGATGGTTGTGTTCAATGTCGACCTACGAGCTGGTATCAGTGGTTGTGTTGGCAGTTGCTTGCGAGCTGCTCCAGTTACCAAGTGGGCCATTTTACCACTCAAACTAGTAGGGGATCTTAGAGGGGCACATGCTAGGTCAAGAGCAACAATGAAGCTATAGTCAACTGTCACCACAGCCAAAGCTTCCTACTATTTATGGACTTTCATCGACGGGAGGAGACCAGATATATAGAGAACCACTTATAAAGAATAGATCAACTAAGATGGGTGTGAAGTGATCTCAGGGACCCTTTCCTAGGGGAGGCTCAAGAACTTGTTTTCCAAGGGGTTTTTGAAGAGTTGACTTTTCAAAGGTATGGGAGCACACGGGACCAAGTGAACCCAAGTTAGCCCAAGAAGGAGGAGTTTAGCAACCAATGATAGACTTGACCTAAACAAGGAGGAGAAGGGGACCAAAGAATTGATTTTCAGTTGAAGGTGCAAAATGATCCCTATGAGGAACTAGCCTAGGGAAGCTTAGGGCAAAAACCAATCTCGAGGCTAGGGCTTGGGATATCTCACAACCCCACCGTCGAAATTTCCTCAAATTTGGAGGCGGCCTATGTGGTACACCAACGCAGTAGAGGCCAAGAGATCGAATTTTTCTTATGGGTGGTTTGTAGGGAAAATGATGCCCTAGGAGCCCTAATGTAGCTAGACCTAGAATAAAGGAGGAGAGGTGAAGAAAAATGTTTCTTTGAGTGATCACCTTATGGTAGACCAATGCTTAATCCTTTGGGGAGATTGGAATCAAGAAGAATATGAAGATAGACTTTGTTTCTAGGTCAAGTAGGCTCTAAGATCAACTTTGGCAAAGGAGAGTGACCTTAAAAGCTTTTATACTTCGTTTGCAAGGTGAGGTGGCTTGTCAAGATAAATTTGACCATAGAATTATCCATAGGATAATTCGTTCTGTTGTCGCGCGGATTGACACGACAACCCTCAGACCGGAGGCTGTCACTCTGATCCCCGATCCCTCCGTTTAAGCCTGTCTCCCGCGGCTAAGGGGGGTAGTCCCTGTGAGATGATGAGACCAACTGTCGACCAGTTGGTTGGGAGACACGAGACACGATTAAGATAAGCACTAAAATGATTTGATTAATTTAGCAGACCAGTGCCTTAAAAGATTGTTATTAAAATGATTACTTGTTAGATGATATAGAAACATAAACCGTGAACAGCAATCATTTGTCATCGAAAGGTATCAGCTAAATCACATGACCAAAACGATATCCGGCAACTGAAAATTTTGAAGAGATAAATGCCTTAAAACACCCCGAGAATCGCAAATCATTAACCAGATATCAATTTCGTATCTCGACTTGAAAATTTAGATCCCAGCATGAAAGATATAACATGAAAACCACTGAAACTGGCAAAAATAATTTTCCACAAAATTTTTATATTTCAAAATTTAAAAGAAAAAACGAAAATATTTTTTTTCGATTTTTTTTAAATATTATATATCAAAAAAAAAAATAAAAAAATAAAAAATTAAAAAAATCTAATAAAACATAAAACTTAAAATCTAAAACACTAACAAAAATATAAACCTAAGCCTAAGTTTTGAAATAAAAGATTTTTACTATTTTTTATATTTTATATTTTTATTTTAAAAACCAAAATAAAACAAAAAATGTAATCTAATTAAAATCTAACTAAAGTTAAATTAAAAAAAAAAACAAAACAAAACAAAACAAAACTATAGAAATTTTACATCTAAAAGCATATAATCTATAATCTAAGTTCTAACCATATAAATAAAATTTAAAAGTCTAAACTACAATGCAATACAATAAAAAAAAAACCAAAATTAAACCTACGCTATCCCCTTTTGATTTAATTTAAAATACAAAATCTAAAACTGAAAACTATGAATCGAAACCCTAATCAGCTACGCTATTAACATAAATCGAAAGACAAAAAATGCTCAGCGTAAATAAAAAAAAATCGCATGCATCCTGGCTGAGTGAATGAATAATTAAACGCTCACGCTGCAGAGATTTCTTGAAGAGCTTACGCGTCGAATTTTTGCTTGGTTTACGATTTTGCAGGTACGCAGATTTGATGATGGGGCGATCAGAAACTGCTTAAGGGATTACCTTCGTGACTACGCAGAATGACCAGAACGAAATCGACTTACCTGCTACAATGAATTGATTTTACCTGCGGCGATGAACTAAAGCTTTTGACGGATAGCTGGATAGATTTCGTCCTGTCGGCGGCCTGAAAATTGACTCGATTCCCAGCCGACAACTGATATCTTCTCCTTCAAAGCGTTTGGCCTTCCAAAAACTCGTCCTTTTGAAATAAAAGATGCCGGCTCAGTCTCAGTTTGCCAAATACGCTGGCAATAATTCGTTCTCCTCAGGTCAAATCATTTTTCTTGAATGCACACACGCATCAGATCATGAGCTTCCAGCTTCCGTCGAGGTGATAGCTCAACTCAATTTATGGTTTGGTCAAGGTTCAATGATCAATTGAAGATGGCTCTCTCTTTAATGAACCCTGCCCATGTAACAACAACGTGGCCTCTTGCGAACCCAAATGGATTCTTCCAATAATTCTGATACCGATAGCAGCTATTCAATTTCCGGCAAAGTAATATTAGCTTTCCAATGGCTGTGAACAAGTTGAAACCCCGAACCTCTAGATCGCGTGACCCATTACTGCAGAAAGACAAAACCCTATGCCTGCAATCACAAAAGAAAACAAAAACCCAAATGAAAAATCTGTGTAAAGCAGAAATTTAAAACCCTAGACAGCTGATTAATTTACAGATTTGGCCCCTTAACAGCCTGATTCAACGATAAGCACAGAAAATATTCAAAGAATAAAAATTTAAGGGTTCCACTGTGAAGAACTTCAGAAAATCTCTCATGTAAATTAAAAATAAACTGAATGATAGACCCAGGATCAAATCCAACTGGGCTCAGCAAAGAATGCTCGTGGGAGTTGGCTGGTTCAGCCGAGAACTTCCCCGAACGCCCACAAATTTCCTTCAAAAAATGTTTTCTGCACAGCTCAAAACAACCATCAGTAAAGAGGGAAAAAATGCTGCTAGATCTCAGGAAGTAATGGAGATACCTGCCATTACTTCAGAAACCCTAACAGCACTCAAACCCTAGCAAGTGAACAAGATACCTGTGCTCACAATACTCTACAATAAGCTATTATTAATGGCTGAAAATAAAATATGCAGAAACTAAAATAATCTCACAGCATTTCAAGAGAGTAACACCAGCAAGATATGGACCCCAAAGTCTTCTTTTATTAACCAGAAACAGATTTACAAGAGAGCTTCTTCAGTACCAGACTCACAGATCCAATTGATCTGAAATGACCCCCTAAGACGCTATTTAAAGGAAATGATCCCAACGGCTAGTTCGAGTGATCCATGTCGAAATGATCTCGACCGTCGATGAGGATCAAGACATCTCTTAATCTCATCCGTCGAAATTGTTAACTTATTATTAAAATAATATTTTGCATGCATTCACTTAAAATATTATTATTTTATTATTTTAGGGTTTTTGCTCTATTTTATGATTTTTTTATTATTTTATTATTTTTTTAATTTTTTAATTTTTTATTATTTTATTATTTTATTAAATGGATCATCGAACTAAGCCTTCGGAAACATCACCTAGGACCTAGGACTTAGGACTCATGAGGGGATTTAAAACATTTTCAACCCTCAAGACACATTTCATGATGACTTTTACAAATTTACATCTTAAGGGGACAAACCCATTTAATACAGACCCTCACAAATCACCCAGTTCTGCGACACAACTATAATCTAGCAGATCAACACACTAGGATTCTCCTAAAATTCCAATGACAAAATCCATCCCGGCTTTGGGGTCAGGTTTGAAGGAAAACTCTGCCGATCCATGGATCAGTGAAACGAAAAACCTTCCGGGACATAGATTACCACTAGAAAGTTAGGTCCACCTAGGCAATTCACATACACGACTCATGTCTGCTAAGATTATTTACAATTAATACATGCAGACTGGGTTTACAATTAGATTGATCAAGCTGCTGATGACTGCAAGATGGCACGGACACGCTGATCAGGTGCTGCCCCTTCTTGCAAAGAAGAGGGGGGGTACTGCATGGGTAGTTGACCGGTAGTGGTCAACACGTTCAACATACATGGCCCATACATAGAGATTTGCTATATAGAAATATCATTCCACAATTTCGCAGTAAGCAAGTAGCCCTTGTATAGCGAAAATCTAATTATAAATGCATGTGACAAAGTAAAAGAATAATAACATTAAATTTGTACTTACATTTAAGTGAATATATCCAACCACCAATAAACGTGCCAATCATGAAGCTCCAAAACAGGAAAAGACAATCCATACATCAAAATTCATCCATGCTCCAAAATTTCATCCACCACGAAGGAAGAGCGAAAATTTCAAGAGAGATACAATTCCAAACCAAGTGATAATGAGAAATCAACTCTCATCATTTGTATTTATACACCTCTAAGGAGTTCGATTTATCTATTTGAGCCTACATTAGCCCCTAAAATAGAAATAGTGTGCAAATAACTAACTTTTGGTGACAAGCCCACCAAACTAGATCATAAACAAAATAGCAAGCCTCAAGAGGCCGAGTGATCAATAATACATATCATTGGGCTCTCTAAGAAGCCTAATGAAGTTCATAAGTGCCATGATGATGAATAGGACTTCCAAAAGTAATGGACAAGGGGTTGGCCCCTTGTTCTCCACATAATAAACCTGTGGTGCTCCCAATGGTTGTGAGGGCACATAAGTGACCTCATGGGTGTCCAAGTAAGTCGAAAATGCTTGTAGATCATCTATACGGGCTCAAATGATGTTGTCAGTGATGCCACATCAGAATACAAGTCTTGGGTCATCTGCCAAGTGCATGGTACAACTATGGGGTGGTCTAAGCAAAGGTGAACCAGGTGCAGCTTCCTCGTCTAATAGGTGAATCTCGAGCAATCTCTGAACATCTCTGAGGATCCATGGAGTGTTGTCTACTATTGTGGAGGCCCATGGCTCTCAACATACACCCTACATGTGCCAATGTAGCCCTCTAGAGGGTTAGGAACCCATATAGGGAGACCAAACCCAAGATGGAGACTACCTACAATTTTGCATAAAATCCTATGCATCCCCTATCCTTCCAGTACAACAAGTCATCAAGGAAATCGAGTAAAGGAGCTTACAAACCATGGACAACAAGTGGGGACTTCATAATGGCATACCCTTCCATAATGGGCTTTGGCATGTGCTAATGTCTCCAAGCTCCAAGTGGGGTTTCTACTTCTAAAGGAGATAGTGTTAATCTAGGTTTTCATTGATGTCAATAGTTGAGGTGAATCGTTGATGTCCGTGGTCAGAATGGAAAATATTCTTGAAGATGCTTGATATGGCAATGGTCGGGATGACAAATATTCTTGAAGATGCCAGAGGATGACTACAACTCTCGTTTAAGTTGTCAAGACACAAATATGAAGTATCAATCATGTATCTTGATGATCATAAAGAAAGATATCACTGTGAAGTTCTAGAAGACATGCACTGGATGACTAGACTATGATGACATGTCTATAATAAAAGACTACATGATGACTTATGTGGACCACACTTGATGATTTGATGACAAACCTCCAATCACGTGAAGTTTGATGTCCTTACCTCCGGTGATCCTAATAATGAAGACTACATAATGACGGTGACCCTATGTTGAAGAAAATAAGGTGATGAAGAAGGCAATCAAGGACATGATGAAGGTGACTCTATGTTGAAGAAGGCAAGTACATGATTATGAAGACAATCAATGAAGAAATCAAACCATGAAGAAGCCCAACACTCGAAAGCATTCTGCCCTACCTCCATTTCTGCACTCATAAATAATCAGTCACATTAAAAAATATTTTTTGCTACCTTAGAGGCAAAATTCCTTAATGACACCTACACCATCTTGAAGAGCATAATTTTGCCTTTCCAACGAGCTATTACTCAGCCCGAAACTCCAAGCGGTTTGAAAGTTATTGATTTTACAAGTTAATGGTGTAATTCTGGTCAGTAAGCCGACCTGAGCTTCTCTCCCATGTCGGCCTGCCCTTAAGAGACATGTCTATTCGGTTTGGTGAGCGAATTGGTGTATAAATAAGAACTCGTTCATCCATTTCTAGTATCACCTCATCACTGAATCAACACAGAAGCATCACAACTACTCGGATAAGGGAAATATAAGGAGAAAGGAGCACATGAATAATTAAAATGTGTTTGGGTCTGAAGTTAACTACAAGGCAACAAAGATTTTAGGTTGCATATGGCTCGGACCTAGACAACTCGGATTGCTCCTTGGTGGACTATGGTAAATTCATTACCTTGGACTGTGACCTTTTAGCTCGTTTGAGGCAACAAGATGGTGCATCTATAGGACTCGAACTTCAGTCCTGTGGAGAGGCTTGGACAATTACCTTTGTTTAAATCTCAGACCAGTGATAAGACTATATAACAGTCATTCTACAAGAGCTCGTATTAGCATATAAACATCTCAGATCTATGTAGCTCAGAACTAAAAGACACGGACTCTAATAACAATCATTTTTGGAGCCTCCATTCAAGCTCGGACTTGACAGAAAACAATGACATGTTTTTGTAACTCGGACTGCACAGCTGGACTGTGGTATCTCTGTTCTCGGACAGTCACATAACTATATTGTGGTGCAGCTCGGATCCACTTCATTACAGACTTCGGATCCTTGAATAAATGCTAGTGTTACATCTTTGTGCAGTAGCATTGGAGCAGTGTGATAATTTGGCACAGGAATTGGTGGAAAAATCCTTTTAGATTAGTGTGACACAAAAGTATTTGGCGCAGTAATATTGGTGCAGTATGGTGTATAAATCCTTGTGTAGAAGTATTGGAACAGTTTGAATAGTGGTCTGGTGCAGTGTGGTGCAAGCACATTTGTAAAGAAGAATTGTCACAATCTAGTGTAGAAGTCATGGTGCAAACTTTAGTGCTGAATTGATGAAGTGTAGATGGTGCAATTTTTGGAGCAGACTTGGTGCAACATAGTGAAGAGACCTTGAAAACATCTTGGAGTATCATCCTAGAAGTACCTTGTGAAGACATCTTGAAGAAGACATTATTGAAGACCATGATGCATGAGACATCATGAGGTGACTTGAAGAACTTGTTTGGGTACCATGAAGGACAGTGGAGACACCTTCTATGGGACAAGGTTGTCATTGATGATGTGACGTGACGATTAAGTGAAGGGAAATGAAGATTGATATGGCTCGGTGAAGAAGACCTTGGGAGTCGTGAAGTACAACTAAACATATCTTGACAAAGCAAAGTTATAGGATTGGTGTCCTTGGAGTAGGTGCTCCAAAACTCAAGGTTGGTGCCTTGGATAAGACAGGATCGAAGCCCTAGAGGTTAGAGCCTCACTAAAGTCTAAGTTGGAGCTTGGCAACAATTATTGTACTCAAACATTTGTACTTGATTGAATTAATAAAAGCATTTATTCTTATCATTGTTCATTTTGTGTTCTAAATATAAGTGATCTACCTGGTAAAAGTAACAATTGAAAAGAAACACTGATTCACCCCCTTCTCAGTATTTCCAACAGATAGTATGTCCAAGGTAGATCCTTTAAAAGGGTGGTGGCATATGATGGAGAGATGAATGGAGTAGGGAATGAAAGGGGGTCACATGTTGGGGTACAAGGGTAACAAATCAAGGGAAGCCCACACTTGGGTATATAATGTATAGGAAGGAGCAATCGTGGCATGTGAGGTGCCCCAACCTTGATTTATACACCCTTATTTATATGCTTTTTGCCTTTTATGATTTTTCTTTAATTAACTGCTCGGGGCTCAGAATTATATCTCAGCGACACAGTCACAACTCATATATCCAGAGATATCAGAATTATACCTCAGCGACACAGTCACAACTCATATATCCACATCATATATATCACAGGACTCTTACATCACATATCATTGTCTCTACTCTTGCGTATTGACACATTATTCAATATGGCTCTTATGTATGGTCTCGGATTAGTTGCTAAGGCTCAAAGCTTTTATTATGGTTTCGTTGTAACATAACCAATATGATCGAAAGTATGTGCAAGCGCAGATCCTTATCTCATCACAACAATAAATATAGTCTCGATCTAGACTCTCGACTATGCTTCTCTATGTTTGGGTCATTGCATCCTCAACATATGTCTTCTTAAGACTTCATTCGCGTGTCACTACATGTGTACAACATAGTAGTATGACATCAAGCATATACTGCAGTACCAAAGGCTCCCATCCTACTCTGCAACATTTCTGAAACCTCAAGTGATACCCTAGTGGTATTGGCATAAAAAAATTAATGATATGATAGTGACAGTATTGGCATAACAGAATTAACGATATGACAATGGTTTCAATGTCTCTATGGCCGGTGTAAAGTTGTAATAGCTACTCTCTTGTACTTTGCTTAAGTCATTTCACAAATGGAATTGTGAATTGATTTTGGACGCTTGATCTGTAAATGATGTCTCATGATGATGCACTTTATTTCTTAGCTGAACAATTGATGGAATCTAATAGAAGAAGAAGAAGAATTTAGGGTTTTCCCCCTTGTGGAGCTTTGCCTTGGCCTTTGATCAATCTTGGTGTCTCTATATGTGTGAATGCTTTTCTTCTTATATTTCAGTTGCATTGTTACATTGTTGTTTTTGTTCTTTCTACATAATTGCAATGATGTGATAATGTTGTGGGTTGAATTCAACGTGTTAATAGTGTAATGTAATTATCAAAGCAAAGAAGCATTGTTACATTGTTGTTTTTGTTATTTCTACATAATTGCAAAGATGTGATAATGTTGTGGGTTGAATTCAATGTGTTAATAGTGTAATGCAATTATCAAAGCAAAGAACAATGAAGCCCTACGAAAATTTAACAGTTTTTACGTCCATTTGATGAATATTCAATCCCATTGTAGCAGCTAGCAAAAAATATCTTATAGTAGTATATCTTGCAGTAGGTGCAAAGGTTTCTTCATAATATATATCTTCCTTTTGAGAAAAGACCCTTGGAACGAATCTAGCTTTGTATTTGTCAATACTTCCATCAATAGCATGTTTGATTTTGTAAATCCATTTTGAAGTGACAACTGATTTGTCACTAGGTCTAGGAATGATTTCCCAAACCCCATTCTTCATGATGGATTGATATTCTTCTTGCATCACCTTCTTCCATTCTTCTTGATGAGCAACTTCTTCAAATGTAGTTGGTTAAGCTTCTATTAATTTTGTCATATATGTTGCATATCCTGAATATCTCTTTGGTCTTTTGCTTTCTCTAAAATTCCCTTTAGTAGCTCCATGTCCTTCAGCATCTTCAAGAGTAGCTTTTAACCAATTTGGCCTCTTCCTTGTTTCGGGTATGATCACGAGTTGAATAGGCTCACTTGGTCCTTCTACTTCTTCTTGGTTTGTAGTTGTCTTGTCATGATGCTCTTCTTCTTCGAATAGTGGTGTATCTTCGTCATCAGAATCTATTGGAATATCCTTGGATCTTTTGTAGGCATGATTCTCATCGAATATAACATCCCTGCTTACTTCAATTTGTCTTCCTTCCTTAATGTAGATTCTATATGCTTTTGAAGAAAGACTGTAGCCAACAAAGATACCTTTGATAATTGTAGAATCTAGTTTCTTTCGCTTGTCCTTTGGAACATGGATGTATGCGGGACACCCAAAGATTCAAAGATGGTCCACGCATGGCTTCTTTCTTGTGAAGGCTTCTTCAGGTGTCATATTCTCTAGGATTCTATAAGGACTTCTATTTTGTAGATATTCTGTTGTATTGCTGCTTCACCCCGTAGAAACTTTGGTAGATATTGATCAAATATCATAGTTCTTATACATTCTTCAATTGTTCTATTTTTCCTATTTGCGGCTCCATTCTACTCGGGATTGTAGGGAACAATGAGCTCCCTCTTAATACATGCTTCTTTACAATATGCAACTATTTCTTTTGAAGTGTATTCCCCACCATTGCCGGATCTCAGTTTTTTTATCTTTCTTTTGGTTAAGGTTTCCACTTCAGATCTAAACTCCTTCAGCTTTTCAAATACTTTGTCCTTTGTCTTGAGAAGGTAGATCCATGTCTTCCTAGAGTGATCATCAATGAAGGTCACATAATAAAGATGGCATCCAAGTGATTTGTTAGAAATAGGCCCACACACATCAGAATGAATGAGGTCTAATATTTCCTTAGACCTTGTATCACTGCTTGTGAAAGGCTTCCTTGTATTCTTTCCGAAAGCACATCCCTTACAATCTCCTTCACAATCTTCCTTGATGTTAGGGATGCCATTTACCATTTGATTGAGAGAGGGAATGATCTTGTAATGTATATGCCCATATCTTCTATGCCATAATTCAATAAGATTGATTTCCATGTGAACTATATAGTCTTCCTTCACGAACTCTAACAACCATCGCTTTTTCAATGCTTGAATCCTTTCCCCAAACCAAAACTTTACCATCTACAAAGGAAACCATATCTCCTTTGTCTTCTAAACAAGAAATTGAAAGTAAATTCTTTTTCAAAGATGTAGATCCAAGTCCCATGACTGCATAGTTGTTGTTGTCTCCTAGCTCCACTGCATGAGATCTCAGCCCTCTGGTTCACAATCACAGCGACAGAAACACAGCGAACACTCAATGGCAAGACAATAAAAACTTCAGCTTTCTTACTCAGATCGGACTTTCATGCAGTCATTACAATCTTCACAATTTTCTATGCACTGGCTCTGATAAAACGAGATGGCAGACAATTGAACAACCCAGATCTGGCTTCTCAGATATCAGCCATCTGGTCCTTATACCAACACAGAGATGAACACACAACAAAACTTGAAGATTGCATTCCAGCCATTACAATATATACACAAAATCCGCCGGAGATTCAACAGTGATTCCACCGATTATCACCAACTCCTGCAGACCATTAATTACAAACAATCTAGAAACTATACTTCGCAGACTATAGAATAGTCGTTGTGATAATTTTGATACATAGCACTATAATATAAATATTTTCGGATATGTTATATGCTCTGGGAAGTGTGACCTGTGGGCTAAAACATTGTTCCACTGCAGTACACTTGTTTTGCATTTATTTTCTTAGGCTGCCTTCTGTATTTCTTTGTAAAGTACAGTATATGCAACTGTAAGTTATATCTCAGATTCAGCCTCAAAGATGAAATTCAACAGGAAGCAGATCCAGGGAACCTCAAGGTTAAGTGCAATCTCTGAATTTGCATTAATTTCCCTACAGCAAATTTCAACAGTGTGCTCCACAATAGAACCAACCATGTGAGGCCCTAGTGCCCAACATGCTCTCCCCAAGGGCCAAGAGCAAGCACTTTCAAAACAGAGTAGTGAAATTCAATTTGACTAACCCATAAATATTTTTATAAAATGCAGTGCATCTTCTATTAGTTATAACCAGAATACTACGATAGAATCAAAATGCTGAACTCAATAACTTACACAAGCTACTCCAAGTAATGAAGAAGCACATTCACTTTCTACCAGTCAGAAAATAGAAAGTAACCTATGAAACATATTGAAGACTAACAGAGACAAACAAAAGCATTGATTCCATGCAATTAGCACCGCTATATATGAGAAGGGGAAGGTGGAGGTTTCCATTAATATTTTGAGATGACAGCATAAAACAAACAAAATAAGGTAGGTTATACTAACCTTCTACACCAAAGAATCAAATTCATTCTATGACCAGAAAGAATTTCCTTTGCTCCATGACGATGGCGACCCGCATGCAGTACGGCTTGACCTGGAACATGAGAATACTCAAAAATTTCCTGCAAAGAAGAGAAGTGACAATTTTAATACTGAAGACACCTGATCAATTCAATCTTCAAAGGTTTATTATGACAATCAGGTGCAATGAGAAAGCTGGAAATACCTATAAGACAAGGGTATGATATTAGCACTGAGAACAATAAAATATACAATGGGGATAAACATAATAAAAGGTTGTTAGAAATCACTCATAATCTTGTTATATACCTTATAATCACCAGATTTTATTTTCCATGGATGCAAATGGCAGAATGGAGACAACTGCAAACTACTAGTTCACCATATAGGTAGTTACGAATGTAGAGAATAGGATATAAGGAACACTACCATGGAAAATTAGGAATTCTAAAACATAACGTTGGTGATGATTGGAGTAACGAATGTTCACATGATTTTTCCTCCTAGAACGAACTCCATACCTCTGTTAAATAAGTTAGTATATCTAACAACATTTGACCGTTTTGTTTGTTATGACATTTATAGGATTGTACATAGTGTTGATTTTTATAGTGCAATTAAAACAAGCACAGATTTTCTGCCAGATAATTACTTCCAATGATACAATTACTTCTTAACACATTTCAGATCATAAAGCAATTACACTTCAGAAAATTTCAACCATAAATGCAGTAGGGCAGTAGAGATCACAATAAAACAATGATGCACGAGACAAAAAAAATTATCCTGGGAAAACACAAACCAGGGAAAAACCCAGCAAATCTTTTCTTAGGAGAAATTGTTCAATTCAATCAAAATGTACATCTGATTTTCCAGTCAAAATATCATCTCATCGACAATAAATATCCAAGTCAAACCAAGTCAAAAGAGAGAGAAAGTCAAACTTCTGCTCACAAGTCAAATCTGGTCAAAGAGGCCAAAATTCGGCCTTCTGCTGCTCCTGGTCAACTGAGGTCAAAGGGGCCAAATTTTGGCCCTGCTGATCCACAAAAATTTGGTAAGGTCAAAGCCAGTCAATATAGAAAAGTCAATGTCAGAATCTCTGTCCAGAAAATTGGACAACCTTCAATCAAAAATGTCAGAATATTCACTCCAACAAACCAGTCAAAGATTCAGTCAATGCAGCGCAGGAAATCCCAAGTCAACATTAGTCAAACAGAAGTAGAATAGGTGAAACATCACTGGTCAAAGTGTTTTCTTCCTCCTTTGCACATGTGAACAGAAATCTTCTTCAGCAGATCCGAATTGCTGATGACTATGCCAAATGAGGAGGATCGAATGTCAATATATGAGTCAAATCAGGTGGCCCTTCAAGAGGTGAGACCAACCTGTCATCTTGGGGCCAACTTGAACAGTGAAAACAATAATAATTTTTCTTGACTTTGTTGACTTAAATACTGACCGCAGCTACATAATTTCAACACTTGGATGCATTCAGTTGCCTCTACCAATATCAATATTTTTACCACCATTCATAACCAAATATCCATCCATATACGCTGGCTGCTGGCTGGTGTTGAAAATAGTACAAGGAGAGGTGTTACTATGCTTTTATCACTTTTACCCTAGTGAGCACATTAATTACTTTTGTCTCAATGATATTTATGAGTTATATTAACGTCATGGGTGGAAAAGGTACTTAGAAATGTTGTAACATGTACTTTTTCTAATATTAAATCACTTGTACTTTATAAAGCGACTTTATGTGTAAAGTGCTGAGTATATTTTTCTAATATTAAAGTGAGGTGAAAAATCACTTTATGAGAAAAATTAGAAAAGGTACATGTTACCGCACTTTATGAGAAAAATTAGAAAAGGTACATGTTACCGCTCAAATTAACAGGGGCCTAAAAGGGACTCCTAAAGGGACAACTACTAGGTCAAGGGCGACGAGGGAGACTTAGCATACAGTCACCTCAACTAAGACTCCCTACTCTTTAGGGACTTTCACTGATGGGAGGAGACCCGTATATAGAAAGTCACTTGTGAAAGATGAACCAACAAATGGATGTGCATTGTGAACTGACCTTAATGATCCTTTTCCTAGAAGGAGGTTAAGAATGGAGCTTGCTTGCTCTTCGAGTACAAAGTTTTCTAGGAGAAGGAGGTGAGAATTCAAGGGCTAGGTTTAAGGAATATGCCTTGTAAAGGAGTTTCCCAATCCCTAAAATCCTTAATGAACTTGGTTTCCCAAGAGGTTCCTAAAGAATTGACTTTTCAAAGGTATGGGACCACATGGGACCAAGTGGACCCAGCTTAGGTTAAGGGGAGGGAGTTAAGCAACCTATGATGATATTAACCTAAATAAGGGGAAAGGATCAAAAAAAGAATTTCCAGTTAAAGGTAAATTGATCCTATGATGTACTAGCCTAGGGAACACTAGGGGAAAGTTTGATCTCAGAGCTAAGGCTTGGGATATCTCACAATCCCACTGTCGGAATTTCTTCAAATTTGGTGGAGGCCTTTAGGTCACACCAGCGTAGCAGAGGCTAGGAAATCGAACTTTTTCTACGGCTACCTAGAATCCTGCATAAGATCCAATGCATCTCCTAGCCTTCCGGTACAACTAGTCATCAAGGAAATCAAGTAAAAGAGCTTACAAACCATGGACCACAAGTGGGGACTTCATAATGGTATGCCATTCCATAATGGGCTTTAGCAGGTGCTCATGTCTCCAAGTTCCAAATGGGATTAACCAAGTATCCCATTAGGTGGTTTCTACTTCTAAAGGGAATAATATGTCCAAGGTACATCCTTTAAAAGGTGGTGACATGTGGTAGGTGGATGAATGGAGTAGGGAATGAAAAGGGGCAACCCTGGGCCACATGTTGGGGTACAAGGGTAGGTAGTAAAGGAGAAGCCCACACTTGGGTATATAATGTACAGGAGGGAGCAATTGTGGTACATGAGGTGCACCAACCTTGATTTTTCCACCCTCCTTTATATGTCTTTTGCCTCTGTATGATTTTTCTTTAATTAACTACTCGGGGCTCAAGGGGTAAAAGCATGATGTATGAGATATAGCAAGGGATACCCCCTCTTAAGGTAGGGTGGTTCATTGCCCACCAGGGGTTGGGACAATCATGGGTTTTTATATGATGAAAGAAGCTCATAGAGCCTGTAGGTACCAAGGCGATGGCCATGATGATGAGGTAGAGCTTATGTATTGGCTTTTGTCCACGTGCTAAATGTGTTTGTCCCGACCATCCTTCGCATTTTGTGGTACATTTCCTATTGAATGTGGTTAATTATGCTTTTACTTTTCTTTTTAGCTACATCAACCTCTGGGGCATCATTCTAGGTCTGACCCAAGGTGTGGGCAAGGGGAAGGGGAGAGTTAACCCTATGTGGACCCAATGGAGGAAGGTGGGAGAAATGATGATGGAATTATAATGAGTGGAAAGGGGGAAACATATGTGGATGAGAGCCACACAACCAAAATCAGGGTTTCCTATGAAGTACCATCCCTAAAGCCAAATGGTCAGTAAAAGAGATCCCACCGGACTAGAATTCAAGGTTAACATCCAAAAAGGGTATAACAAGGTTACTTGGGAGCGAGAGCGGGAGCGACATTTTTAAAAGCTCCCGGTTTGGGAGCGATTCTGGGAGCGTTTTTTATATAATATATATATTTTATATATTTTGATGCACATATGTCAACAAAAGCATGTAGAATGATGAGTTAGATATAAAAACATAGATTGAACCATATAACAACAATCATCTAGAAGTTACAATCTTCATCAACCACATCCACAAGTTAGTAACATACAACATATTGAGTCTCATGATTCATCAATCTTAAAGTTTCAAGCTTTCAAAATTCAATATATAACATTTATCATCATTGATCACCAAAGTTCTACTTGTAAGCTAAGTGTAACCATTACAACAAATAATATCTAACATGAAATGAAATGTGATAAAATAAAATGAAACAAAACCGCTTTCAACTTTCACGAAGCATCATATTCATAATTCATTACCAATGAGTTATAATTGCCAACTTCAAACTTCAAACTTAAATTGTCATATATTGCTTACAAAAAATATCATAATAAATATGAAAGAGTCAACAGTTAGAAAAAGTTAAAACTTAAAACTACTAAAACTAGAAAAGAAGCAAATCTATCATCTACATCTTCCTCTTGCCACCGCAAATAATGTTTAATTTCTTAGTAGGTCGTGGTGGTCTTCTAGGAGTCTCCTCGTGCACAGTGCCATGACCAGAACTAGAAGGCAAATGCCCTCCACGTGTGGATGTACATGGAGGCGGCGACAACAAAGGAACAAGACTTGGAACTCAAGCACTGCTACTGGATGGTGGGGTTGGCATGGTTGTTGCTTCATCTTTCTCTCTCATAAGTTCTGCTTCTAATTCTTCAAAATGTATAGTGTCATCTGATGTATAGTGTCATCCTCCAAATTATCGTCCTCTGGGTGGTTGTCCCAAACTTTATATGTTCGATCCTCATAAGTCCGATCACAATTAAGACTCAACAACCTAAAGAAGTATTTACAACTTGTGAAACAGCTTTTTTTAACAATTTTGGCAAAAGTCCCATGCCACCGTATGAGAGCATCAAATATGTCTTTATCTTCCATTGCATGCAAAGAACCAAACAAACCAGTGCAACCGAAGTATCTACCTCATTCAAGACACAAATTAGCACACTCCTACCTGTCAGGTACCAACTTGTCTAATGCTTCCATATATCCTGTAGATACCTCTGGATCTGTATGGAATTTGACACTAACACCACCCCTAGGGACAGGTTGGCCCAACCAAGTTGGAGAGTAGTATTTTGGCATAAGGATATATGCCAAGGCATGTAGCATTAAGTTTGTTCCACCATGTACACACACAAAAGTGAATCAGTGTATACAAGTTGGGATCATCTTTTTGAACAATATCTTTTATTTGCCCCAACATGGTATCTCATACACCTCCCCAATCACTGGTTTATCTGTATCCGCAAAACGAATCATGTGATAAATAGGCAGGTGAATTCCAATACTTGCCTCATATGTGCCCCAAACTGACCATCAAGAGTGGTCTCCTCCACCTGTTCAAAACCTTGCTTGTCCATTGCATTTGTAGCCCTTTCCTTTAATACTGCCAGTGTGGACTTGATACCATGCTAGCCAATGACTCTCTTACCTTCAAAAGGTGCATGAAGGTGAGGTAATAGGTAGAAAATCTAGTCTTCACAATCTTCAACAGCGCCAATCTTGAGTGACTATGGAAAAGCCCATAGATATTGCTATGATTTGTAATAATTTTATCATTTGTTTGCCTCTTGTACAAATCACCAATTCATTTGTATTGTTGGCTTTTGTTCTTAATAATATCAAGCATTAAAAGGTTCATTGTGTGAACCAAACACCCAGAGCAAAATATGTTGCGATATTTATACTCAATAATTGCTCCCGCTGCCTTACAATTAGCAGCATTATCAGTGATGACTTGGATGACATTATATGGCCCAATACATTCAATTGTTTCAAGTAATGGTTTTGCAATGTTGATGTCGATCTTGAACTTGCCTAAGTAATCATATGCTAAAAGAAAGATGGCACCACTACACTAACCAACACAACAAGAACACTTATCAATGGCTTGCCTTTTACATTTGTCCATCCATCAAATACAATGCACACCCCATGGTCAGTCCAAGAATTTGTCATTCTACTCAAAGAATGTGATATTTTTGCTTTTTCATGATCAAGTCCAATGGTTCTAGCCTTGTCATACCCAGGGCTCTTGTATCCTTTAGGGGGCATCATTTATGGCAAAAACCATTTCATGCCAATAAATGTTAATCTAGGTTGTCATTGATGTCAATATGGAAGTGTTAGTGATGGAAAATTCTTTAATACATGATTGCCCATTGATGCCCATTGATCATAATGCTCATCATGATGAAAGTTAGATATATGATGATATGATGAGATGGAGGACCCAAGTGGATTGAATATATATATACAGACAAAATAGAAGCAGTAGATCCGTGTAGCAACAGGAGCAAGAAGCCAAAGAGGAGAAGCCATCGTGAAGTCAAAGAATAAGAGGAAGAGTTCATCAGAAGCCATCAAGGAAGCAAGTTATCACATATGCCCAAGGGTAAGTGCTATCGGAAGAACAAAGAGCAACAACGATATTAGAGTAAAGAAGAAAACATTGGAGGATCCATATTGGAAGTATCACATGTAAATATGCCCAAGAAGAATCGATAGGAAGAAAACAGCGAAGAAGCATAAACAGAGTTATCAGAGAAATCATATCAACAGTATATAATATCGGTGTTTTCTATTATATGCCACTGCTCAAAACCCACCGATTGCAATATAAGTTGTGTACCCGATGGTCCCATTACAACACGCCCTAATTAATACTACATCCACCGTATCGGAACCTTAGCATTGCAAAGTTATAAAGGCTTGTCACATTAAAACTCCGATTGCGATATAATATGACGACCCGATCAATGTATGGTAACAGCCCTAATGTAATATCGCATCCGCCTATCAGAACTTTCATATCACAAATTATAAAGGGATGTCACATTAAAAACTGCGATTGTGATTTTATTGCGGACCCCACTACAACACTATAACATAACTTAATGTAATATCGCATCCATTGAATCACAAGTTTCAAAGGGATGACGTGTAAAAGCTCTGATTGCGATAATATTGTGGACTCGATGGATTCATTAAAAACAGTTCATTGAATATCGCATCCGCTCCATCGGAAGACAAAGCATGTGCACACTTGTAAAACCCCTGATTTTTATGAAGTTGCGATTGCGAGATTAAAGGAATGACTTCGATTCTCATGAAATTGCGATTATGGAATTAAAGGTGATGACGTGGCATGTGAGACCTCCATGTGGGTATAGCAGCTCTTATATGGTTTCTGTGAATAATCAATTCTATGGATAAAAGACTCTCCGATATATATTTTTAATATACAAGTCGGCCTCCCTCCAATAGACATGTCCTTTGGTCATTGGTGAAACTCGTATAAAAACGAGTTAAAACGCTTCAGTTCTGAGTATCTATCTCGAGCATAAAAATAGAGCATAAAGAAGTTCACAACTCATCAACTTGAAGAGACAGAGGAAGCTGAAGGTCGAGAAGCCAAAGGTCGAGCGAACGAAAGTGGAAGTCGAAGGTCGGGCGAGCAAAGAAGGAAGCCGAAGGTCAAGTGACTCTGCCGAATGGGTTAATCTTTGAAAGGCTTGAACCTATGATGTATTAATGAGAGAAGTATAGATCGTAACTCCAAGAACAATCAGTGAAGCAAAATAAGGTTTGATCTGCCATCGTTTGAAGGGAGCAATAGACCACCCGTATTGACGTATTTGTGAGCATGATCCTTGGAAGTAAGATATCATGACACTAAGAACAGTGAGAAGCAGTCACTCCTGAAGCACTTACTGCGGCAGATAGAACAACGGGTTAAAACAGAGAATTGTTTTTTGTGCAGACATTGAGGCTTAGCACAACTTATCAAAGATATCTTGTTGAAAAGCATCAGCAGATCTTGGAGACATTATTGGAGATCATAATGGCTATTTGAAATCATCATGAGGTAACTTTGTAAACTCTGTGTGGGCAATATGAATAGTTGTGAAGACTCCTTCATATGAAGACAGGTTGTCATTGATGATGTAGCATGAAGACTACAGTGAAGCTGTAAATTGACAAAACATAGTGAAGAAGATTTTGAGAGCATTGTAATACAATCAAAACAAGCCTTGACAAGATAGGGTCGGAGCCCTTGGGGTTGGTGCCTCAAAATTGGAAGGATTGGTGTCCTTGGAGTTGGTGCTCCTAAATCCAAGGTTGGAGCCTTGACAAGATAGGGTCGGAGCCCTTGGGGTTGGTGCTCAGAATTGGAAGGATTGGTGTCCTTGAAGTTGGTGCTCCTAAACACAAGGTTGTTGCCTCAAGAAGATAGAGTTGGTGCCCTAGAGGTTGGAGCCTCACAAAAGACCAAGTTGGTGCTTGGCAACAGAGCCTTATATATATTGTACCTGATTTATTGTAAAGATTATATTAATAAAATCATTTATTCCTATTGTTCATTTGTGTTCTAAATATAAATGATTTAACTGGTAAAAATAACAATTGAAAAGGAATATTGATTCACCCCCCCCAGTATTTCCAACAATTGGTATCAGAGCCAGAGTCTTCACTCAAAGCCTAATAGCTTGAATATTAATCATTAGAAAACAAATGGCGAAGCCAAGGAAGAAAGTCTCCAATCCTCCTAAAGATGTGTCTCCCTCAACATCGAAATCGAAGTCAATCAATTTGTGAAGGCTCCATTGTTCAATGGAAACATTGATATATGGGAGGCAAGAATGAGGAATTTCTTAAAGACTCAAGATATTGAAGTTTGGAAATCAGTAATTATTGATAACATGATGGATGGAGAATCCAAGGAATATAATACAAGAGCAATGAAAGCAATCTTGAATGGGCTACCTGATTCTATGAAGGCCAATTTTGAAAAATGCTCGTCAGCAAAAGGCATATGGGATAAACTTCATGATCTTCACTCAAAAGGAGCGTTCACAATGATCTCTAGTCAAGAAAATGATGGAAAACAAGAAAAAACTCCAAAGCCCATCAAGGAAGCTGAAGATAAGATTGATGACATCAAGGCTAAAGAAGACCTAGAAGATGAAGAGAATGAAAAAGACTTTGAAGAAGATCTCCTCACTAAACTTATGGCTGCCATGGAAGAGATTATCAATTTGAAAAAGGAAAACGAGGAACTTAAAAAGAAAGCACTAGCTAGTGACCATGACCAAACAAGGAAGGAAGTTGACCTTGTCAAGCTTCAAGTACAAGAAAGAGATGAAGAACTCGCCAAGCTTAGGGAGGAATTTCATCAAAACAAAAGAAAGCATCATGAAGAAGTCATATCCATGACAAATCAATTGGATAAGGCAAAGAAACGGGGAGATATTGTGTCAAGTCAGTTTGAACAAAGGCGCAAGAGCGTGAACAAACTTGAAGAAAAGATTGGTCAATACAAGGTAGAGGTCTCCTCTCTCAAATCTCAACTACAAGAAGCAAGAAAGTTAGCACAAGGAGTTGAGAAGACAATGAAAGCATTGGTAAGCACAGAAGGACAGGTTGATGAAGCAGAAAAGGAAAGAAACACCATGATATACCAACTAAAAGCAAAGGATGAAGAGATATTCAAACTAAAATCCGACCTCAACCTTCTCAAGGCCGAAACATGTAAAGCTACAAGAATCAAGGAAGAAATGGAGAGCAGTCTAGCAAAAGAAAATGAAGAAATATTCAAAATGAAGTCAGATATCATCTCCCTTAAAATAGAAGCAAATGAAGCTACTCGTATCAAGGAAGAAACTGAGAAACAACTTGCTAAGAAGAATAATGATTGTGAAAGATTGGAAGAAGAGATTGTCTCCCTCAGGAAAAAGGTTGAAGGGATGGACAAAATATTGAAGAGCTCTCAAGCCTTGGATGACATGCTTAGCCATCAAAGATCTCCATTTGATAAATTAGGTCTTGGCTATGAAGGTGAATCCTCAAGCAAGGGTGACCATACTTCAAACCAGTGTTGCGAAAATTGCGATAATATCGGAAAACCATGATTTTTTGAGTTTGGCGATATTATCGCCCGATTTTTACGCTAAATTTTTTTCACAAAAATTCGCAATAAGGTTAAAAAATCGTGATTTTTTCGTAAAAATCGCAATTTTTTGGGAAAAAATCTTTGGGGTAACAAAAAATAAAAAAAATTCTCCGATTTTTTTATGATGAGGAGCAACAGGGGGAGGAGGTGACACAACCTACCCAGGCTACCCCTGTCACCAGTAGATGACGTGGTCTACCTCCTGTAGCTCCTAGTTCTTCAGCTTCTAGAGCACAGCAGAGTCCACTGCCAACTCCACCGACATCTACATCTAGAGGGGCAGAGAATATCAGTAGTATTAGACTTTAGTTATTTGGTTCATTTCATTGTATATGACATTATGACTCATGATATGAGATACATTATTATATTTTTTGTTGATATTTTGAGGCTTAGTTGGGACTCAAGAATCAGGACTTACTATTCAGGACATGATTCACTGTTATGTGTGATGTAGCACTAGAAATGATATTACACATCTTATATATTAGTCCTTTTATCATATTTATGTGTCAATGTATTTATTTTATGTTGTAGATGCTTTAGATATTAAAAATTTTGAAAAAAAATGAATATTTTTGTATGTTACGATTTTTTCCCGATTTTTTTACCGATTTTTTTCCGCTTTTTACAATTTTTTCCGATTTTTTCCCCTCGCCAATAATATCCCGATAACGATTACTACAACATTGCTTCAAACAACAAGGACATGAGGAACCCTGATGGAAATAATAATGCTCCCAGTTCCAACAAAGGCAAGGAGAAGAGTCAAGGCAACAATGGAAGAAATCTCGCTCCAAGAAGACTTGCATATGATGTCAAGAATACAAAAGGCAATGAATATTATCAAGGAATCCCAAGGCAAAAAGGCTTCAGAAGTACATCAAGGAAATCTCCATCTCCTAGGTACCAAAGTTTATTTCTTGGTTATTGTTATTCTTGTACAAACTTTGGACACATGGCAAAGATTGTAGGGCTTATACTGATCCCCCTCAATCTCTGAGAAGCAATTTCGCAAGAAGTCATGAATTCTTATGGCATGTGATTGTAACTTGATTTGGGCACCTTCTCAAGCTAGAACTATGCCAGATAAGAAAGTTACACAAGTATGGAGAAGGAAGCAAATACAATCCGAAAGTCCCTTGACAAAGATTGTAGGGCTTATACTGATCCCCCTCAATCTCCGAGAAGCAATTTCGCAAGAAGTCATGAATTCTTATGGCATGTGATTGTAACTTGATTTGGGCACCTTCTCAAGCTAGAACTATGCCAGATAAGAAAGTTACACAAGTATGGAGATGGAAGCAAATACAATCCGAAAGTCCCTTGAACTCTCCAGCCAACAACACATGTTATTGACCTGATCTTCACAATCTAGGCATTTGATGGGAAGACTCTGCCAAAAAAGGTGATGCATATAGTTAGGGGGAGCTTGTGATTCTTGATTATTATTGCAGAAGCTATTCGTGAAAGGGTCCTTATGAAATCCTTGATGAACTATATTAACAATCATTCTTTGATAAAGATCATTTCTCAGGAGCACTACATTGAAGAACATGATCTTGTAACCATTCTTTGGACTGTTGTTGAAGATGTTTTCCACTTGATCACTAAGGATAAATTGGAGCAGCAGAGAAGGCCATCCAATGCTAGAGAAATAGGGAAAATAACTATGTTGTTGGTATTACAGAAGTTGAATGTCTCGACTCAGGGATATGATGTGAGAACAGGGAAATCAAGCACAGTAATAGAGGCAACCTTCAAACAAATAGATACATCTGGGAGTGGAGCTTGAAGCAAGAGCAGTTGACAACATCTAACAAAACTGAAGCATTGCAAAAAGATGCCAATCAGTAAAAAGAATTTAAAAGACAGTCACAGATTGGATATCAAAATCTGCTAGTGGAGATAACTTGCAGAGACTTTTACAAGAACACAAGGAAAAGATGGCTCATCAAAAGGACTATAGAAAGGAGAATGTTGAGCAGTCAAATATAGCTCAGTAACTTAAGAAGAAGCACAGAGATACAAAGGAACTTGGATATGAAGAAAGATAGCAATTTCAGTGGCATCATCTCCTGATTCAGATAATAAAGACTCCTTAATTCTGACTGTGAAGACAACAAAATTCGGATTGCAGAAGCATAAAAACTTGGACTTGAACATTTGGTGTATGGCTATTTGGAGTCTATTTGGAAGCATTGAAATGGAGCATCTTTAAGCATTGTTGAAGCCATGATAAAGTATTTTTTGAGACATAAAGAAGGGACAATGTGCTAGCTGATGATGAGGCAGCAATCCTTCTATCTTGAGTAAAAAGAAGAGCACCACGACTGGGGGAGTAACATGCCCATGAAGATCTACTATTCATAAAGAACAGAAGCAGTTTGATAGGGGGAGCAGTTCGACAGGGGGAGTCCCTGAGCACCCCGTTTGCCATTGATGTCAAAGGGGGAGAGACTGTTGAAAGGAAAAGAATATTTCCATCAATGAAAAAGGGGGAGATTGTTAATCTAAGTTGTCATTGATGTCAATATGGAAGTGTTAGTGATGGAAAATTCTTTGATACATGATTGACCATTGATGCCCATTGATCATAATGCTCATAGTGATGAAAGTTTGATATATGATGATCTGATGAGATGGAGGACCCAAGTGGATTGAATATATATATATATATATAGACAGAATAGAAGCAGTACATCCGTGAAGCAACAGGAGCAAGAAGCCAAAGAGGAGAAGCCATCGTGAAGTCAAAGAATAAGAGGAAGAGTTCATCAGAAGCCATCAAGGAAGCAGGTTATCGCATATGCCCAAGGGTAAGTGCTATCGGAAGAACAAAGAGCAACAGCGATATTAGAGGAGTAAAGAAGAAAACATTGGAGGAGCCATATTGGAAGTATCGCATGTAATATATGCCCAAGAAGAACCGATAGGAAGAAAATAGCGGAGGAGCATAAATAGAGTTATCGAAGAAATCGTATCAACAATATATAATATCGGCGTTTTCTATTATATGCCACTGCTCAAAACACGCCGATTGCGATATAAGTTGTGGACCCGATGGTCCCATTACAACACGCCCTAATTAATATCGCATCCGCCATATCGGAACCTTCGTGTCGCAAGTTATGAAGGCTTGTCACATTAAAACTCCAATTGCGATATAATGTGCGGACTCGATCAGTGTATGGTAATAGCCCTAATGTAATATCGCATCCACCTATCGGAACTTTCATATCGCAAGTTATAAAGGGATGTCACATTAAAAACTACGATTGCGATATTATTGCGGACCTGACTACAAAAATATAACATAATGTAATATCGCATCCATTGAATCGCAAGTTTCAAAGGGATGATGTGTAAAACCTCTGATTGCGATAATATTGTGGACTCGATGGATTCATTAAAAACAGTTCATTAAATATCGCATCCGCTCCATCGGAAGACAGAGCATGTGCACACTTGTAAAACCCCCAATTTTTATGAAGTTTGCGATTGCGAGATTAAAGGAATGACTCCGATTCTCATGAAATTGCGATTGCAGGATTAAAGGTGATGACATGGCATGTGGGACCTCCATGTGGGTATAGCAGCTCTTATATGGTTTCCGTGAATAATCAAGTCTACGGATAAAAGACTCTCCGATATATATTTTTAATATACAAGTCGGCATCCCTCCAATAGACGTGTCCTTTGGTCATTGGTGAAACTCGTATAAAAACGAGTTAAAACACTTCAGTTCTGAATATCTATCTCAAGCATAAAAATAGAGCATAAAGAAGTTCACAACTCGTGAACTTGAAGAGACAGAGGAAGTCGAAGGTCGAGAAGCCAAAGGTCAAGCGAACAAAAGTGGAAGCCGAAGGTCGAGCAAGCGAAGAAGGAAGCCGAAGGTCTAGCAAAAGAAGAAGGAAGCCGAAGGTCAAGCGACTCTACTGAATGGGTTAATCTTTGAAAGGCTTGAACCTGTGATGTATTAATGAGAGAAGTACAGATCATAACTCCACGACCAATTCAGTGAAGCGAAATAAGATTTGATCTGCCATCATTTGAAAGGAGCAATAGACTACACCAGTATTGAAGTATTTGTGAGTATGATCCTTGGAAGTAAGATATCGCGACACTAAGAACAGTGAGAAGCAGTCACTCCTGAAGCACTTACCGCGGCAGATAGAACAATGGGTTCAAATAGAGAATTGTTTTTTGTGCAGACATTGAGGCTTAGTGCAACTTATCAAAGATATCTTGTTGAAAAGCATCAACAGATCTTGGAGACATTATTGGAGATCATGATGGCTATTTGAAATCATCATGAGGTAACTTTGCAGACTCTGTGGGCAATATGAAGAGTTGTGAAGACTCCTTAAAGGAGCAATAGACTACACCAGTATTGAAGTATTTGTGAGTAAGATCCTTGGAAGTAAGATATCGCGACACTAAGAACAGTGAGAAGCAGTCACTCCTGAAGCACTTACCGCGGCAAATAGAACAATGGGTTCAAATAGAGAATTGTTTTTTGTGCAGACATTGAGGCTTAGTGCAACTTATCAAAGATATATTGTTGAAAAGCATCAACAGATCTTGGAGACATTATTGGAGATCATGATGGCTATTTGAAATCATCATGAGGTAACTTTGCAGACTCTGTGGGCAATATGAAGAGTTGTGAAGACTCCTTCATATGAAGACAGGTTGTCATCGATGATGTAGCATGGAGACTATAGTGAAGTTGTAGATTGACAGAACGTAGTGAAGAAGATTTTGAGAGCAGTGTAATACAATCAAAACAAGCCTTGACAAGATAGGCTCGGAGCCCTTGGAGTTGGTGCCTCAGAATTGGAAGGTTTGGTGTCCTTGGAGTTGGTGCTCCTAAATCCAAGGTTGGAGCCTTGACAAGATAGGGTCGGAGCCCTTGGGGGGATTGGTGCCTCAGAATTGGAAGGATTGGTGTCCTTGGAGTTGGTGCTCCTAAAACAAGGTTGTTGCCTTGAGAAGATAGGTTTGGTACCCTAGACGTTAGAACCTCGCAAAAGACCAAGTTGCTTGGCAACAGAGCCTTATATATATTGTACCTGATTTATTGGACAGATTATATTAATAAAAGCATTTATTCCTATTGTTCATTTTGTGTTTTAAATATAAATGATTTAACTGGTAAAAATAACAATTGCAAAGGAATACTGATTCACCCCTCCCTCTCCTCACCCCACCCTCTTAGTATTTCCAACAATAAGGTGAGCGAAGAACATTGAATGATATCCCACATGCATAGAGAAACCGGTAAACTTTTGAATCCACATCATTCCTACACCCTTCATCAAGAAAATCTAATATGGTTCTACGTCTTAAAGAGATATTTGGTGACCCTACGCCTCCATATCCACTGCCATGGGAGGATGTTGAAGGAGTTCTTTGTGCATGTGATTATGAGCTTGGTTCAAAGAAACCCTTTGATTTTTTAGATTTGTATTGGACTTCCTCCTCTTCCCTTATGTATTTGGATCTATCTATTGCTGACACACTTGCACAAGTTTTGATTCCTATTTGTTTTCCTCCATCCCATGGCCTTTTCCCACAGAGGTGCCTTCTGGCACGGGTGTATGAACCTATGTAATTATTGTTGCAATGGGGGCAGTGAAATTTAGTGGTTCCACCCCCTTTCCTTGCTTCAGGCCTAGTGACATATTTCCACAATGGAGTTTGGTCTTGTTTAGTTTTTTGGGTTGAATCATGTTCACTCTCCTCCTCCTCACCAAGGAACTCATCTTTGGGCTTTTGATCAAATCCACTATAACCCACTTCTTCATCCTCTTCTTCATGTTCAACCCTCCTTTTTCTACTCTCCAACACCATAATAACCGAAAAAGGAACCAAGAAGAAGAAAATGCCAAGCCATATAACCATGATGTTTGAAATTTGAAGTTTTGAATCTACAAAAAAAATGGAACGGGAATGGGAATGGGAATGGGAAATAGAGAAAAAATATATATATTTAGCAATGAACATAAAAAAAACGCTAGATTAGAGTGTAGATCCTAGCTCTTTGGCCTCCAATCCCAAGCTCCAATCTCCCTTGCAAGCTCCTCAAATTCCTCCAAGCTCATCTCTCACCAAGCTCCTCTCCTTGCTTCAAACTCTCTCCAAACTCTCTTTCTCTCTCAATGGGATGAAGTGAATAATGGGAGAGGAGAGGGTCCATTTATCCCCCGCCCCCTTCCCTTCCCTCTCTCATCTCCCCTTTTCCCTCCCTTTCCCCCTCAGTCTAAGCCGCTTTCGCCCTCCCTCTCGACCACGCAGGCTTCGCTCTTCGTCGACTAGCAGCAATTTTTCCAACAAGTGGTCCGGAGTGAGCGTTCCCTGGTTGGAAAAATCACTCCCGGAGAGGCGGGAGTGATGCTCCCAATTTCGCTCCTCAAAAAACCAGGGAGCGAAATTTTTTATTGGGATCGTGAGGGCGAGGCGCTTCCCCACAACCCTGGACTATAATACTCAATTACCTCATGGTTGGCTTAGGTGGCAGAGAAATGGCACAACGAGCTAGTTGGTGGCTATTGGCTACCGGCTGAGGACCATCTTGGAGAAAAAAATTCTCCTAAGGATATCACCCACAAAATGGTGGGTAACATCTGGCTTCAATTGGGACGTGATCTCTCGGAAACGTGGACGAAGCTACTTGAACAGGAGGTCACGAGAACTCCAACAATCTCTTGGTTACCACAGACCTGTTACCTACACATATCAACGATTGAACACATGGGGCAGCATGCTTTTCACAGTGCCTTATGATCACCCATGCTTAGTGTTAGGCCGTAAAATCAACCGAAAAATAAAATATGCAAAATTTTAAATTAAATGCATCTAATCTACCATGAGAAATATCATATGAGGTTATTTCTAATGCAAATCCAACATGTGATGCATCCTACTCTAACATGCATAACATACAATGCCAAGTGCTAGGTATAATCATAGACCCAATGCAACCAACATGTCAATTGATCAGTACAAGAATGCATGCTTCCATGATTATTTTTGCAACATACGTGCCAATACAAATGGGAATAATGATATGAGGAGTTGAGAGGGGGGAGGTGGGAAAACAAGAGAGCCATATGCCATAGAAAGGAACCCTGGAAGAGGGAAAAGACACCAGTCGAGAGGATTGGATTTGATACTCCAACCAGGAGATGGAAATGTTGATCACCAAGTATACGAATCTTTGATGAAGAACTATCTCGGGCCTATCATCCTTAGGGTAAGGATGAGCGAAAGACTCAGTCATATTTAGGATAATACTATTTTGGTCATTGGGAAAACAAGAAGTGGACTCATCATGGTATTTGGGGAAAAACCATGATTCCTGGTCCTTCATAGGGGAAAGCAGATCTTCATCAAGACTAGGGGAATGAATATCATCACAAACATCTATTTCCAGGGTAGGGTAGGAACGCTCAAACATGAAGAAAAACCCTTTATCGGTGGCATGGCCTGGGGAGCATCTTCCTCAATTTCTTCTATATTGGAGTCATCAAAATTTCCCACAATCTTGGAAGGCTCTTCTTTGCTTGATTCATTTTGGAACATAAAGAAGAGACATTTCCAACCACTAGGAAGGGCTTCATAAGGACCAACATTGTTATTCACAAGGGGCAGAGCATTTTCTTCTTCCCTGAGCTCATTCTTATGGACGTGAGAAACCATAGGGTCTTCATTTCTATAATCATACCCAACTCCGGAAACAACACCCCAAAAGTCACTCATAGGTTCTTTGTTTATTTGACTATCATGATCTTCTCCCATTCTTCACTATATATTTGGTGTTGGTTAGGATGCCATTCATTCTCTTCTTTAGACAGGGAGGACTTTACCTCCTTCATTCGTTCTCGAAGAATGATCTCCAAGGTATTTACTACATGATTTTGATAAAATGCCTCAAGAAGAAAGTCATTGGTAGGACTCTCTTTATATTCACTCTTTGTGTTTCGGAGCCTTTCCGATGCTCACAATAGCAGGAGAAAATCTCCTGGGAGTTATATGTGGCAATGTCTGAGGGCTCTCGAGGTTGAGATCTTCCTCATTATCCTTAGAGGACATGCTTCTCAATTCATGAAGCTCTCCTTTGGCACCATCCTTAAAGTATGCATCAATAAGACACTCTTCCTCAAGCATAAAACCATATTCAATAACTTCCTCCTCTCAAAGGGCCACGTCCAACATTTGGCATATATCTTCATGAGATTGGAAACCCAACCCTTCATGTAACAAGAAGTGCGTAGTCAACATTGGAAGAGAAAGAATGCTTTTAGGTTCACATGACTCAAGCCAATCAGTATTTGGGGCAATGGATAGGAAAAATAATTCCATTTGGTCACAAGGTTGAGTTATATTTTGCTTTGAAAGATACCTTATGAACCTTACAATGTGATTGGTTGCGGAATGTGGATCCCCATCGAACATTGGCATATTCTTCATGCATTTTGATGAGGGATACTACAGGATCCCTGTCACTTTTATGGCAGGAATATATGTGGTCAACATGTTGTTGGGTCCTTAATGACATGGGAGTCGCTAGGGTGAATGAAATTTCCTTGAAAAATGCTTGCTTCACCCTACAAGCATTGACTTTAGAGATCAATGAAGAACTAGGGCTTCGTTCTTCCAATGGAGTCGCCAATAATGATATGTCAATATGTCGTATGGGGAACAAAACACACGTTTCGTGTCCCCGGCAACGACGCCAAAATGTTACTGCTCAAACTAGTAGGGGGCCTAAAAGGGACTCCTAAAGGGACAACTACTAGGTCAAGGGCAATGATGGAGACTTAGCCCACTATCACCTCAGCTAAGACTCCCTACTCTTTACGGACTTTCACTGATAGGAGGAAACCCGGTATATAGAAAGTCACTTGTGAAGGATGAACCAACAAATGGATGTGATCATTTTCCTAGAAGGAGGTTAAGAATGGAGCTTGCTTGCTCTTCAAGCAAGGTACAAAGCTTTCTAGGAGAAGGAGGTGAGGATTTAAGGGCTAGGTTAAAGGAATATGCCTTGTAAAGGAGTTTCTCAATCCCTATAATCCTTATTGAACTTGGTTTCCCAAGTGGTTCCTGAAGAATTGATTTTCAAAGGTATGGGACCACACGGGACCATGTGGACCTAGGTTAGGTTAAGGGGAGGGAGTTTAGCAACCAATGATGATCTTAACCTAAACGAGGAAGGGGAAAGAATCAAAAAAATAATTTCCACTTAGGTATCAAATTGAACCTATGAGGTACTAGCCTAGGGAACACCAGGGCAAAGTTTGATCTCAGAGCTAGGGCTTGGGATATTTCACAATCCCACGATCATAATTTCTTCAAATTTATAGGAGACTTTGAGGACACACCAGCGGAGTAGAGGCTAGGAGATCGAACTTTTTCTATGGCTACTTTGTCGAGAAATGATGCCCTAAATGGCCCAACATGGCTAGACCTCAAAATAAATGGCCCAACATGGCCCAGCATGGCTACTTTGTCGGAAAATGATGCCCTAAATGGCCCAAGTAGGAGAAATAAATTAGTCACTGTAGTAGAATTTTGTGTTCAAAATTTTCACAATCCATACTAATAATTCCCAACCATCAAATCAACCTAATTCCAAAGAAAAAAGATTAAATTCCCCTTTTCTTTCTCCAAAGAGATCTTCAACTAAGCCAAGAGAGGATATCCCACAACTTCAACCATGCCTCTAGCAAATGTATCTTTCCTCTATAACTTTCTCATCCAAGTTTAGGGATTTCATCCATCTAAGGATTTGAGTAATAATAATATTTTAATTCATGGAATTCCTTCTACCTAGGGTGCAACTTCCTAGGGGCTCCTTCCCTATATTCAGGGAAATTCAAACCATAGTGCTCCCCTTAAGGCTCTCATAAACCATAGTTCTCTTCTTATAGCATACACGTAATGTGATAAAGATTTTCTAATTTAGTCCCTCTTGGATTATAGGTCGATTTTGTTGGAAATGTAACTAGTGTCAATCTTCATAATTGTTAAGGTGCTCATTTCAATTTGCATATCTTATCTAACAAACAAAAGAAGAAAGAAAAGTTATTATTTTAAAGCGTGGGTTTCATGCTTCTTACTAATAGTCTTCTAGGTAAAGGAATGTTCTTCATGCTTCTAGGCTTTGTTAAGTGAACATCATGATTATAAGACCCTTTCAAGCATGATGTACCTTGTAAAAGAATTTATTTTGAGTCTAGAAGGTTCTGGAAACCTCCAAAGTACAAGTTGGCCATGGCAGCTACAAGTCGGCCTAAAGGAGTTTGACCCCTTGAAAAGTCTATAAATATAGGCAACGTCAACCTCATTTCACACACTCACACAAGTTCAATCTCTCAAGAAGAAGTTCGATCTAAAGTTGGGAGAAGCAAGTAAGGAAGAGGGAAGGTTTAGAAGACAAGGAGAAACCAAGAAGAAGAAAAGATTGTTTCCAGGCTCTTTCTCTCTCACACGTGCGAAAACTATGGTTTCTGCAGGGTCCAGGAAGGCCGAAATTGTAGGTCCAAATTGTGGAAGATTAAGTTGCAGAATCGAGTTGCTGGAAGAGGAAATACTCTTATTTGACTTCGTTGCCCTTGGGAAATATTGTCTCGCTCAAAGGAGGATCTCTTGAAGATCTGTCTTAGGGTTTCTACAACAGCTATAGGATCGAAGTTACGAGTCTAAGTTACAGGGACGAAGTTGTAGCTGGAAACTGACTGATGCAAGATTGAGTCTTGTTGATCTGATCATATTGGAAGGGTTTCATGAAGGGCTAACTTGTTACTTGGAGGAGGACTTAGTCTATGATTTGGGTCTTGATTGTCTCATTTGAAACAAATTCTACAAGAAGAGAAGAGATTTTCTGGGTTTTCCCCTTAGAGGGGTTTTGCCCTAATTTCTATGTCCATTGCTTTTACTATTTTGCACTTGATATTTGTTCAATTAAAAGGATCTAATAAAGAAAACATAAGAAAATAAATAAAGTTCACAAGCAAATATTAAGGATAAGGAAAATATCAATTAGTAGTTGCCATATTGCATTTTCCAACATGGTATCAGAGCTAAGCTAAACAAGAGAAGGCAGGTGAAGAGATCACCTTATGGACACAAAGGAGGGTTTGCTAAGGAAAATCACTTGCAAAACGATCAAACCCTTATTGAAGAAAGAAAGAAGACTATATCAAGCTCTCATAAAAGGAATACTTGAGAAGAAAGATCCCAAAAAGGCTCAGTGGAAGACATCTTTGAAGGAAGCATCATTCATCACTCTTTGAAGTTGTTGTTGATGGTATCCTAGAAGACATCTTTCTAGGACATCATTGAAGTGTCTTTGAAGATCTTGAAAGCATATAGATAGTTGGGGATATCATTAAAGAGAAGACTCTTGGTTGACAAGTATCATATTATTACTCTTAGTCTGAATCTACAGGTCATATGGGTTCTTTCTGCAAGGAAAGCAGTAAGCTCGTCGGCTCAACAAATTTCCTAACCATGGAAGAAAAGGATTGATCTAGCACTTACAGAACATGAAGTAATGGAATATGTCTTCGGTGAAGTTGTTGAACCTAGCAAAGACAAGACTCAAGAGCTAGCAAAATACAAGAAAGGAGAAGTGAGGGCACAAAGGATCATTGTTGAATCCATTAAGGATCATCTTGTTCCATTTGTTGCTAATTTGAAGAATTCTAAGGCTATGTATGACAAGGTGATGGTAGCTTATCTCTGAGAAGAGATGTGGCGGCAACATGCCTCTGAACTATATTACAATGAGGCTCAAGGGCCTATTTATTATTGGAAAACATGAGAAAACCATAAACAACCAAAACCCTAACCCCAGGAGATGTAACACCAAGAGTTTGTGGGCCCCGTTGGGGTTAGTTGGGCAGCCAACTTCCCGGGGTTGTAACTTGGTCATATTATCTCCATTTGGCGCATACGATACCTTGTTGGAAAGGTCTCGCCGTGTACTCCAGGTTTCGCCGCAGGCCCCTGCCTACGGCTACAGGCTTGCCGCGGGCCCCAAAAAAATATCGTTTAGGGGGTCAAAACTGCTCCAAAAGTTTAGGACCCGAAAAACTGCTAAAAATAGTAAATGCTAAAATGAACAAGGAAACAGATGAAACTTACTGGGGGGTTTAGGTGGAATAGGCGGGTGGCCACCAATATCCACCTGGATCATTCCTACCCCCTTAGGAAGCAATGGTCCCCATTGCATGCAGAGCCTCCATGAGGTGAGGAAATTTCTGTTGAACCTGGTCCCTAGTGAACCACTTGCCCTGGTGAAGGAGTTGGCCTACTTTGACAACTCGATATAACTATATCCTCTATTGGCGAGTGTTCTTGATCTGTGTGTCCATGATTTGATCAGTTGTGGCTTGTTCCATGCAATCCGGGTTGAGCTCTATTGGTGTGAGTTGTTCTGCAATGTCAGATGTGTCCAACAATGGTGGAAAGTATGGCCGAAGGCGATCTACATTGAACATTGGGTGCAGACCAAGGAACGGTGGGATGTTGAGCTCGAAGGCATTGTCACCGACGGCCTTGGTGATGGTGTATGGCCCATATCGGAGCAGACGAAGCTTGCGGTGGGGTCCAGCAAGGCACTCCTTCTGCAAATGTAGCCAAACTTTGTCGCTCAACTGGAACTTGTGCGGCACTCGATGTTGATCATGGCATTTCTTGCACTTAGCATTGGCTTTGTCCAATATATCATGGACCTGTTGGCAGATATTTTGAATGCGCTCAATGAAGTTGTTAGCCCTTTCAGCTTCGGACTGAACGTGAGCCGAATCTACCTGAGTGGCTGCAAATGGTATGGCCACATCAATGGGGCATAATGGCTGAAATCCCAACCCTACCTGAAAGGGGTTGTGGCATGTTGAGCTATGGAGAGCTTTGTTGTAGCTATGTTGGACATAGGGGAGACTTTCATCCCACATGCGTGGATGCTTCGAGTTGTACATGCGCAAAATGTGTATGATCATCTTATTGACAACCTCTGTTTGGCCATCAATTTGGGGATGGAAAGTCGTGGACTTAGTAAGTTTTGTATCCAGCATCGACCAGAGACTTGACCAAAATGCACTCAGGAATCTGTTGTCTCGATCTAAGACAATGGACTATGGGATCCCAAAGTGTACCCACACTCGCTCAAAGAAGAGCTTAGCAGTGGCCTCTACTATGATACTCTTCTTGCAGGCCGCCATGATGGCCATCTTAGAGTCTGTCGACGACCACAAAAACGCAATTGTTGTCGTGCTTAGTAGAAGGAAGGCTCAACATGTAGTCCATGAGACAGATTCCCAAGGTCAGCTAAGCTTAGGAAGAGGAGTATACAAAACTTGCTTCTTGATGATTAGTTTGGCAATGACATAGGTGGTGCAAGATCTAATGTACATCCCAACATCCTGACAAGTTTCGGCCAATAAAAATACTTCTGCAATACCGCCATTGTTTTCTCTACTCTGAAATGTCCAGCGACCCGACTGTAGTGTGCCTCCCAAATCATCTTGGCACGCTCACTTGAAGGAACACAGATGTGTCCCAGGTGGCATAACAATGCATCCTGAAGGTGAAAATTTGGAACTTGCTTCCCTTCCAAGAGTGTCTGGTATATGCTACCGAATTCTGGATTGCTCTTGTAAAGATGTGGCCACCCCGATGTCTCGTGTCCACAAGAGTCGAGCACAATGATCAGCGCCATGACCAGTGGTCGGTTGAGGCAATCAACAACGTTATTGGTGTTGCCCTTCTTATACTTAATGTTCAAATGGAATTGTTGCAAATAGGTGGACCATTTCTGATGGTGATCGTTATGCAACTTCCCTTGTGTCTGTATGAACTGCAAAGGTTGGTGGTCTGTGTGGATGACCATTTCCATCCCCATAATGTAATACTTCCATTGACGGCAGGCCTGCACAATGGAATACATTTCTTTGTCGTAAGTGGGGTACTTTCGGACTGTGTCTGAAAGTGTCTCACTGTGGTAAGCCACTGGATGCCCATGCTGAGTAAGAACCACACCAATAGCATAGTCGGAGGCATCTATCTCAATCTCAAAAAGTTGTTGCAGGTCTAGTAATGTGAGCACTGGTGCAAAACAGAGGCGATTCTTCAAATCAGAGACTGCTTTTTGTTGGGTTTCTGACCAAAAAAACTTTGCTTTCGCTCCACCCTTGGTGACTTGACTTAAAGGCCAAGTGATATAAGAGAACCCCATCACAAACCTACGGTAGAAATTGTTAAGACCCAAAAACTTGCAGAGCTCTGTTAGAGTGGTTGGGGCTAGCCAATCCCGAATGACTTGTATCTTGGATGGGTCCACATGTACACCCTACTTATCAATGATGTATCCCAGATATTGTACCTGAGTCAGGCAAAAGGTGCATTTCTCTAAGTTAGCACATAGCTTGTGTTGTCGCAAGGTTTGAAGGACCTGTCGAATATGTTGGAGGTGCTCTTCCCAACTCTGGCTGAAGATCAAGATGTCATCTAAAATTTAAATACACCACCATGAATGCATTGGTGAAGGGTCGCAAGATGTCATCTATCAGTCTCATGCAATGTTGTGAAAATCGTGATAGGAATTAAATCAGCACGGGGAACAAATCAGAAAAAATCGGAATTATCGGGAAAAAATCGGAAAAAATCGTTTGGTACAAAAATATTCAATTTTTTCATTTTTTTCAATTTTTTTAATATCTAAACCATCTAGAACATAAAATAAATACATTAACACATAAATATGATTAAAAAACTAATATATAAGATGTTAAATATCATTTCTAGCACTAAAATCACACATAACATTGACTCATGTCCTGAATAGTAAGTCCTGACTCCTGAGTCCCAACTCAGCCTCAAAATATCAACAAAAAATATGATAATGTATCTCATCATGTCATAATGTCATATACAATAAAATGAAAGTCTAATCCTATTGATTTCCTCTGCCCCTCTTGCGAGAAAATGCCACGGCTTTCCCTTCCCCTCTAGATGTAGATGTTGGTGCCTGTGCTGGTGGAGATGACAGTGGAGTCTGATGTGCTCTAGAAGCTAAAGAACTAGAAGTAGGAGCTGTAGGAGGTAGACCACGTCCTCTACTGGTAGCAGGGGTAGCCCGGGTAGGTGGTGTCACCTGGAAACATTACAATCTCCCAATCCTGAAATCCTGAAAAACTGATAAGTCTACTGGATTTTAAATGAAATCTAAATTCTACTTTCTCCATATGAAATCCAATGAGGCTGGAACCACTCTCAAATCCTGAAAAACTGATAAGTCTACTGGATTTTAAATGAAATCTAAATTCTACTTTCTCCATATGAAATCCAATGAGGCTGGAACCACTCTCAAACATCGTGAGTCATTTCATGGTAATGTTAAAAATTTAAGTAAAAGGATGAAAATGAAGATTAAGGAGAATGTCACTTTTATTTTAAGAATTTAACATTACCATGAATAGCATATCCATACTAGGGCCTAAACTTGATCATTAAGCTGCCCCACTCAAAGATTATTTGTTTCTTTCAAAAAAATTTGCATGAAAAAACCCAAGAAAACGTTATAACGCGACCCCCGACGATTTTTTAAGTTTTTATCGCGATTTTTTCGTTTAATTATCGCGATTTTATCGACAGAGGGAAAAAATCACAATTTTTTCATTTTATCGCGATTTTCACAACACTGGTCTCATGAAGGTTGCAAGGGCATTCGTCAAACTGAACCAGTGTTGCGAAAATCGCAATAATATCGAAAAAGCGCAATTTTTAAACTTTGGCGATAATATCAGCCAATTTTTACGCTGTTTATTTTTTGCGATTTTTCGTTTCGCAATAATATTGAAAAATGGCAATTTTTTCGTTGTTATTGCGATTCGAACCGTTATTATCGTTGGGCCAACGGATAGCGGGACGGACCAAAAGGGGAGAACCCTTATAAACTTTTTGATTAATTGTCCTAAGGGGATAATGTTTATAAAATCTGTTGATGCATCTTCATATATCAAAGATCAGATGGTTAGACCGACCAAAATGGGAGAACCTTTATAAACTTCTTGGTTAGTTGTCCTAAGGGGACAATGTTTATGAAATCTGTTGATGCATCTTCACATATCAAAGATGAAATAACTTTATGTGATTTGCTGGATGTGTTTATTTTGGAGGTGGGTGCAGAACATGTTGTCCCAAGTCATAATGGACAATGCTGCAAATTATGTTGTTGCTGGCAGGATGCTTATAGAGAGGCATCCTACTTTATTTTGGACACCTTGTGCTGCACATTGTATTGATTTCATGTTGGAGGACAGAAAAAATTTCCTTTGTCAAAGATATTGTTGACTCATCAAAAAGCATTACAAAATTTATATATAATCATACATTTGTTCTTAGCTTGATGAGAAAATTCACCAACAACAAGGAGTTGGTGTGCCTCGCCATTACACAGTTTGCCACCAGTTCCATATCTCTCCAATCCCTCTTGAATTCTATGTGGGATGTGAAGAGAATGTTTCTTTCAGAGGAGTGGCGCGCTTTGACAATGAGCCACAAACTAGAGAGAGAGGCCATATGCAGATTAGTATCATACCAGGAAGACTTTTGGACGAGAATGCAGGAGGTGTGCACCATAATGTTATATACCTAGGGGGATAATATGGGGTACAAAGGGAGGTACCCAAGGGAATAATGTAATAATGGGATGGGCCATAGTAATAAATAAGGTGGTTAACCCGTATCATGTAAGGGACCACAAGTAATTAGTAATAATGTAATGAGCCCATGGTATTAGTTCGATGGTATGAGGGAACCATGGTAATGACCCATGGTATTGTATGTATGAGGCCTATATACAGGCTAGAGACTCCACATTGAGAGGCGTCAAGGAATATTGTATGAACAGGCATATGGCTTGTGGAGTGTTCTCCTTAAGGAGTGAATATATGGTGTTGCCCTACCTTAAGGGTTTTCATCAATAAAGAAGCATTTCTATCTATTTCTATCTTATTATTTCTGAGTATATTTGTATTCTCATATATTTTCAGGTCAGATCTATAACAAGTAGTATCAGAGCACTTTCTTGGGCCAAAGTGGAGGATTTTTTTTTATTTTTTGCACATGCACGGTACCAGTGGACTACTCTTTTGAGTAGATCTTATTATTTGTGTTCTTCCCATGTTTCGGGGACGAAACATGCTAAGGGGGGTGGAATGTTATATACCTAGGGGGGATAATATGGGGTACAAAGGGAGGTACCTAAGGGAATAATGTAATAATGGAATGGGTCATAGTATATAAATAAGATGGTTAACCCATATCATGTAGGGACCACAAGTAGTTAGTAATAATGTAATGGGCCCATGGTATTAGTTTGATAGTATGAGGGAACCATGGTAATGACCCATGGTATTATATGTATGAGGCTTATATAGAGGCTAGAGACTCCACATTGAAAGGTGTCAAGGAATATTGTATAAATAGGCATATGGCTTGTGAAGTGTTCTCCTTCCTTAAGGAGTGAATGTATGGTGTTGCCCTACCTTAATGGTTTTGATCAATAAAGAAGCATTTCTATCTATTTCTATCTTATTATTTCTGGGTATATTTGTATTCTCATATATTTTCAGGTCAGATCTATAACATGCACCGTTACTGAACCTTTAGTAAAGGTTCTTCAATTAGTTGATGGTGAGAAGCCCGCAATAGGCTATTTGTATGAGGCCATTGACAGGGCCAAAGAATTCATTCGGGCCTACTATGATGATAAGGGAGATGAGGGGTTCCAAAAACATCTCCTCCTATGGGAATTGATTAATGAACGATGGAACAACACACTCAATCGTCTCATTCATGTTGCAGGGATCTACCTAAACCCCGCGTTTTCTTACCCATGTGGGTTCGTATTTGATGCTGAGATCATGGATGGATTCTTAACCTGTGTTTAGAGGATGGTGCGATCTCCAGTAGAACGTACAGAAATCTCCAAAGAAATGGAGACATACAGGATGGCAGGTGGCACATTTGGCTTTGAGATAGCTATGACTGATAGGATGACTAAAATGCAAGTATTTTTTAGTTTGTTTCAAATTTCATTGTCTCTTCAAGTTCATAACTTCATACTTTGTTTCAACTTTCAAATTTCATTTTTTTCTTATGTTTATTTAAAATTTTATTTGTAATTTTGTTGTAAATGCATGGTGGAGAATGTATGGTGGCAGGGTACCCCATCTGCAAAAGTTTGCCATTAGAACCTTCAGCGAAACATGTAGCTCCTCAGGATGCGAGCGCAACCGGAGTGTATTTGAAAAAATACACAACAAGAAGCGCAACAGGTTAAACTTAAAACTTAAAATATTGCAAATTTCCAAATTTTTTTAATTCATTAAACAATATTTTTTATAATTGTTATTTCATGACCTTTGTATAGGATGGAGTCCCAAAGACTTAATGACATGGTCTACGTCTACTACAATCTTCGATTGTGGGTGAGGCAACTTGAGAGGATACCTGATATGGAGGCCATCTCATTGGATGGGATTGACACCACTACTGCATGGAAGGTTGAGGCCGAGAGGCCTCTCATGGAGTCTGCCAATGATTGGTTAGAGCAGGAAGTAGTGGAAGGCGTAAAGGGGGGGGAGGAGGAAGAGTGACACCACTTACCCGAGCTACCCCTGCCACCAGTAGAGGATGTGGTTTACCTCCTATAGCTCCTACTCCTAGTTCTTCAGCTTCTAGAGCACAGCAGAGTCCACTGCCAACTCCAACGGCATCTACATCTAGAGGGAAAGGGAAATCTATTGCATTTTCTCGCAAGAGGTGCAGAGGAAATCAGTAGTATTAGACTTTAGTTATTTGGTTCATTTCATTGTATATGACATTATGACTCATGATATGAGATACATTATTATATCTTTTGTTGATATTTTGAGGTTGAGTTGAGACTCAGGAGTCAGGACTTACTCTTCAAGACATGATTCACTGTTATGTGTGATGTAGCACTAAAAATGATATTATATATTAGTTTTTTAATCATATTTATGTGTCAATGTATTTATTTTATGTTGTAGATGCTTTAGATATTAAAAAAAAAATTAAAAAATGAATATTTTTTTTATTTTACGATTTTTTCCCGATTTTTTCCCTTGCCGATATTATCCCAATAACGATAACTGCAACATTGATATGAACGACATGACCAACCATTCAAAAAGGCCCTCCTTGGATTTGAAGGTAGTCTTTCACACATAGATGGGTTCGATAGGCACCTGGTGATAACCTGACTTCAAGTCAATCTTGGTGAAATATTTGGCCCCTTTGAGCTGGTCCAGAAGGTCATCAATCCGCGAGTTTGGGTACCTATTCCGGACAGCGATCTTGTTCAGCGCCCGATAGTCAATACAAAGCAGGTCCCATCCTTCTTCTGTACCAATGCAATGGAGCTCCCACAAGGTGATGAGCTTGGCCTGATGTGCCCTTTCTGCAATAGTTCCTGAATCTGCCTCTTGATCTCATCGTTCTCCAAAACAGAGCATCGATAGATCGGTCTATTGGGCAACGCACACTCGAGGTCAGATCGACAGAGTGCTTGACATGACAGTGCAAAGGTACCCCTGTGGGTGAGGCGAAAATATTCGTGTACTCCACGACCTTGTCCAGCTGTTGTTACTGTGCAGAACAGCCCTGTCTAGAAGTCGTGGCCACAACCTTCTTCTTGCCCTAGGAGAAAATCATAACGAAAACAAATTTCCTGGTCTGGGAAATGATCTTACTACATTGCTTTACAGTGATCAAAGAGATGGCGATAAGCGGGGCTACCCCCAGTATCCTGTACAACTTATTAGCCAAAGTAATAATCACAGAGCGAGGTCTAGACTCATATACAGCATGCCGCTTCCACAAGTATGGTTGTCCTAACAATACATCACAAACTTCAAGAGGAGCAATGTCACACAGTACCTCATCCGTGAAGGGCTTGATGCTATAGGGAAGGTAACACTGCTGGTTGACGCGAAGATCTCGTCCTTGGTGAAGCCACCTGATGGTGTACGACGGTGGATGTGTTGTAGTCTTTAGGCCCAGCCGCTTCACGACCTCTGCTGAAATGAGGTTCTTTTGGCTCCCGTTGTCAACAATGAATTGCAATAGGAAACCCTTCACCCACATCTGTGAGTGGAAGAGGCGTTCCCCCTCCTCTAGATCGTCCGGCTCAATCTTCTGCATCTTGGTGGGGGCCACGGTGGCATTGGGCTCTGCATCAATGATTTGCTTCCCTTTATCAATTCCCTTATCGAGTTTTGATTCAGAGTCGAAACCTACGTCTGATTCAGAAGTCGTCAGCTCGGCCACCAGTGACTGCTTGGCCCGAGGGCCGACACTCACTTGTATTGTGAGTAAAGCTCTTATGGAAATCACACCATTTCCCTGTGTCCTTCTTCGTCTTCTTGGTAACATCTTGGTCCCTTCCCTGCAGTAGCGTGGTCCACTTTATGTATTTGTCTTCATAGCTCTAGACCTAAGTAACCGGATTCGTCCTATAGGCCCCACGAATTCGAATCCGTCGTGTCCGACACGATTCTCTTGAAATTCATGTCCAAAAAACATGACACGTCGTGTCCTTTTTTGCCACGTTGAATACGACTACGTGTCACAATTTTGGTAGCATGTCACGATTTTGGGAATCGTGTCCTATTTTCCGAGACTCGCTAGGCGGAAAAAGTGACCTGCGTGGGTATGAAAAGGGAATATTTGCTCATTACAGCCACGCATATTTTCATTTGGCAAGTGTTTTGTGAGCTGTTGGCAAGTGGAGAAGGGTTTGCAGCAAGGAGTTAAGGGAGTAGAGCATTCAGCAAGGAAATTCAAGCACTAGGTAAGTGCATTTCACCTCCATTTTTTTGCATTTCTTACAGCGGTTTGTATATGATTTTTTGTTTACAAATTTGTGCATGCTTTGTTCATTTCTTTTACAGTACTCATGGCTCAATCAAAGTTAGGGGGCAAAGGAAGGGCAAGAATGTCATGGGTGGAAATGCCCCTCCTCCCCCAATATCATCAAAGTCTGCTGCAAGTAATGTTGAGGGAAGAGGAGGACCTAAAGACAATGCTAAATATCCATTGTGGAAATATGTCACAAGAGAGGATGGGCCAAACACCAAGGGAAAGGAAGGAGGCAATGTGCAATGGAAATGCAACTTTTGTCACATTTCTTTCAAAAGCACATATTACCGTGTGAAATCACATTTGTTGGCTTTACCGGGTTGTGGGATTGGAGCTTGTAAGGCTATTTCTTTACAAAAGAGAAAAGAATTAGAAAAGGAGGCCAATGTTGGTATGGAACATGTGGCTTCAAAATCAAGAAAACCGAAGAGTGAAGACCCCCTTCCATTTTTGAGGAAAGCCACCACCAAATTTCCATTTGAGAGTTCTACTTCTACTGGGGGACAAGCATCAAAAAGAAGAGCACTTGGTCCAATGGACAAGATTTTCCAAAAAGAGAGACGGGAAGAGCTTGATCTCACCATTGTCTCCTTCTTCTATCAAAACTTCATATCATTTAATGTTGCACATTCACCTCTATTTATTGAGATGTGCTGAGCTCTAACTCAAGGGGCTCCAGCAGGGTATGGGTCAGAGAAGCTGAGAACCACATTGTTGACGAAAGCAAAAAAAGAGGTGCAAAAAATGTTTGAGCCTATTGTAGCATCATGGCCAACATTTGGGGGTAGCATTGTTTCTGATGGATGGACAAATCCAGCACGACACCCAATCATCAACTTCATGGTGTCTTCCTTGAGTGGTCCAGTTTTCATGAAAGCAGTGGATACACTTGGTGAATACAAGGATGCACAATTTATTGGTGAGTTATTTATTAAAGTTATTGAAGATGTAGGTGTTGATTCTTGTGTGCAAATCATTACAGATAATGCACCTGTTTGCAAGGCTGCTGGCATGATTGTAGAAGCTAAATATCCACAATTGTTTTGGACACCTCGCATTGTCCATTCCTTGAACTTAGCACTGAAATCCATTGCTTCTGATGTGCTTTGGATTGGAAGCATTATTGAGAATGCAAGACATATCCGTAACTTTGTGCAAAATCATACAAATGCCCTCACTATCTACAAGGAGTACACCAATCTATCATTGTTAAGATTGTTGATACACGGTTTGCATCTTCATTCATGATGTTGAAGAGGTTGAGGGAGGTCAAGACCACTCTTGGGTCCATGGTTATTTCTGAGTTTTGGTCTTTTTGGAGAAAGACAGATCAGGTAGCCTCTAAAAGGGTGAAGGGCACAGTGCTAGATGATGCTTGGGGGGAGAGGGTAGATCTAATTATTCAGATCATGGACCCTATCATTTCTTTGCTTTGATTTGAAGATATAGAAAAAACCCATCCTAGGAGACGTTTATGAGGGATGGGATTCCATGATTGAGTCTGTGAGGAGCATTATTCTACAGAGTGAGTGCCCCGAGTATGAGACATCACCAAAGGCCTTCTGTGATACCATACATGATATTCTTGTCAGCAGATGGGACAAGAATTGTACACCTTTACATTGTTTGGCTCACTCATTGAACCCCAAATACTACAGCCATGAGTGGCTGATTGGTGGACCTTCCCACAGATTCCCTCCTCACATGGATGGTGAAATCTCACAGGGGAAGAAAGAAGCATTCAGGCAGATTTATCGAGATAGTGCATTGCTTGCTGAGGTGGAGGATGCCTTTGAAGAGTTTTCCACTGGCAGTGGTTGATTTGGAGGTTATGATGTGATTAGAGACAGGGGGCTAAGAAGCCCTATTCTTGGTGGGAAAATCATGGGGCAACAAGCCCTCCTCTTCAGCAGTTAGCCATGAGCCTCCTCTCTCAGGTGACTTCATCCTCAGGTGGCTTGAGCAGTCCAGGGCAGAGACAATGGTGTATGTGCACACCAACCTTCGTCTTATTTACAGGTAGAGGGAAGAGTGATTGAGGGGAAAGACAAAGATGTGGGATGTCTTTCCTGATGATATGGGTCTGGAAACCAGTGTTGAGTTGGCATTGGCCAACATGGATCTCAATGATCCAGTGCTAGAGCCCGTTAGATTTGATGACTTAGAGGGGTCAACCTCCACATCAGCAGATGCAAAGGCGACTATGGATATAGGGGAGGAGGAGGATGCAGAGGAGAGCAGTGGGGACCATGATGATGAGGACATTGGTGCTGATTTTGATGTCGATTGATGCCTTGAGGCTTGTATACCTGTAGTTGTTTTATATTTTATATTTCTATTTGCCATTAGCATTGCACCAGCACTACCTATGTAACAGATTTTGATTTGATGACTTAATGAGAAAACTACAGTTGCCAATGTGTTTATCTTACTATCTTGTAGTTGTAAGTTGTCTTTCAGTTATGAATTATGAATCGTGATTTAATAGATTTATCATTTATGTGACCAGTACCACTGACATGTATTTGAATTTTGTATGTACTATGCATGCTAATAGCTATAGATGAAGATCTATGTTTGAAATCAATAAATTTGTATCATTAATTAAAATTTGTGTAAGAAATATCTAATTTTTAATATATATATATATATATAAAATAATATATAACGAATCCTACGTGTCCTGTTCCGGGCAGTGTTTTACGAAACGGCCGAGTTGAAACCGAAACGGCCGTTTCGGACCGTTTCATTTGCCAAAACAGTGACCCGGCCCATGACCCGGCTCGGCTGACCGAGTCAGCTATGACTCGGCCGAGTCATCCAATGACTCGGCCGAGTCATAGCTGACTCGGTCAACCCGGCCGGGTCCGTATTGACTCGGCCGAGTCATAGAAAGGACGGCTGGGCAGCGATTTTAATAAAAAAAATTCATTTTTTTGCTGATATTTTGTAAAGTTAAGTTGGGTTTGTGGATTTCAAATATTGATTGGGCTGGAAACTGATTAAGGAGGTGTTATTGGACAGCTGGTGATCAAGGTCTCATTTGATGCTTCAAACACGCATCCAATTTGGTGCAATCCTATACCAATCTGAGTTTTATGGAAAATTACTGGGGTTACTCATTACACAATATACTACATGGAAAACTCAATCAAATGTTGCTGTAAATGGGAATTCTTGTTCGTAACTTCAAATACTATACAAATTACTATTTCATGCATAGAACAAGTCTCTTCCTAGCACCCAGCATATATAGATTTCTCAGGGTATTTGACAGCATATTGGGCTTGCAATTATGGTCTTGAAATTAACCCTCAAACAGCATTAAGGGAAAGGGCTGTTACAAACATCAGAGAATATTCAAATGCAAGTGATACAATTCCTTCTTTTTCTTTTTCTTTAAAAAAAATATGGCCCTAACACCTCTGTCTAACAGCCTTATACCAGAACAGATGTATGGTAATGCCATTCCTCAAATGATCCTAGACATAAGACAAAACATACCAATTAAAGACACTCTGTTTTTAATGGAAGTTCCCTCGGAATGTTTTTTTAATGTATCATGACTGTTCATCCCATTGCTGCAAAATCTAGCAGGCCTAGTGCAGAGCCTCACTAGACAAATCCAGACCTCAGGGCAACAAGAGATTGGCTGCCACTGTCACCTTGGCAGCCTATCTCCAATTGTTTAGTACTCTTGAGTCTTAATCATGTATGGAAGCCTTTCCCGTACTCTTGAGTCTTTGATCATGTATGACAGACTACAGTTGACTATGTATTTACTATTGCCATTGGGTACCATTTTGATATAATGGATTGGTTCATGAGCCTACTTTGATCATATGTTGTCTTCCATGTATATTATAATGTTGTGTGTTTGGAAACTTGAATGAAAATCTTTAAAATTATGTTTAAAATATTTAAAATTATGTTTTTTTATAAAAAAAATAAATATTTAATGTATTTTTTACAACGACCGAGTCATTGAAATCGAGCCGGCCGAGTCGGAGTCCGAGTCGGAGTTGATCCTCGGCCGAGTCCGAGTCCGAGTCCGAGTTGTAAAACATTGGTTCCGGGTGTCAACGTGTCTGAATCCAACACCACGAATCCCGAATCCCCATGTCAGGTGACTTAGCTCTAGACAGGGTAATATTGTTCCTTGATGGCGTCTCAAAAAGAATTCCAAGTGGTTGCAGCTGAAAACAGTGAGGGTTCACTTTCGTACTTTTGTTCATAGTAGGTTTCCCACCTGTTGACCACTGGAGTGGCACCTGATGATTATATGAAGACTCCATGCCCAAGGATGATCCAGAAAACACTTGTATCATCAAATATCATCAGTCATTAGAGTTTTTTAACTCTACTTCCGTTTTCTCATCATCTTTCTTGTACCCAGATTCCACACCCTACAAGGAATTGTAATAAGTGATACTAGTAATGATGAGTTTTGAGTGTGTAACAGGCCTAGGATGTTGGGAATCAATCAGTACACCTTGGAATACTTTTTTATCTAGTTAATTATCCATTTTTTCATAGGCAGATAATTTTCTGAGTTTTTACACACTTTTTTCACGAAAGTCGGAATGACGGTTTGAAGGTTAGCCCCTAACACATCTTAGTGCCTAGAGTCGATGTATATTACCATACTAGATCACACAAAATTTCGTGGAATTTGGTTAGGTCTAGGTAGTCATTTTTTAAATTTTTAGATTTTCCGCACTTTAGAAATTACAATAAAAATTGTACTTGTAATATAACAAGTGATGTCTAGAGAAGTTGTATGAGGTAAGAGTAATAAAATTTGCACCTCTCACCCACAAATTTCTACTATGACACACTTGAGGGGTTAAAAATGTGTTTTTAACACTCAAAACCCACTTTTCCTGAGTTTAGTGGGAAATTTGGCAATTAATTAAGTCAGAAATTAAATAAATGGAGAAAAATAAATATCCACACATGCTAAATGTTGTGGAAATGAGGTGGAAAATTATGGGAGAGTTAAATTGATATCTAGAGAAGTTGTATGGAGTATGAGTAATGAAATTTTCACCTCTCACCTTCAACTTTCTACAATGACACAGAGTTAAAAATGTGTTCTTAACCCCCAAAACCCACTTTTCCTAAGTTTAGTGGGAAATTTAGCAATTAATTAAGCCATAAATAAAATAAATGGAGAAAAATAAATATCCACACATGCTAAATGTTGTGGAGATGAGGTGGAAAATTATGGGGGAGTTAAAATGAAGTCCCAAGGTGATGTGGACTCTTAAAATCAAGGAAATGACATGTGCTCAAATAAAATCAAATTTCTGGCATTAAATGAGAAAGTTGCTTACTTGGAAATTCGAATTTATGAAGTTAATGCACATTTGGGAGGATTTTGAAGAATATTTGGTGGAGATTTTTGTGGGAAATTGTCCCAAAATGGGTTACCACTCATATACACTTCTCATTCCATCATAAAATTCGAATTTGACACGTAAGGGAAAAAAAATGATGTCCACTTGCCAGAATTCGATTTTTACACTTGGCATTGGAGCTCCATTCAACAAATTCAAATTTCTCTTTGGGATTGTCACCTCATGCCACTTGTTTAATCACTTCTACATTGGGATTGGCTCCAATGCAATTTATCATTGTCATTTTTCATTGAGATTTTCTCCCAGCTCTCTATATAATAGAACCATGAGCTCTCATATTGTATCATGTAATAAGCTATTGGGCTTGAGGAAACTTTGTCATTTTGTACTTGCATACTTTCTTAATACAATCAAGACTTTAGAGATATCTAACTGGTGTTATCTTGCCATTATGAGGTGATGTCCTTCATACTACTGCTATTGTGTTTAGTTTCATTCGCATGTTGAATTAATATTAGTTTATGCTTGTCATCTTGCTTGAATTGATGTGTGCAAGCTATCTTGCACATATCATTGATTTAAAGTAGTAGTCTAGGGATAAGCTTACCAATTCAATTTAGGAAAAATGTTTGGTTTATCTTATTCATTATATTACTCTAATATTGTGCAAACTAATACATGTTCGAGTGTGTAGGAAAGATCGTTTGTATTATGTATAGGAATCAATCTGGAAGTGGAAGAAATCTCAATTAGATCAACTCACTCCTAGAGTCACAGCGATCCAAGACTCAGCCATTTTTTTCGCTCCAAGTTTTCCATCTAACAATACTCAGCGATTTTTTTCGCTCCAAGTTTTCCATCTAACGAAGAGCAAAAGGGAGTTTTCTTAAATCTCAATTAGATCAACTCACTCCTAGAGTCACAGTGATCTAAGACTCAGCCATTTTTTTTGCTCCAAGTTTTCCATCTAACAATACTCAACCATTTTTTTCACTCCAAGTTTTCCATCTAACGAAAAACAAAAAGGAGTTTTCTTAGTCTATAGCTACTTGGTCATATAACAAGTGATGTCTAGAGAAGTTGTATGAGGTAAGAGTAATAAAATTTGCACCTCTCACCCACAAATTTCTACTATGACACACTTGAGGGGTTAAAAATGTGTTTTTAACACTCAAAACCCACTTTTCCTGAGTTTAGTGGGAAATTTGGCAATTAATTAAGTCAGAAATTAAATAAATGGAGAAAAATAAATATCCACACATGCTAAATGTTGTGGAAATGAGGTGGAAAATTATGGGAGAGTTAAATTGATATCTAGAGAAGTTGTATGGAGTATGAGTAATGAAATTTTCACCTCTCACCCTCAACTTTCTACAATGACACAGAGTTAAAAATGTGTTCTTAACCCCCAAAACCCACTTTTCCTAAGTTTAGTGGGAAATTTAGCAATTAATTAAGCCATAAATAAAATAAATGGAGAAAAATAAATATCCACACATGCTAAATGTTGTGGAGATGAGGTGGAAAATTATGGGGGAGTTAAAATGAAGTCCCAAGGTGATGTGGACTCTTAAAATCAAGGAAATGACATGTGCTCAAATAAAATCAAATTTCTGGCATTAAATGAGAAAGTTGCTTACTTGGAAATTCGAATTTATGAAGTTAATGCACATTTGGGAGGATTTTGAAGAATATTTGGTGGAAATTTTTGTGGGAAATTGTCCCAAAATGGGTTACCACTCATATACACTTCTCATTCCATCATAAAATTCGAATTTGACACGTAAGGGAAAAAAAAATGATGTCCACTTGCCAGAATTCGATTTTTACACTTGGCATTGGAGCTCCATTCAACAAATTCAAATTTCTCTTTGGGATTGTCACCTCATGCCACTTGTTTAATCACTTCTACATTGGGATTGGCTCCAATGCAATTTATCATTGTCATTTTTCATTGAGATTTTCTCCCAGCTCTCTATATAATAGAACCATGAGCTCTCATATTGTATCATGTAATAAGCTATTGGGCTTGAGGAAACTTTGTCATTTTGTACTTGCATACTTTCTTAATACAATCAAGACTTTAGAGATATCTAGCTGGTGTTATCTTGCCATTATGAGGTGATGTCCTTCATACTACTGCTATTGTGTTTAGTTTCATTCGCATGTTGAATTAATATTAGTTTATGCTTGTCATCTTGCTTGAATTGATGTGTGCAAGCTATCTTGCACATATCATTGATTTAAAGTAGTAGTCTAGGGATAAGCTTACCAATTCAATTTAGGAAAAATGTTTGGTTTATCTTATTCATTATATTACTCTAATATTGTGCAAACTAATACATGTTCGAGTGTGTAGGAAAGATCGTTTGTATTATGTATAGGAATCAATCTGGAAGTGGAAGAAATCTCAATTAGATCAACTCACTCCTAGAGTCACAGCGATCCAAGACTCAGCCATTTTTTTCGCTCCAAGTTTTCCATCTAACAATACTCAGCGATTTTTTTCGCTCCAAGTTTTCCATCTAACGAAGAGCAAAAGGGAGTTTTCTTAAATCTCAATTAGATCAACTCACTCCTAGAGTCACAGTGATCTAAGACTCAGCCATTTTTTTTGCTCCAAGTTTTCCATCTAACAATACTCAACCATTTTTTTCACTCCAAGTTTTCCATCTAACGAAAAACAAAAAGGAGTTTTCTTAGTCTATAGCTACTTGGTCATCCATTTCAATTCAAAAAATACTTCTTTGATTCTAGTTCTTTCAAAGTTATATCTCCTATTCAAGAGTCATTTCTAAAGCTAGCCAAGTATGAGGGTTCACTCACATTACTTTAGCTAGTACTTCCTAAATTAACTTCTAAGTTTAGTTTTGGTTTCTTTTTCATTATTTTACACTGACAATTGGTAATTTTTTGTGTTTTGCAACCCATAGGCTTGAGCATTGGGCAACAAAGATCTTGAGGAGAAGCTATGGAAAACTACTCACTCGTGTGTATGCAGGACCCCCTCACGTTGTCCAAAAACTGATTTCTAGGGAGGCCATAAGCACTTGGGAGAGAGTTGCAAACTCATCTAGGTTGTGGGTCTTTTGAGCCTTGTGAATCTCTTTTGGAGATTTTTTTCCATCTTCAAGTTTGTTGTTGTTATATTTTTGAGGAGAGAGTCTAGCTTTGTTAGAGTCTCATCTTTGTAAAGATCTCTCTCATATTGTGGGTTACCCTCTTAGAGGCATTTTTACCCGCTTTAAGAGCTAATAAAAGATAAAAAAAAATTGTTGGAGAGAGCTTGGGATTTTGGGATTTTTCCCATGGCATCCCCCTTCCTCATTTAGAGGAGGGATTCTTGTGGGTGGCCTAATCTTGCTTTTAGTTTTTTCTTAGCTTTCTAGCTTTAAATTTCATATTGAACATTTCACTCCACATACAAAATTTTACTAATCTTGTATTTAAATTCCCACATGCATGCAAGTTTTGCAAACTATTTCTCTTTGAAGCATTAGTTTAATTTGGGGAATTAACACAATTTCCACTTCATCTAGGCATTTTAGCATAAGAAGACCCCAAACCTCACTAAAACTCACCTCCAACTTAAGTTGGTTGAATAGACTTTAAAGGACCCTCTACCTCTATTGACTCCTCATTGTGAGATCCAAATATTCGAGCGAAGATGAGGTCTGAGAACTAGAGTTCAATTGTAACTTTGCCTTAGCACTAATTAATAAAATAAACCAAGAACTCATTCCATCACATTTTCTTTGTTTGCAAAGTTCTTAAATTTCTTGCTATCTTGATGGTTTAAAGTCTCGCATGCAAATCTTATTTCAAAAGGCACTTTGGATGCAAGCATTGTAATCCCTTTTAATTTTCCAAAAAGTTTAATTTTCTTGTACTTGGAAATTGACTCATCTTTTGGTTTAATTGCATATTGTCATGAATGGTTGATTTCACTTTCAAGTACTATTATTTTGGGTTGCAAACTTAATTGCATGTTGTCATCTTAGTCTAACTTTTGAGTTATTTTTGTATTCTTATGAGCAAGATAGTTTCCATTCTTTGATTTGTAGACTTATTCATCTTGAAAGCATTTATAATATCTTGTGCTAACAATTTATTGTTTCATTTTTCAGGGTTATTTTGGCTTTCCATTTGAAAGCATTTCACTTCATTTTAAGCAAAATACAGTTTCATTTCTTAAAGAGCAATACTTTGAAGGCACTGGTTGTTTATGTATTTCATGCTTATCTTATGTATTGATAGTTATCGCTCATATCAATTTTGCTTATAAATCTTAAAGAAATAATATGTTTAACTGTAACAATTCTCCTAGAACCTCACATCATTTTTAACTTGATTTTTCATTAGGAACCACCCCCCTTAGCTAACCTAGGAGATAGCTCAAACGGAGAGAGTCGGGATTAGTGTGACAGCCCCTTCTCTGAGTTCCCTGCCACCAACCACACCTTGTGGGGTTGAAGGCGTTTCTCACTAACTTGTAGGTAGGTGTAGGCGGCAGGGTCAACACCACCAGTCCTTAATGTGTGAGGTGGCTTTGAGAAGTGCAAAAGTAATCTTTTCCTGATTAGAAAAGTCATGAACTGAAGAATATCCTTCCAACAGATTTAACCATTTATCTATGGCGTCTACATCTATCAAGCCTTCGAATATGGGAATATCGAAGTTAACTTGTACCTTAAAAGGAGTGGCGCCTCCAGAGTGGCTGCTAGATGAAGATGCATCACTTGTAGGTAGTCATCAAAGTATCTAGGCAAATTTATCCATCATCATGATTCACGTCCCTTTGTCGCTCAAGGGCTTCCTCGAGCAACATTTTGAAAGGATCTCCTGCCCCCTCGTCTTTCTTTTCTTTCGCCATGGGCGGTCGTCGGGTTTTGCAAGGCTAATCTTGTAATGGTTCAACCAGATCAAACCCTAACTCTTTATACCCTGACCTCATTGGGGACATGCAAAGAAAAACAGAGAAAGACCAAACCGCTCTGATACCATTGATCTGAACTTAAACAAGAACGCAACAAATTACAAATATAATCATAAACACAGAGATGCAACAGAAAAACACTTCATTTCATGAATAGAGAAATATTGAACTATGCTTACAAACAAAATGGAAATAAGATAGTTCGGGCGATAGTAGCTCATCTCTAAGAAGAGATGTGGCGACTACATGCCTCTGAACTGTGCTACAATGAGGCTCAAGGACCTATTTATTATTAGAAAACATGAGAAAACCCTAAACAACCAAAACCCTAACCCTAGGAGATGTAACACCAAGAGTTTGTGGGCACCGTTGGGGTTAGTTGGGCAGCGAACTTCCCAGAGACGTAATTTGGTCATATTATCTCCGTTTGGCACATATGATATCTTGTTGGAAAGGTCTCGCCGAGTACTACAGGTTTCGCCGCAAGCCCATACCTATGGCCATCGGCCTGCCATGGACCCCAAAAAAACATCGTTTAGGGGGTCAAAACTGCTCCGGAAGTTGACCCGAAAAACTACTAAAAATAGTAAATGCCGAAATGAACAAGGAAACATAGGAAAGTAACTGGGGGGTCAAGGTGGAATAGGCAAGTGGGCACCAATATCCACCTGGAATATATTCTCTCGTGTTCTTGCTTTGGCACTGCATTAAACACAGTTAAAAGATATAATGACTGTCTCAAGTCCCACAACATTAATTGGATTGGGTTTCATTTCCCCATCATGTGGTACCCTGTGGAATCAGAAGTGGACATATGCATTCTCAGTTGGGCTTCTATACACGGAAGGAAACAGGACACCTGATTTGTGATTAGAGCAGTGTTCATTTCAAAATCTTGTACCCTGACTCATCAATCTCCAATGTCAGATCAGAATAACCTTTGTTTCATGAGGACATTCAACACCTTCAATTGGGGGGGCAATGTTTGGTCATGGGAATGCCATATTTTATTGCACCTTTTTGGTCAGTCTTTGTGCTATTTTGTTCCTGTATTAAACTCAAGTTTAACCCTTTTTGACACGGTTTTGTTTTGACACTAGGTATTTCTGGATTTATCCTTTGCATCTTGATAGACATTTGGATGTGTGAATAAGAGAATTATGTGTTTTTTACCCTTGTTTGGAGTATTTGCAAAGCTTAATTCCAGGATGCTTCTGTGGAAGCTTCAAGGCAATTATTAGTTGCAGAAGCTACAAATCTAGTGTCTACTGCAGAAGCTGCAAAACGAGTAACGACTGCAAAAGCAACAGAGTAGCAGTCACGATGAAAAGCAAAGTAATAACAGTTGCCTCCTAAACTTCCAATGTCAATTTTCCCCAGGTTTAAGGATTCACACTGACTGTTTCTAGTGGACCTCACAAAGACAGAAAGGCATAACTGCATGTTTGATTTTGTGGCAAAGACAAAAGTCTATTCTGTAATTTGTGAACAATGATGTAAAACAGGATGAATCAATGATTCAAATCCATCTTATAGTTTAATTATAGAGCATGACCATGATGTATAAATCAGCTCCCTATTGAAAGCAAAGGAGCCAATTCTTGTATTTTCATATTTGAATCATTAAGATATAACAGAGTTAATTTATGGAAGAGCGGTTGATGTCCATTGCAATGTTTATGTGTGATTAATGTTACTCCTCTCGTTGCTGAAGCTTTTCTAGACGATGCTCTGTTCCAGGAGGGGCTCCAGGAAACAAGTATCAGTCATGTATTATTAATTAAATGGATTGTTAAATCAGTAATTTTGTGTGATAGATAGACAGTATTAGCATTTACATTCAATGAAGGAGCAGTCTTATCCAATCGTGTTTAGTTTTTGCATTTAGTTGTGGCAAAATATAGACCAACCTGGGTAACTTGTCTATTTGAATTATCTATTAATTTCATTGTTGTTATAGGATATAGGCAACTGACCTACACTTTCTAGTCCATACTAACAGTGTAGGATACAGACTAGCTTGGGCAACTTGTTAGTTTAGTTAATTGTCAATTTCAATTTTGATTCAAACAGACAACATTCTCTTATCTAGTCTCTGTCGATACAACTGCTAGATACAATATGATTTGGTGACTTGCTGCCTTGTTTTATGTCTATGTTGTTCACAATAGCCCAAGCTGTCAGTCTCTTTAATCATTGTTCATGCTTACAATAGTTGCAGAATGAAAGGTTATAAGGTACGACTAGCTAACTAGAGTTTGAATTTCTTATTCATTATTTTGCAAAGACTTCCTTCATTAAAATAATTTGACGGTTAACTACATCAATATAAATCAATCTGTGTCTGATAAGAATTTGTAGCCTGTATAGATAGTGCATAATAACCTTGAAACAAAAAGACTTAGCCTTTTTTATTTAATACTTTGGGTCCCATCACATTATGTTTTTGAATCAAGTTTAGGCTTCTGTTGTGTGAGCAATTTTTATTTAATACCCTTGTTGATAAATAAATGGCAAATAGTTTGCTTATTCTAAGCAATTGATTTGCACCGACACCATCCACGTCAATCTTGCCTTATAGTCGGGTTCTTGCTCTATCAGCCCTCATTTCGCAAAAGTAAATTAGGGGATTGAGCTCGAAGGATACTGTGGCCATTTTCCATCAAGCAAACACGGGGGAATATTTTGTTTTCATTGCCATGATTCATATCATGAGATACATTTATTTTGTATTGATATGATTTTGTAGCATCTTATCAAGACTTTCAAGCAAACAGGGGGGAATATTTTATTTTCATTGCCATGATTCATAATTTCATATCATGAGATACATTTATTTTGTATTGATATGATTTTGTAGCATCTTATCCAGACTTATATCTCAGAACAAATATCATATTACAGTATCAAAGTGTGATATACATTATACATATTATATATTTTTATTTTCATATTTAGGTAGCAACGTGTTTGTTTGATGTTGTTGTTGCTTTATAAGTTTAAAATTTATAACCAAAAAAAAAATTGTGCATTTTTTTAAGTTTCCCAATATTTTCCATAACATTGTCAACAAATTATACTCTGTATCCTCAACAATAAATTTGCCAAGAGCATAAATGTAACATTGCTTTCAAATACATGGAGTTGGATCTTCTCACCCTCACTTCAACAATAATTGATCTTATTTGAGGTGGATACTCCTATGACAGGATGTTTCTTCCAACACCCTTTCGATGGACAATTTAGTATAACTCTCCTAGTAGATGCACACCATGGCAAGGATAGATTTTCCCATCCTCCTTCATTGGATAAGTAGGACAATGACAATCTAGCAAATTAGCCTATTGGTGCCTACATTTATCATTCCTCTACATGATATCTCTTCAGGCACCTCTTTAGACAGACAATTCAGTACCACTCTCCTAGTAGATAAGCAAAATGACAGGGACATATCCTCCCACTCTTCTCCATTGGATGAGCAAGCCGGTGACAACTTTTTCCCAATTGAGTAGATAACTGGCTGTTGATGTTTTGGGTGGCATTGGAAGTATTCTCACGTGTGGGACAAGTGGGCTAAGTGATGGGGATTTGCACCCATAGACCCATGGTATTTCGATAACCCATATTATACAACCATGGTATTTCGATAACCCATATTATACACCCATGGTATTTCAACAGCCTGCACCTAGCCTAGGTTTATAGTGGCAGCCAGTTGGATTTGATCCTGGGTCTGTTCAGGATAACTCTCACCAGTTACCGATTATCCTAGATTAAAAAAAAATAACCCATATTATAGGCCCATGGTATTGCACCCTTTGGAAAAGTACAAGTACAAGGACAAGTAATTCATTCTTGTGGTAAGCAAGAAAGCATCTTGTGGAGAAGAAGCCCAAGTAGGCTTCAGACCTGTGGAGGGTTGAGAGACCTATCAGATGTTGGCAAGCGAGCATCTTGTGGAGGAGAAGGCCGAGTAGGCCTCAGAAGTTAGAACTATGGAGAGTCAAGAGGGCATGTGGCATGTCGCCAAGAGAGCATCTTGTGGAGGAGAAGGCCAAATAGGCCTCAAAACTGCGGAGGGCCAAGAGGGCCTCAGATAGGTTGGCAAGAGAGCATCTTGTGGACGCGAAGGGCAAGTAGGCCTCAGACCTTTAGAAGGCCGAGATGGCCTGTGTAAAGTAGGCCTTAGGCAGGCCTAGTAAGGCTGCTAAGCATGCTGTAGTTGGGACAGAAAAACAGAGAGGTCGAGTAGGCTAATAGAAGGTTGTGTGGGCCGAGTTTGCCCCTGTTTGGACAGCAGAGAAGGGCTGAGTTTGCCCCTGTTTGAACAGCAGAGAAGAGCTGACTTTTCCCTTGTTTTGCAGCAGTGTTAGGAAAGTTTGGAGTTTGCCCTTGACTTCCAGTGATTGGACAGCTACAAGAGCAGCCAACAGTGAGCAGACTGTGGCAAGTACAGTAAGCAAAATGCGCCATGGAGACCAAGGAGGGTTTCAACAGTAAAGACAAGGGTTTTTCTGTGTAAGTTTTCCCTTGTATTTGCCATTTTATAGAGCATTGTAAAAGGGCCATTTTCACTTGTACAGGAGGCCTAGATTCATGTTGAAGGACTAATAAAAATTCTGTGTTTTGGGGCTGAAATTTTGTGTTACTGCGCATGATCTGATTGTTGGTTTTATATCTGTGAAAAATTTGTTCCTGGTTAGGCACATCAGTGTGTTACAGTAAATTAGTTAATTTGAGACTGTTACCACTCTCCCAGTAGGTGCAAAGAAAGCAGGGATATGTCCTCTTGCACTCCTCCATTTGAAGAGCAAGTTAGTAGCTATTTCCTCCAGCAAATGAGCAATTCACTGCCAAAATTCTTTCGACTTATTGGGTCCACTCTTTTATCGAGTTGGGGTCATTACAAACCCAATCTCTCTTCTTGCGATCGTGGCTAACTTCACACTAGGATGGGTTTGCCCATTCACTTCTCTCTTGAACATATGACTCTTTTCAGCATTTCCTTATCAGATGAACCAGTGTTGAAAATATCGGTATCGGCAAAATATCGGCGAGGGTCCAGAAAATATCTTATCAGTAATATCGGCGAAAATATCGGCAAAATATCGGCAAATATCGGCAAGCATAAAAAATATTTTTTTCAAATTTTAAAATATAGCCGATATTTTGCCGATATTTACAAAATATCACGATATTTTGCCGATATTTTCTGATATTTGCCGATATTTTGAAAATATCGCGATATTTTCAAAACAGAAAATATCGCGATATTTTCTCGGCGATATATCGTTTTGCCGAAAATATCGCGATATTTCCGAATATCGCCGATATATCGCCGATATTATCAACAATGAGATGAACAAATCAATGTCAATTGTCTCTACTAGATGATGTGTAATTCAGTGGTCGTATTCTTTAAGAGCTGAGCAGTTCTATGATGATGGTTGGGTCGTTATATAGTACCATCCATGCTCGTATTTGGTTTGGTTCATCTCACACCCACTCTCCTTTATCTTCTCAGCTCGGTGTATCTCTATTTGGCTAGGTATTCCCATCCTTTTGTACATTATCATCCTTCTTCATTTCCCCATGCTAAGACTGGGGGTGTTGGAATCATAGTAATCTTCACATGTATTATCTATGGGCAACTACCCTCTTTTCCTCTTTATTCTCTTTCTTATAAATTTATCCAGGCCAGCCTAGTCACCCTTTTGGGCTATGTGCCCTTGTTTTTTGGGCCGATAACCCCCTCTTGGAGGAATGCCTCCCTTCCTAAAGCAACATCTCACTTGAATCATGTATAAATACACATCTCCAGCTCTCATTTGCCCACAGGCACCATATCTTGTGTTTCTTTAGTTCATGGGTGCATTTTTCTTCTTTTTATGATGTGCTTATGATTCATGCTGATATAGAGTTTTCAATCCTCCTCTCTTCGTATGATCACAACGCAAACTGTATGCAAGTGTACACAATAACAAAAATGCTATCATAGACAAGAGCCAAATTTAGGAAGATAATTAGAATTAGAGGCACATTCTATAGCCTAGGTGGGAGAGGTGTAAGGGAGGTTATCTCGCCATCAACATCACAAGTTCACCTCAGTGAGAAGTCCCAATTAGACATCCCTTCATTTGGAGTAGGAAATCCATCTGGATTCTAGCCCAGCAACCACTACTAGTTTCATTATTTGCTTGGTTGCTGTGATATCCCTCATTTAGGATTTTTTTCATTTATAATACTAACAACAATCACACATCTAAAGCAGGGTAGAGGCAGGAAATCTCTACATGGCTACAGATGGAGCTTTGAGCAATTTTGAACTTGGGCATAGCAATCTAAAACATACATATTTTACTGGAGAGTTCCTTGTGATTACATCAGCCACAAGAACAACAGCAAAGACATAGAGACCAAGCCCTTTCTTCCATTAGACACCCAAGGGCCAATAGACATCGTTAATACAGAACATCTCCATGAATCCTAGATATAATGAAGATGCACCGCTAAAAGCTAATATACATGAAGGGGTAACATTTTATAAATCAAAAAAAAGCCAGACATTTAAAACATATAGAGATTACATAAATCATAGGTGTAAGGCCAGAACCAAAGGACTCTTGGTTATTTTGAGAGGCTCAACCACATCTTAAAGACTTTTGATACTTCTTCAGGAATGGCAGTGAAGGATCCATTAATTTTCCTTCATCGTCATTTTCATATTAATTTGCAGAAATTGGATTGCTATGGCTTCAAAAAACAGCCAAAGAAATCACTAAACAAAGACGCTCTCAATGAAGATAATTGCTCAAAATCAATCCATGGTATCCCTTAACCTTAAGTGATCAAACAATCAAAAGAACTAGTAACGATAGCATTGAGAATTGCTTATATAGTAGCAGTTGTGTTTAAATGCCCTTGCCCTAAGGAAATAGAAATATCACAAATGCATAGCCAACAAAAGCATGTACACAGACATCCACCATCATAGGAGGTAAAACACCCCAGAAATTATCAGTTGTAGTAATCATAAAAATTAAGCATCTCTAAGAAGCAATATGGCATGTAGTAATAATTATCTTATCCTATGTAATAAGTAACTGAGATCAACTCCCACCATTACGTAGATAAAGTTCGATACAAACACCCATTGATTTTGAATATTTCCCTTTTGAGCTCTTACCTCTGCATGGGCATCAAGATTGACATGTGTATCACAGCGTACACCACGAAAAAAAAGACCTCCACCAGTAAATTTTTTCCCTAGGCAAACATTTAATGTGACCTCCGAATCATCCACATGAAAACCTGCAGCCATGAGAAAACAGCTATGGATTTATGTCCTTGAAGGGAGGAAAATGAAATCAGTTTATGGAAAAATAGAGTTATGCTGTCAAAAAAACAAAGATAAAAAACATGAACTAATCTATATTACCCAGACCACATATTGACCAAGAAATCCATGAGGACTATGAGGTTAACAAATTATCAAATGTGAGAAAATTATGGTTTAATATTAGTCATAAGATTATAATCTATAAAACAAATCAGTTGGAACAGATGTTTGGTTGTTAATTTCATTACACAAGAAATTTCAAACCAACCAGAAAATGTATGAAGAAATGGCCATTAGAATGTCTTTGTGATACATTAGATATCAGTAATCCCACAATAGGCACAAGAATAATACCTATGTTGCACTGGTTTTTGGGATAGCAGAACAGCGGGGACGGGGGAATGCATCCTCAAGACAACTAGAGCGGACCACCAAAATTTTCAATGAACAACGGGGTTGGGGACGTCAATAATATCTCAATGGGGTTTAGCTCAGGCAGTATGGAGAAATGTTATCCTCCCCACCCAGGTTCAATTCCTACAAGTGACATGTTGAGCTCAAAATGATTATCTCTTGTAATGTCTATGAGCCCTATTGTCTGCGCAACCCTTCGAGGACCGAAACATGTATATTGCTCATCTAAAATATAAAGATATTTCTCAAGGGGATATACACACACGCACACAAAGAATATTAAAAATCCATAATTCACTATTAACATTTGTAGTCAAGCAAGTTTTTTGCACGGCCCATACACTTGCAATTCTAAAAAATCTTCAGAAATTTAAAAAAGGGTTGAGAGGCATTCCATAATTGGTTGCTATACAAGAAAAATGCAATTTAGCTTTAGGAAACTTAAGTGTAACTATTTTCAATTTGCAATAAGGTCCATGAAGGGTATAAGATAGAGAGCTATCTCTATGGCAGCTTTTCTTCATATTTCTTGTTAATGATGATTATGATAACACATAAAACGCATTCCCTTTTCAATAGGATTTGTGTACTTTTACAACTGTGTTGAAAATCACTATAAAATACGTTGGTTATATAAGGAGATTAGATTCTTGTTTCAGATTATGAAGGTGATTAAATAGGAATTTATAAAACATTTACTAACCAATCCAAGTCACTACTACCTAATTATTTTCACAATGCTCGAGGTTAGGATGGTGGAAGCACTGGACTTGAATGACTCTAGAAATGTATGTACAGCAAGTAAAAGCTAAGATGACCCGAAAAATGAGGAGAACAAGAGCAATAACCACAAAGATCAACTCTTTGAAATGTTGCATTTCTTGTTTTCTTGAGATGGAAGCTTTGCTTCTTGTAATTTTGTTTCTGAAATTACAATATTTATATAACCAAAACCCCAATTGAAGCCCATGATACAAGACCCATATCTTAAGCAGCAACTGGCACAATAGATTTAGATATAGGGAAATGTCATTATCTAATCATCAATGTCTATGATTTTCAAAACGTAAATATATTCCCAGATTATCCCTGAAATCTGCCCAAAAAATCCTCGAAATACGCTGAGAACATCCTTGAAATCTGTTTGAAATATCCCTGAAATCTGCCCATAATTTTATGGGGACAAGAAGCAAGTCCCTGAGTTATTGATGAAGGCCTCAGCAGTATGGGGTCATTTACTAAGGGTCCACAAGCCACCAGATGTAACGTCCTCTTCAAATTGAGGGTTGATGAGGAACAAACTAGCCTATCTGACCCCGTAGGCTATAGTCTTTGATAAAAAGGTAAAAACCGATTTTTTCCCAATTTAGCGTAGTTGGGTCAGCTGGGGCAAAAAGAACCCAAAACTAGGGGTTGCACCAACAACCCCTCACATCTTGAAGCCCACGGAAAAAATCTATAAATAGAGAAGAGTTAAGATCAAATCATCATCATCATCATCATTGTGGATCAAATCATCTGATTTCTTGAGCTTGAGCTTTGAGGGTTTAAGACTATTGTTGCAAACATCGACATTGGGATAAAATTGGCAAGGGTTCAGAAAATCAAAAATTTGTAAAAATTGGAAAATATCAGTGAAAATCGGCAAAATTAAAACACCATTGGTAAAAATTGACAAACATCAGCTAGATCAAAAATAAAATTGAGATGTTTGCAACATTGTTTAAGACCCCTTTTCTCCTATCAATTTCGGTGGTGAAAGATTCCACCCTAGTTGATACACTTATTTTCTCTTTATTTTCCTATTTTCTACTTGTTTTGGGACAGGATTGTTGAAGGAATTTTCTGGTCGAAGGAGGTTAATCAAGACAGGCACATTCTTTCTAAAACACGTCCATCTATGGCAAGACAATATGAGTACACTTTCATGTCATGCGAGTTAATCTAGAAGTCAAACAAAATTCTGGGACAGACTAATACAGAGGCATAAGAATTTGCTCTATGATTATTCATGACGCAAACCGAGTATATTGGAATCAAGTGAGAAACAAATTCAGGCTCCCTGTGATAGACTGAAATTGTTGAATTGTTGTAGCAATAATCTGAGAATCCTGTACTAGTGAATCAAGCCCACTGAGTTGAAGCAAATCCCTCTGTGATTGCTTTTGGAGAGTCCAGTAGTAAATTCAGACCACTTGTTATAAACAATAGGTTTACAGGGCCAGTACTACAGAGCTGAAGTGTGCATCCTGTAGCAGAGTAAGGAAGGGTTTTTGAGGAAGTGCGTGGTAATGTTGAGGAGGGCTGAGACAGATAATGAGTTCAAACCTAAGGCAAAGCCAGTATTTAAGTAGACAGAATTCAGATAGAGTTATTAGTCTATAGATAAACTCGAATCTCAATTGAGCTTAGTGGGTTTGTTTGGATTTGTATCTATTGCATTTGGATTAATTAAGTGGACTGAGTTGTGGATTATATTGTGGGTTTATTATATTATTGGAAGCCAGCACTGTCTATTGAATTTTATCAATTGTATTGAATTGACTGTTTATAAGAAGAAGAAGAAAATCATTGAAACTGTAGCAAAACTAGGGCAAAAATCTACTTGCTCCATTACAGTGATACCAGAGCATACATCCTTCCATCCTGTGAATACATGATCCTTGTATGTTCCCTAAAAATACAAGCAACATCGCCGTAAGATGAAAGTGAAATACCCATCATTCATCCATGTGGGATAGAACAGGACAAGGAGAACATGATCCTAGCGCTCTACTAACTGCAGTACTCTAGGGACAACAGAAAATGAGTGGCGCATTAATACAAGGGCAACAGCAAGGACAACAGTTGATGCAGACATTAGCTCAAGGATAGCAACAACTCACTCGAATTGTTGACTCAACTCATGGGAAACCCAAATGTTGCCAGCAACAACAAGACCACTATTGAGGGTAGCAGGAGCCATAACCTTGGTCCCACTGTACACACGAACACCAGGGCAACCAGCAAAAGGAGTCACCAACCGTAACTTCCTTAATTCACAAATAATCAAGCTGCAACAAACAAAGAAGTCGTTATACCGAATAGATTGCTTGACAAATACTTTCAGGAGTATGCAGCACTACAAGAAAACACTCGAGCAGCCATGCCTTTCAATGAATACGGTAACTTCAAAGACAAAAATAGACCCAAAGGACAGCCTAATTCTGAGCTCACACACAAGGTAAGTAAACTTTCCCTCCCCTCATTTGATGGATCATCTAAATGTTCAGCAAGAGCATGGGTGCAAAAATTGGACACCTACTTCAGGCTCAACCCTATGTTAGAGCAAGACGCTATCCAATTCGCCACACCACATCTTGAGGGACAAGCGTATGAATGGCAGTACCATGGTCTAGTTACATTAAAGCATACAAACATCACTTCTTATGAAGACTTTACGCAAACATTGATAGATAGATTTGATAGAAAGAACCTGGACATACACATCAGAGAATTGGCACAGCTCAAACAAACTGAATCGGACAAAGAGTTAATTACAGAATTCAAATGAATCGCAATCATGGTGACAGACATATCTGAAGAATGATTAGTCATGCTTTTCACAGAGGCATTAGTCAAACCCCTACAAGGCTGGGTCAAGGCATTCAATCCCACAACCCTTCACGATGACTCGAGACATGGGAAATGCAACTGTCGAATCTAAGGCCTCCTCCAAGCCTTTCATTCCCCAAAAAGATTAGAAGAAGAAGCCCTTTCAACGTGATTGGCCACAAAAAGACAAGTTGGATGAAGAAACCCTAAGTGAACCAAGGCACAAGAAGTTATGCTTCACTTGCAAGGAACCATGGGGAACCAAGACATTACTGCTTAGGCAAGGGGAAGATTCACTAAATCAAAGTGGTCTCTAGCAACAAGGATGAAGGAGAACCCACTTCAAATGCTAAAGAACCCGTTCCTAATGTCGAGCCTAACGATCCCAAGAAATAACCACCACAGGAGGAAGTTAAAAAAGAGAAAAAGCCCAGAAAGGAGAAGAATGTTGAAGAAAGTGTAACTAGGTTCGGTATTTACAAATGTAATTTTGATCTTTGTACTTGTCAAGAAAAAGAAATATTATTTTTGTAAATTATAAGAATGAGTTTCTTGCTCATTCCATAGGTCTAGGAAAGTCAAAGAGTCAAAGACATATGTAAAGAGCTCTTCTTGAGCATATATGTAATGTATATGAGTCAACCTAGTGTCTAGAACAGCCCTCCAAGACAAGCACAATCCTCTTGAAGAAGGCAGCAAGCAAAACAGTCATGTCGGTCTGCAAAAATGAATTAAATAGCTAAAAGAAGTCATGTTGGCTCACATATAAAGACACACCTCTTCGTTGGTTCATGTCAGCTTAATATGGAGGGCAAACCACTATATATACCCTGTTGGGGTCACCACAGAAAAGACAATTCGGATACCTCTGAAATTTCGGATGGTGCAGGAATCTTGGTCAACCACAGGAGTACAGAACTCGGATTTGTCTGAAATTTCGGAGGTCTGTCACAAGGTACATGAATTTCGGATGGCAGTTACAGGAAGGGTTTTCATATGCCACAGTAAGGTAATGATGCAGTATGTGTATTTTTCGGATGAGTAGCACAATTACAGTCTTGGCACAATTGCGATGGAGAGGATCACGATGATCCCACAGCAACACACAGTCTCGGCACATTGGTGATAATACCCTCTCGGCATGTTTACAGTCACAGTCTCGGCATGATTATAATGATGAGGATCTCGGTGTATACTCTGTCTCAGCATACTAGACAAACGCAGCATATCTATGATGATGAAACGCAGGGAGAAAAATCACAGTCATGATCTCGGTATATCTCACAGTGACTCACCATACCTTGGCATATAGATATAATCATGATCCTGATGAAGACACAGTTACAAGGAGAAGATCTCAGTGAAGATGTAACAATGATGCAGCAGTGATAATCTCGTTGTTATAATGAATATCTCAGTAAAAGTGCAGCAATATTCTCAATGAAGGTGCAGCAAGGTGTCGAGATCTCAGTAATGCAATAATGATGACTTCAGTGAAGCAGCAGTAATGAAGATGATCTCAGAAGTGACAAAGAAGAGGATTGGTGTCTTGGTCTTGGAGTGGCATAGTAAGTCAAGGGTCATGGTCTTGGTGTTCGTCAATTGGAATCTCTATAAGAAGAATTATGTGTAGATTTTCCTCTCCAAGAGGGAGATCTCAGTAATGCAATAATGATGACCTCAGTGAAGCAGCAGTAATGAAGATGATCTTAGAAGTGACAAAGAAGAGGATTGGTGTCTTGGTCTTGGAGTGGCATAGTAAGTCAAGGGTCATGGTCTTGGTGTTCATCAATTGGAATCTCTATAAGAAGAATTATGTGTAGGTTTTCCTCTCCAAGAGGGAGATCTCAATAATGCAATAATGATGACCTCAGTGAAGCAGCAGTAATGAAGATGATCTTAGAAGTGACAAAGAAGAGGATTGGTGTCTTGGTCTTGGAGTGGCATAGTAAGTCAAGGGTCATGGTCTTGGTGTTCGTCAATTGGAATCTCTATAAGAAGAATTATGTGCAGGTTTTCCTCTCCAAGAGGGAGAGGTTTTGGCCCTAGCAGAATGCCAACATCTTGTGTTCTTGTCTCTTTGTTTTGGTAGCTATTTGATGAACTAAAGAAGACACACTCTAATAATAATAAGTGAAGATTGGAATAAGAAGAAAAATTGAAAACACCTCACAAATAGTTATCAAGCTAAGAAGAATCACATTAATCCTACTTGCCCTAGATTCTTCAACATGGTATCAGAGCTATGGCTTCAGTCAAAGGAAGGACAGAAATGAAACATTTCAAGGATCGAGTGAAGCGAACAAAGTTCCTTCTATAAATTAATTATTCCAGAAAACTAGGAATATAAAGATATCCATGAGGATACAAATATTATATATTAAATATGAATAAGAATGATAATGATAATGATTTACAATGAGAATAAGAGGCTTGCTTATATATCACGCAAGTGTCTCTTCATGAAGAGTCATGTCCTATTAGACATGCCTCTTCAACCTAATTATTAGCTTGATTATTATCTTTTACATTATATTTATATTATTTATAAATTTTATTCGTTACATTGCCTCCTTCCTCAAAAATCTTTGTCCTCAAAGCTTGTCGATAAAAAAAGCTTGATCTCTTTTTCGGCTTTGAAAGTCTTTCTGTTTTGGAATAGTCATCCTCGTTGATACAAGTTGATATGATCTTCTTAATGACAAACAAAATTGTTGCACCAAGAAGGGATCAGACCATCCCAGATTAATCTTCTATATAGCATTCTAATCACTGGAATTTTGTGACGACTTGTTAGCATAAGACTGGATTGAGATTACATCACTATTATCCGAAACATCAGTTTGTTGTTTCGGTTCTGACTTGTTCAAATATGTAGCATGGTTGATTCGTCTGTTCTCATGATTCGGATGCCGATATGGAACCTTTTATGTTTGATTTTTCCTTACTGGGCATGTGACAATTTTTATATTTTCTTCTGGCGAAGATGTTGAGTTTGTTATCAAACATTCATTGGGGATGTTCATCGTTTGAGTTGCAACATCCACGCGCGTCTTTTCTTCAACTTGCTTGTCTCCTTCCTGAGTTGTGACATTCACTGAATCGGTATGTGTTGTTTTGTCATCAACTTGAATTCCTACATTTGATGCTTCCTTCTTGATAAGTTGTTGTACCTGGTTTTCTAATGACTTCTTATCCTTCTTTAGTATCTTAATTTGCATCAGCAATTTTTCACTATGGTTTTTAAGTCGAGAAACTTCTTCATTTTTGTCAATAATGATTTTGTCAATTTCATTTTGCATATTTTGTAATACTTTTTTACCTTCTTGAGAAATTACTTTTGAAATATCCAATATATCTTCTGGCGTTACTGAATTAGGTTTCAGTGTAACATCTTGGAGCGTTATTTTCTTCTTCCTGTAAGAAAATGTTAAAAACTTTTTCTTAGTATTTAGAATAAAGGAACCTAAAGTTTTCATCCATGGTGATCCCAAAACAATGTCACTATCGTTAAAAGATAGGGTTTGCACGGTGAATTGTGAGGTAAAAGTATAATCTCCAATATTTAGGTGTAAATTGCTTATATCGTATTTGTTTGCCAAAAAAATTTGTTTCAACTATATTTGATTCAGGAATCACCAATTGATTAGCACATTTAGGACTAACATAATTACTTCTTTCAGTAGGACTGATAGAGATTATGATGTCTCTTCCTGCGAGTGATCCTTTGATGTTAAATAGTGTGCGAACACATGTACTACAGGTTTTAGGAAACCTTTCATTACTAGTCTCCATTTTTTCCTTGATGTTTTTACGTAAACAATATGTCAACTGGAGCTATTTTTATTATAAAATATCACTTATTTCTCCTATATATATTTTTCAAATATTCTCCTCCTCTTCTTCTTTTTTTGGTTCGTTGTTTTAATAAAGTTTATATAATAATAATTTATATATATTATAAAATTATAATTATATAAAATTTATATATACTTTTTTGAAACCCACTTTTCCTTTTATATGTAACTATATAAGGCTTATATAGTATCCTTTTTTATAATTATAATAATATTTTTTTCTCGGAACATTTGGATGAGACGTGACTCTTGGTACGGTCACAATCTTTAGATTTGAACGATTAAAATTATTTAGTTCACACTTTTTTTTCTCCAATGTTATCAAAATATCTTTTACTTTTAAAATACCATGGGCTATTACCATGGGTTGTTTTTAAAACCTCCTGTAAAAAGTAATATTTACCTTTCACGTAAGAGCTTTTGTATTCTTGTTTCTTAACTTTTAAAATACCATGGGTTATTACCATGGGTTGTTTTTAAAACCTCCGTTAAAATGTTCTCCACGTAAAAGGTAAAACGTATTCCTTTTGTTTTTTCTTTTTTCTTTTTTTTTCTTTAACTTTTTAAAATACCATGGGCAATTACCATGGGTTGTTTTTAAAACCACGGGCTTCTCCACTTAAAAAGCTTTAAATATACTTGATATGAGATTTTGTATCCGTTTTGTTTTTGTTTTTTTACTTTTTATTTTCTTCTTCTTCTTTTAATTTATTTACTTGTATTTTTTTTGGTTAATTTTTTTTTAATGGCCAAAGGCCTAAAAAATGGAGAATCTCCCAATTCACACTTTTTTTTCTCCAATGTTATCAAAATATCTTTTACTTTTAAAATACCATGGGCTATTACCATGGGTTGTTTTTAAAACCTCCTGTAAAAAGTAATATTTACCTTTCACGTAAGAGCTTTTGTATTCTTGTTTCTTAACTTTTAAAATACCATGGGTTATTACCATGGGTTGTTTTTAAAACCTCCGTTAAAATGTTCTCCACGTAAAAGGTAAAACGTATTCCTTTTGTTTTTTCTTTTTTCTTTTTTTTTCTTTAACTTTTTAAAATACCATGGGCAATTACCATGGGTTGTTTTTAAAACCACGGGCTTCTCCACTTAAAAAGCTTTAAATATACTTGATATGAGATTTTGTATCCGTTTTGTTTTTGTTTTTTTACTTTTTATTTTCTTCTTCTTCTTTTAATTTATTTACTTGTATTTTTTTTGGTTAATTTTTTTTTAATGGCCAAAGGCCTAAAAAATGGAGAATCTCCCAATATATAGCAAAACGCTTCAATTATGACAGCAACAAGGTTGATGATAGGTTGATAGCCAAAGGCCTGGTGATCAACCAAACGTGGCTCTGATACCAAATGAAGCAAACAAAGTTCCTTCTATAAATTAATTATTCCAGAAAACTAGGAATATAAAGATATCCATGAAGATACAAATATTATATATTAAATATGAATAAGAATGATAATGATAATGATTTACAATGAGAATAAGAGGCTTGCTTATATATCACGCAAGTGTCTCTTCATGAAGAGTCATGTCCTATTAGACATGCCTCTTCAACCTAATTATTAGCTTAACTTAACTATTATTTATGATTATTATCTTTTACATTATATTTATATTATTTATATATTTTACTCGTTACATCGAGCTTCTAACAAGGCATCAAAGCAAGTTGAAGGAATTGAAAGATCAATCTACTACAACAGTCTACAATAGCAAAGGTTTTTGTCTATGCAATCTAAAAGACAATCTACAATCACAAAGGTTTTTGTCTATGCAATCTAAAAGATAGTCTACAACAACAATCTACAATAGCAAAGGTTTTTGTCTATGCAATCTAAAAGACAGTCTACAACAGCAAGAGCTTTTATGTTCACAAAAGGCCACAAGACCCTCATATCGGTTGTCTATAATTTTAGTTGATCTATCCTTCCCGTCTTCCCTCCTCCCGTCTCGTCCAGTCCGCAATCCCGTCCGTAGCTCGCAGTCCCATTCGTAGCCCACAACCCACAGTCCCGTCATCCACAGCCTGCAGTCCCCGTCGTCCACAGCCCGTAGTCCGCAACCCCTGTCCATCGTCCACAGCCCGCATTCCGCAACCCCTGTCGCAAGCGTCGTCCGCAGCCCTTGTCCGCAACCCATAATCGTCGTCCACAGCCCCTGTCTGCAGTCCACAGCCGTCGTCCGCAACCCGCAGTTTTTCCAGGTAGCTGGAGACGGTCCAAAACGTTTTGGCGAATTTTGGTGAATCCAATTCGGATCCCCAATTCTGTGGTTCCGACCTATATTGGGTGCAGCGGGGTGCCATTGTAGGGTGCAGACAGTTCAAGGATTACCACAAACTTTCTCTTTGGCCACCATGACAGAGCAGCAACACAACAAGGACCCTAGGGAAGCCGAAACACCACTGTCCAAAGATTTCAACAACAGAGGTCCGTTGAAGTACTTACAGCAGTGCCACAATAAAGGTGATAATGTATACAGCCCCACCGACATTGCATTAGAAACAGATTTTGCTTTCTGGACATCCCAAATTAGACAAATTATGAGGAAAATGGAACACCTAGAGGTGGAAAATCGCGGGCTGCGAGCCGACATCGACACTTTGTCAAACAGAGTTCTATCGGTAGAGGGAGACAACGCATCTATCAGAAAAACACTGCAGGAATACCGAGAACAAAGTGCGGGGCAGAATTCCGACGAGATTTTACAGGCGGAGATCAGAGATCTTAAAAGCAAACAGGAGGAAATCAGATCCCAACAAATGTCCTTTAAACAGGAAACGGAGTTGCATATCAGCACATGAGCACAAGGGGTCAAAGGAAAGGACAAGACTCCTCCGCTCATAGCGGTGGAGGAAGTAGTGCAAGCAAAGCTCGTGGAGGAAAGAACCCGACGAGCAAGAGAATTAAATCTTAAGGTAAGAGGACTCCCTACACCTCCCCCCTCAACGGACCCAATGGAACTGGGGAACAGGTTTTTATGCGACACTCTCGACATCCTAGACATAACCTTGGACAAAGCTTGGATAGGGCAGGACTCTACCCTCTTCCTCAGCTTCCGTGACTACTCGGATAGACTTCGGGTACTCCAAGCCAAGCGGAAGCTATTCTCTCTTCCGAATAAAGTGTTTTTGGATGAAGACCTCACAAGAGCTCAAGTAGCTGAACTGAAACAGTCTAGGGAACAGGTTGCAGCAGCAAGACAAGCAAGGAAATGGGCAGTGATTAGAAACATTCGGGCAGTTATTCGGGACACCTTCCCCCAGGATGGGCATCCCGTTCAAGTAGCTCCAAATGACGGGCCCGAGCGGAGAGTAAGCGAGGCACAGATTTCTCGGTTAATGGAAATGGCTCCTTCTGGTCTTCACCAGGCCTACTTTATGAAGCCCTTAGCTCAGAAAACATCCTCCTAGTTACCGAGACTCATGCAAGCCCAGTCCAACCTCTCCCTGGCATTACAGGATACCAGTGGACCGCAGTTTGCAGACAGGAGACACAAAGTTCAGGAGGTGTCAGCGAATCAGGGGGTGTTGCTTGCCTCATTCGTGATAGCCTCAGGAGTAGAGTATGAGTGGTCGCGACCGATGAGTATGCTAGATTCATGTGGATTCAGATTAGAGCCAAAACATCACCTCCGAGAGACATTTATGTCGCAGTTTGTTACTTCCCACCTATCTCGTCTTCCTACGCTATTCACAATAGCTCAGATAGAGACCCTTTTACAAACCTGTACTCTGACATCACCAGGTTCTCGGCAGCAGGGGACGTCATTCTCATGGGGGACTTCAATGCCCGAACCAAAGACCTCCAAACTCCTATGCACGACCGGACAGAGGATATATTTTGCACTCGAGGGATTGACCTCCAAACTCCTATGCATGCACCGGACCTCCAAGGATCACTTGGGACCCACCACAACCTATGGGAGATATCTGCTACAGTTGAGGTAATTCTGAATGGCCTACCATGTTTCCCATCCTCACACTTCTTTACCTGCAGACCATTTGGAGGCGGGGCAAGCGTGGTTGACTACGCTATTGCAAACCCAGATCTCCTCCCTTACATCAAAAATTTCTCGATCACCCCCATCCCTCTCGCAAATCATGCACTTCTCTCACTCTCTCTGCAGTTTGACCTCCCAGATCCATCTCCTACTCTTCCCCGCAGCCCTCCCAGGACCACCTTCCGATTTGAGGAGGGTGACCCTGATCTCTTCTCCTCTATCCTCAGACAAACACTCCCATCGGGGTCCCAGTTTGCCTCTCAGCTCCACCAAGGACAAATACCAATGCCTCTCATATGCAATCTGGGGTGTTGCGCTCCAATCCTTCCCCCATTCTACCCATACCGCCACCACCTCCCGCAAACCGGGAAATTTCCCTATGAATAAATGGTATGACCAAGAATGCAAGTCTATGCATCAAGACCTCCGACACACATTCCGGAACTCCTTATCAACATACCCAGACCTCTGTTCAGCCTACCATCGCCTCCTTCGCCGCAAAAAGCGCCTTTTCATTGCCCACGGGAGACAGGTCCTTTCTACTCTTCTCCTTCATTCCCCTAAAGATTTCTGGGGGACCATCCTTTCCCGGCGCTCACCTACCCCTGTCGACCTTGATCCTGCCTCAATGTTATCTCACACCTCCCAGTTGTACGACATCCCTAGGCAGCCTCTGATTCAGGTTTCCTGCCCCCCACCTCCGCCACCTTTTCTCCGACAAAGATATCAAAGAGGCAATATGGATAATGAATAGCAGTAGGGCAACAGACGATGAAGGCTTCCAGGAAGAATTCTTCAAGCATGGACTTCACCCCCTAGTAGGATATCTGGTGGACCTTTTCAACCAGGTGGTTCAGGATGGATTTCCGGATGGTTGGTCACACCATATTATCTACCTGATCCACAAGTCAGGGCCCACTTCCGACCCCAACAACTACAGGACAATCATGGTTGGGCACACATTCTCCAAGCAATATGCTACAGCACTCCACAAGACACTCTCCCGTTTCCTTGAGCAGAGATAACTCAGGGCCAAGGGCCAAGCAAAATTCTGTCTAGACCACCAGACGATCGACCACATCCTTACTCTTTGTGCAGTGATCGAGGAGGCTAGGCATCGATCCTCTAAAGTGTACTGCTGCTTTGTAGACTTCCGGAAGGCCTTTGACTCAGTCCCGAGGGAAGATCTTTTCCAGAGGCTAAGAGAGATTGGCATTTCCTCGACTCTCCTGACAGCTATCATGCGCCTCTATGAGGTCGTCCTTGGCCGTCTCCGCACAGTCGGAGGAATGTCGGATTTCATCTGAAGCACCATTGGAGTCAAGCAAGGATGCCCCCTTTCTCCTACTTTATTCGGGATCTATATCGATGAGCTTGAGTCCTTCCTCCGAGAGCATATCCAGGATATAGATGGGTGCCTTCTTCACCAGGTCCTGATTTCCATCCTCTTCGCAGACGATATTGCCCTTATTGCCTCCTCCCAAGAAGGCCTTCAGAGACAACTGGATGATCTCGCAGCGTTTTGTGACTGGAGACATCTAACTGTGAACTTGGGTAAAACCAAAGTGATTATCTTCAATGGAGATAAGAAAACCTCGGACTTCCAATTCCTATTTAAAGGAGAAGAGATCGAGATTGTCAGCACCTACACATATTTGGGAGTTCAATTTTCGGGGACTTGATTCAGCCTGCGACCAGCCCTTCAGCCTCGGATCAACAAAGGATATGGCTCCCTAGCCCTTCTGGAGAGGCAGTGTTTCCGGCACCATTTCTAGGACATCTCGTCCAAAATGAGCATCATGGACACTTTGATTCGACCCACAGTGCTTTACAGCTCAGAGATTTGGGGTCCCTCTCCTAGAGTTAGATTGGGCTTCAGCGGAGCAGATCCAGACCCTCCTTTTGCGTCGTTTCATTAGGTGCAAGCAGATAGTTCCCCAGCACATCATTCTAGCAGAGTTCGGGGCTCAACCTTTCCACCTAGAGGTGATATTCAGGTTAGTGTCGCTCCTGCACAGGCTCCGAGGCCTGGCAGACGTGAGGAAGGGTCGTGACAGATACCCATATTTAGCATATTGCTCCTCAGAGAACATCGCCCGTATGCAGACAGGCTGATCCAAATGTTGGTACACCGATGTGACAGAGCTTCTGGAGGCTTCAGGAATCCAGATTGACCATCTCCCTCCTTTTCAGTACTCTCTGAATGCTCCAGGCCAACTCCTTCCCAATCAACAAGAGTTGAATAAAATCATTAAGGAGGATATATACAGACGATACATTCAAACTACATGGACCAATCCTCCCAATGGGTTGCGTCCAAAAATGGCCTTCTACGCGGAGCATTTCCTGGAGATCAGGGATGGGCTCATCATGAGACCCCAGTACACGTTCCAGCATTAGATGCATGCCCTTAGAATCCCCCTCGAGCAGCTCAGAGTTGGGTCTCACAGACTCCGGGTGGAGATAGATCACCACATCGATAGGGCAGATAGGATTTGCCATCTCTGTCACTTACAGGAGATAGAGACAGAGACACACTTCATCTTCAAATGCCCTGCTTACTATGAGATTTGAGGTCGTTTCCATTGTCTCTTCAGGTCTTCTCAAACTTTGACCAGCTTCCTCAGATATGTTGATCCGAGATGCTTTGCACTTTATCTCCAGGAGGCCTTCAGACTTCAGGCCTGTTTTCTTTAGCCCCCACCAGATCGGACATCACGCAGAAGATCACGGACTTCTTTAGGGCGCTACCATCAATGCGAGGCACCAAAAGAACCATTGACCGACCCACAGATACTGAGACCAGATCACTATGGTCCCGGGGGGGCTGACCCACCAGACTGCACCAGTGCTCCAGGATTGGATCCACCCCTGGGAAGCGCACTAGAACTTCCAGGCGACAGCAGCGACAGCCCAGTATGCCCACAGGACAGCAGACTTTGACAAGCTTCTCTCAGTTTTCTCCTCTCGACCTCGGATGTTAGGAGTAGGGACTGGACAGGAGACTCCTTCCCCCCCTTCTTCTTTTCCTCCTCCTTCTCTGCTTCATCACAGTGCTTTGTTTCGAAGTACATTTACATTTACTTAGATTATAGAAGTATTTTCTACTTTTAAAAAGAAATGTTAAAGGGGACCGTTTGGTCCACCAGCTTGGCATGATGTAATCATTGTAACCGACAATCCCATTGACCTATTATGGTCATTTGTTGGACATTAATAAAATTATCTTATCTTATCTACAAAGCAAGACCTCATCTTGGAACAGGTTGACACCACGGAAGCAGTGCTGATCTACACTACAAAAGAAGGCACATTGAAGGCAAGAAGGCACTGTCATCTCCCATGTTATGAAATCAAGCAAGGATCATCTCCTTGCCCTAGAAGAAGACCATACGAGGAAGCAGCAAATCATCAAAAGGGAACAACCTTTTCTATTAAGGAAATTCTTTCTCACTTGAAAGAAGATCATCCAAGAAACCTTTTTTGACCCAAAAGGATCACTATGTTAATCACGAATTTACTGTAGCCTTTTCTTCAAAACATTGCATTTTGGCCCTTGTACCCTCAAAAAATAAGTACATGTATTAATGATGTAAGGATCGAAGATCAAGGATCAATGCATCTTAAAGAAGCATCCTAAAAAAAAAAGAAAACAAGGAAAAAAATTGAGCAAAAATGCATCATAAAATTATTAGGATGCATGGGGCATTACATCCTAATAATTTTATGATGCATTTTTGCTCAATTTTTTTTCTTTTTTTTAGGATGCATTGATCCTTGATCCTTCCTTGCATCATTAAGCACTTATTTTTTGAGGGTACAAGGGCCAAAATGCAATGTTCTAAAGAAAAGGCTACAGTAAATTCGTGATTAAAATAGTGACCCTTTTGGGTCAAAAAAAGTTTCTTAGGTGTCACTTCTAGGGTATGTGACTTTTTTTTTAATTTGGTTAAATGACTTCATGAATTGCAAGGACATTTATAAGTTGATGGGTCATCAAGATTCCTTGCATGAAGGAGGAGGATAGTCATAGTCCTCTAAGAAGCAGAAGTCATTAAACATATCAAAAGGTCTCCTCTGAATTTATGGAAAGGGATGCTTATGAAAGATCCCCTCACATAGCAATACTAGAGACATCAAAGTGATGTAGATGATAAACTCATTCTCTAAAGATGCTATGAATAAGGTCACATGAAATCTGATCTACATGAAAGTAAAGGGTATAAAAGAATGTAGGATATCTTCCATCTACAAGAACTAGAAAGGAAGATAACCATAATGCACTAACAGATAATCAAGGTAACAAATATCCATGGGATAAGAAGGTTACCTCATTTGACAATTTATGGTCTCTATGCTAAATAGGGAAAGACAATTTGATGGCAAAAGTATTGAAGGGTAATGGACTAAATCATGTATTGAAGGGTAATGGACTAAATCTAAGTGTGTCTTTTCCTCAACTGACTTGTCTTCTTCTTGAGTTGTCATATTCACTGGATCGGTATTTGTTCCCTTATCTTCAACTTGGACTGTTACGCCTAGAGACCTCAATACTTGAGTAAGTTTCTCTAACTTGTCTTTAAGTGATGTCTTATCACATTTAAGCTTCTTTATTTGTGTAAGGAGGTTTTGGTTATGATTCCTTAGACGTAAAACCTCTTCGCTTTCTAGATTGTTGAATTTATTCTTAGTAGCCTCAACATCCTTTAAACTTCTCATTTGTTCCAATAAATTTTTATTAAGGTTCTTTAAACGTAAATTTTCCCCCTCTTGTTCGGATAGGTGCTTCTTGAGTTCCTTCTTTGTTACCTTAGTCTTCTTGACTTGAGGCGAGAAATTTCTTCATCCTTTACCATTACTTTTTTGTAATGCAGATCCACAAAGTCTTCATATTCCTGTTGTAACACTTTCTTGTTTTGCCAAAGTTTGGTTATTTTGTCTTTCTCTTGATCTTCAAATTGCACTTTCTCAGTACACTGGATTACATCATTTTGTGGGAGTAATGATGGACGTTCAACTTGCAATTGGGATTCCATTTTCTTTCTCTCCTCATTAAAATCAGCATGTTGTCGCTTAAGTATTGTCATTAATTGTTCTATATCTCTTACGATTGATTGTTTTTGTGCATTACTGAGAGATTTCATTTTTTTTCTTTTCCTTTTTCTTCACTTCTTTTAATAAAAAAAAATAATATAAACCTCTTTTTTTAATATAACCCTTATTTTTAATACAACCCTTTTTTCTAAATAGCCTTATTTTTTTAAATAATTTTTAAAATATAGTTTATTTTTTATTTTTTTAAATATATATATATATATATATATATATATATATATATATATATATTTTTGTGATTTAATTAATTTAATTTAAATAAATTGATTTAATTGATTTTTAATTCCAAATGATTCCAATGACGCCTACGATCGACGTGATTAATGGACTCCGCTGAGAGGGGCAACGGCCAGCGTGACACAACGATGGGGCAGCATACGTAGAACACGACTTAGCGTTTGCAAGGAAACAACGACAGGAAAGGAACTGAGTGCAAACGAGGCGTGGTTGCAGGTTTATGGCACACTGGAGTGGGAATGGGTTGAACAGGCGGTGTCAACGCTACCACAAATGGAGGATCAAGAATACAGATGTCTATGTTGAGATCATGAGGAGCAGTAACAGAGGTCTGTGCAGAACCACAGCTTTGACTGTGTTGTCTTTCATGTTCCAGGATCCGTGTTCTTGTATTCCTTTCTTTCAATCACCTGAAATCGTTGCCTATCAATTCCCTAAAAAATTGCTTGCTCTATTCTAAATTGCTTGCTTTGTTTTGATTTGTCAACAATTTGTGTCCGGAATTATCAATTCCCTGAAAAATTGCTTGCTCTATTCTGAACTGCTTGCAGTGATCATTGGGTGGCATCTACAATGCAACGTATGACGGCTCTAATGTAGCATGGACGAGTTGTGGCGTATTTGGAAATGTGTGTTGAGTGCTTAAGTTGGTGTGTTGGGTATGTTATTTATTTTTTTGTTATATTTTATATATATATATATAGGTTCTTTTATATCTTTTTCTCTTTTTTTATATATATAACATATATATATATATATAGATATATATGTATATTGTTACTTTTTTATTTGAATTTTTCTTTTGTTCTTTTAAATGGCCAAGGGCCTAACAGCAAGCTAGAGAAACTCCAAAACTGGTAGCGAAACACTAGAATCACGACAGCAACACAGTTGACGACAAGTTGATGGCCAAAGGCCTAGTGATCAACGAAACGTGGCTCTGATACCAAATGAAGTGAACAAATTTCCTTCTTCAGATTAATTACTCCAGAAGACTCGGAATATAAAGATATCCATGAGGATACAAATATTATATATTAAATGTATGAGTAAGAATGATTGATACAATGAGAATGAGAGGCTTACTTATATACCAAGTAGGTGTGTCTCTTCATGGAGAGTCTTGTCTTATTTAGACATGCCTCTTCAACCTAATTACTAATTAACTAATAATTATTTATGATTGTTGTCATTTAAATTATTTCCTATATATTTGTTTATAACAACTTCATTATAAGGCCCTACCCGATGTGAAAGAGCTGGTGATAGGTATGCCCGAGTTCAAAGTAGAGCATGAAAGTGTATGTCTGGGATGGGTTGAAGGAAAACTTACAAGGGGACCATTCCCCTCAAGTAATAGCAAGGCCACAGATATATTGCAATTGATCCACTCTGACATATCTGGTATGACGCTCGTAAACTCTTTGGGAGGATACTTATATTATCTCACCTTTACGAATGATTATTCTCGCAAGCCCTGGATCTACTTCTTAAAGAAGAAGGATGAAGTGTTCACATAGTTCCGACACTTCAAAGCCCTGATCGAAAACCAATCCGAGAAGAAAATCAAGATATTGAGGACTGTTAATGGGACCAAGTACGAATCCAATGAATTCCAAGATTATTGCAGAGATGTTAACATTAAGAGGGAGACTACAACGCCATACACTCCTGAGCAAAATGGTGTGGCTGAAAGGAAGAATCGCTCTATTGTAGAAGCAGTTTGTGCCATTCTTCATGATCAAGGCCTTCTGAAGTTCCTATGGGCTAAAGCTGCAAATATCGTTGTGTATGTTCAAAATCGATGCCCTCATCAAGCATTGGACTCCAATACTCCGAAAGAAATGTTCACTGGTAAGAAACCCGATGTCTCTCATTTTAGAATTTTTGGAAATCCCGTATATTTTCATGTGCCGAAAGAGAAAAGAAGCAAATTGGGTGCATATGGGAAGAAAGGAATCTTTGTGGACTATAGTGAAAATTCTAAGAGATGTAGAATTTATGTGGTTGGTCAAAAGGAAGTTGAGATACGTCATGATGTCACCTTCGACAAAGATATGGCCTTCAGAAAGATCAACAACCTTCCTATCCTAAGGAAGGACAAAGAAGCTGACACCGAAAATCAAGGTGCAAAAGAAGATGAAACGATGTCTGATGTTGATGAAGCTATGGATCCTATTGATCCTCCTCCTCGTGAGCCCTCCTCCAAAAGGAGACCATCATGGCTTAGGGAGACTCTCGAAGATGCCGAGAGACACGTTGTACAAAGAGGGACTTTCCATGAAAGCAAGAAGCCGAAAAGGTATCAAGGATATTTGACCGCCATGAGCACTATCATTCAAAATGAGCCTTCATCATTCGAAGAACCCGTGAAGCATCAAGTATGGAAGGATGCTATGAATGAAGAATATGAGTCAATTATGAAGAATGATGGCTAGGATGTGGTCCCTACACCCCAAGACAAATCGATTGTCACCTTTAAGTGGCTCTACAAAACCAAGCATGGAGCTGACGGAAGTGCAGAAAAGTTCAAGGCTCACTTTGTTGCTCGAGGCTTCTCTCAAAAGGAAGGTGTAGATTAGGATGAGATATTTGCACCTATTGCCCGATACACCACCATCTGCTCGATCATAGCCCTTATTGCCTCACAAGGATGGAACCTACATCACATGGATGTGAAGGCCACTTTCTTGCATGGTTCAATCAAAGAGGAAGTCTATGTGGAACACCCCGAGGGGTTTGAGGTTCATGATCGGGAATCTCATGTACGCAGCTTGAAGAAAGCTCTTTATGGATTGAAGGAAGCACCTCGAGCTTGGTATGAGAGGATTGATAGCTATCTGATGAAGTTGGGATTCACTGAAGTGAAACCGATCCAAACCTTTACTTTAAGGTTGAAAATGATAAACCTCTCATTCTGGTACTTTATGTGGACGACCTCTTTCTAACAGGTGCAGACCCTCTCATTCACAAATGTAAGAGGGAGTTGGTTTCTGAATTTGAGATGAATGACCTAGGACCGATGCACTATTTCCTACGGTTGGAGGTCTAGCAAAAGCCAAGTGAAGTTTTTCTCCCAAGGAAAATATGTTGTGAAGATATTGGAAAGATTTGGGATGGTGGACTACAAGCATGTGACTAGTCCAATGGAACTTAACTTTAAGAAGTTATGTGGTAGTGTTGTTGGACCTGAATTGGGAAATGCTTCTAAGTATCATCAACTCATAGGAGCACTGATGTTCTTGGTGAACCCCCATTCGAACATATGTTTTGCAGTTAACACATTGAGCCAATACATGGTTAAGCCTCATCATATACATTGGATTGGTGCTAAGAATATTCTAAGATATCTTCGGGGCACAATAACTCATGGACTGAGATACATTGTCGAAGATGTGAGGCTGCATGGTTATTCTGATGTTGATTGGGCTCGCAGTGTGGTGGATCGCAAGAGCACTTCTGGATGTTGTTTTTCTTTATGTTCTACTTCGATATCCTAGATGAGCAGGACACAGAAATTTGTTGCCTTGAGCACTGCTGAGGGCGAATACATAACTGCTAGTATGGCCTCCTGTGAAGCTGTCTGGTTGAGGAAGCTCTTCAGTGAGTTGTTTGGACATGTGCTGGATACCACCGTGATCCTCTGCAACAACCAGAGTGGGATCCGATTATCAGAAAATCATGTATTTCATGATCGCTCCAAGCATATAGATATCAGGTACCACTTTATCAGAGATATGGTACAACGACGAGCTATAAGGCTACATCACATTGGCACTGATGAGCAGGTCGCCGATATTCTGATAAAGCCCCTGGGGAAGGCCAAGTTCTTAGCCTTCCGGGAACGACTTGGAGTCGTGGACAGGCCCTCTTATGAGGGTCCTGTATGAGATGGACATTGAGCTCTGGGAGCTTCAAGGGGCTTGGGGTACTTCTTGGAGCGATGAACAACCATATGGTGAGTGGTTCAGTCTTCCCCTAGTGGTTTGTTATGTACAGGGTGAGTGATTCATCCTTCCCCTGCAATACCCCTTGGCGACATGTAGGCAGGATGAGTGGTTCATCCTTCTCCCATTGAGACATCCTACCTCTCATCTGGCTAATGAGTAGGGAAATGAAGATAAGGACCATGGTACTACCGATGGACGCATCGTGTACTACCGTATTCCCTATGCTAGGATCACTGATATTGATCCGGGATCAATTGGAACTGACTTTGGGTCAGTAAGAGTGGTATAAGACAGTCTTTTGATTGGAACTAACTTTGGATCGGTAAGAGTGGTATGACACACTCTCCTTTGATTGGGACTGACTTCGGGTCAATAGAGAATGGTATGATACATTCTGGATCACTTCTTCATAGTTCAGCAGAGCAGTGCAGAGCAGTGCATTGATGGCAAAGATAGTATAGATTGGCAGATGGATTAGCAAATGGAATTCTCCCTAATTGAGAGGGAGTGTTAAAATTGGCAACTAGGGCCAAACTCCACATGGGTCATCTTATTTATGACAGTTGATATTTTCCTTGGATTCCTCTTTGCGAGAGGTGTAGGATTGATCTAAAGATCATCTGATTCTAACATGTACAAATGAAGTTATGAATTTATTTTGATTATGGTCAAATTGTCAAGGTCGGCAAGCAAACTTTTCTAGGCTCAGAAGCCCAACAGTCACATCTATTCCTCCTCGACGTTGCATATAAATAGAAGGTGACTTAGCCTCATTTGGACACACTCATCTTCACACTATGGATTTCTGGGTCTCTCTCTCTCCACACGTCCGAAATTTCAAGAGAGCAAATTTCAGGAGGCCGAAATTTCAAGAGAGCAAAATTTCAAGAGGCAAAAATTTTAGGAGACCGAATTTTTGGACAGTTTGACCAGGTGTTGGCCAGCATTGACTGCAGGTGGGTTGTTTGACCAGACTTTGATTGGGCTAAATTTCACTATTTTGAGGGTTGTTTTATCTTGTTGTTTGGAGACTGAAGTTGGCCAATTTGCTGAGGGTCAAATCTGCCCTGTTGACCAGTGTTGACTTTTTTGGTTAGGGCTATTTTGCTACTATTATAAATTATCAAATGTGTAAATTGTACTATCTCTCTCTGTTGAACTAATGAAGACTAAAATAAGATTTGATCAAGGGTTTCCACACATTGGGGTTTGTCCCTGACTGGTGCCACATCTTGTGTCCTCTTGTCTTGGCTTGTCTTCCACTGTTTATGTTTATGTTCTATCTGCATTTTACTATCATGTTGATGTGATTTCTAATCTGAATATTGATACTAGGCTACTAAAGAAATTGAAGATTGCTCTCAACCATAAAACATACCATTGTTGCCTAAAATTAACAAGAGAGACAATGTACTCTACAGAGAGGTTGACGTAGTGCAGATAGGCAGCACAAAGCTTCAGAGGGAGATTCGTATTTTGATAAGGAGAAGTCGAGATTCAGTGACAAGAGCCGGAGTGGGAGCCTGGAGGCCAGGAAGATCGAGTTTCCAGAGTAGCAGTCGATCAACAGAGTGAGAGAGACGTTGGTCTGAGCTAAGTGATGCAGATCTGCGTAGGGTGATGCAAAGGCAACAAGGAACAGCTCATCTTGAGTTAAGATCAGTGTTGGATCACTGGTGGAAGTAAGATTTTTCCCACTAGACTTTTGTCAATCATTTTCTCTATATGGAAAGCTAGATTTGAGCTTCCATAGATTTGTACTCATTTACTACTACATAATAATAAAACCCTCAGTTGCTACACCGGTTTTCCCAAGTTGGGTTTTTCTAGGGACATTGGTCCAAAAATAGCGGTGTTTTATTGTGTGTGTGCATCTATTCTTCCAACATTTTTATTTCTTCCAGAACATTTATTTTGTGAAGGTTGCAGTGTATATGTTTCGATATTTTCCGTAGGAAACTACAAATAATTTGGTTGATTAATTAAACAAAAAAAAGAAACATTATCAATTACTATAATAGGATTCGAGGTCACTGAATTTTCACACCCTTAGGTCACAATGACTGAGAGACTAGTTTGGTCGGGGACATAAATTTTGAGATTCTCTCCCTTGGGTCATTTGACTGAGAGACTATATAGTCATGATTGAGATAGGGATTCCTCGCTTGGGTCACGGACCAAGAGACCTTGTTTATGGTCAAGGAAATGGACCGTGTACTCACTTGGGTCATTGTGCTTGACTAAGAAACCATTGCATAAGGTTGGAGAGTTTGGCTTTATTGATTGATCCCATGGTTAGTTGGGCATTGATCTTAATGCCATTGGGTTTTGGCTTATGGGATGTGTTGGATGTTATGTATCATTCCTTATGATGAGACTTGTACATTTGATCCCTCCCTTGGGTTGTTGCTATGAGACCTATGGATTGGTCAGGGAGACTGATCTTGAAATGATAGAGATTTGTACATCTGATCTCTTCCTTGGGTTGTTGCTAAGAGACCTATGGATTGGTTAGGGAGATTGATCTTGAGAGAGAAGATGAATACCTCCATAGCTAAGAGGGAGTGTTGAAAAAAGGGTAGTTATGGTTAGTGTTTTCATTGGAAAATCAAAAAAGAAATTTTGTATTTTTTGAATGTTAACCAAGTCGGCCCACACAAACGAATGGGTTTGACCCCAAGGTCAAAAACCCTCCTCCTATCTCATCTATAAATACAAGTACCTCACATTTGGCATCACATCACACACATCAATTCGATTTGAAACAAGGTGATTCGTCCACACGTGCGACGGAGAAAAGAGGAAGTACAATTCTCTGTTGACCAATATTCTCTTGTGTTTGCCAGCATTTACTTAGGATCATTTACTTCTATTTGACTGAATTATTAACTGATCTTGGAGGTCAAGTTCATTTGTGATTTGTTGACTGGTTTGACCACATTTGTATCTCTATTTTGGGCCTCCGAACTTCAATCTGGTCCAAGAATGTTGCCACAAACAATTTGACCAACTTTAAAGTGACATGATTAACCTTGCCACCAAAACACTTTGTTGCTCCTTCAAATAATTAGAAACATGTTGCCAAAACAAAGTACGAAGAGGAATAAAGAGAAAATAAGCTTATCAACTAGGGTGGAATCTTTCACCACCAAAATTGATAAGAGAAAGGGTCTTAAATCCCTCATAGCCTCAGGCTCAAAGAAAAACAGAGATAATTGATCCAATCCATCTGAATGAATTCAACCCTCTTGTATTTATAGATTTCTTTGGGGGGGTTTCTCTCCTTAATTGATTAAGTGAGGTTCACTCAAAACCCCAACTTTGGGTTTCTTTGCCCAGCTGCCCAAAACTTGCCCAGACGGTATTTTGGGGTTTTCCCCATCCAAGAATATAGCCTACGAGGATCGATAGGCTACTTCGTCTCTTGAGCAATTAATTCCTCAAGAACATTACAATGCCCCCTTCCCAACATTGCTTGTCCTCAATCAATGACAAGTCTATCAAACCGATGTACTAGACCCATTGAAAAGTACTCTTTGGGATGTCTTGTAAATTTCCAATCATAGTTTGCTTCCTTGTGTTCACTTTCCCGAGGTTGCCTTTAATAAAACTAGATGACTTTGAATGAGGTTTGTAAGGAGAAGATGATGGATTTGGACAGTGAAGCATCTCGTCATATGATGAAATCAAGAGACGTCTTCACCAACATGACCAGAGGGCCCAAATATGTACATGTAGAGCTTGGTGATAAGGCCAAGTATGCAGTCAACGGCACTAGGAGTATCGAGTTCCAGATGGACTCAGGTGGCACCATGTAGGTGAACGAGGTGTTATATGTATCAAGTTTGGAGAAAAATCTCCTTTCAATTTCATCTATAAAAGACAGAGGACTAGAGGTCAGCTTTACGTGAGGTGAAGTGGTTGTTCGGCTGAAAGGGATTGATTTCAGCAAGACGTGGGTGATTGGTAGGAGGGAGAGAGATCTCTATCTGTTAAGAGGATAGTTGATGAAGGCTCTCAAACATAAGAGTGATAGCCAGAACAAGATTTGGCACAGGAGGATGGGGCACCTACACTACAGAGCTCTTCTTATGGTGTAGAGGATGGTTACTAGGCTTCCAAAGTGTTGAGAAATCAATGCTAGTAGAATTAGGGTTATATTTCTCTTTCTTGATAATTACTTGTTGATTATGTTGGCTTCTTTTACTTCTTTGTTATATTATCTTTCATCAAGCAATTACCAAATTATGTGTATATGATGATCACAAAAACACAACACACAAGATGTAGGCACTCTGCCAGGGCAAAACCCCTATCGAGGAGAAAAATAAGTCAACAATTCTTCCTTCAATAGTTTCTCAACATAATCCAAGACTCTTGACCTAGACAAAACTTTCTCCACACCATGTCAGCCCTCAATCCTTCTTGAGGATGATAACCCTTCAATAGCAACTTCGGCCTAGCAGCATTAACTTGTAGTAGCAGCTTCGACCCAGCAATTGGAAGAAGCAACAGCACCCTCGACTAGACAAAGAAAAACTCTGATCTCCCTAGATACTCCTCCTGAGTGAGAGATAGATGAACCAAAATTTCGATCTCGATGACTTCTTCTTGCCTCCAAAATTTCGCACTCTTTTACAGCCCCTTTCCAGCTCTTCTTCAACTTTGCATTTCCGAGCTTCCAACTTTAGGATATTGAACTATCACAGAGAGAGTGAATTACTCCAAATGAATTCGAATTGCCTTGTATATAGCCTTCTAGTAAGTGTTAATTATCCTTCTTGAGGCCGACTTGGTGTGGAGGTGACAAAATTCACTTTGACTCAAAAATAATTCTTTTTACATGATTCGAAAGCCCAAGAAGGGTCTCTTTTAATGGGCAGTGACTCTAATGACTCAGAATAAATCCTAGAAGTCCTCAATGGGGACTTTGACCTAAAACAAGATGACCCAAGCATGAAACCCATGCTTTACTAAGTCATAATAATAATAATAAAACTATTTTCTTCATTCTTTTGATAAATACATTTCATCGTGAATCAAATACATTTATGAAGACCGAACCTTGTTAATATTTCAACACAGAGATCCGAGTGGAGCAAGATGGAATGTGTAAAGGATGTGCGTTTGGCAAGGAGGCCAACGTGGCGTAATCTCTTTCAAAGCAAGACTAGGCAAGGGGACAAACAACCAGGGTTAGCTAATGGCAATTGAACTGTTGCTTTCCTTGTCAGCAGAAAAACGTGCTCATAAATTACAATATTTGGAGATTCTCAGACTGGTGAATTGGATGAAAGGAACAAACCCCTTGGGAAATTACATTCTTCAGCCTATATGTGACGAGATACAACTTGCTCAGACAACTTTTAACATTTTATCCACAGAGAAGGAACAAAGAAGCTGATGGTCTCCCCAGAATCAGACTACATTTGGATAAAGGAACTTGGATCATTCAGGAGAAGGTGAAGGGGCACTCCACTGAATACATTCATACACCTTTCTTTTAATCATGGAACTGTCTAATTATGAGACTATTGTTTTTGACTGTATAGTTGAAGAATCTTGAAAGTTGAAAGACTTTATATTCATACTTGTAAAAACTGGTTTTAAACCAGTGATAATTATAGAATGTATATGATAGGCAGTTTTATGGAATGAAATACTGTCCTCTTTTATTATATATTTTGCTGACTGGTATAGCAACAAATGATATATCTGAGCTATACTCTTATACTCCCTCCTTTTGAGGAGACACATGAAATGCAAGCATGCATCTACTGCATGTAATTTTGTTTATCATAAAAAAGAACAATTTTTTCCAGAGTTAAAAAATGAACAATATTTGGAAATGTTGTAGAATTGCTATGCATCAGCTAAATAGTTATTATTCTTACAGGATTTTTATCATAGAACCAACATGAAACCATTTCTGATGAACAATGAAATATCTATGCAAAGCACAAACACCATTTCAGAGCTTTTTTATCATAGAATCAACATGAATAATGAAACAATTTATGATGAACCATGAAATATCTATACAAAGTACAAACACCATTTCAGAGCTTTATCATAGTGGATGATCTGAAAATAGTACAGTTTCTTATCTTAAGAACACCGAAAACTTGTAAGAAAAAAGATTGAGAAAGAAACCACAAACCAAGATCACGATCTCGATCCTTGCTATACTCGACAACGAAACCGTGATGTGTATCAAGAGTTGAGCCACCAACATCTGGAAATAAAACTGCAATACCACAATGCTGAGGCATAAAATTGTCGAAATTTATACTCGTGCCTCTGCTCAATGCTAAAGAATATTGCTTACTTGGCAACTTTAGGCAATAGGATTGAGAAAACATTATTCATATGAAGAACAAACAAAAAACTAGAAAGATAAGTACCTGAAGCCAAAGGTTTGACGAAATTAATCATTAATTTATCAAGCATACTTTCAAATCCAAAGTCATCTAGAACTACTCCATACTTGTTCATTGTATTAGGTCTCATAACATTCAGCTTTGTAGCATCAACCCACTTTTCAAAATTTTCCACCTAAGAATTCAGAAATCGACAAACAAAAATCAAAAGTCAAAACATGTTCAACTGAATACGTTTATTGGTACCTCGGAATATAACAGCAAAGCTAAACCTGGAATTTGGCATTAATAACTCTGACCTCACTTATCAATAACTCACAGAAGCCTTGCTGAAACATGTCAAATATATACACCCCTGGTGATGGTTCTGAAAGTATACTTTTAAAACTTTCCTCTGTGTTCTCATTAACAGCATCAATAAAAGTCTGAACAAAGAAGTGTTCAGGGTTCAAGGTGTATAATTCTTTATGCAGAGGCTGTAAAAAAAAGCAATGGCATTATCAGGAAAAGTGAAATAGTAGGTTTCTATTACATATCTAGAACAGCTCATACATCGACATAAGAAAAGCCACATCCATCTACTCAACCTTTGCATGGTGATTCTTTATGCACAGGCTATAAAAAAGGCAATGGCAGTATCAGGACCAGTGAAAAAGAAGGTTCGTATTACATGTTTAGAATAGTTCATACATCTACATTACAAAAGCCAGATGCATGTAATCAACCTTAGCATGGCAAAATAATGACTAACACTAAATTCTCTTGAACATGGTAATAGAACTAAATTTGTTTACAACAGTCCACAAGATATCCATTCATTTCTTGAAATTTTGCAAGAAGAAAATGAAAGTCATGTGTAACTAAGTATTATGAAATGAATTCAAGTTACTGTCATATTGGATCAACTAGCCTCTGACAGAAAATATAAAAAGGAAAATCAAGACACTGAGTGTGCCCAAAGGATTCTCCTTGGAGTGGAAATTTCTATTTGGATCCCTTCTTTTGCAAAAATATTCCTTATATATACAGAATTATTTACTCACCAGCAAAAAGAAAAATGAAAATGGAAGGGCATACACAATGAAATTTATATCCTTTCCCTTAAGGCAACTAAAATCAGAATAAGAGGCATGGCCTAACGATTTGGCATCCTCAAGCAGCAATGATCATTTTGCCAGCATTTGCATATGTACCTCATCAACAAAAAGCAACCAAAGAACTGACCTCATTTTCAAACACATGTGCAGTGGAGTCCCCAGTGAACATACAATGCAGAAACTCATAAACAGTGCCAAATACCAGTCAGCAAATCTCAAATCACACATCTGGAATCCCCCAAAAGGACTGCCCTCCAATGCAAATGCCCCTGAAGAATGTTTGCCAACTGAGACTGCACCTCTGCCCAGCAAGAGTCACGAAATCCCAAGTGGCACATCTGGAATCTCCCAACAAGACTGCCCTCCAATGCAAATGCCCCTGAAGAATGTTTGCCAACTGAGATTGCAACTCTGCCCAGCAAGAGTCAACAAATCCCAAATCGCACATCTGGAATCTCCCAAGAAGACTGCCCTCCAATGCAAATGCCCCTGAAGAGTGTTTGCCAACTGAGATTGCAACTCTGCCCAGCAAGACCCTGAAAAGGACAGTCCTAAAAAATATGCATCACCATTTCTGCCTTTGGAGAGGACAGGCAAAGACCCACGGAAAGGTCACTCTTGGCCAAACAAGCTTTGGAGTGGAGAGCCTGAAATATCACCAAACAAGCAAACATCCTATGTTTTAAAGGAAACCCTCCTCAACCAAACACCATGCAACCTCTTAATCCATTGTCTTTCAGCATCTACCGAAACCCACCAAGCATTCAGAACTGGACCTAATAGATGCCTCTAATGCAAAATGAAGTGAAGACTATGACAACCATACTGATTCAAAGGTTGTCCAAAACTTCACTCCCACTCCAGTTAAGAAAGACCTGTCACATCAATATTCATCTTGCAAAAATATCTTCCTATGGAAGAAGCCAAATTGTCTCCAAAAAAGCAGTTCAAACTTCAATCCATAGGAGATAATGCAAACTCGTGAGCCACTGAACACCAATATTTCCAAGAGCGAGAACTAGTATCCCATAAATCCCTCCAAAATAAAATCTTCTTCCTACTTAGTTTCCTTGCCTAAAAGCATGGAAGGTGGGAGATACAAGTGCTTTCCAACTTCCAACTCCAAATCTGCCTTCTAGCCAAATCCCACCCAACTCTACTAGACATCTGCCAACAAACCAAACCTGACACACAACTGCATAGTGTCCCATCTTTTGACAATTCCAACACTTCACCTTGGAATAGTACTTCTATGTGTTACCCTGTTTACCTTTACCTTTGCCTTTGCCCCCACCATTGCTTGTGGAAGCCTACTTCTTCCCTTTGCCTTTCTTGCCTCCTGCCAACAGTGCTACATCCTCATCCTGCTCAACTGGCTTGGCTGCCCCAAGCTGACCTTTCCTGATCTCTGTCTGAATGCAATCATCCCAAAACCTCTCCCACGTGGGAAGGGTCTCACGTGCACAAACCCCATCAGCAATGTTCATCCATGAACGGGGGAGGCCATTCACTGCAATCCGCACCAACTCAGTAGGTGGAATGACTTCTCCAACTGCTGCCAACTCATCTCTCACATTAGTAATCTTTGTGAGATATCCAGCTGCACTATCATTGCCCATCTTAATGGTCTTCAGTTTCTCCTTCAGGACCATTTTCTGGTTCTCATTGGTACTCTGATAGAGATTGGACAATGTTGTCCACATCTCATGGGCATTTCTCTTTCCTCTCACATGAGGAATGCAATGGTCTTTGACTCTGTCTAGAATTAGTCTCTTACCCTCGTTGTTCTTTCTATTATAAGCAGCCAACTGAGTAGCATCAGTAGGCACAACAACAGGGTTTTGTGTGGTATGCACCGTAATGTCCCAGACTTCTGCTTCCTCAAAGATGCTCTGCATTCTCTCCTTCGAAACGTTGTAATTGGAATGCCCATCCAACCTATCCTCCACCCTCAATCCCAATGACATCCTGTTGTCCTAAAACTGAAAAATAGCACTGATGTAGTAAGGATAAAACTGTTGTTTGTGAAAAATCAGCTTGCTGGAATTTTCGGAGTGAAAAATCAGCAGGCTGTAATTTTCCTCCTTGCTGTCCCAAACTGCACTTCAGCACTCTGATACCATGTAAAAATTTCTCATTTCCCACCCCAGTTTTCAGTTTCACCTTATTTCTCTAAAATAGTTAAATTCTCTTTCCCATATCCATATATTTAACTGCTGGAAAATAAATTTTGTTGAAAACACAAATTTTTGCTGAAAACACAAATTCTAGAAAAATTACAGAATGCTGGAAAATGCAGAAATAAAAATCAACACATACAAACAGCCATTCAACACATTTAAACACAGTGATTTTTTGTCAAGGTGACCCTGGAAAAACCCCCTACAACTCTTGGGGAAAACCAGTTCGAAAGCTCCTCCTTATTTCTGGAAAATGCTTTTTACAGTGAGAGAAAATATTCAGCAAAAAATCAGCAAGCAAACTTTTACAACTTATCTCGTTTTCCGTGCCTCACAGCCAACTGGAAAAACTTGCAAACAGCAAAACTGAACAGCAATAAATGTTGTACGGCCTCCTCGATTTTTGTGCCAAATTTCAACGTTAAATGCTGTTGTACGGCCTACCTAGAAAAGCGTGCAAGCTGCCATAAATGTTGTTGTACGGTTTCCTCGATTTCTGTGCAAAAAACAGCAGTACAGTGTACGGATTTCTGCCTAGAAATGCATGCCAAGGTACAGCCACTTGCTGTACGACCTCCCTTGAAAAACGTGCCAGCAATTTTCAGACTTTCTACTCCTCGATTTCTGTGCAACCTTGTTGTACAGCCTCCTTGGAATCTGAGCCAAAACTGTTGTACAGCCTTTCTAGAAAATCGTGCCCAAAACCTGCCCTTCACTGTGTGCTAACTCAGTTGTACGGACTTGCTGGAATGCTGCTTTGGAATGTGTGCCAAGCTACTGCCTCCTCCTCACTGTCCAGAAATCTCCCTTGCTCTCTTGCTCTCCTTCTCTCAATCTGCTCATGAAAGAATGAATGACCTTTTCCTCCTTTCCCTCCTTTAATCTAACCCTAAGTGACTTTTGGGGAATCCCTAAATCCAATGGCTGAAATAGATTGAGATCTAGGGCTGAGATTAAATGTTCATTTAAATCTCACTTTCTATTTTTTAATTCACCCCACTTTAATAAAGACCCACTTAGTCATTTATTTCCAAAGTCACTTTTCCTTTCTAATTTTACATCAACTTTATTAAAGTCACTTTAAAATTAGACTTTAGTAACTTTATCAATTAAGGTCACTTTTAAATTAGATTTGACTTTATAAAAATTATAAAGTCACTTTAGGAGAAAAATTAAATTCTTTTGGACACTTTTCCCTAGGCCAAAGATCAAAGCTTTAGGGAACCACATGTCCTCCGGTACCAAATTTCAACAATTTTCGCCCTAGGATTTCACATTTAGGTTAGGGTTTCAAACAATAGAATTCACTCATTCATACAACAATGGGCATTTATTTATATAATATACAAGAATAAAAGATCATTCAATAGTAATAGTAGGCATGCATGAATAATCTAAGATTTTTCAACAACAATACAATTCTTCTCCAAACAAAATCAATAGGGTTGACAGCCCAACCAAGGTAAATATGTCCAGCCAATATCCCTATATTGATTTGTAATAGTTACAATTAATAAACCAATATCCAATCCTATATGATACGGTCCAATTCAATAGTTTATATACTAATCAACTGACCACTGTGTTGAAACTGCAGATTGTGAACTGTAAATTGTGACTATGGACTATACACTATGAATTGTGGTTGTAGAATACAAACTGCAGACTATGGACAGTTGTCACAGAAATTCTTCTTCAATGAGTAATACACTAGACTAGAAATGCTACTGAGTTTGTTGAACCAGACAGATTCGTTCACTACCAAATTCCACGACTTGACAAGGCAAATGATGACAAAAGATGAATGCAAAATGATGACTAACTAGGATAGAACCTTTCACCACCGAAATTAGTAGTGGAAAGGGGCCTTAAAACCCTTAGAGCCATAGCTCAAGAAAACGGATATATTTGATCCAAATTGATGATGACAATGTGATTCCAACTCTTTGATCCAAATTGATGATGAAAATGTGATTCCAACTCTTTTTTATTTATAGATTCCCTCATAGGGTTTCTTAAATGAAAGGGGTTGCAAACATATTTGGAAATTTTGCCCCAGCCAACCCAAAATTTATCCAATGTTGCCCCAAACATTGGATAACTGGGTTTTCCCCCTTTATCAAGACTATAGCCTACAAGGTTGGATAGGTAACTTCATCCTCTCGTTGGTAACTAATCCACAAGGGACTTTACAAAAGTGCCCAAAGAAGCTTTGCACTAGGTTGCTAGATTTTGTGATACATTTCTCAAAGACCATGTACCACATAGATAAATCATCTCCTTCATTCCTTTGATTCTCAAGAAATTTTAAGGATAAATCACCTCGTCAATACATGATTGAACTCCACAAGGATCACTGAACTCTCCACTCTAGCTCACACTACCTAACTTCTTTATACATCAAGTTGAGGAGTTCTAAAATGATTAGAACAACTCGAGAGCCATCAAACATCCCCAGGAGCAATTTCTCTTCTACAAATAATTCCTCATTAGTGGTTGTTAGGAGCCCTCCTTTTGACTCCATCCAAGAGGGTAAATTGATGTCATAAAGATTACTGCACAAAAGCCTATTAGCCTGACCCACTCTGCTGAGGAGAATATTGAAAGGCAATGGGCATGGGCATGGACATCCAAGTTGTTGGCTCATATTCAAAAGATGAGTAAAACCAATTCCCTCCTCTCTTGGTATTAATCGTGCTTCATCCCCAGCATTAGTTCCCTATGTCTACTCCACTTTTAGGGTTGATTTATACCCTGTATACCTTCTATTTTATTCTCTCTTTTTCACAAGTCTCTTGTACCCTTTGTTCTTCTATGGGCTTCTCTTGAAATATGTAATCTCTAGCCCCTTTGACATAGTTTAGTCTTTCATGGGCATTAATATATATTTTAATTCCAAATTCTGCCATGCTAAGTGGGTAGCTTAGTAGGGTTTGTGTATACCAAATCCAGAGAGAGAGAGAGAGATTTATCCCATAAGCACTTACAGGTCTAGCAGTGGGGTTGCAAATGTCCCATTGGTGGCTATTTTTGCATTCTAGACTTGATTCAGAAAAGTGTTGAGAAATGTAAGTCGAGCAAGAACTTTCTTGCACGCATTTCAGCGTAAATATGCATTAAGTGGTATGGGACATTTCTTTTGTGACCACTAGGAAAGTGAAATAATTTCATCATGTAATTTCAATTGAAAATAAAAGAAAAGTGAAAATATAAAGTTTTGAAGTCAACTCAATCTTAGAAAAAAAATGAAATGTTCTAGTACATCTATAACTTGGATTAGGATTTAATCTTAGCCGTACATCTCAAGATTCAAATTGGCGGTAGCTAGGATAGAGGATATTAGCTATCTTCTCTCAAAGCATAGAAACAACAAGATAGAAGAATTCAAACACATGTGAGAAAAGAGCAAAAGAGCTAGGGTAAAGAAGAGTGCAATCAAACATAACAAGAGCATATTGAAGGTCGTACAATCTGTAACACCATTGTAGTTCTACTTTCTATATGAACAAGCCATACATCTTCAAAACTAGTGATACACCTTCACATTTGGATGTACAGTGTATTGCCTAAGCATGCATCAATGTTGAGGGAAGAAAGAGCAATTTTCCACCTAGGAAAAGCAAAAATAGAGAAAGCCACACTATTGCAGTTGTACTCTCTTTTACTAGGCCAAACAAAGCTACTCGAAGTGATATGCATCAGTGTTGAGGGAAGAAAAGTAATTTGTCATCTAGGAAAAGCATAAACAGAGCAGGCCACACTATTGCAGTTGTACTCTGTTAAGTTTAGGTATGTTCTATGCTTAGAGCAATTTATTTCAATTTTCACAGTTAGCTCAATATCTTTAGCAATCACAACAGCATTAAAGTAAACTGCAAATAGAACATAAACATAAATCACAAAAGACAAGCCAAGACAAGAGGACACAAGATGTGGCGCTAGCTAGGGACAAACCCCAATGTGGAGAAACCCTTGATCAATTCTTCTTATATGTTCTTCAATAGTTTAGCACAGAGAGAGAGAGAGAGATAGAACATTTACAACAGAAGTCAATATTTCGACTAATATATTATCTCTACAGGAGATCAGTTGAAGACATGTTGCTTCAACTGATTCTCCAAGGTGACTCGTTCACCTATCCTATGCTGCATCTCGTCCATATGCTGCACCTCACCGTGTTGCACCATGTTGCACCCATCATCACAATACTGGACCTCATCCTACTGCTATCCCAGTGTTTACCTAGTGCCAAGCTGCACCATGCTATGCCCATGTGTTGCACCATTGCTGCTTTGTGTCCTCGCTGCATCAAGTACTATATTGTTGTCCCATACAGCACTCTACTTGCAGTTGTCCATGCTTTACCATGTTGTTGTTGTCCATGATTCTTCATGCTTGCAGTTGTCCCATGTTGCATCATGTTTAACTATGCATTCTATAATACCTCATCATTGCCATGCTATCCCATTGCAGCACCTATGTCTAGCAATACTGATCATATGTATTGTTGCCCATTGTTGTTATGACTGTGTTCAGGTTAGGGCTACCACACAGTCAGGAGATAAGTCCTTTTAGGACTGCAGTTTATCTTGAAGAGCTTTCCCTCATGCCACGCTGCCCTTTGAAGGTGTTGTCCAACCTTGACAGTCTTTGACACAACCTCAATTGTGTGCTCTGGCTTGCATCCTAGCACAACAGCTGGCTATAGCACTCTGCCTTCCCAAATGATACCCAAATAGCAGCGTTTCTTTCCTCATGAACTCGAGCAAGTTGACAACACTTACTTGCACTCAAACACATACATATACAGCCCTGAATCTCTCCTCCTTGTGACTGCGGCTTCTCTATCTTGCTATTGTCCATGCCCACGTTGCTTCATGCTATGATAAGGTCCTTTCTACTATGAATGAAGTCCTTCTTATGTTGCGGCTAAGGCTTTGATTCAGGGCTCCTCTTGACAACAGTTTAGGGCTTCCTCTTGACAGTGGTTTAGGGCTCCCATTAGCTATGGATAAGGGCCTTGCCTTTGCTGTGATTAGAGCTCCCTTTGCTGCGGATTAGAGCCTTCCCTTTGTTGCGGATTAGAGCTCCCTTTGTTGTGGATTAGAGCCTTCCCTTTGCTACAGATTAGGGCTCCCTTTGTTGTGGATTAGAGCCTTCCCTTTGCTACGGATTAGGGCTCCCTTACTGCGCATTAGAACTCCTATTGACTGCAACTAAGGCTTCTTAGATCTGCAACCAGATCTCCTCCAAGCCTGCGGCTAGGGCTCTCCTAGATGACTGCGTCTAGGGCTCTTTTAAATGACCCTCTCCACTGTGTCTTCCTTGAGAGAAGACAAACCCAAAACAAGTGGAGAGAGGGAGATCATGAGAGTTGTGTTCTCAAATGATTCAAGGCGCACGTGAGGGGTTTATTTGGTTGCTTGCTAACCTTGACAAATTGTCCCATAACACAAATAAATTCATATCTCCATGAATACTTATCGGAATCGGATGATCTTTAGATAAATCCTATACCTCTCGATGAAAGGGATCCAAGAAAAATATCAGTTGCCATTAATAAAATGACCCACATGGAGTTTGGCCCTAGTTGCCAATTTTAACACTCCCTCTCAACTAGGGAGAACTCCATCCGCTGATCTATATGTTTGACTGTACTATCTCTGCCATCAGTGCCCTGCACTGTTATGTTCTGCTCTGCTGAGCTCTGCTCAGTTCTATTCTACTAAGCTTTGCTCTGCTCTGCTCAGTTCTGCTCTGCTGAGCTCTGCTCTACTCAGTTCTGCTCTGCTGAGCTCTGGTCTACTCAGTTCTGCTCTGCTGAGCTCTGTTGAACCATGAAGAAGAAGAATTGATCGAGAATGTCTCATACCATTCTCTACTGACCCGAAGTCAATTTCATCTGAAGAGAGTGTGTCATATCACTCTTACTGACTCGAAGTCAGTTTTATTGATCCCAGTTCAATATCACAACAGAGTGTCTCAAGCCACTCATACTGATACCAGATCAATTTCATTGATCCCAGAACAATGGAGGTCATCCTAGCATAGGGAGTACAGTAGATACAATGATGCGTCCATCGACAGTACTACTATGGTCCCTAACCCCATTTCCCTGCTCATTGATTAGATGAGAGGTACTTCCCATGAGTCCCAAACTACATGGGTAGGATGCCTTGACAAAAGAACTAATCATCCTGTCCACAGGAGAACTAATCATCCTGGCTCACAGTTGCCACAGGAGAACTAATCATCCCAGCCCACAGGAGAACTAATCATCCTGTTCCATAGTTGCCACAAGAGAACTAATCATCCTGTTCCATAGTCGCCACGAGGTATCACAGGGAAATGTTGAACCTGTCACCCTGTACATAATGCACCACCAGGGGAGGGTGAGTCGCCCTGTGGTCGTATGTCACTCCAATAAGTACCCCAAGGCCCCCAAAGCTCAATGCATGCAACATGTAGGACCCTTATACGAAGGTCTCTCAACAACTCCAAGTCGTTCGGAAAAATCATAGATTTGACATTTCCCTAGAGCTTTGGCAAAGTGTCTGCGACCTGTAGATCAATCTCAATGCGATGGAGCCTCCTCACTCATCGACTTACCATATCCCAGATAAGGTAGTATCTGATGTCAATCTGCTGGAGAAATCATCGAATACAGGATTCCTCAATAATCGAATCGCCCTAGTTGTCACAAAGAATCACAGTGTTATTCATCATGTGTACAAACAGCTCACTGATGAGCTTCCACAACCAGGTAGCGTCACACAAGATCATACTCGTAGCTACGTATTCGATCTCGGCGACGCTTATAGCAACCGACTTCTGCTTCCTGCTCATCCATGATATCGAAGTAGAATCCAGAGAGAACCAACACTGAGAAGTGCTCTAGCGATCCTCCACACTGCTTGCCCAGTCAGCATTCCAATAATCATGCAACTTCATATTTCTGGCAGTGTATCTCAATCCATGAGAGTTTGTGCCCTGAAGATACCTCTGAAGATTCTTGGCACCAATCTAGTGAGGCTCAACCAAATATGAGCTCACCATGCTAACTTTAACGCATATAGATAGACGAAAATTCACCAAGAACATCAATGCAGATGAGTTTATGAAACTCAGAGGCATCTCCCAAATCTGGTCTGACATCACCACCATATAACTTCTGAAAGTTAAGATTATCGAGGTAGTCACATGCTTGCAGTTTACCATTCCATATTTGGAATCCAACTCCCTCTTACTTCTGCAAGTGAGAGGGTCTACACCTATCAAAAATAGGTCATCCTCAGAAGGTGCCGGTATGAGAGGTCTATCATCCACAACCTTACGAGCAATAGTTTGGATTGGTTTCACTCCTAGTGAATCTCAGCTTCATCAGACAACTATCAATCCTCTCATACTATGTCTAAGGTGTTATACTTCATGCCATAGAGGGCTTTCTTCCACCTCTATACATGAGATTCCCGATCATGAATCTCAAACTCCTCGAGTTGTTCTGAACCTGTGTACCACATGAGGGGAATGGTCCCCTTGTAAGATTTTCCTTCGGTACATCTCAGGCAGGTACCTTCATTCTCTTCTTGACCATCTAACTCATATCAGGTAGGGCCCCATAAGTAGACCTCCGGGGCTATAGATCAGATGTGTCAACTAATATGGTCCCCAATGGACCATCCTGCAACTTGATACAAATTGCCAACCTTGAACTCAAAATCATCTTAGAAAGTTTTATTTTTTAAACACGTACCTTTCCATCGATGAATGCCACCCTGAAACCTTTGACTTCCATTGCCGAAATGGACACTAGGTTCTTGCGATCAGGTACATAAAAGAGATTCTGTAAGTGGATCGAGTTACCCTCATTCAATTGAGAGGTAATATTCCCTACACCCTTTTCAGGATAGGTGGCATTGGCTCCAAGTATAATCCCACGATTGTTTCCATCTCTACCAAATTAGGGAGAGCACCCTTCTATCCGATGGAGTGCCTTGAAGCACTACAATCAATAAGCCAGATTCCCAAAGAATCTAAAAGAGAGGGCCAATACAAGATAGCACTTTTTTATCTTATCAGAAACAACATTTAATTCTTCATACCTAGGGTTCCTTGCTTTCTTGAAGAGTCAGTGGTTACCTTGATGACCTGCATTGTCATTCCTCTGATCATTGAAGATGTCCCTGGAATGATTGTTATCATCATCAAGTGATGTGTCCCTGCCATTCAAACACTCTTTCACATAACGGCCGAACTAGTTATATGCCTTTCCTTCCACCCTGAGATCCGGTCTTCCCGATGAAGTGATCTTTAGGTACGCCATATTCCGCTGCACCATTCTGATAATATTCTCTGCTTCGATTTCACCCTGGGTGAATTTGAAGAGGGATGAGGAAACCATTGATCCTTTTGTTCTTTCTTAACTATCTTCGGTGATTGCTCTTTCACTCTTGGTTGGGCATTGTCTTCACCTCAGCTCTGATACCATGTTAAGTTTAGGTATGTTCTATGCTTAGAGCAATTTATTTCAATTTTCACAGTTAGCTCAATATCTTTAGCAATCACATCAACATTAAAGTAAACTGCAGATAGAACATAAACATAAATCACAAAAGACAAGCCAAGACAAGAGGACACAAGATGTGGCGCTAGCCAGGGACAAACCCCAATGTGGGGAAACCCTTGATCAATTCTTTTTATATGTTCTTCAATAGTTCACCAGAGAGAGAGAGAGAGAGATAGTACATTTACAACAGAATTCAATACTTCGACAATATATTATATCTACATGAGATCAGTTGAAGACATGCTGCTTCAATTGATTCTCCAAGGTGACTCATTCACCTATCATGTGTTGCATCTCGTCCATATGCTGCACCTCACCGTGTTGCACCATGTTGCACCCATCATCACAATATTGGACCTCATGTTGCGGCTGACCCAATGTTTACCTAGTGCCACGGCTGCACCATGCTATGCCCATGTACTGCTGCACCATCGCTGCTTTGTGTCGTAGCTGCATCAAGTACTATATTGTTGTCCCATACAGCACTCTACTCACAGTTGTCCATGCTTTACCATGTTGCTGCTGTCCATGATTCTTCATGCTTGCAGCTGTCCCATGTTGCATCATGTTTAACCATGCATGCTATAATACCTCATCATTGCCATGCTGTCCCATTGCACCACGTATGTCTAGCAATACTGATCATATGTATTGTTGCCCACTGTTGTTATGACTGTGTTCAGGTTAGGGCTACCACACAGTCAGGAGATAAGTCCTTTTAGGACTGCAGTTTATCGTGAAGAGCTTTCCCTCATGCCACGCTGCCCTTTGAAGGTGCTGTCCACCCTTGACAGTCTTTGACACAACCTCAACTGTGTGCTCTGGCTTGCAGCCTAGCAAAACAGCTAGCTGTAGCACTCTGCCTTCCCAAATGATACCCAAACAGCAGCATTTCTTTCCTCATGAACTCGAGCAAGCTGACAACACTTACCTGCACTCAAATACATACATATACAGCCCTGAATCTCTCCTCCTTGTGACTGTGACTTCCTTGTCTTTCTGCTGTCCATGCCCACGTTGCTTCATGCTATGATAAGGTCCCTTCTGCTGCAGATGAAGTCCTTCTTATGCTGCGGCTAAGGCCTTGACTCAGGGCTCCTCTTGACAGCAGTTTAGGGCTTCCTCTTGACAAAGGTTTAGGGCTCCCATTAGCTATGGATTAGGGCTCCCTTACTGCGCATTAGAACTCCTATTGACTGCAGCTAGGGATTCTTAGATCTGTGGCCAGATCTCCTCCAAGATTGCAGCTAGGGCTCTTTTAGATGACCCTCTCCACTGTGTCTTCCTTGAGAGAAGACAAACCCAAAACAAGTGGAGAGAGGGAGATCATGAGAGTTGTGTTCTCAAATGATTCAAGGCACCTTTATTTATACAAAAACGTAGAGCACATGAGGGGTTTATTTGGTTGCTGGCCAACCTTGACGAATTGTCCCATAACACAAATAAATTCATATCTCCATGAATACTTATCGGAATCAGATGATCTTTAGATCAATCCTACACCTCTCGATGAGAGGGATCCAAGAAAAATATCAGCTGTCATTAATAAGATGACCCACATGGAGTTTGGCCCTAGTTGCCAATTTTAACATACTCTCTTTTCACAAGCCAAACAAAGTTGCTCGAAGTGATTGTATTGATCATACAACTATTGGTTCAATGTTGAGGGAAGAAAGAGTAATTTGCCATCTAGGAAAGGCATAAACAGAGCAGGCCACACTATTGCAATTGTACTCTCTTTCCACAGGCCAAACAAAGTTGCTCAAAGTGATTGTATTGATCGTACAACTATTGGTTCAAGCAGGCTGCAAAGTCCACATTGTAAGTTTTTTTTTTTTTTTATTTAAAGTTTGACTACTAATTACTTGAAAAAGGTATTACAGAAGAGGCTGTTTTGTGCTACTAGTCTGCCTGAAGGGAAACCAGACCAGTAGCACAAGTTTAAAAGCTTGAGATTACATTGTCCCCACTTAACCAAGTCATCCAAGAGTGTGAAAACATTCCACAAGTTTACAAAGGATATCGAGAGACAGCAGGCACGCAAGCTCTGATTTTTAAAAAAAAAATCTTGGATAACAAAGACTACACAAAATGTAAAAGGTAGACATTCCAACAGCATGTTTGGGTTTAAACTTTAAAGGACTGCCAGGAATAAGGTCTGGCCAAGAGGCCATGACATACCTGGAACCACACATTTTGGGTGACCATCCCTTGAACATGAGCCATGCACATGAGCAATTGAACACCACCAACACGACCAAACCGAACATGAGCAATTAAGCTATTAGCGAAAACATGAGCCACTGGCTTGGGCACCATAAGCCACGAGCCACTCACACTGGAGCTGGGAGCCACTACAGGTCGCCAGCGAAAGACCATAAACCACCACTCTACCCATTGAGACTTTGAACATACGGAAGGACATGATAAAGATTGCCTACTTCACGTACCTGCGCTACTCCAATTTGTCTGAGGCCTATGCAGAGAAGCTGACCGAATCTGGAACACGACGATGGACTCTTTAAGTGCCACACTTCCAGGACTTTGGAGCTCCTCATAGTTTTTTCCAGAGAAGCTTGGGCCAGAGCCAAAAACCATGGCATGGGTGGGAAGAGGACCCATTAAAGCAATCTGCAGGTTTAGATTTTTGCAGAAGGGTGGTTTGATAAACGAATTATCAGCATGAAGTGAGTCGGCCAACCAGAGCCCCAGAGAAGCCAAGAGAATTTGGAGAGAGAGGACCCAGCGACCAGTTCAACGCGACCCAAATTCTCAAGGCCTGAGACAACCAATAAATACCCATTGTAGGGCCGACCCAGGGATGCATGTGAGCAGTAAAAATGAACGGCATAGCTACCTGATAACTACATGTCCAAACCCAGAGAAGGATTGATAGTACTGCCTTTTGCATACAGAAGCTTGTTTAAGGGAGAGCTCTACCTGTGAGTGATGTTGGGCATTGGCATCCACGCAAGCAGGCCTTCCAAATCATAATTCTCTGCCATCATTAGTCTGCAAGGCGCATAGTACAACCATCTTCGGACTATAAATGCCCGTCTCACCTGAGAATTGAACAACGTGTATGCTAGCTCGAACAATAATGTTTGGCGGGCCAGGTGGCCTATCATTCTAGATTGTTCCATCATGATCATGATCTATTGCTGGGATCATTGCCCACCATGGGGGAATCCACGTTGTAAGGTTGATCAAAGGAATAAAAGGCTGATTAGAAGGAGAAATCCCTGTGTATGTCTTTTATTTTTTCCACTAAGTCCACATTGTAAGGTTGATAAAAGGAAGAAAAAGTTAATTAGAAGGAGAAATCCGTGTGCCTGTTTTATTTTTTCCACTATTCATTTTTCAGCTACAATATTATTGATGCAATGTTCTGAAATTTTATTTTCTGCTGTTAAATAAATGCTGTTTGTGAGTTATGTAATAAGAGAAAATTAAAACACCAGTCACTTAGGCTTGAAAAAATTACAATAAGTGTTACAGCACTAATTGATTATGTTTCCCAATAATTTCTATGTGATGAATGTTTTATGTTTAATTTCAATTCTGAAAGTTAATCCGAACAAATTAGTTTTACATCTAGAGCTTCATGGTTGTTCTGTATAATTCTAGATAATTAGATTGAAAAAGCAATGAATTTTCTTAGTAGTCAGGCAGGAGTGCCAATGGTTGGGTGGTGAAAGCTCTGTTGGCAGCTATTTTACCTTGCTCAGATCTGTTTAAGTGTTACGTTTGTTACTTGATGTCTGACATCTTCCCGTTTTAGATGCTTCATGGTTGTTCTGTATAATTCTAGATAATTAGATTGAAAAAGCAATGAATTTTCTTAGTAGTCAGGCAGGAGTGCCAATGGTCGGGTGGTGAAAGCTCCGTTGGCAGCTATTTTACCTTGCTCAGATCTGTTTAAGTGTTATGTTTGTTACTTGATGTCTGACATTTTCCCGTTTATTTCCATGTGATGGATGTTTTATGTTAAATTTCAACTAAGAAATTTAATCAAAACATGGATTACTCCTGCATTTAGAGCTTCATGGTTGTTCTGCATAATTAGCATTGATGACGCGATGAATTTTCTGAGAAGCTTGTTAATGCGGAATTTAAGATAAATCAGTGCCCTGTTCTTAAGGTAAAGAACATGCCATGCATAAGGCTAATAGGTACAATACAAAAAGAAGAGCTCTCTTCTATACTGAGAGCTCAAGCACACTAGGCTGTGGTGCATTCCTATTTTATAGCAGACCTTAATACGGTTTAGGATTCTTATTAGGGGATTAGCTGATAATACAGTGATAATGATGAATTAAGAAATTGTTGGTTAAGTTGTGCTACATATGTGCTGACTAACAACATTCGCTTTGATAACCATAAGCCAAAGATTATAGTTTGAAAGAAAACAAATCATAATAGTAATGAAACAGTAAACAGCACATTCAATGCACTAGAAGACTGAAAAAATTGTACGAAAAAGAAAGATTGTAAATTTATAAGGAGTACAATAATGTAAGGTTAACCTGAATTAATATAGACCACCAACTTACAATAAGTTTGCTCGTTCAGATGTGCTACAAATGTGTTGACTAACAGTGTTCACTTCGATCAAACTAGACCAAAGTTAAGAGAAATGAAAGATTGTAGCTTTATAAAGTAGGACAGTATTTAAGATGGCCCGCCAATATTAAGGTTTGCATGTGTTAAATGTAGCAGAGAGCCTGCATTTACTATAGACTGTCCAATGCTAGTTTAGGCCAACCAATTCCATGAGGCAGTACAGGCTACCATTATAGATTAAGTGGATACCAAAAACTCACCAATTCTCTTGCATGCACACTACTCATATTCTTTGCAACAATTCCAATCCTAATAAATTAAAAACAGGTTTTGTTGATTTGGGCTATTTTAGTATCTTCCCATTCACGAAAACTTCCCATGCATCTACTACATACATATTCTAATGTAGCAATAGGATTTCAAAAACTTCATACTGCATCATCACTTTGAAGCATTCCATCCTCAATTTCAGAGTTATTAGTTTACTTTTAGGCAACTCGACTCCATATGCTTTAAACTGCAAGTATGCATATTCAAAATTCAAATTATTCATTCAACTTTTCTATTTATATGATAGATTATATCGATCAACATAATCATGAACCTTAGCATTCACATTTAAATTGATGATCATAAGCTCACAGTGGCTTTAGCTCCACACTAGTAACAAATTCTTGTTATCAATGAGATTGCACTAGGGTGCAATGCATTACAATGGGTTACAACCTTTGTAATGCATTGACAGTAATTTAAGACGGCCCACCAATATTAAGGTTTGCATGTGTTAAATGTAGCAGAGAGCCTGCATTTACTATAGACTGTCCAATGCTAGTTTAGGCCAACCAATTCCATGAGGCAGTAGAGGCTACCATTATAGATTAAGTGGATACCAAAAACTCACCAATTCTCTTGCATGCACATTACTCATATTCTTTGCAACAATTCCAATCCTAATAAACTAAAAACAGGTTTTGTTGATTTGGGCTATTTTAGTATCTTCCCATTCACGAAAACTTCCCATGTGTCTACTACATACATATTCTAATGTAGCAATATGATTTCAAAAACTCCATACTGCATCATCAGTTTGAAGCATTCCATCCTCAATTTCAGAGTTATTAGTTTACTTTTAGGCACCTCGACTCCATATGCTTTAAACTGCAAGTATGCATATTCAAAATTCAAATTATTCATTCAACTTTTCTATTTATATGATAGATTATATCGATTAACATAATCATGAACCTTAGCATTCACATTTAAATTGATGATCATAAGCTCACAGTGGCTTTAGCTCCACACTAGTAACAAATTCTTGCTATCAATGAGAATGCACTAGGGTGCAATGCATTACAATGCGTTACAACCTTTGTGGGTCGACAATATTGCTAAATATATATTATCTACATTCTGCACCTTAAAGCGGGTTGTCTCCTCCAATGGTCAACAGGGTTCATTAATATTCAACTCTTCATCACTAAATATGACAAGCGATGAACATATGAGTTTTGTGGAGGCTGCTATATATCAGTGAGTGAGGACCATGTGTGCTTTTTGTTGCGTGGATAATCATGTTGAACATCATATGGCATTGAGCAGGAGTGAATTTGTCCCATGGAAGGTTTAGTATTGATATTGGGAATGCTTCATCCCCTCATTCTAGGTTACATTGCATGCTAACTACCTATCTTGTATACATGTATAAAGCTGCAAGTACAAGTTAAAAACGGAGATCAATTTATAACACAATATATGGAAAAAAGAAGAGGAATTTTCCATAAATGAGTTCTTTCAGTCCTCCATAAATGAAATGGAAATCAGAATGAGGGACTAAACTTAGAATAGTACAATTTCGAAAATCCTCCTGTTGTGTTTCTCTAGAAAATACTGACTAACTTTGGAGAAAAGAATCACCTGTATTTGACAAAATTGTTGGTGTTTTTATTTATTTTGGAGTTTACACTAGAACTCTTAGAGTCTTATTATCTTTAGCATATTTTGAGTTTATGAACTGTGTCAACAACAATCACAGAACTTCAATTCAATATACAGAAATACTAGAGGTGCTTTGAATGAGTGATGAAATATCAAAAAGTTTCAAATGGATAATTTCTAACTTAATAAGCTCCTTTATTGCTGAAGAATTCCTTTTTTACTTTGTATTGTCAACATGTAAATATCCAGACATCAGGGGATTGTTGGAGATAATCCAAATCAATCATAAACACAAATCATGACAAAGCCCTTCATTATTGTCTGGAAACGCTCTAATGGCTATTTGGTATTATATACCCCAATGACTGATATCACACCAATCTTAATAATTAGATATAAATTACAATTGATGATATCCTATTAAATCTTTTAAATTTACTTTTTGTTTTCCACAATAAATTTTTGGGCATTGGAGACCGCCTGGGGAAAGAAATCAATCTCCTTCTTAGCCCAAAATCAAGAGAGAGATTACTGGTACCTGGCCAACCCCACACTACATAGTCAATTGAGAGTGCCACATGGTTACTCTACTGCAGAGCTTAAACATGTCAGTTTACGAGAATTAAACATGGATGGGGAGGATCATAACAATTCCACTCAGGCTAAACACAATCTATGTCACATGGTTCAATTTGAATTCAAGTTCGACAATGATTAAATTCGATTTGAATTTGAATTTCCCAATAAACTCGAATCTCGATTTAAATTTGACATTAAATTCATATATATATATATATACAGTGTTCCACGGGGACGTGTCCCCCAGGGTCGGGTGCGCACACCCCTCGCACCCCACGCACCCAGGACGGGGGGACATCTGGGGAAACATTTCCCCACATCCCCCTTTTAGGGAGACGTGGGGAGATGCAAGGGGGGACGTTTCCCCAGTGTGGGGGATGTGACTCCCCAAAAGGGAGACGCCTGGGTGTACCCCCTCAAACTGGGCTATGCGTCCCCCCTTAAATTTGCTTGTAAATAATGATTAATGACAAGGGAAACCTAGTATTTGATCATATTGCCTACTAATGCTATGCAATTCATGGTAATGTTAAATTCTTAAAGTAAAAGTGACCTTTTACTTAAATTTTTAACACTACCATGAAATGACTCAGGATGTTTGAGAGTCGTTCCGACCTCATTGGATTTCATATGGAGAAAGTAGAATTTTAGATCTCGCTCAAGGATTCGATGGATTGCAATGTTTCCATTGCATTTTATCATGTACAAGGGTATGGAATTAGTATTTAATCAAGCGCACCAAGCCCTCTATGTACTTTAGAGTGACTTTTAGACTCATCACTCCACTGTTTTTGAGTTTAGTTATATCAATTTACTATTCCAGTCTTTAGATTTCAGTATCTATTATAGTCTATTTTGCTTAGTACTAATAAGATTCTAGAATGATGAATGATCAATTTTAATTTTAAATCAATTTAGAATCTTGAGTAATGAATGATGAATTTAATTTTTAAATCAATGTAGATTCTAGAATGGTGAATAATGAATGATGAATATGTATCAGAGTATTTCATTATTGAATCCCATGGTCTATGGATGAATCATGTATGTATTAGTAAGGATGATGAGTATGGATCAATGTATTTCATTACTTAATTCAATTGTGTATGTATCATTGTATTTATGCTTTCATTATTGAATATGAATTTGAAATATATATATATATATATATATATATATATATATATATATATATAAAAATTTCCCTAAAATTTAAGGGTACTCCCACACGTCCCCCTTGTGCGTCTCCCCACAACCTTCCCGGAGTCTTGGTGGAACATTGTATATATATATATATATATATATATATATATATATATATATATATTACAAGTTAACATAATATAAAAAAATTGTGAAATAATAAATTATTTTATATAGAAAATTTATATTATTTTATATAAAGTGATATAAGATTATATTTATAAAAAAAAATTAAGTCATAAATTCTATATTTAGTTAACATTATTTATTAGCATAGATGATAATTTATTTAACTATCTCCTATTCAAAATTAAAAAAATTCCAACCAATAGCCCACGACGAGCATGAGCTGGAAAAAAACTTGACACAATGATCTCGGCATATAAAACACGGCCACGACAGGAGAAACCAAGGTGAGCCAACCAGATACTTTGTAATCCACGAGGGCACAGGTAGCGGCGAAGTTCGGCTCCCCTGCCTTCCCCAAATTGCAATCAGGGTATAATTTTCTCAAAAACATGCACACAGAGATCCACCAAACGAGATCTGACAAGATGCAGAACTGGACTGGGAAGTAACTGTTGACGGCCAGAAAGTAAGCATTGGGGTTTTGTGGTTATATACCAATTTATAAGTTCAATTACCTTTCACCAAACTTATTATAATGCAACGGGATTGAACTGAAGATAAGAAACAGAACCTGAGCCGAACCATAGGTGAATTTAAGTGCAGTTTACTTCGCAACTACCAAAAAACAAGTAATTATATTCACCTGATAGTCATTTAAAATTCTCTCCCTCAACTCTCTCTGACATTGTACCTGCAAAAAAGAAAAAGATGGGGTTACATACAATTGCCAAATGCAGATTTACATACAATTTCAATATTTACAATATCTTCATATTTAAAAGGAATGAATCCAATTTCATACCAGGAGCAAATTAACATTGGAGCTTATTTTGGACATCACATGAATACATTGTATAGTACATAGAGAGTATGCCGATCTGTTGTACCTAAAGAGAGACGTTCATGCATGGTTGTCTAAAGTGCTGTAGTATATTTTGCATGCTTCTCACATCAATTAAGGCCTTGAAATAAGAGAATCAATACCAGGACCTTGGTGAGGGTTTGATGTCTCTGCACATGCAATTTACCGCCTGTCCCAACATTCTAGTTAGACTGTGCAGGACCTGTCTGGCCAGCCCACCATAAGGCTTTTGGGTGCCATTTATGGCTATCCCTGGGGGGCTGAACTTAGTTGAATTGATCTATTAGCTCTTTGAGATGTAGCAAAATCTTGGCGTTTATTAACAGCAAGCACAATAGTACCACCTGTTACACCTCATATTCTATGAGGTTTCACATTGATGGAGATTTGCAGCTGATACCTTTTAAGCATTGGACCAACTTTGGAGGGATTCATTTTTGTGAAGGCCCTTCTCTTCATGGCACTAGTTCATTTGATGAAGGCCTTTGTAGAGCTCTCACTTCTCTTTGGTTGGACAATTTTGCTCGCTGATTTGGAGGTCTTATCGCATGTGCTTGCCCTATTGATCATCCCTTCATTGCATATTTGCTGGTATTTTGGTGCATGCTATCTCATTATAGTGTGTTTTTTGGTATTCTTGTTTTATCTTGGATATGGATGATGGTTCTAGCCCTCCAAGGGATTAGATGATGGTGTTAGGTGTTAGATGTTTCATGATTTTGATGGAGTTTCCTAGTAACTTTTGCAGGGTGACATTGCATTATTTTGTCACTAGGAGGGAGCATTCCACATGCTCCTCTTAGGTTTATCTGTTGTGGGGACATACTTGATGATTGGATGGGCTATAGCATTTCTATTGTCCCCCTCTGTTATGATGTTGATGTGGTTGGAGGATGTGTTGTGGCAGTGTGTTTTGCCTTCGTGGGATTTCCCTAGGTGATATGACTTGATACAGTAACATTTTCTACACATCACTTAGGTGGAATGTGGTTGATAATGTGACAACTCTTGTGGATGAACTTTTTTGTCACTTAGAGTGGGGGGCTACATACATCTTCAGTGATGAAGCCTTCTACTAAGGTTTGATGAGATATTATCAAGCTATAGTCTTGTGGTGGTGCACCCTAGGTTCAAAACTAGGTGGAGCTTCTATTTTGTCATTTTGTCGTTATCATGGTGGTCTGCGCACCCCATTTATTGGCACACATGTTCAGGTTGATTTAATCAATTGGTGACTATTGTGAGGTTGGGCAATGGTTTATTTAAGCATTAACCTTGTGCACATAGGTTGAGGATGATTTAACTTTTCATTGGTTAATTAAATCCTTTTATTTAACTTGGAGATTAATAGCTTAAGCATCCTACTTCACTTGGCAGTTGTTCGTACTTGAGTGTTTATTTATGGCTTTATTATGAAACACTCCTATCATGGGCATAGTTCTAAAGGTTTACATGATTATTCTATTATTGGAGAGGTTGGCAAACTTCAATAAGGCGCAATCTCTTATGCTTGTGCACGTGGTTTGGATATGTTATAGGGAAGCAACAAATGGTTTTGGCAAGGGTTTTGATGAAGTCCAACCACCTTGGCTCTCTTTTTGAGGGTGCACTTTACAATGAGATATCTTATTATTTGTTGAGTGATTGAGGTATTTACATGGAACAGCTTTTAGTGTGCACCTCTACTAGGTGGCTCTCCCATCTTTTGCATCAATATTTCAGCTATAGTTGTCATCATCTTTTAACCTTCATTGGATAGCAACCCTCACCTCTTTGACCTCGCACATGTATTAAATTAATGGAGGTGGTTATGGAGGGTTTCTCTTGAGAGGCATGTGGTATCTTGGATGGCCACACATGGCACATTGCATGCTCTTTCTTGGTCTTATTTCCATTTTCAGTTTATTGTCTTCGAGGATGCACTTGGAGAGATGGCCCACTTGCTATTTTGGGGCTTGACCAATTCCTTTCTTATGGAACGCGCCATTTACTTGGCACGTTGCACATTTATCAATGGAGTTGCTTTCCTTCGGATTCACACGTGTGAATTGGTTGCACGCATTTTGTGGACCACTTACTCTTTTTCGAGGTTGGTTGCAAAAAAAAATCCTAGTAGGATTATTTTATTGTTATATCTCTATGCACCTTGAAGGGCACACTTTGTGAACCTTTTTGGGTGGAGCCTTAAGCACATGCTCATAGGTTGAAAACTATTTAATTATATTTTGCATGCACCTATTCTTGGAGGGCGAATTCCATGTGGACCTTCTTACCACACAATCTAGCAAGGCCTTAAGGAAGGGAAAACCTAAGGGTCAACTACTAGACTAAGTGACAACAATGGGACAATTATCCATTGTCACCTCAATCAAAGTCCTCTGCTCTTTACAGACTTTCATTGATGGGAGGAGTCCTAATAGGAAGGCAATCACTTAGAATGAATAGATCAATGATTTAAGTATGACATGATTCCACAAAGCCCATTCAAGGAGAGACACAAAAATGGCTCAATGCTTCAAGGATGCTAGATGCTCTCCAAGAAAGGCCTAGGAGGAGATCATGACTTAGGGTCTAAGATTTATGATTATAATAGGTATTCCTAAGATCAAGACTCAAGTGATGGGATGAGACCTCTCAAAGAAGCTCATTGTGATGTCTTAACACTTCTAAGACTATTTTCACTTCCTTTGAGAGACCTAGGAAAGACTTGCACTAGACCTAGGGTTTTATGAATCGTGGGAAGAAATACCTCCAAGATACTCACTAGGTCAAGGCAAGGGAGGAGAATGGTTTCTTACGATTTATTCCAACAAATACTATGTTAATACAACCCTCAAGAAACTCCCTTAGTCTAGAAGAAACAAGTTAGGGTCCCCAGTCTAGGGCACAAGATTTTATGGATGAGGAACCGTGAGAAATCCCCGAAACTTGGAGGTCCCCTAGGCAAGACCTTAAGGAAGAGTCTTCTCCTCACAGAATCCCAAAATTCACTCTCTAAAGGAATTTGCTTGATGCCCTAGCCTAGTCATCCTAAAAAAGGGGCCAAAAAATGAGGAAGAGATATGGAGAAGAGAGGAGCTGATTACCAAGTTTCTTGGACTAGTGCCAATCCTTTGGGCTATGAAGCCCTAGATGCTTTCAAATTGGCCAAAATCATCCTTAAGGAGGCTAAAGATTGATGCCCTCGCAATCAACCATTAACATTTACCCACTTAAAATTTATGGAGTTTTATGGAAGAAAGACAAAACTTCACCCACCAAGAACATTCATCATTTGCCATACAATGAATAACATATGCAACTGCCAATAGAATAGCTTTCTAAAAATGATTTTCAATAATTAGGGCACAATAGCATTAACCTAGTTGCAACAATTCCATACATTAGACATTATTCCAAGAAAATATTTGACAAGAAGCACTTACAAGATGAGAATATGATATATCAATCCACAAATCATGAGATAGCTCCAAAGAAGATCAAAAATTTCAGCTCCAAATGCATCAAAGAATATTCAATAGCTTCCAAAAAAAAAGTGAGTTCTTTTACAAGAGAAGAATCTAAGTGATGATTATAATCTTTCACAAATGAAATTTTGTTCTATTTATATGATTCTCATCACAGAGAAGGGAGAACAATTCAGATAGGTCAGCAACGAGTGATGAAGGGACAGCGAAATTTTGGAGCTATTGTTCAATGTTGTATCACTGTGTTTCAGTGTTGCTATAGAGGTCACATTTTGGTGACACTACATTGAAATGTCTCGGTGCCATCTTTAATGCATCTACAGCTCGTTGAGGAGATGATCTCAGTGTTAAGTAGGTCGATGAAGAAGAGGAATCAAGAAGAAGAAAAGAGCAGAGAACTAGTGTCTTGGTCTTGAAGTGCCTTATAGGTCAAGGGTCTTGGTCTTGGTATTCGTCAACTGGAATTTGTATAAGAAGAATTCGTGCGGGTTTTCCTCTCAAAGAGTGAGAGGTTTTGGCCCTGGCTAATAGCCTACCTGTTGTGTCTCTTGTCTATTTTGTTCATGCATTGGTTATTGTTTGATGAAGAAGAACACTAGTAATCTAACATGAAGAAGATCCTAATCTAAACATGTAAAAAGCATCCACAAGCAATCTCTAATCGAAGAGAAATCACTTAATGCTAATGCCCTAGATTTCTCAACACCCAGCCCCTAAGGGGAAAGACGGGTCCAAGGTAGATCCTTCAACTGATAGGGGTCAATTGAATGATGATGAAACGAATGGGGACACAAGGGTCTCAAGGCCAAATGCCATCGGTACAAGGGTGGCAATGATAAGGAATGTTCACATATTGGGCATAAGGATGTGAGAGGGAGCAATCGTGGATACCTGAGTTACCCTGGCCTTCGTTTTTCCACCCTTCTTCATTTGTCTTTTGTCTTTTCTTGATTTTTCTTTGTATTACTGCTCGAGGCTCTAAGAAATGAGCATGTTGTGTATGATGTAAACAGTTATTACCCCCTTAAGGTGGGGCAATTCATCGCCCACCAGAGGTTGGGACATACATGGGTTCTTTAATGACGTAGGGGCAGTCATGGGGCCCTAAGAACCAGGGTGATGGCCATAATAAGGGGTAGAGCTCATGCCTAGCTTTTGCTCACATGTTATATGAATGTCCCAACCATCTTTTGCCCACCAAGGGATTGGGACGTACATGGGTTCTTTAATGATGTAGGGACACTCATAGGGCCCTAAGAACCAGGGTGATGGCCATAATAAGGGGTAGAGATCATGCTTGGCTTTTGCTCACATGTTATATCAATGTCCCAGCCATCTTTTGCATTTTAGATCTTTTTTTCTTTTGTTTCTCGCTTGTGACCATGATATGCTTTTAACATTCTTTTTAGCTGCATCAACCTCTGAGGCAATATTTCCAGGCCTGACCCAAACATGTGGACAAGGGGAAGGGATGTGCCAGTGCTTTGTGGACCTAGAGAGGGAAGATGATGAAATAGGACTTGTAATGTGTGGAGGGGAGTGAAAAATGTGTAATGGGAAAACAGGACCGCGCTACCAAAATCAGGGTTTCCCAAGTAGTGACTTTCCTAAAGCTATAGGCCAATAAGGGAGATCCCAAGAGAAGAATCCGATCAAAACCCTTCCTTCTTTCAAGTCATCCAATAATCCATGCCCAAAATGCATAATGAAAAACAAGCACAAGCACTCGATTGCACAATGAAAAACATACCTTTCAGGTTGAATTGACCACCTCTGAACATATGCTCTTGACAAATGGGCAAGGGGGCATATGGGAGATTCAGGGAGCGCAGACCGAATGGCACAACACATCGGCTACATCGGGGGTTATCAGGGGTTGTTGGTTGTCGGTTGTCTAGGAGAAAATTTCTCCTATGGGATCATCCACTTTTGGTGGGTAACTAACCTTTTGCATGTTCACCTAGTTATCATGCCTATTTTTAGTTGTACAACTTCTCTTGGAGACTTTCGATGTAATCTCTTTTATATTTTTGGATGAGGGCAAGTTCTCCTTGAGAGGCTTGTGTCCACATATTTTGACATGGTCAAACACGGATTGAGGAGGGATCTAACTACTCCATTTTTATATTATTTCTTTGACTTGTCATGGAGTTAGTTGGCAAATAATATTTTTTTTGTTGTATGAGAACAGACTCCCTCTACAAAGAGTGTAAAGGTTATTGAGACTTTGGGGGGTTGTGGAGCTCTACCCTTGGACTTCATTTGTACATCATATGCTTGGATCCTTACAAGAGACTAGAGGGATAACATCTTTATTTGAAGCTTTATGATTGTAATATTTTCATATGTTGTTTTTTATTGTAGGAAACCCTTGCATTATTTATTGGAATACCTTGTAATGAACCACAATTTAATGTAAGGATTTAAAACTTCTTATTATTGTTGTTGTTGCATGTAGTTGACACCTAATAAACCTAGTTGTTATTAGCCACTCCCCTTGGACTTCATTGTACATCATATGCTTGGAGCCTTATGTTAGACTAGACATATAACATCTTTATTTGTGAAGTTTTATGATAGTAATGTTTCATTTGTTGATTTTGTTGGGTCTACATGATCAAGCATGGGGTTGATTGGAGCATTGAGAAATTCAAGGCAAGATTTGTAGCCTAGGATTTACCCCGGTGACCAAATATTCGTCTCCCAGGACCATTATAGCCATTGCAGCTTAGATGGAGTGGAAGATCCACCAAATGGACGTTAAAACAACATTCCTCAATGGGGTTGTTGAGGAGGATATTTATATTGAGCAACCAAAGGGGTTTGATAGATGTTACAGGGAGAATCATGTGTGCAGACTCAAGAGAGCCTTGTATGGGCTCAAACAGTTACCTTCAAGGATTGGGCTTCACTGAAGCGGACACCAACCTCTACTACATTTTTGTTAGAGGTGAGTTGCTCATTCTAGTGATATATGTGGACAATCTGATTTTGATAATCATAAACAAGCTCATATAGGAGTGCAAGATAAATCTTGCAAGCAAGTTTGGGATGAAGGATATGGGACTAATGCAATATTTCTTGGGATTGAAGGTTTGGCAAGGAGATGCAAATATCTTCTTGGGGCAAGGAAAAGAAAACATGAAAAATTACAGGCCCATGACCATACCTCTGGTCACAAACTGGAGGAAGGTGGATACAACCAAATCAGAGTGAGTAGACTATGTTGCACTCAAATTGTCAAAATTCCAAGGAAGCGAAAGTACCTACTTTTTCAACAAGGATCAGATCACTTATTAGCAGTCCGTAGAAGTCTGTGTGTCATAGTCATCCTATTCTGCAAGTTATATATTGTAAATGATCTTAGTAAAACCATGAGTCCATGTAACAACCTAGATAAGCCTATAATTTGATGACAAATTCCATCTTAGGAGGTTTTTTAACCTCACTGATTACCTGTGTTTTTCGACACAGCTAATCAGAAGAGTTTTTCCCTTCAGCTTAAACCCCCAAAAGCTAAAGTGAAATTTATTGTCAAATTACTAGGTAGTCCTAGTGTTGTAGCCGAGTCTAATGTAACAGTGGTTTGAGAATAATTTAAGCTAATTTACTAAATTATTTTATTACAAATCACTTGGTTTACTAGATCATATTGAGTCGCAAATGGGTTACATGTCTTGAGGGTCTAAGTCGAATGTGTATTCCCTAGTTATGTGTCTCGAGGGTCTAAGACAAATGTGTATTCCCTAGTTATGTGTCTTGAGGGTCTAAGACGAATGTGTATTCCCTCTTTGAATCTTGTAAAAAAGAAACCATATGTATTAGAGTGTTGGAAAAATAATTAATCCCATCATGTGTAAATTAATTAATTTTTCTGGCAAAATAAAATTAAAATCCTAAGCCAAAAAATTAATATTAGAGTCAAAATTAAATTGTTCAAAAAAATAAATTCTCCAAATGGAAAAATTCGTGGGTCTTGAAAAAATCAATTTTTAAAGGTCCTTCACCAAGGGAATATTGTCTTTTTCAAGAAAATTTGGACCCTTAGACCTTGGTGGTTAAGTCAATCAAATTTTTGAATAAATTAGCTCTAAAGAATTAATTTTGAACTAATTAAAAGGGAATTAAGTGATAAATTCGAAAAAATTTCAAAAATAAGAAATCATGGGCTAAGATTAAAAGATCTATAAGTGTTTATGGCCAATATTATTTTGACAAGGATCAAAAAAACTAGCTGTTATTTTTCCATTTGGAGGATTTATCTATAAATTAGAGTCATTTGAGTCTCTAGTCATCTTGATCTCTAGTTAAAATTGTTGTTGAAGCATTGTGTAAGCTATTGTCCCATTGGGAACTATTTTTCTATCATAATAAAACACTTTCAGGTGCAATTCAAAGTGTTCTTGCTTATTAATTTGTGGTATGTGTGGTATGTGCTAACTACGGGCATCTCTATGCTATGTTGAATATTTGTATGATCTATTTTTCCATTAGATGGAGATAAAATAATTCTATTGATAGTTTTGAGCTAATCCATGTTATCTAACAGATCATTTTTTGAGATAAATACATAGCATTTGCAAGTACTTCAGTCCTTGGCTCCAAGTACACAGACTTGGGCAAGAACCATTGTTGCTTGGATCTCTAATTTTTATATGGTGGATTTGATATTCGCTTGGGCTATAGTGAATTATTAATTTTTCTGAACCATTTTAGTCATTCTTTGAAGTAAAAAATATATAGAAGAAAATAATTTTCTCAAAATCCATTTCAAAACCCATGTATATTTTTGTAAATAAATTTGTAAACTATTTTTGTAACTTGGGTTGGGGTTTTAGATCTATTTTGTATATATTTGGGGTTTGGGTGTGTCTATTTTTATTTTTATTTTTGCAAGGTAGATCAAAGAGTTAAGTGGAAGAAGAGCTAGATCTACGTCCTTGAGGGTAAGATCTAGTCTCTTCGAATTTTTTGCAGGTTTTCCACAACAGAATTTTGAGAAAATCAAAGAGCTAAAAAATAAAAGAAATTCAGAGCAACAATTTTCAGTTTTGGGCCTTCCTGGGACTTAATCTGGCCCCTCAACCTCTGCATCATGCCTTCCTCCTCCTGCGTCACCCTTTTGGCCTCTCTTAGGACGATCGTGAGGCCTAGAGGCCTCGACCTCCTCTCCAACACCCAGCACAAAAGGTTTTAGGCCTTCTAGGGCCTAGTCGTGGCCTCCTTTAGCCTCAACCTCCCTCTGAAGGGCTAAACGATTGCCCTTTAAGGGTTTGCCTGCCCTTTTCAGCCTTCAAACCCTCCAGCGTCCGCCTCTTGGAGCCCTTTTTTCGCAGACTCTTTATGGCCCTTTCCAGCCTTATTGACCCCCGATCTATCATCTTGACCCTTTTATCCTCACAAATTCCGCTCCCATGACCTTGATCTCCATTTATTGACATCTTTTTCCCCCAATTTTGCCCTGAAATGCTAATCAAAAGTTTTAAAACTAAACACTTGGCAATTTTGTAGGACTAAGGTCTCAAAATTCATATCTAGCAAGCGGCAACATTATCCCAAATGGATCTTCGAGGCCTTGGGCCTAAGGTTTGATCTCTAAACCCTTATTTTTCTACAATTTTATTACAGCAAGCAAAACACAAAGAATGGACCCTAAAATTAAATTCTATATGGTCAAAATTGTTTAGAATTGCAAAATCTTTGTTTTCACAATTTTTTGCCACTTGGGCATCTTTTATTTGACCTAGAAGTAACATTTTAGCTCGCTGGAAATTTTTGAATAATTGTAAAAATCAGATCTAAACATTTCTAAATCACATCCTAATTAAAGTTTAAAAATTTTCAATTTTTAATTTTTTTGGCAAACTTATTATTATTAGACATTGTGGGGATTATCTATAGTGTTTTCAGTTTACTGATCTGGCATTAATATACCGTTGTCATAAAATTATCAATTCTGAAAATTGTTTAATTGAACTCTCCTAAAACCCTCAAATTGGAAATTTTTAGGTTTTAGTATATTTTGTCATTTCTCAAAATATTGGTCATCTATTTTTGGCAATTTTATCTTGCTGTTCTGCCACTGTTTCACTGCTGAAATAAGTATATCAAATCTGAATTTTTTAGTCCAGCCCTAAAAAATCCTAAAAATTGATTTTCTCAAGTTTGGCAAATTTTTACTATTTATAGGCATTTTTGGACAATGGTGTTGAAATCACTATTCGTTGCTTTGTGGGTTGAATTACTGCTGCAATTTATATTTCAAATCTGAAATTTTGCTGAAAGATACATCTTGACAAGGCTAACATACATAATTTTCTAAGTTGGCGTATTTTTGTGATCTTGGGCAGCATAAGCATTTTTGGTTTAGCATTTTCTTACCGCTGTCATAACATTGATCAAGTCTGAATTTTCTGAATATTTATTGTTGAGATGCATCTGAAATTGGCTAATCTCATTAATCTCATAGCTTGGCATAACATCTTGTCTTAATTGGTGAATTGGTTACTTGAAGTTTGCACGTGTACCTCTTGAAGCTTATCTTGTTTAAGATTGCATCATAACATTGCTAAGTACTCTTAAGATAAATCTCACATAAATAATTTAGTAATCTAACCAATCTTAATCCAAGATACCAGTCACTCATAATCTCTTAAGCATCTCACATATGTTAGCCAATCATTAGAGCAACAGGTGTCCATCCAGTCATTTGGTTTCAATTCATAAGAAACAAGAATTTGTGACTCCATTAAGCCACTGGTCTCATAATAGAAAATCTAATTTAATCATAATCTTTCTTAATTCCAACCAAGTGGCTAGGCCATTCATCCGTGTCTCCTAGGTAAGTTGATTTCTCATCTTACTTTCCTTCACCTCATTCCATATGGACTACCCCCCATAGCATGTTGTTGGGAGACAACTAGAGCAGAGTGGGCGTGGATCACAGTGACAGTGCCAATCCTGAGCATTGTCGTAGTGCCTGTACAATCCAGACGACAACATTTTTAGGCGTCATTGACGGGAATAGATTTTCCCGTTCCCGGGGTTTACGACAATATCTCAATCTTTAAATCTTTCCATTTTTCTTCATTCCTTGTCCCGTCAACACCACAACAATTTTAGCACCTATCTCTCATCATTTTTCATCTTCTCATCACCTTATCATTTTTCCTCTCACTAATCTTCACATCTTGTTCCTTTTCACATTTAGCACTTGGACATTTAGGTTGGTTTCCAGTTTGGGTGGCGACTCCACTTATTCATCCATTCACTAGAACAGACTCTAGAAGGAATCTTGGTAGCCTGGTTAACCCCGCTCCTAATCCTGAAATGGTTCTAAGAGCTTGGTTAAAAAAGTTAAACTCTAGAGATCGTTTAAATTTTCTCAGACAGGAAGCTCTCCTTGATCTCCATTTGCTTTTCATCAATCCTCCAAATCAAAACATCATGGGTGATTATTATGGTCCTTGCAATTTCACCAACATCCAAGGGTATCCACACGATTTTCCAAATGAGTCAACTATGAACAGATTGCCAATCTTTGAGGGGAATAATGCTATCAATGTTGAAGAGCATATAAAGAAGTTTAATTCATTCCTCCATAGATATGCTCATGCTACAGACTATAATCATGAAGATGTCAAGATGAAATTGTTTGTCTTATCATTAGAAGGTAGTGCAATTCACTGGTTTCATGACAAGGCTAATAATGCTTTTGATTCTCTAAGGACCCTCCTTGATGCTTTTCGAGACAAATACGGGGATAAGAGGGAAGGGAAATACTTGGTGAAAGAATTCAATACCATCAAGAAGAAAGAAAATGAAACGGTGGTAGAATTTAACCAGAGGTTCAACAAATTACTAAGGGATGACACAGGATTACAAGCCTCCAAAGAAAATTGTATTGGAAATATATCTTGAGGCTTACCATGTAGAAGTACAATATGCGATAAGGCGGGCTCACCCTACCACTTTAGTTGTTGCCCAAATACAGTTGAAGAGTTAGAGAAGAATAAAAAGGCTTCAGTTAAATATGAGATCCCTGGTTATGAAAGAACTCAAGTCAAAATCAAAGAAGAACCACATGCAGTCAAAGAATTAACCAAGCAAATTGGGGATACGGAAATTAAACACGCCAAACAGATAAGTGACATGCAAAATCAGTTAATACAAATGGAAAGGAATGCCAAAATGCAAGCGCAAAGTATGCCTCCCCAAAAAAATAACAGCAACAAAGAGAACAATAACAACCAGTGGCAAAAAAGGAATTCCTCAAATGATCAAAGGCCTCCTACACCGCTTGAGTCTGCCAACATAGTTGATGAGTTTGTTCCTTCCTGCGGACCTTGTGACAGTTTTCATGAAGAAAGTGCATGTGCTTTGGCTTAGAAGAATCTTACAAGAAAGTAGATATCAACGGAGTAATAACGCAAGTCAAGGCGAATCAAGTGAAAGCCCATGCGCCAATATGATTTTGCAACCTTTGCAATAAACACCTTCGATGATGAAAAGGACCCCATTACTCAAGCATATGGTGATAAACCAACTCAGGAACAAGTTCTAGAACTTGCAAAAAGTAAGGGGTAGACATATCAAAGGAAGGGCAGAGGTCAAAGTCAGCACAAGTAGGTTCCCACCGAAAGATACAAATTTGGTTTGAACGTAGATTGGGTCGCATGGATAAATAATATTAAGATGTTTGTCCCTCTACTTGAACTTTTAAAGATTCCATGTCAAAGGGCATCTTTCTTCAACACTTTAGGTATGGTGCAACAAGAAAATAATGAAATTAATCATCAAGACGAAGAAATCAAATTAAAGGCTATCAACTATTATATGACTAATGAAAATCATGAACCATTCTTTCTTAGTTTGGGCATCAATGACAGATTACTTCACAACTGCATGCTAGATTCTGGGGCGTCTAAGAATTTTATGACCAAGAAGGTCATGGAGCAATTAAACTTACGAATTTCTAGACCATATCATAACATTTGTTCGATGGACTCTAGAAAGGTTGAGGTCCTTGGTGTGGTCAAAGACTTACAAGATGCAACAAGAAAATAACGAAATTAATAATCGAGACAAAGAAATCAAATTAAAGGCTATCAACTATTATATGACTAATGAAAATTATGACCCATTCTTTCTTACTTTGGGCATCAATGGCAGATTACTTCACAACTGCATGCTAGATTCTAGTGCGTCTAAGAATGTTATGACCAAGAAGGTCATGGAGCAATTAAATTTATGAATTTCTAGACCATATCATAACATTTTCTCGATGGACTCTAGAAAGGTTGAGGTCCTTGGTGTGGTCAAAGACTTACAAGTTGTCTTAGCAGATTATCCATACAAGATTATCTCCATGTATATTGTAGTCATTGATGCGCCAGATGTGTGGGGAATGCTCCTTTCCCTACAGTTTGCAGCTGATTAGGTGGATGCATTCAGATGGATTTGTCTTACGCCACTATTCCAGCAGCAGTAGGTAGCATGGCCAGGTTATACAAAGAAGTAGAAAGAAGATACCACGTGGAAGTTCCAAAGAAGTTGGAAAATGATGAACAAGTTGTACCACAAGAACATTCGCCTCACTTTGAATCAAAGATATGTCACTTTTTCCACCACCCATCCCCTCCACCAAGCAGAAAAAGAAGAAGATTTCAGATTGATAAAGATATGCAGCACAGTGATGAATAGTCACGCTGACCTAAGAGGGTCAAACTTCAGCAAGGGACATATGAAAAGCAGCCAAGTGATCTACCAATCAATGGACAAATGCCCGAGATTGTTCCTCACCGATGATATCCGATGCCATGGGCATCGTTTTGTATAGTATCTCAAACCGTACTCCCTTTCATTTATGTTGTTAGCTAATTTATTTCACGCATTTATATCATGTTTTTTTTTTGTTACAATAGATCTAGGCCCTTAAGGGTAAGATCTAGTCTCTTGGAATTTTTTGCAGGTTTCCCACGGCAGAATTTTTAGAAAATCAAAGAGCTAAAGCATAAAAAAAATTCAGAGCAAGGGTTTTTAGTTTTTGGCCTTCTTGAGACTTGATCCGGCCCCTCAACATTTACGTCATCCCTTCCTACTCCTACGTCACCCTTTTTGGCCTCTCTAAGGCCAACCGTGAGGCCTAGAGACCTCCGCCTCCTCTCCAGCCCCCAATGTAGAAGGTTTTAGGCCTTGCAGGGCCTAGTTGTGGCCTTTTTTGACCTCGGTCTCCCTCTTAATGGCTAGACGACTGCCCTTTGAGGATTTACCTGCCCTTTTCAGCCTTCAAACCCTCCAGCGTCCTCCCCTTGGAGCCCTTTTTGCCCAACATCAAGCCTTTGAGGCTTATCCTCCCCCAGCATTGACTCTCTGTGGCCCTTGCCAGCATTATTGACCCCCAATCTATCATCTTGACCCTTTTATCCCTGCAAATTCTGCTCCTGTGATCCCCCAAATTTGGCCTGAAACCCTAATCAAAAGTTTTAAGGCTAAACACTGTGATTTTGCAGCATTACGGTCTCAAAATTCATATCTAGCAAGCAACAATATTATCCCAAAGTTTCAACGATTTTCAATAGTGGGATCCTCGAGGCCTTGGGCTTAGGGTTTGATCTCTAAACCCTTATTTTCTGCAATTTTATTACAGCAAGCAAAACACAAATAATTGGGCCCTAATATTAAATTCTATATGGTCAAAATTGTTTAAAATTGCAAAATCTTGGTTTTCACAATTTTTTGCCACTTGGGCATCTCTTATTTGACCTAGAACTGACATTTTAGCTTGCTGGAAATTTTTTCATAACTGTAAAAATCAGATCTGAATGTTTCTTAATCACATCCTAATTAAAGTCTAAAAAATCTGAATTTTCAATTTTTTTGGCAAACTTACTATTTTGAGACATTGTGGGGATTATCTGTAGTGTTAACTTTTCAGTTTACTGATCTGCCATTTATATACTATTGTCATAAACTTATCAATTCTGAAAATCGTTGAATCAAACTCTCCTAAAACCCTCAAATTGGCAATTTTCAAGTTTTAGTATATTTTCCCATTTCTAAAAATATTGGTCATCTATTTTTGGCAATTTTATCTATCACTGTTTGTTAAAATTGGCAACTAGGGCCAAACTCCATGTGGATCAACTTATTTATGACTACTGATATTTTCCCTAGATTCCTCTCATCGAGAGGAGTAGGATTGATCTAAAGATCATCCGATTCCGATAAGTATTTATGGAGATATGAATTTATTTTGATTATGGAAAAATTGTCAAAGTTGGCCAGCAACTTATGCAGGCTCAAAAGCCCAACAGTGATGTCTATTCAACCTCAACGTGTTGCATATAAATACAAGGAGCATTCTCCTCATTTGGACCACTGTTTTACAAGCCGGATGATTTGAAACAGACTCGGCCAAGTCGAACCGAGTCATTAGCCTGAGGAGTGACCCGGCCACCTAACCGGTTCGGTTGACCGAGTCATGTGTGACTCGGTCAACCCGGCCGGGTCCATTATGACTCGGCCGAGTCACACTTGGGACGGCTGGGCAGCGTAAAAAGTTAAAAAAAAATCATTTTTTTGGTAATTTTTCAAATGTTTAATGCAGTTTATGGATTCCAAAGGGTAATAGTAATTTGTTAAATGCTTTTGGGGTCCATTTCCCCCTCCCAAACCCTATTTAAGACACCCAAATGCTCTCATTCACTCACAGCAGTCTTATGCATTTGAGTGAGAGTCTTCTTTGAGAATTAGTGAGCAGTTCTTGAGCTTGTTTTGGAGCAGCAGTGAGGAGTCTTGGAGGAGCATTGTAGCTGGAGTGAGGAGCTTCTTGGGCAGCCATTTGGAGCAGCATTGAGGAGTTGATTCTTGGAGCAAGCTTGAGGAGGCAGTTTGTGCCTGGAGGTATTTTTTTCCACCTCTATAAATCTGTTTTTGCTTAGTAAATTTTAAGTGCATATCAAGAAAGCTTAGAGAGTGTTTTTTGTCAAATAAATGAACATTGAATCAATTTTTTCATTTTCAGATTGTTTTCCTAGTCAAAAAATGGCACCTAGAGCAAAAGATCCTGCTTGGGCATATGTTGAAATGGTTGATAGTCAGATGCATTGCAAATTTTGCCATAGGAAAATTAAGGAAGGTCCTGGGGGCATTAATAGGCTGAAACAACACTTGGCAGGGATTAGAGGCCAAATTACCCCATGTACCTCATCAGAAATTGGGGAGATTAGAAAGAATTTGTTGGCCAGCTTTGAGAAATTTAAAGAAGATAAGGCTAGGCAAAAAGAGATACAGGCTGAAATTGGGAGGAAGAGGGAGATACAAAAAATGATGGCTACCAACCCACACTATGATTTTGAGGGTTCTTCCTCTATCCCTCAAACTGAGGCATCCAACTCTTTCCGTTATGTTCCTCCCTCTTTTGGTTCTGTTCAAGATAAGGGAAAGGGTAGAATGAATTTGAAAAAGGGTGATGTGACTATCAAAAGTTATTTCACTCCCTCCTCTCCATCAGATGCACATGGTCCTGAAGTTAGTAAAGGTCAAATTCAGCCCACTTTAGATGACCATTGGAAGAAAGAATTGAGGGAGACTGCTTGTGACTACATAGCTATATGGTGGTATGATGCTGATATCCCCTTTAATGCTGCTCGTTCACCATACTATGAGCCTATGTTTGATGCCATACATGCTGCTGGAAAAGGCTTCAAAGGCCCTACTATGCAAGAGCTAAGGGAGTTTCGTTTGCAGAAAGAAATTCAATCCATTAATGAGTATTTGCAAGAGTTCAGGGACTCATGGGCAAGAACAGGGTGTACCATCATGTCAGATGGATGGACTGATCAAAGAAACCGTACCATCATAAACTTTCTTGTCTTCTGCCCACAGGGAACCATGTTTTTAAAATCAGTTGATGCATCTGATAAGGTAAAAGATGGCCACTTGTTGTTTCAGCTATTGGATCAGGTTGTTGAGGAGGTGGGGGTGGCTAATGTTGTTCAAATCATCACAGATAATGCCTCTAACTATGTTCTTGCTGGTAAACTGTTAGAGGAAAAACACAAGACCATCTTTTGGACCCCATGCGCTGCACATTGCATAGACCTCATGCTTGAGGATATTGGAAAATTAGATTGGGTCAGAAACACTGTAGATCATGCCAAAAGCATAACAAAATTTATCTACAATCATACACTGGTTTTGAGTATCATGAGGAAACACACTGGAGGCAAGGTTATTAGGCCTGCCATCACTAGATTTGCTACACATTTTTTGACATTGCAATCTATGCTTTCCCAACATAGAAACTTGCAAAAGATGTTTTCCAGTGATGAATGGAATCAAAGCAATTGGTCTAACAAACCAGAAGGCAAAGAATTGAAAAGGAAAGTCCATGAAGAAACTTTTTGGAGAAAGGCAGCAGAGATTGTGAAGCTTGCTGAGCCACTAGTTAAGGTGTTGCGGTTGGTGGATGGGGAAAGGTTGGCTATGGGCTTCATTTATGAGGCTATGGATCAAGCAAAGGAGCAAATAAAGACAACATACAAGGATAGAGTGGCAAAGTATGGGCCCATTTGGGCAATCATTGATGAAAGATGGAACAATCAACTCCATCGCCCTATACATGCAGCTGGGTATTTTTTGAACCCACGGTATCATTATAAAGCTAAGGAGTCAGGAGCTTTGAGGGGGGAGGTCAGAGATGGACTGGTTGATTGCATTGAACGCATGATCCCATCGGAGTCTGATCAGCTGGGGATACATCAACAGGTCACATCCTTCAGCAATGCAACAGGTACCTTTGGGAAGAACCTAGCAAAGATTGCAAGAGAAGCAGATGAGCCAGGTAAACAAAAATTTCAATTTTCAATTTCTTAATGGTTTTACTTTTTTTATTAAAGTTTGTTAAATCATTTATAATTTGAAAGTTAGATATAATTTGTAATTTTGTTGAGCTTCAGCCTTCATCTAACTCATAATTCATTACACTCCTATGTTTTTTGCAGCACAATGGTGGGAGGCCTTTGGTGGCCAGTGCCCTGAATTGCAAAGGTTTGCAATTCGTATTTTGAGTCAAACTTGCAGTGCATCTGGGTGTGAGCGCAATTGGTCTGTCTTTGAGAGGATTCACACAAAGAAGAGAAACCGTTTGGATCAAAAACGGTTGAATGATCTAGTTTTTGTCCAATACAACCTTCGGCTCAGACGAAACCAATTGCTGAACAAAAGACCTGATTCAGATCCCATTGTGTTGGAAGACATTGATCCAACATCAGATTGGGTAGTGGAGAGTCGTCCACCAGAGTTTGATCCTGATGAGGATCTTGATGAACTTGAACATGTTGTTCAACTTCAGCCTGTTCAGTTAAATGCAGATCCCAATCCACCAGCCTCAGTCTCACAGCCAGCAAGGACTCCAGTTGTAGGTGCTTCCTCTGCTCAGCCACGACAGAAGCGCAGCCGCATATCTACTCTATCTCAGCTTGCATCTGCTGCACAGCCTGCTAGTGGTACTGGTACCACGTCTACAGTTGCAGTTGGAGACGATGATGAGGAGGAGGAGGAGCCATGGGGCCCCTTGTCTGACTCTGATGATGATGATCCAGAGATTGGTCGAGATGATCTTGGCTCCTCTGGCAGTAGCTACTAGCCAGTAGTACTAGTATTGCAGTCTGGTCACCATCACAGTTTACTTTTGTTGTAGAGGCCATTTCTAGCCTCCTTGGTTATTTGTATTTTGTTTTGAGTCTTTGATCATGTATGACAGTTGACTATGTATTGCCATTGGGTACCATTTTGATATAGTGGATTGTTTCATGAGCCTACTTTGATCATATGTTGTCTTTCGTCTATATTATAATGTTGTGTGTTTGGAAACATGAATGAAAATCTTTAAAATTATGTTTAAAATATTTAAAATTATGTTTTTTAATAAAAAAAATAAATATTTAATGTATTTTTTACAACGACCGAGTCATTGAAATCTAGCCGGCCGAGTCATTACCGTTTCGGAGTCGGAGTCGGAGTCGATCCTCGGCCGAGTCGGAGTCGGAGTCGGAGTCTTAAAACATTGATTTGGACACTTCATCTTCACACACATCTCTCTCTATCTCCTGCGCAAAAAGAGTCTCTCTTTCTCACACGTGTGGCTGAAAAGAAGACGTCCTAGGGCAAAAAAAAAAGGACGCAGAAACAGGACAACAAGTCATCTTTGACCAGTGTTGACCTTCCAAGAAGTGCAGATTGGTTGTGATTGCCTCTCCCAAGCAGGCCACAATTTTTGGCACAAAAGTCGAGGTGATCTGACCTCAGGTTTGACAGGTATTGACTGCCCTAGTTTAGGGCTGCAGTCAACTTCAGAAATCTGCACTTTGACTGAATTTTTGGGGCTGTTCTAAGGTTGCTTCTTCAGGTTGTTCAAGGGCAAGTTGACTGGATATTGACCAAGCATATTGGAGGACAATTTCCACTCATTTGACTAAGTTTGACTTTGCTGATCTAGGGTTTGTTGCTGCTAATATAAAATTTCAGAAATCAGATTTTGTACTATTTCTCTCTGTTGAACTATTGAAGATAAAAGAAGATTTGATCAAAGGGTTTCCCTATAATGGGGTTTGTCCCTAGCTAGCCGCCACATCTTGTGTCTCTTGTCTTGGCTTGTTTTCTGTTGATCGTTTAATGTTCTATCTGCGCTTTACTTTATGCACATGTGATTGTGAAGATAAAAGAAGATTTGATCAAAGGGTTTCCCCATATTGGTGTTTCTCCCTGGCTAGCCGCCACATCTTGTGTCTCTTGTCTTGGCTTGTTTTCTGTTGATCGTTTAATGTTCTATCTGCGCTTTACTTTATGCACATGTGATTGCTAATCTATGGATAATATTAAAGAAAATAAGTAAACTGCTCTTAGCATTGAACATACCATAATTTAACACTGTTTCACTGTTGAAATAAGTATATCATATCTGAAATTGTTAAACATACATAGACAGCAAAGGAATATGAAGGATAAAACATTAGAATACATTTTTATTAACAAATGATTTTCATTTATAGTACATGTTGTGACTGTTGGGTTCCACATCCCAAGGTCTCTTGGATTCCTTTTTCTATTCGGCTTCCACGCTAACCCATTGAGGATTAGGTGTCCAACATTCCCCCCCTTAATCCGAAGGGTTATGTATGAGTCCAAGAAGAGAGCTGTAATACAAAATGTGCAAAAATGCATGGCAACACTAGGCTGAATGTGTTCTTCTGAAATGTTGGTATAAAGGGTGGTGGTTTAAAGATGACCACCAATACTGGAACGCTTAGTGCAATTCCCGGAACTCTTCCAAAACTGGCAAGATGCTGAAGCCTTCTACTAGAGGAAGTGCTCCTATTGTTTTAAAGAGGGAAACCTTCAACCATGAAAAGGAGGTCTCACCCCGCATAAAAGGGAGAACTTCAACCTGAAAAGGGAAGTCTCAACCTTTGATGGTTTAAGGATGACCAACAACTCTGAAATGCTTAATGCAATTCCTGGAACTCTTCCAAAACTGGTAAGAAGCCAAAGTCTTCCGCTAGAGGAAGTGTCCCCAATTTTATTCCTGGAATTCTTCTGAAACTGGCAAGAAGCTGAAGTCTTCTGCTAGAGGAAGTGTCCTAGATAACCAACTGAAGGCATGGTCAGGGGCATCTTTGTCTCTGGCTACAACTCTAAAACTGGTGTGGCAGGGTGTGGCTCAAGCTCGCTTGATGTGACTTTGAAGCTAGTAGATGACCATCATTTCCCCCCCTATCAGATACAGGGTGAGATGATGGAGAAAACTCAACTGTAAGACTGTTCAATACTCTAGAACAAGTTCTGACATGTGACTGAAATATCTTCTTGGCTGTTGATGCCCATTGCCAAGAAGCGATCCATCCAAGATGAATCTTTGTTCTTGCAGGACGTTTGTTTCTGAAGCATCTGTGTGAAGAATGGGTGGTTTTATGACAGTGCTTACATGGATGAAGATCAAAACAGTGATCTTTCAAATGGCCAACTCGGTCACAATGTTGGCATTTCACAATCTGCTTTTGTTGTTGTTGTTGTGGAAGAGGGGCAGAATCTGGAACAGCTGGCAGTGAACTGTCATGAGGAGCAGGTGAACTGTCATGAATGAATCCAACACTTTGAAATTGGATTGGTTTGGAGTAGTCTGGAATATGAAAGGACAAGTCCTTGTCATATCCAAGACCAGTTTTGTGCTTGTTGTGGACACGTTGTTCCCAAGGTCTGATGATGGGCTTGGGAAGTGCAGACTAAGTTTCTGCATCTGCATGTACAACTGTTGCTTTATTGGGTACTGGATTTGAATCAATTTGTTTCTTATGGGAGTCTATTTCAATGTTCTGAACAGAAACAAGTTCAGAATGATGACTCCACTGTTGTAATTCTTCTTGCTAGAATTGAGATTCAAGCTGTAAAAAATCAATCTTTTCATATACATCTTGTAAACAACTATGAATATCAGAGAGAAAATCTTTGTTGATTTTGACTGTATTATCTATAGTAAAGAGTATTAGATTGTCCAGTAACTCTAATATTTCATCAATTGGAACCATTTTTCTTCAGCAAAATTTTACTCCCTTTTGCGAAATGACTTTCTTGTCCAACAAATATCTTTGCCCAAATATGCTCCTTGTAGAGCTTTCAAAACCTTTAAAAGAATTCTAGCTCTGCTCTGCGAGGATCTCAAAACAATATCAATAAAGACAATAAAGACTCCAAACAATATCACTGCCAATTACTCTTGTTACTCAACCCTCCAATTGTTTGAGATGCAAGGAAAGTCGATAAGCATAAAATGATACGACTAAGGAAATGGTTATTGAAAAGGCAATACCCTTGTTGATTATCTTCCTTCAGAGTTATAGAAATGCAAGTATCGAAATTAATAAAATAATTATTTGAAGTACGTGGGAGTAATTATCTGAAGAATGGCATTTTGAATGCAGAATTGACAGTATGACAGCGCGCTCAGAGTAATACGATAACAAGTATTCCGATCGGTATAGACTGATTTTCTGTGGATTTTTCTTCGATTTTGTATCCTCTATGAATTCTTAAGCCCTGATTTGACAACAAGATTGCAATGACGAATAAAGAAGATGAACAGAGGCAACAGCTTCTTCATTCTGATTACACAGGCAAAGCCAAAACAACTGCTGGAGAAACGTAGCCGATTGTTTATCCGAAGTTGGATGCCGAGGGTCCGACCACCCCGGAGGCTGTTATAATGCTCCACCTTCCACACAGGGTTATAAACTGGTGGCAGAGGACTGGCGCTCAACTATGTTATTCCTGTAGAGGACCAAGCGTTAACCGAAGACCGTTAATATATATGGAATCGGCCTCCAAACTTGACTGCTCAAGCATGGGCACTTGCGAGGCTAGTGACTTGAAAACCTCTCAACTGCAACGTTGTCATCCAGTGTGAATACCACAACAAACATTACTTTTATGACACCTCTGGAATAACACGTGTAGCAAGCGTTATACCTACGTTAATTAGCAAGCGCTATACCTACTGATTCTGGCATAAGGTGCGATTGCAGACTCCTCTCTGTGGCGGTGTTCTGAAATTTTGGGGGTCCCATTGCCTTTTCTCTGCTCACAACATTGCTGCTTGACAACATGTCTGGAAACATATTATCGGCATCTCAGAACTATGATGGAAATGATAAAAACCCCACGGACTCATCTCATGATGAACACAAGTGGTCACCTATAGTTTTAAAGAATCAACTTTCTTTCAAAGACTAGACCAATGGTAGTACTGAGACAAGCAGCACTGGATGCTCCAACTGGTAGAAAAGATCTCAGGGTGTGATATATTGCCCTTTACAAAGATTCTCCCTATCAAGCATGGACTGATTCCAATGATTCAATGAGGTTTGTTCAGAGCGTCGACTGTTCATGAAGTCGTGAGCGGCCATGAGGCCGAGGTTGATGTGTATAGAGGCCGACTAATGTATAGACTCGACCCGTCTATCCGCATTCAAATCCGCCAGATCAGTCTTACACACAAACAATAATAACAATACCAAGGACAGCATGACAGTGGTAAGGAAGGTGGAGGTTCCAACAGCGTTCTGACACCAACAACGTTCCAAAAGGGTTCCAGCAGCGTGATACCAACAAGAATCAGTACTGAATCATCTTCCTTTACTCCATCAAATTTTTCACATTCTCTGAATGCCAAAATCAAATCCACTTCTCCTCCTTTCGTATCCAGAATGGTCCCAAAATTATTTACTAGACACAGTCGGACAAGAGTAAATATTTTCTTTTGTTATTATGCCACAGTGAATGAGAAAATCTTTTCAGGAAATCTCAAACGCAGTCACATAATGGAATCATTGGACAGATAGAAAATCTTGTTCAAGCCAAAAATACACTTGCCTCTATTACTCCTCTTTGTCACGACAGCAATGAATGCAGTTGGGCAGCAATCCGACAACCCATTCACCAGCTCCAGATCGGTTCTCGTGTCCAAGAATGAGCAGTAGGTCCTGGGTTTGAGCACCTCGAAGGCATTTCTCCGGTTTCTAAATATGCGGTTATGGGCGGTAGCGTCGCAGGGTCTGTGCTTTGCAGAGTTATTGCTCAGCACTGTGACTCATTTGGTTTATGGGCTCTACATATTCAGCTCTGCTGTGGCGTTTGACATTGTTGAAATTCTGAACAATCATCACCTGAAGAAGCAGAACGAAAGGTATAAACACAACGACCTTCAAAGCTCAATGCACAGAGAAACCGACTAGGAGTTTCAACGCGCAGAGATGTAGAGATTCAACGCTCCTTTTCTGGAAACTGAGAGACGAAAGTGGGTAAGGAAACGTTACACCTGTACAAGAAAACCGTGCCAACAGTGATTATGGCAGAGAGGACAATTATGAACAACCCAGGGAGCGCAAAGGGTGCAGAAACTGTTAGAAATTTGCAGCTGCGACTGTGGAGGGGGCAGTAGACCGAGATGTCAGTCAGGAGAGGCAACGGATTTCTGGCAGAAAATGAATTAATGGAGCATTACAGGTAATGGGCAAAAATGGCAGGTTTGAGCAAGGAGCGTTTTTAATGCACACAGTAAAATGCTTCATAAGGTGGCAATTTTGATCAACTCTAATTAGGAGAAAGGCAGAACTGACATGTATATAGAGACCACAAAACAAGTGGCTCACATTGGAGGAGGACCAGTAATCGCCCGCTCTGATACCATATTAAACACACATGGACAGCAAAGGAATATGAAGGATAAAACATTAGAATACATTTTTATTAACAAATGATTTTCATTTATAGTACATGTTGTGACCGTTGGGTTCCACATCCCAAGGTCTCTTGGACTCCTTTTGTCTATTCGGCTTCCACGCTAACCCATTGAGGATTAGGTGTTCAACAGAAATTTTCTTAGTCCAACCCTAAAATATCCTAAAAATTTATTTTTCTCAAGTTTTTACTATTTATAGGCATTTTTGGGCATTGGTGCTGACATCACTATTCATTGATCTGTGGATTAACTTACTACTGCAATTTATATTTAAGATCTGAAATTTTGAGAAAGATATATCTTGAGAAGGCTAACATACATAATTTTCTAAGTTGGCATATTTTTATGATCTTGGGCAAACATAAGCATTTTTGGTTTAGCATTTTCTTATTGTTGTTATAACATTGATCAGGTTTGAATTTTCTGAATATTTATTGTTGAGATACATCTGAAATTGGCTAATCTCATAGCTTGGCATAACATCTTATATTTGATTGGTGAATTGGTTACTTGAAGTTTGCACGTGTACCTCTTGAAGCTTATCTTGTTTAAGATTGCATCATAACATTGTTAAGTACTCTTAAGATAAATCTCACATAAGTAATTTAGCAATCTAACCAATCTTAATCCAAGATAGCAGTGACTCATAATCTCTTAAGCATCTCACATAGGTTAGCCAATCATTCGAGCAACGGGTGTCCATCCAGTCATTTGGTTTCAATTCATAAGAAGCAAGAAATTGTGACTCCATTAAGGGACTGGTCTCATAATAGAAAATCTAATTTGATCATAATCTTGCTTAATTCCAACCAAGTGGCTAGGCCATTCATCTGTGTCTCCTAGGTAAGTTGATTTCTCAACTTACTTTCCTTCACCTCATTCCATATGGACTACCCCCATAGCCTGTTGTTGGGAGACAGCTAGAACGGGGTGGGTAGGGATCAAAATGACAGCCCCCGTCCTAAGCGTTATCGCGGTGCCTGTACAATCTGGGTGACAACAGACCCCACGCTCTACCAACAGTTGATAGGGTCACTTTATGTATTTGGTGAACATGTGGCCAGACATGTCTTGCAGTTAACTTTCTGACCAAGGTTATGCCAAGGGGAAGATTTGTTTAACTCAGAGACAGGTTGTGTGTAGTGGAGAACATCTTCCTCTCTAAGAGGGAATGTTGATTGGAGTAGAGCAGCAAGGGTTCTACTGGCCTAAGTGCCAAGGTTTGCAGAGGGACCCACAGGATAGCCACATAGCAAATTATTAATTTAATTTATTGTTTCCTAATGTTTGACTTAAGAAAAATTAAAAAGCCTAAAGTCAACATGTGATTAGATCTCAACTCTTCACCATGACTTAATCTCAGCGACTGAAGACGATGGTGGGCCCAGGTCAACTTACAAAGGGGGAATAGGGCACAGAAGTGGCCAATTAGATCTAGCATAGAGTGTGTTAGCTCAGCAAAAGGGAGATTAGGGTTTCAATAGATCAGCAACAAGTTCAGCGACCAAGTGAGAGGAAGATAGGGCCACATAGCCTATATCTCAGCTCAACATCAGCATGGTTGTACAGCACGCAGAAGGGTCGTACAACACATAGAAGTGTGCAAGAAGTCGTATTGCAAAGGCCATACAGGTCGAGTCACTTGCTGGGGGTAAATCAAACTTGTTTGTGAGTTGTTCAAAGAGGGTTTTGGTGTAAAATGGAAGTGTTCCCTTGCTATAATAACTTCTGAAGCTAATAAAGAAACACACAAATTGCAAGTTTTCTCTGGAGTTGGGGTTTCTTGGGTACATCCAGTGACTTATGCGCTGCATGTGTTTGTCTTCAGTCTTATTTACTTTCATTGTGCATACTACAATTAGAAAACTCAGTAGTATTTGTGATTTAAGTTTCAGAACAGCAGTTTAGTTGTATCTCCAATTTCATGCTTAGAAATTCATAAACAAGTTACTGGATCTTAAGGAAAATTAACAAAAATCGCCAAAAAGCCAAGGGCATTAGAGATCCAAAGGGCAGATGACCAAGTCGAGCCTCTTCAAGGACCAAGCAGACATTAAGCAACTAGAGAATATTATTCTTCTTCTTTGACCATTACAGGTCATTAGCAAAGGGAAGCTTCGACCTACTTGTGCATTGTGACCCAAACTGTCCCCTCTGGGAAAATAAAATTTTGTGATGTAATATTTTATGAAAAAATTCCAAATCTCCAACTTGTGGATAACTAGTAAAAATGTTATTTGAGGAAGAGTCCAACTAGTCATTAACTAGCCGTTAAAAAAGTTTTATAAAAGGATAGCAACCCCTCTTGTAATAGTTGTTTTCTTATGAGATAAGTGCCATCAATAGTAAAGAGCTCATTTTTGCAAACCCTTGTTCAAATATTTTGTTCATTTTGTGGGATGGTTCTAACTAGTTTCTTTTTTCTCAATCAATTATTGTATTCATGCTATGATCTAACAATTCCTTATTAAGTAAGATTACACAAAGCTAACAGGTTGAACCATAGAGGGGCTACTAGTCAGGTGGAGAAGACAAACTAGGGAGAAACCCCGCTATGTTTCTTTTTTGTTTTTCAGGTGGATTGCTTCAAATGTTTGGGCTATTACGCAAGGGAGCTTCATTCAAGAGGAAGTTTGTATGCCATATCTAACTCAATCTAGAGGACTTAGAATGCCACTTTAAGGGGCCGCTCCTAGTCAAATCTAAAAGTTGGAGATCTTATTAAGTCACAAGGAGGAGCAACTTCTCTAAGTAGACCAAACGCTCTTCCCTAATCAATTGCAAAATCAATCTAAGAAGGCACATGTTTCACATCCCCACAAAAGTGAGGTAAACGATGCTTGGTATAAGGTAATATTTCCAACAACCACTTTAATTAAAAAACCAGCAAAATATTTATTTTTCAACATCATATTAGGATTACATACTTGTTGGCTTTTATTTATTCTATCTTAATAGCATGAATCAAAAGTAATTGCTAGATATAAACCAAGGTTAGATACATTCTTTTGTTAGACATATCTTACATTTGTACTTAGTCAATTTTTTGCATATCTGAATCTATTTGTTGGCTGTACCATCCAAAATCTACAACAAAAAACCAAGTCATGCTCGCAAACAGTTAAGTAAATTTATGAAGTCTTGTCCATTGACCCTATCAAGTTTTGCTTGCTGATTTCCAACTTGCTAGAAATTCTCTTTACCTGTTGTTAAAAGTTGGCTAGGGGGTTCTAAGGACTCATCTAACATCTAACAACCTCCCCACCCCTAGATATATGATCTAGGAGTGCTTTGACACTTATTGGGTGGCTAAATTGGGCCAAATATGTTGTTGTCCCTGTCATTTTCCGTAGACTTTACAATCTGATATAATAGGATAGCAAGTTGTTTTGATCCATAAATCCTTAACCAACAGACCAAACAGAAAACTGAGACCACATTAGGTTAAGAGTTTTCTCATACATCAAATTTGAGTGGTTATGCTATACTCTGAAACATTTGGTGTCTTTTAATTTGCTGTTTAGATTTCTTCTACATAGTCATGCATAGAAAGTTAGAAACAGTAAACACAACTCTGATATTAAACTCCTTCACCTCTCCTTGACCCCATCTAAGGCACTATTCTTATTTGAAGTTGGTTGTGGTATTAAATAGGACTCCTCTCTTGATCTTTTAAGTAGTTGGGTCTAAGTACTAGTGGACTTGAGCCGAGGTGATAGTGGTTCCCTATCTTATGTGTGTCAATCCCAACAGATTTGTCTGGACCTTGTAAACTTTGCTAATTGAATCGGTAGCAGGAGGAACTTAACAGAAGGATTCTGTAACCTAAATGTCAAGTGCCGTTTGGATGAATATATATAGTCATGCAAATTTGTGATGAAGCATTGTGCTAATTCTTTTGCTGCATTTTGTCATGGCTGATTTGTGAGTATTCTACTTGTGAATGTGTTAATAAATAATTTTAGAATTTGCTTCATGTTTTCCTCCTAAATGCACCATGAAATTAATAAATGTTCAATCCTGAATTGATTGGATTTGTTTAAATTCAATAAATTTGGATTTGTAGAGGAATCAGAATGTATTTTTCAGTTTCTTTACAACATCATTTAATTTCAAAGTTATGTGGTTAATCTCTTTTATTTCTGAATTTACTTTTCACTTCTATTTCTTCATTTACTTTTCCACATATAGCCCCAGTAAACCATAATTTAAGATTAACAAAAGACTAAAAATCCCAAAACTGGTAGCCAGAACAGCAAGTTGGAGGGATAATCATCAAGAGTGGAAATTATGGTCTACCTGACGAATTCCTTCAATTCAATTGATGAGTGATGATTCCTGCATCAACACTTTCACATGTTCTTATTCTACGATGTCAACAATTGGGATGTTTGGTAGAAAAACTGAGTCGATTTCATTTCACAATTACATTAAGACTTAATCAATGATCTTCTACTTGTTCTAATGGCTTTCTCATAACAAATTTATGCCTAACAATATACAATAAGATTCCAAGCATGGACTAAATTTTATGTCAAATCTACAACGCTAGATGGAACCACAACATTCAATCTTCTAAGGGTTTATCAAAAAGGTCCAAGGAAACCAGTAGTTAGGAGATCTCAAACAGTAATAGCACGCTTATTAATTTAATTAGGGTATCAACATGCTTATCTCAACGAGAGAAATTCCTAAATTCATCTCAAGCTAACATTCTATAATCCTTCACACCATGTTTTGGTAAAAAAGCAAACACAAGAGTGAGTCAAGCATACAATGTAATAGATTGTGAGATCTCAGGACACACTGCTTGCTACACTTGAACTTGGAAACCATTTAATCAATTCAGCGAAGACTTCTTTCTCATCTACCATTGTGTGTCAAGATTAATGAATGTAATTTTGAAAGCTTCAAATAGCCCTATAGAACAGTCAACCTAATGGCTAATTCACTACGCCCCAATGCCAAGAGGTATCAAAAGGGAAATTTATAGAACTTTACTCCCAAAGAAAAAATGTTCAGCAATTAGTTATTGACGTTGTACTAATGATCCCTTTATGAGAACATAACAGAAGAAGAATACAAGAATCAAATCTCCCCTCATGTAAAAGTGGGCTTTTATTGTTAGTCGATCAATGATACAAATTAGGGTTTAAAACAATTTACCTTTTTTCACAAACGCCTGCCTCGATGACCTTGAAATGCAAAGCATTGTAATTTTGGTATGGGAGATTTAAAATTATAAGTAAGATTATTATAATTTTATATTTTTCATTATTGCATAATTTCCCCTAGTGTTAACAATTACTCTAGATAAATATAATTCGTCCATTCATTTATGGATAAATAACACTAAATGGTGGAACATAGGTCGAATCATATCCAAGAATAACCCTTGCACATTGTTTGTATTCATGCTGCTATGATTTGATTTCAAGTCCGGATCTCTAGAAGTGGCTTCCTCCAACATTCAAACCTTGAAGCAATTGCCTTGCATGCCCTAGATTTGGCACTTGGAAAGACCTCGAAACCACAACTGACGAGATTTGAGAAAAGGCTTGAAACATTCAAAAGGTCTCTTTAGTTATATCCTCCTGAAGGCATATAGCTTTGGTTTTGGCTAAGAGAGGATTAATCAATAGTTAACAGGTGTCTGGCCATCTCCAAGATCTATGGCACATTGGGTTTACAGGAACTGGCAAGTTCTAATCAAAGGAAATCTCACACGTGATTTCTGCAAAAGGGATTTTTATGCCTTTTTGTTGGAAGCCAAAGAAGATAAAGATCTCATTTTCAAAAATGGCCCTTACTTCTTCAACACTTGAGGAATGTATTTAAAAAGATGGAACCCAAACTTAAACCATGAACATGATGTTCCATAGGCATATAAGTATGACTTCCACAACTACCCTTCAGTTTTTAGAATAAAAACATACTATGAAGTATTGGAGACACTCTAGGTCACCACATAGATTAGTTAGAACCCAAGAATGTTTGCATGTGCAAGGATCTACATGGAAGTTGACCTTGAATAATTAGAAACATGTGCAACCCCTAGACCATGAATGACTAGCATCCAAATGCAAGACACACCATGAATAGGTGCATTTCAGAAAGGACTGCAAAAGAAATGTTCAACCATCATACCTTATTCCAAACAAAGAAGATTAATGGAAAACTATTAAAAAAAGAAAAAGAAAAATGAACCCCAATCAAATCGCTATCACTTCACAACCCAAACTAGCCCCTCCATCATTGAGTTCCTCAACTCTTTTGGCTCCATGCATCCTCTCAACCACAACCAATCATGCTCTGTAAACGAGGGACTTTATAGCCCAATCGCTTCACCAACATGAAACTATGCGGAAATAACTTCTAAGCTTTGTTCTAAGTCTTATATAGAGAAATTTGTCTCAAACACGACTACTAGGCCTCTGTCCTTAATGAAAGACTGAGTGCAAGCCCCTCTTGGCTAGCTCCATGGTTTGACTGTTTGGTTGTCTTAAGCAGAGACCTCCATCCTCTAAATGGTTGGAGCACCTTTGTTCTCAGTGTAGCCTGCAAGCATCAACTAGATAGCAATTCCAAGTAATCAACCCCTTCTTGCTTAGTTAAAAATGTAATTGAATAAAAAAACACAACATTGTCTTTGACTGTCTTTGATGAACGCAAAAGTCATTACCTTTCTATTTCAACCTCGTATGTCTTCAAGATCCCATGGTCTTCAACAAAATTTCAGATGCTTGGCAAATACGGGTTGCAGGCTCTCCAATGGATATTGAGGAACAAAAATTGAAGAACTTGCCCTCCAATAGCAAAAAAGAGCAACTCAAATCTCAACTAAGCATATATAGGCACTTAGAGTGAAAGAGGAAATGTGGTGGAACAAATCCCGGAGCTCATAGCATAAGTCTAGATATAGGAATACAACTTTCTTTCACAGACAAGCTAAAGCAAGAATAATTAAAAAACAACATTAAGGAGATGAACCTAGAGGATAAAAAAATAAGGGACTTCTTGGCAATATAGAATGCAGACAGCTCCATTTTGAGACATTATTCTTTAAGCAAGATGACGTTGATTCAAAAATTACTACAACAATGCTAAAAAATATCCCAAATGTCATTACTGTCAAGCCCTAATAATTTTCTATTCATTTCTATAGAACCTATTGGAGTTTAATTAAAAATGACTTAAAGAGAATGTTGCAATATGTGCACAAGTCAAGCAAAATAGGGGAAACTCAAACTCTTCATTTCTTATGTCCATTCCAAAAGAAGCAAATCCTTCCTCGCTCTCCAAGTATTGACTTGTCTCTATTTGTAATTCCTCTTACAAGATCATGACAAAGATCATGGCAAACGGGTTGAAAAAGATTCTCCCCAAATCATCTATGATAATCAAGGAGTACATGCAAAAGCCTCAAATAGTGGGCAACATCATCATGATTGAAGAAGCAATTCACTCAAGCGAGGAGAACAAAGAGAAGTAAATGGTTATCAAAATCATTATCGCCAACACTTTTGATATGGTAAGACATTCTTTTTTATTTGATGTTTTATTTAATGTTCATTCCAAAAGAAGCAAATCCTTCCTCGCGCTCCAAGTACTGACCAATCTCTATTTGTAATTCCTCTTACAAGATCATGGCAAACAAGTTGAAAAAGATTCTCCCCAAATCATCTATGATAATCAAGGATTTCATGAAAAAGCCTCGGATAGTGGGCACCATCATCATGATAGAAGAAGCAATTCACTCAAGCAAGGATTATCAAAATCATTATGGCCAACACTTATGATATGGCTGGACATTCTTTTTGTTTGATGTTTTATTTAAATTTGGCTTATTCCCACATTCATCATATGGGTTCCAGCATGTATTAGCAAGCCTGCCCTCTTTCTCCTCTCTTATATGTATGCATATGTGTGTGTGTGCAAAAAGCTTAAAAACTTTCAATTTGTTGATGACAACCTCCTTATGGGAAGATCATCCTCCATCATTGCCAAAAGATTTATATATGTGCTCATATTTTCTCAACACTTCCAGAGGCAAACTTAACGATTTAAAAAGTCATGTTTTTTATTGGAACACAAGTCCACATCTCCTTCACTCTATTTCTTGGATATTCCCTTGCCAAGAAGTTTGGACCTCTTTCAAATATTTGGGAATACCCTTATCTTTAAGCAACCCCAAACTCCCAATCTTAGCAAAGCATCAAAAATATCAAAACAAAATTCCAACAATGGGGATCTCAATGGCTAAATACCATAGGATTAGTTTTGATAATAAAATCAATCCTTACCACACTCCGAGGTTTTCAATGTTCGACAATGTTATCCCTAGTAGGCATTATGCATCAAATTGCCCAAGAAATCAAGAAATCTCTTTATCAAGGATGCAAATAGAACACCAAAAAGTATCATCTAGTAAACTAGAAAACAACCAAAGCTCCAAAAGAAAGATGTGGGTTAGGGATCAACGACCCCTCACTTATAAACATAGCACAAAGTGTTAAAATCATTTGGCAATTAGTCAACAAGCAAAAGAGTGGTGGAAGAAAGTCCTATGCAAGAAATACTTCAACTTATATCCCAAAATATGCATACATGGCTTGTTGGATAATCAAAAAAGACCTAATATATGGAAGCTTGTTAAAGTTGTAGCCCTTGTAATCCACTCTAAAATAGCTTAGATCCCAAACAATGGAAAAATAATCAATATCTAGAAAGATAGCATCATGGGAAATCAACCTCTAGAACAAAACCATGATTTTCTCCCCCTAAGAACATGGATGGAAAACCAAAAGCTAATTTCATTGTTTGTCATATCGTTGTGGTCAGTTTATTCTGGTAGTTGGATCAAACAACCATTTTGGATCACATCCTTCTCAACTATCTCCTCTAGACTCCAATCTCCTTGGATGTGCTCTGTGGGACATTGATACTCTGGATAGAAGAGCTAGGATTCCATAGAATATAGAGTGAAGGACATTTATATATACAAATTACTATCACTTCCCCTTGTCTGGCATAATGACAACCTCCCCACTGTTGATGTATGTCAGTAGGTTTGACCTTCAAAACATCTTATGTATTCTTGATTTTTTGTATTTGATGTAAAAGAGAAAGGAAAATTTATTATTTTTATTTTATTAGCATGGGTTTCATGCTCAGAGTTATTTTGTTTTTAGGTCAAAGCACCCACTGTGTGCTTCTAGGTTTTGTCATCAAGAAGTCAAGAGTCATTGTCGTGTGTAATAGACATATTGGGCATCTTGAATCAAGTCAAAATAATATAAGTTGAGTCAAAATGTGTCAAAGTCTCCCTCCAAGACCAAGTCGGCATGCAAAGAAGAAGTCAGCCTCATTAAGGGCAATTCATACTCCAAGGAAACCTATATATAAGAAGAATTTGACCCCATTTGAAGGATATCCATCAAGTTCGATTAGCAAGTTCGTTGGAGCAAGAAGGAACACTAGAAGTCAAGCAACGAGGGAAGATCTAAGGAAGAATAAATTGAAGTCTAAACCCTAATTTTTGTCTCCTTTCTCTCACATGTGCAAAGAAGAAGCTAGGTTTTTTGTAGCAATCAGGACAAAACTTCAAATCTCCAAAAAAAGGTTGAAATCTATGATCTAAAGGTGATGCAGGAGCATTAAACCCAGGAGGAAATCATTGTAATTAAGTAGACATAGGGGGTCATGTATTTTTAGGAAGTAGTTTTCCTAAATGATAAATTAATGTAATTTAGACCTTTAAGTGATTTAATTAGATGTGTGAGAGAAATTGTAAGTGCTCTCGAATAAATGATGACATGAGTGGGAGTAATGACAAAAGAGTTCAAATCAAATGTAACTCTTAAACAGTTCCATGATTCGAGGAACTAAGGAGAGCCTTTAGGAATTAATTGAACCTAGAAGTGGACATAGAGGAACGAGAGGATTTAGGAGTTGATTCAGTAGATATAGGAGTCGGACCAGGATAGTTCAACAGAACTCCTGGCATATATGTAAGCCTACGGGCAGAGTCAGAGGAGAGGCCACGATATTGAAGAACAAGCCTGTGAGAGACAGAGAAGTCTCGGTTGTAACCGATTGTTCATACTTTGATATACAGAGGTTTATTCCTGACTGTGTAAGTGTGTGAAATGAGTGTTTATGAATGCATTTCTTGTGAGTTCGTAGATTTTGTACAGGGTTGCAGACAAAATTCTAAAGGATACGCAGAGGTGCAAAATGAGTCAGAGGAATCGAAGAAGGGTCATTGAATCCAGCTGAAGGGTCCGAGGAAATGGCATGAAATTTAGTTTAAGTGGAAGAACAAAGAAGTGAAGAGGGATGCTCAGGAGCTGTTTGATCACAAGGATCAACAGTTCAGATGATGTTGTGAGGAGAAGGGCGAAGCATTGCATCGGCGAAATTATTTATAAAGATTAAGTCTCGCAAACCAAAATCTAGTTTACACTGAAATTTAGTGCAAAACACAATCGGAAATAAGTTCCGGACTTAAAATCCTATAAAGAGCAATTTATAACCTTATCGGGTCTAGAGAACTGGTCAGATCGACGGTTTGAAGTGGTAAGGGTTCCGACCATAGAAGGAGCGATTGCGATAGAGTGATAGATCCAAGACCGTCAGATCAAGATTCCAAATCGACAGCCCAGATCTGATCTCTTATCGCATATCAGGAGGTCAAAGGCTAACAGTTATGAATGTTGTGATAGTGCGATACGATGGAACGCCGATACGCCGATAGCGATAAAGCCGATCGGAGATCGGCGTGATCGCTTATCGAAGTTCAGAAGATTGGCGTAGCGAAAAGTTGATATAGAAGGCGGATCCGATGGATCTATAGTGGCGAATGTATGCGATTTGAAATCCGGCTATGTATGATTCGGAGCAGGATTTCAACGTGTTTCTTTGTATTTGCGTTGAAGTGATGCGGCTTGGTATTAAAGGAAAAGTCATATATCGGGTCGAAAGGTGGTGAGGCATATATGCAAATATGACCTGTGAAGAACCCGATTGCGATTGCGTTAGAGGTAGCCTCGATATGTGTGCAGTGACCATATGAAGGGCGGAAAGGTATGTTTATGTGTGTAATTTCCTTTGTAAATCGATTATAAAGGGAGTTAACGCCGATATGCAATTATGAGAGGTGGTTATGTATATGCGGTTAAGGGGATATGTAAAGGTGTCAAAGGGTTTTTAATTCCCGATAGAAGGATTTAGAATGAAGACTTTAATAAAGTCATAAACAAAGGCTTGAGGCCTGTTTAAAAATCTCGATAGAGAGGTTTTGGCGGGGTGATTGGTTCCGATACAAAGGAACTGTTATAGAGGGCCATAACCATTCATGGTTTGAATATTTGACTCCTCTGAAGAGTTAAACACCTGGGACAGATGCATTTATGCAAATTCTTGCATATTGTGGGTATGTGCGGGGGTATCCCTAGCATCATTAGTGGTATCAGAGCAGATTTGTAATCAAAGCAGAATTGAAATCAGAGCGAGGAAAGATTTCTGTGAAAAGGAGGTTGCACACAGAAAAAGGTAATGTGCATAACTTAATGGATGAATGATAGAGACTACAGCAGAAAACAGTAAGGAGAACTTTTGTAGCAGTTCCAGCAAAGGCTTGGAGTAAACAAGAACAGAGGATTCCTTGAAGGAAAGAGAAAGCAAGATTGCTTAATGCAAGTTCTGAAGGGAAGAGGACTTGGAGACAAAACAAAGAACAATCCATGGTGGAATGGTGGAACAAGATCATACATAGATCTTGAAGGTGAGGTAATATGTTTTGTTTTAAATTGAGAATTTGTGTTTTTATACTAATGCACAAGTGACAGCAAGAAAAGCTGTGAGAGGAGAACCAGATGTGTTGTTAGAGACAGAGTAAGGAAAACACTCTGATGGAGAAGTGGCAGTGAACCTAAAGAATCCAACAAGAGATTGGACAGAGAGGACAACTGAAATGTTCTCAAGAGAGAGTGAGAAATTGCAAAAGCCTAGAAGGAACAAAGGTGTTGCTCAAGAAAAGGTTCCAGATAGAGGACCGTGCTTACCAAAAGACTGAGTGAGGAGAGCTTAGTGAGGTAAGATTGCAGCTAGGAGGACTAGCTGTAGAGCTTATTGCAAATGAGTAAGAAGCTCATGAAGAAAGAGGAGAAGAAGATGATGTAGAAATTTCTCATTTCCCACCCCGGTTTTCAGTTTCTCCTTATTTCTCCCATATAGTTAAATGCCCTTTCCCATAACCATATATTTAACAAGCTGGAAAAAAATAAATTTGCTGAAAACACAAATTCAGCAAGCAAACTTTTACAACTTATCTCAGCCTTGTTGAAACTCCACATTGCTGAAACTCCGCTGTACAGACTTGCTGAAACTCCGCCCTGCTGAAACTACGCTGCTGAAACTCCGCTGTTGAAACTCCGCTCTGTTGAAACTCCGCAGCTCACTGTCCAGAAATCTCCCTTGCTTTCTTGCTCTCCTTCTCTCAATCTGCTCATGAAAGAATTAATAACCTTTTCCTCATTTTCCTCCTTTAATCTAACCCCAAGTGACTTTTGGGTGATCCCTAAATCCAATGGCTGAAATAGATTGAGATCTAAGGCTGAGATTAAATGCTCATTTAAATCTCACTTTTTATTTTTTAATTCACCCCACTTTAATAAAGACCCACTTAGTCATTTATTTCCAAAGTCACTTTTCCTTTCTAATTTTTCATTGACTTTATAAAGGTCACTTTAAAATTAGACTTAGTAACTTTATCACTTAAAGTCACTTTTTAAATTAGATTTAACTTTATAAAATTATAAAGTCACTTTAGGAGAAAAATTAAATTCTTATGGACATTTTTCCCTAGGCCAAAGATCAAAACCTAAGGGAACCACCTGTCCTCCGGTACCAAATTTCAACACTCCCTCTTACCGAGGAAGGTGTTCCTCACCACACCCATCTTGTCTCTGAAGTAGACATGCTTGCCCCGTGGTAAGGCTTTGGTAAGAATATCTGCAACCTGCTCATCAGTGGAAATATACTCAAGCTTCACAGCTCCCTTCTGAACATAGTCTCTGATGAAATGATATCTGATCCCGATATGCTTTGACCTGTCATGAAATACTGGATTCTTCGTGAGTTTAATGCAACTCTGATTATCACAGTAAATCACCGAAGGTGTCAACGGCTGACCAAATAAGCCAAACAACATCTTGCGAAGCCGGATAGCCTCACAACTAGCTAGACTGGCTGCCATATACTCTGCTTCCACCTAACTGAGTGCTACTGACTGCTGCTTCCGGCTGAACCATGACACTACTGCTGAACCCAACCCAAAACAGCACCCTGAAGTGCTCTTCCTATCAGAAGCACAACCTGCCCAATCAGAATCAGTGTATCCTGCCAATCTCACTCCATCTCCCTACCTGTAGTACAGACCATAATCCACTGTCCCCGGCAAGTACCGCAAAATGTGTTTTGCAGCCACCCAGTGAACCTTCCTAGGCTCACACATAAACTGACTCATCGTGTTGACTGCAAAACAGATATCTAGTCTAATGTTGACCAAATACATCAAGGAACCAATCAGCTGCCTATACAATGTGGGATCCACCAACTCGGAATCCGAAGCATGAAGCTTCTTCCAGTTGGTGATCATCGGTGTCGACATGGGTCTACAATCCTCCATGTGGAATCTGCTAAGGATGTCCACAATATACTTCCCCTGCCCCAGGAAGAAATGCCCCTCATCCTGCCACACCTCCAAGCCCAAAAAGTAATGCATCAAGCCGATGTCCTTCATCTCAAACTACGTCGCAAGACTCTCTTGCAGTGCTCTATGAGTCTCTCTGCACCTGTAATGACCAAGTCATCCACATACAGCACCAGAATGAGAGGCTCCTCACCAATCACAATAAAGTAAAGGTTCGGATCTGCCTCACTCTTTGTGAAACCCATCCCCTGCAAATATGTATCTATCCTGAAGTACCAAGCTCTGGGAGCTTGCTTCAGGCCATAAAGGGCCTTCTTCAGCCTGCACACATGGGACTCCTTCCCATGCACCTCAAAACACTGTGGCTGCTCAATGTACACCTCCTCCTGTATGAAGCCATTGAGAAATGCAGTCTTCACATCCATCTGGTGGATCTTCCAACCCATCTATGATGCTATCGATATAATGGAGCGGATCGAAGTATATCGAGCCACGGGAGCGAAGGTCTCCTCATAATCAACTCCCTCTACCTGGGAGAACCCTCTAGCCACAAACCTTGCTTTGAATTTCTCAATGCTGCCATCTGCAGCATGCTTTACCTTGTAAAGCCATCTGGAAGTAACCACGGATTTGCCCTCAGGCCTCGGCACCACCTCCCAAACATCATTCTTCATGATAGAAGAATACTCCTCCTGCATGGCCTCTCTCCAGACCTGCTAGCTAGCTGCCTCCTCATAGCTAGAAGGCTCAGAGTCAAGGATGCTGGTAACCATCGCCATATAGCTACAAAACCTCTCAGGTGGTCTACTCTCTCTGATCAACCTCTTCGGCTCAACAACATATGAGGCATCTCTCAAGGTGTCCTGAAGCCACTTGGGCTTCCTCTTCCCTGAGCGCACTTCTCCCACTGGAGAATGAAACTCCTCCTCATCATCATCAGGAGCCTGAATTCCTGACTGTCTGTCTGCTGTCCTCCTGCCTGCACCTGAACCTGTAGAAGCTGAGGTACCGTGTGAATTGTCCATCAGTGGACTCCCTAGCAAACTGCTCTGCATGCTGCCCGGAGCACCACCCCTCTGGCTCGGTGAGCCACTGCTCACTGACGGACCTGACATCCTCATAGATGTACCTCCTGATCCTCCTGATCCCTTCCCACTGGATCCCTGTGACTGACTCAACTGCTGCTGAGGGTCTGGCTGATCCAAATACTCTAACTCCCGTGACCTCCTAAAGGCCCTGTCCTCCTCGAACTTCACATCCCGTCTGACAACAACTCTCCTCTGTGTAGGAATGTAAATTCGAAAGGCCTTTGAGGTCTCACTGTAGCCCACAAAGATACCCTTCTCTGCAGTGGGCTCTAGTTTGGTCCTCTTCTCCTTGGGTATATAGGAGTATGTAATGCATCCAAAGATATGAAGATGACCAATATCAGGCTTCTTCCCAGAGAAAGCCTCCTCCGAAGTCATGTGCCCCAAGGCACGATGCGGACTCCTGTTCTGCAAGTAAACAGTTGTGTTGAAAACCTCTGCCCACAAGAACAATGGCAACCCCTGATCATGTAACATGGCTTTGGCAGCCCCTATGATGGATCTGTTCTTCCTATCTGCAACCCCGTTCTGTTGGGGGTTGTAAGGAACAGTGAACTCCCTCCTAATGCCTGCCTCCGGACAATAGTCAACAAACTCTCCAAGGGTGTACTCTCCTCCATTGTCCGACCTCAGGGACTTGATCGAGTTGTCTGTGTCTCCACAAGAGCTCTGAACTCCTGAAACCGCTTGAAGACCTCACTCTTGGTCTTCAAAAAATAAATCCAGGTCCTCCTGGAGTGATCATCAATGAATAAAACATAGTACTCATATCCACTCAAGGAAACATGAGACATCTGAGCGCTCACATTGGAATGAATCAAATCAAGTATCCCAGTCGCTCTGCTGTCACTACTGGGAAAAGGGGATTTGGCAAAACTTGCCCATCGCACAACCTCTGCAAGTATCAAAGTGATCAGTACTGAAATCTGGCACACCTGTAGTGATCTCCCGCAATGTCCTCAAGGCTCCATGATACATATGTCCCATCCTGCGGTGCCAAATCTCACACAGCTCAGAACTGCTAGCTCTGCTGTCGGTACTACTGCTCAATGCCAAAAGGGGCTGGAATGCAAACTTGTACACCTTTGCATGGCGTACACCTACGACTCTAGCTGAATCAGCTGGAGTGCCCCTAGGATACATCAATACCTGTCCTCCCCTGAACGGTACCTCATATCCTCTATCCTCCAAAGCTGAGACGGATATGAGGTTCTTCCTCATCCCTGGCACATAAAGAACATCTGACACTTTCCAGGGAGGTTTGGACTCTCTCTGAAATGTCAGTGTCCCCACCCCGACTGCTCTAACAACTTTGTCATCACCGAGTACTACCTCTATATCAGTGCCACTCTCTGAAAGCTCTGAGAAGTACTCACGGACTCCTGTCATGTGACGTGAAGCCCCACTGTCCACATACCAGACACCAGAAGATGCTCCGCTAACCAAGGGAAAAGCATGCTCCCTTTGAACCTGTGTGGCAGGTGATCCTGCACTAGAGGACTCACACGTAGTGAACGCAAACTGCCGGTCAAAACGACCTGCAAAGTCCTCAATCTCTGCTGAATCTGCTGTTAGAGTCGATCCCTACAGCCCTCCGTCAGAGATCTTTTCGCTTTTGCATATTATTTTTAGGTGTCTCGCTTGTTCCACTTCGTTGCATTCCGCTAGGGGCATGCCATTGACTGACGAGAGGGTCTGGTTGTCTTGTGTTTCCTCATGATTGTACCTGCACGGTTAGTCCAAATTCCTAGAAAAATTACCAAAGTTCATCGTCATAAATAATTAGTTTCGTTAAGAGTCTTAGTCCTAGAGTCTAGGGTTTTCAGTCCTTTGCATATGTGTAATAAAAGCCTACAGGTCATGAGGTTTTTCAAAGATTTTCATTTTATATTCTTTTTCAAAAAAGCATTTAAAGGCATTTTTAGTCCAAAACTCTGTTTTGGAACTAAAAAATTGTCAAACTTCATTTTTGTAATATTTGTATTCGTTTCATCATAAGAAGATTCAGATGCAAGCCTCTAATCTTTTCCAAATCCAAATGCCATATCCCTGCAACAAATCAACAAAAATGATCAGTCCAACCTCAGAAAAGCATGAAAAAATCAAAAAGCAGTGTTGTATGGAAAGACCAAAAGTGAAAAATGCCAAACCTTACAAAGTGGGTTTTTGAAATCAAATTAAATCAAATGAGATATTTTGTTTACTTATAAAAGGGGAAAACAAATTCATTTACACACAAAATCCCAAAGCAACATCGGGTCTAAGTGTTTGAAGGCCAAATCCATGAGTTACATACTTGTCGACAGTTTTGGAGGGCGCGCTACGCGTCGAGACAGTGCACTACGCACCGGGCAGTGCGCTACGCATTGGGTTAGCGCGACCAATGTAAAAATACACGAGCGCTACGCATCGGGCCGTGCGCTACGCGTTGAGATAGTGCGCTACGCACTCAGTCAAGCAAGCAATTTCTTTATGTTCATGCGCCCAGATCGTGTCTAATTGCCTCCAAATCTGCAAGTAGGTGTTCTATGACCGGTCTAATCAATTTCATATCGTTTATAGTGTGTTTGAAGAGGAATGTGATGTGTTGAATGTAAAAAAAAAAAATGAAACCCTAGGCCTCATCAAAATCTGCCTTAACGGTTTTTATGGATGATGGGTGAAGATTTTTCTGCCTTCCCTTGGTGAAACACAGCCTCATATCCATTTGTAAGCTTTGAGCCAAACAACACTTCATATTTTGGTTCATTTGTCAAACTGTCCTTATGACTGTTTTATGCCCAATACACTAAAACAGAATGTCCATTATGGCATAAGTCTTATGATGTTTAGGTTGGCTTTTGAGTATGTGTTAAACTTGTGATTTCACCACAGCTGCAACATACATCCTACATATTGCAGACCTCCTATATATTGCAGTCATTGTGTTTTCAAAGCCATGTCAGACACAGATTCAATTTATGAGCAGGAGAATGACAGTGATTCTACAACAGAGGGTAATGTGCCTCGGAGGTCTCGCAGAGGTGGCAAAGGTGGAAAGCATCTCAGAGAAGAGCCCACTTCTTTAGCTCAATTGCAGGCTTGCCCGCTTGCAATGGATTGTTTTCGCCACCAGTCATGCTATCACTATGAAAGCATCTCAGAGAAGAGCCCACTTCTTTAGCTCAATTGCAGGCTTGCCCGCTTGCAATGGATTGTTTTCGCCACCAGTCATGCTATCACTATTGTGAGCTAATTTCACAAATTCACCATCATAGTGAATTAGCTCGCCTGTTTGCTCTACATTTACATGATGACCATGTAAACCTTGTTGGAGTTAATTTCATTTTGTCACCAAAGACTATTGCAGAAGCCACCGGGATACCGAATATTGGAGAGCAATGGAATAAACGTCAGCAGCTAGAGAAATCCTATTATGAGCCATACATCAAACCTGGGTATATGAGGCACTTGAGTAGAGTTTTTCCTTTCCAGTACCTGAATGATCAGTTTGCACCTTTGATGAAGCTCATCATTCGGTATTTCAGTTGTGAGGGCAGATTCTCCCGTCTTTATGCGTACCATGTCTGTTTGTTGATGCATTTTACAAGGGTACGTCTGATGAACATTCCATACTTCATGTTTTGCAACATAGAGAGAATGATTGTATTAGTACAAAGGAAGACCCCAGCACAGCAGCACAGGAGTATTTATCATTATGCGCTGATCAAGATCGTAGTGGTTCATCAGTTGGCACAGCAGGGTATTACTTGGGAGGATTTCATTTCTCGCGACCTTTTCACAGTGCCACAGCCACCTCCCGAGATTGTTCATGATGAGGGAGGCCCTTCACATCAGTTTGACATTCCTGAGACCGAGCATGTCAGCGCTCCAGCATGTGTGACATATCAGCGAGGCCACAGGGCCTTATTTGCAGCTACACGGCGAGTATTATCTCCACATGGTGTGGAAGGGGTCTCGCCTTCTTCTTCAGTACAGGTACAGGTTCAGGACAGAGGCAAGGAGCCAATTTACGAGGAGGGCCATTCCGGTGATCATGATGTTGATGTTGCATTGAGTGATGTGGATAGGAGCTCTCCTAGCTCGAAACAAAAGACCGAGATTGATAGCTTGAATGAGAAGTTGCTGAAGGCAGAGTGTCAAATCAAATACTTGGAGCAGCGCAATAAACAGTTAGAGGACGAGCACACGCTTATAGAGCTGCAACGAATCCGTGAAGACCGTAGGTTGGCCCGTAAAAGACCGGGCGATTTGACACCTGTTGCACGGCAATTTGTGCTTGAGAAGGTCAACCGACATTTGGAGGGGTTGTTGGCGAAGGCCAATAGAGACAAAGACTTGCTTCGTCACATGAAGAATCATTACTGGGCTCGCATGCATGTTTGTAAAGCAAAAATGAAAATTTTGCAAAGGAGGTTGAGCAAAGCACTAAAACGGCAAAAGAGGCTAGATCCGCTTCGAGTTTTGGCCGAGGCTTCGCTAGCTGAGCATGACACATGATGGAGGCGCTCGCTTTTGATTGGGGCACTTGCTAGAGAAAAACCTTATATTTTTGGGTATGTCATGATGAAATATACATGCTCAGTTATTGCCAAGGCATTTCATCAAGTTCCGGATGATCAAAAGGCCTAAAAACACCATGAAAACCACCTTGCTGCCACCTTTTGCAACAGCAGGAAGTACTTCTGGGAGAATGCAATTTTGGAGGGGCAAATGAGCTCCAAATTCGAAAATTCCACTTGGGTTGGAAAGTAGACATCCAGGGCTTTCCAACGAGCTATCATGAGCTCAATTTGGATGTCAGGAAGTGCCCCAAAAACAGGCTGAAAGGTTCGCTACACATTGGGATCAGGGCGCTACGCATTGGGGTTTTTGGTCCAGTTTTCATCCTCCAACTTAGGAATTCGACCAGTTTTCACCAGTTTCACTCCTTGATGTGATTTTTGACCCAACATGATGTAATTTGATGTATGTAAGGTAACATGGCACCTATCTACCTTCTTCTAGATGATTCATTCACAAATTAGCAAACAATTAATGTAATGAATCAGTTTCCTTCTTTTTAGAGGCAGGTTGTTTTGGTCACCTAGATTCCTGCTCCATGTTTAGAATTTGTTGAAATTGCTCTTAGAAGGAGGAGCTCGACCCCTAGAGGGTAGGGAACGAGGTTAGTTTGATCTATATATGTAAATTTTCATTCAGTAGCACAGGTTGGACTCTTGGGAAGATTTTGGACACTATTGTACATATTTTTTCACATTTGGGCTAAGGAAAGATCAGAGATTTTGCAGCACCTGTTGGGATCCTTGTGGCTTTGTGTGTTGATGGTGTGTTTCTTTCTGTAATTGTAAGTTGTTAATGTGTATCATTTTCCTTCTTACATCTTCTGCAATTGAACAAATGAAGTGTTAAGGTAGAATCCATAGATTGTTATGCTCTGCCTTTAAGTTTGTTTGATTTTCTATGTTTTCGTCAATTTGAAGAGGATCCAAATTCTCTTTTCCCTCTTCAACTCCTTGTCAATCTGATCTATCCATACACTTGATCAAAAGGCATCAAGACTATTGCCTACCTCGCCCCAACTCGATCTCTGCAAAAATCTGACCTCAATCCCTGCACCCAAAATTGGTTTTCCCATTTCTCCAACAAAAACTCAAAACTCTAAATCAAAACTTCCCTATCTCTTTACTAGCCTAAAATCAGTATTAAATTTAAGTCATCTCACCCCCTTTGAAGACCTTTTGCCGAGATAGACCCAGAGAGAGCCCTCTCCTGTCCTCGTAGGACTAGCTATGAGGCTGAGCGTGGTTTAATGTTGCCTCAAGTTTTGTTTTCCTCAGCCTGAGGCAAATTCGAGAGTTAACATAGTGGCGACCATACTGGGGAAGATTAGAATGGTGTGCCCGTTGATGTCATTTCTCTCATAAGCTACAGACGGAGCCTGAAGATTAGCCAGGTAGCCTTCGAAACGCTTTTGCTTTGCATTAGCGCAAGTAGATCAAAGCTACTTCAGTCAATCTCCGGTTTAGCTTTTGACCGTGACATTTGAAACACCCCAGTACATTTGCAAACTCTGAGCTTTTGGATGATAAGTTGAGAGTTTTCACAGGCTGACTAGCTGTTTTGTTCCTTGATATTTTGAAAATAACAAGCTGGCTTCAGATCCTAGTCTCATATTTAAATCTCATTCATGTCCGGCTATCTTTAAGTATTTTGAAGAAATTGATTTTGACGAGAGGTTTGAACTATCACTGTTTAAAACTAAATCTGAAAGTGCACTTGATTCTCTAGTTCCCAATCCTGATTTTGCTGCTGCCCTTGAAATTGAGAGAAACAATAAAGTGGTTGAAAATTTTATCCTACGACAACTTCAGACAGATATTCAAGCTGCAAATCTGGTTGATTTTCTAGAAGCTGCATCTGCCAACATTGGATCTACTATCACGGCTTCTGCCTCGCACGAGCAGACCGAACCCCCTTTCATCTCCATTTCTCCCATAATTACATATCCAGAATCTACAGTTAATTCCCCTTCTTCATCCCACGTGGTTTCTCCTCCACATACACCCCTACATACCGCACATACTTCAGCTACACCCACTCCTCCAACTACCCCTAGACCAAATCCTCCAAAAGCAATGGCAGCTCGGTTTGCACCCCTCGCTTTGCCTCAAGTTTTGAATGACATGCCTGCAGATTATCAAAGTAAAATTCCTTTGTTTGATGGCACACCTCAAAATATCACAGCTCAACAACATGTGGATAAGATGGCGGATTTCTTTGATCTTCATGAAATCGATGAAGAAAATGTGACTATGAGGTTATTCGTGCAGACTTTTGGTGGAGAGGTAAGGAAATGGTTTAGAAATCTGCCAGCCAGAAGTATTCCTACATTAGATGATCTCAAAAGACAATTTCTAGAACGCTGGGAAGTGAAGAAAGATCCGCTGCAAATCAATGCCGAATATACTAAGCTTAAAAGGAATGTTGGAGAGTCCGTTCAAGACTATTGTATCAGATTCAATGCAGTATACAATGCAATTCCGGATGATTTAAAACCAACCAGAAAATCAGCGCTGCTCAAGTTCCCCGATGGTTTTGATCCAGATATGGCATATCAACTAAGGGAGAGAGATCCGGCCACCTTAGAGGAGATGCAGAAAATTGCAGTCAGTGTTGAAGCAAATTTGAATGATAAGAGAGCTAGAATGAAAGCTGAAAGGAAGGTTACTATAAAGGAAGAAGCTTCTACATCAGACCAAGTTCTTCGCAAGGTAGAAAAGATGATTGAAAGGTTAGCTATTGACAAGCCTGAAACGCAGATTCAGAATCCTAATTTTCGTGGTCAGCAACAGCCACAATTTAGGATCAAACAGCGTGAGCAACGAACACAAGACACACCATCACAACAGCAGCAAGTGAAGACACCTCTCCAGCAGAATTTTGTTGGTCCTGAGTCAGATGATGATGATCAGGTAGTTGGAGAAGAAAATCATTTTTTTACTCCTGACGATATGCCCACATTTATCACTGAAGATGATGAAAAGACAGCAAGATCAGCAGTTCAAAATGATGCAGATTTTATCTTAGCAAATGAGATCGCTTTGGAGGAAGAGTCAGATGAGTATCAGAGAGGTTATATGCATGCATTGTCCGCTCAGCAGCGCCAATTATCACTAAGAGGCATAAATGTTCCCATAAATCCCATCCAAAAGAGAAAAGAAGTTCCAGCATCTAAGGAGGAAACATCAACAGCATCAAAGAAAGGTAAAGAGAGTGCTGACCCTATGACCAGCAAGTCTATTCCAGCAAATGAGATCCCAGCAGATGAAAAGGTAAATCAGATCAGCATACCAAAGGATAACCCTGAAAAGAAAGATGTTCCAGCCAAAGAAGTGGACAAGACTTCTTTTAATTTGGAGAATGAAATTTCTAAATTGAATGTGTCTATTCCATTAACTGAACTCATGAAGAACAGCAGCTATAGAGGACAAGTCTCCAAAATTCTGAATTTTGACCCAATGTCTGATATGGTCAGTGTTGAGGATGATCAGCCAGAATTGATATTTGGACCAGCATTAAGTGGTGAGTCGGAAGTCCCTCCTTTTTATATAAGTTTAAGGCTGCATGAGTTTGTATTGCATAATGCTATGTTTGACACTGGCGCTTCCCACAATCTTATGCCAAAGGCCATCATGGAAAAGTTGGGTTTGGATATCACCAGGAAATATCATGATCTCTACTCCTTTGATTCCAGCAGGGTGAGATGTATTGGGTTAATTAAAGATTTGGTTGTAAGTTTGGATCAGATCCCTGCAAAGAATGTCTTGATGGATGTTGTTGTGGCCGACATTCCTCCTCGCTTTGGTATGCTCCTTTCTCGATCTTGGGGGGCAAAATTGCAAGGAACAATTCAGCTTGATTTCTCTTATGCAACGATTCCCGTGTTTGGCCAAATGAGAAAGTTGTACCGGGAACAGAAAATGAAATATATGATCACCAGCAAGGAGAAACCAATCAATCATCCTGTAAATTATGTACATACAGCTTTGGAGTCGTTTGTTTTGTTTGCTGATAGTTTTAATGAGATAGATAGTCAATTAGTTCAGGCAGAAGATATACCAGAAATCACTGAGAATTTTAGAGAAGTTCTGCAGAAAGAAAGAAGTGAAAAGCAAGCTATTATGGAGCAAACAACTGAAGATAATGGGCAGCAAACAGGAAAAACAGAGCTAAAACAATTTCAGCACTTGGAGGAGGATGAAGATGGTCTTTGGACCATGGATTTTGATGGCGCCGTAGGTAGTGATGGTGCTGGAATCGGTGTATGGATTCGAAGTCCATTTTCCGCTCAAGATAAGGTTCCAAGCAAGGTGAGAGTATGTTCATACAAACTAGCATTTGATTGTTCTAATAATGAAGCGGAATATGAGGCTCTCATTGCTGGCCTTAAGATTCTTCGAAAGCTGAAAGCGAAAAGAATTGCAGTATACGGTGATTCTGAGTTGGTGATAAAGCAGGTGAAAGGTGAGTTTCAAGCCAAGCATCCTCGTATGAGAGCATATCGAAATGCAATTTTAGATATTTTGAAACTCTTTTCTGACCATACATTGACATGCGTGCCTCGCATACAAAATGGTGTTGCTGACGCACTGGCTAAGGCAGCAAGTAATTTAAAAATTCCAATGAATTCCAGCAACAAATTCGAGATTCATGTGAAACACCGCCCCACAGTTCCGGATAATCAGCGATGCTGGCAAGTCTTTCAGGATGATGAAGAGATTAATGATTTTCTGCAGAATAACGGTAAGTTTAAAGATACCTCCATAGATACAGAACATGATGATGGTACTGTTGATATACAAGTAAATCAAATGGATGTGCTGCAACTTAAAGATAACATTATTCCTAAGGGATTGATTCCTTTAGAGGAGTTGTTCGATCAAGACGATGTGGCCTGCAAACCAACATTGAGACTGACTGAAAAAGGTGTTGAGGAGGTAAACATTGGGACAGCTGAGAATCCCAAAATGGTAAAGCTACCGAAGTCATTGTCACCAAAGGTAAAGGAAGAGTATGTTAGATTGTTGTCTACATTTTCTAAAGTTTTTGCATGGGATTACTCAGATCTGAAAACATATGACACTAATATCATTCAGCATACTATCCCTATAAAACCAAATCAGAAGCCTTTTCGTCAAAAGTTGAGGAGAATCAATCCTAAGCTGCTGCCTTTGATAGAAAAAGAAGTGAACAGGTTGTATAAGTCAGGAATCATTGTGCCTATCCAATTTTCGGATTGGATATCAAATTTGGTACCCGTGAGAAAGAAAACCGGTGAGATCCGTTTATGTATTGACTTCAGAGATTTGAATAAGGTGTCCTTAAAGGACAATTATCCGCTGCCCAAAATGGACCATATATTGCAGCAAGTAGTTGGAGCATCAAGGATGTCACTACTCGACGGCTATTCGGGATACAATCAGATTTTAGTGCATGAAGATGATCGTGACAAGACTGCATTCACCACTCCGTGGGGAACGTTTCATTATGCAAAGATGCCATTTGGTTTGAAAAATGCAGGTGCCACTTTTCAGCGTGCGATGGATATGGCTTTCGCCAACGAGAAGGATATATTTTTGGTTGTTTATCTTGATGATTTAACCGTGTTTTCAAATTCTGATGAGGAGCATTTATATCATTTGAAAATTGTTTTCCAAAAGTGCAGCAAATATGGCATTTCGCTGAATCCAAAAAAGAGCCTTTTCGCCATGGATGAAGGCAAGCTCCTTGGCCACATCATATCAAAAGACGGCATTCGTGTGGACCCTGCACGTGTTGAGGCCATCCAGCAGATTGAACAACCCCGGAACAAGAAAGAAATACAGTCATTTAATGGCAAACTGAATTTTCTGCGTCGTTTTATTCCAAATCTTGCCGAGCATCTTAGAGAAATCACGAACATGCTGAAAAAGGACAGTCAATTAAAGTGGACAAAAGAGGCAGTGAAATCATTTAATTTGGTAAAGTTAGCTCTTTCTTCAGCTCCTACTTTAATTAGTCCGGATTACACACAGGACTTCATTTTGTTTTCATTTGCTTCTAAGCACACTTTAGCAGTTGTACTAATGCAAAAAAGGGATGGAGTTGAGAAGCCTATCGCCTTTTTCAGTCGTATTATAAGGGATGGAGCATTGAAATACAACATCGTTGAAAAACAAGCACTTGCGCTTGTAAAGGCCTTGAAATATTTTCGTGTGTATATATTGCATTCTCACATTATAGCATATGTTCCTAGCGCAGCGGTAAAAGATATTTTGGTACAGGCAGATCCAGAAGGAAGGCGGGGTAAGTGGATTGCTACGTTGTTAGAGTATGATGTGGATATTAAACCAACCAAGCTGATCAAAGGTCAAGAACTTGCCAAATTGATGGCTAAAACAAATCTGCATGTTCTAGATATAAATTTGGTTGCTGCTATGTCCGATGAAGATGAGGAGAGTCTGGGAAATCAGGTATCTGCTATCTTTGTTTCTTCCCCTTGGTACGCTGATATTATATACGTACTTCAAAATTTGTCTTCACCTCCCGGGATGCCTAGAAATAAGAGTAGAACATTGAAATTGAACGCTGCCAAATTTTGCATCTTCAATTCTGCATTATATTGGAAGGACCCCGGTGGAATGTTGCTGAATTGTTTGGTAAAGGAGGAAACCAAACGAGTTGTGGAGGATTTTCATAGAGGTGACTGCAGGGGTCATTTGTTTTGGAAAACTACAGCGAATAAGATTCTAAGAGCAGGTTTTTATTGGCCTTCGTTATTTTCAGATGTGTATAAGGTTGTTAAGAATTGTCACGAATGTCAAATTTTTCAAGGGAAGCAGAAACTACAGCCATTGCCTCTCAAACCAATTGAAGTTAGTGCACCATTTCAACAGTGGGGCTTGGATTTCATCGGGGAAATTCATCCGGCATCGTCAGGACAACACAGATGGATATTGACAGCTACAAACTACTTCACAAAATGGATTGAAGCAATTCCCACCCGCCAGGCCACGGATGCGGTAATTATTTCTTTTCTTGAAAATAATATACTGTCACGTTTTGGGTGTCCTAGTAAGCTAATCACGGATAATGCAGCAGCCTTCAAGTCAAAGAGAATGGTTGAATTTTGCTATAAGTACAATATCAACTTGGGGCATTCAACCGCCTACCATCCGCAAGGAAATGGGTTGGCGGAATCGTCAAATAAGTCCTTGGTAAATATTATTAAAAAGTTGTTGGAAATCAATAAAAAGGGCTGGCATAAGAAATTAGTGAATGCATTGTGGGCTAATAGGGTAAGTCAGAAAAAGTCTATTGGCATGTCTCCTTTCGAGCTGGTGTACGGGACGGACACGATTTTTCCTACTTCACTTGCTATTCCGATAGTCAAATTGCTTCAAGAAGCTGATAGTGAGGAAGATTCCATGCAGCGGCAGATTAATCAGATGATTCATTTACAGCAGACACGGGAGGAAGTATTTCAAAATACTATTAAATTGCAGGAGCGTATAAAGAAGATTTATGATAGGAAGGCAAAAACAGATAAATTTCAGCTGGATGAGGCAGTTTTGAAATGGGATGCCCGGAATGAAGATAAAGGAAAACACGGCAAATTTGACAATTTAAGGAAGGGTCCTTATAAGATTGCAGCATATCATGGTCAAAACGCTTTTCTTCTCAAAGAAATGAATGGAAATGATTGTTTTGGAGGGCCAGTGAATGGTCGGCTGTTGAAGCGATACCATTTCTGATGTATTTTCTGCTCATTCCATCATCATTGTATATACCGTTTTATTTCAGTTCTATTGCATGTGTTTATTGATCTCTCATCTTCAGTCTGGGGCCCGCAGCGAAGGCTATAATTTTGGAGAGGGAGGTTAGTTAGTTTGAGTTTGTCAAGTTATTTATATCAGTCCTTTCAGATTTCAAAATCGAGTCAGTATAGGTCAGACTTGTATTCAGTTTTCAGTCAAATCAGCGGTCAATAATTGTGTCAAAGTTTGAAATAATGACTCCATCGCCCAATGGATGAAAGCACTGGTCTACTCTCCAGAGATCTGCCGTTCTTGGCGTCTCCAAGGAGCCACCATCCCCATTGGAGCCAATGTTAGAGTCGGTCCCTGCAGCCCTCCGTCAGAGATCTTTTCGCTTTTGCCTATTATTTTTAGGTGTCTCGCTTATTCCACTTCGTTGCATTCCGCTAGGGGCATGCCATTGACTGACGAGAGAGTCTAGTTGTCTTGTCTTTCCTCATGATTGTATCTGCACGGTTAGTCCAAATTCCTAGAAAAATTACCAAAGTTCATCGTCATAAATAATTAGTTTCGTTAAGAGTCTTAGTCCTAGAGTCTAGGGTTTTCAGTTCTTTGCATATGTGTAATAAAAGCCTGCAGGTCATGAGGTTTTTCAAAGATTTTCATTTTATATTCTTTCTCAAAAAAGCATTTAAAGGCATTTTTAGTCCAAAACTCTGTTTTGGAACTAAAAATTGTCAAACTTCATTTTTGTAATATTTGTATTTGTTTCATCATAAGAAGATTCAGATGCAAGCCTCTGATCTTTTCCAAAGCCAAATGCCATATCCCTGCAAAAAATCAACAAAAATGATCAGTCCAACCTCAGAAAAGCATGAAAAAATCAAAAAGCAGTGTTGTATGGAAAGACCAAAAGTGAAAAATGCCAAACCTTGCATTTGAAATCAAATTAAATCAAATGAGATATTTTGTTTACTTATAAAAGGGGAAAACAAGTTCATTTACACACAAAATCCCAAAGCAACATTGGGTCTAAGTTTTTGAAGGCCAAATCCGTGAGTTACATACTTGTAGACTGTTTTGGAGGGCGCGCTACGCATCGAGACAATGTGCTACGCACCGAGCAGTGCGCTACGCACCGAGCAGTGCGCTACGCACCGGGCAGTGCGCTACGCATTGGGTTAACGCGACCAGTGTAAAAATACACGGGCGCTACGCATCGGGCCGTGCGCTACGCATCGGGCCGTGCGCTACGCGTTGAGATAGTGCGCTACACACTCAGTCCAGCAAGCAATTTCTTTATGTTCATGCGCCCAGATCGTGTCTAATTGCCTCCAAATCTGCAAGGTGTTCTATGACCGGTCTAATCAATTTCATATCGTTTATAGTGTGTTTGAAGAGGAATGTGATGTGTTGAATGTAAAAAAAAAATGAAACCCTAGGCCTCATCAAAATCTGCCTTAAGGGTGTTTATGGATGATTGGTGAAGATTTTTCTGCCTTCCCTTGGTGAAACATAGCCTCATATCCATTTGTAAGCTTTGAGCCAAACAACACTTCATATTTTGGTTCATTTGTCAAACTGTCCTTATGACTGTTTTATGCCCAATACACTAAAACAAAATGTCCATTATGGCATAAGTCTTATGATGTTTAGGTTGGCTTTTGAGTATGTGTTAAACTTGTGATTTCACCACAGCTACAACATACATCCTACATATTGCAGACCTCCTATATATTGCAGTCATTGTGTTTTCAAAGCCATGTCAGACACAGATTCAGTTTATGAGCAGGAGAATGACAGTGATTCTACAACAGAAGGTAATGTGCCTCGGAGGTCTCGCAGAAGTGGCAAAGGTGGAAAGCATCTCAGAGAAGAGCCCACTTTTTTAGCTCAATTGCAGGCTTGCTCGCTTGCAATGGATTATTTTCGCCACCAGTCATGCTATCACTATTGTGAGCTAATTTCACAAATTCACCATCATCGTGAATTAGCTCGCCTGTTTGTTCTACATTTACATGATGGCCATGTAAACCTTGCTAGAGTTAATTTCATTTTGTCACCAGAGACTATTGCAGAAGCCACCGGGATACCAAATATTGGAGAGCAATGGAATAAACGTCAGCAGCTAGAGAAATCCTATTATGAGCCATACATCAAACCTGGGTATATGAGGCACTTGAGTAGAGTTTTTCCTTTCCAGTACCTGAATGATCAATTTGCACCTTTGATGAAGCTCATTATTCGGTATTTCAGTTGTGAGGGCAGATTCTCCCGTCTTTATGCGTACCATGTCCGTTTGTTGATGCATTTTACAAGGGTACGTCTAATGAACATTCCATACTTCATGTTTCGCAACATAGAGAGAATGGTTGTATTAGTACAAAGGAAGACCCCAGCACAGCATCATAGGAGTATTTATCATTATGCGTTGATCAAGATCGTAGTGGTTCATCAGTTGGCACAGCAGGGTATTACTTGGGAGGATTTCATTTCTCGTGACCTTTTCACAGTGCCACAGCCACCTCCCGAGATTGTTCATGATGAGGGAGGCCCTTCACATCAGTTTGACATTCCTGAGACCGAACATGTCAGCGCTCTAGCATGTGTGACATATCAGCGAGGCCACAGGGCCTTATTTGCAGCTACACGGCGAGTATTATCTCCACATGGTGTGGAAGGGGTCTCGCCTTCTTCTTCAGTACAGGTACAGGTTCAAGACAGAGGCAAGGAGCCAATTTACGAGGAGGGCCATTGCGGTGATCATGATGTTGATGTTGCATTGAGTGATGTGGATATGAGCTCTCCTAGCTCGAAACAAAAGACCGAGATTGATAGCTTGAACGAGAAGTTGCTGAAGGCAGAGTGTCAAATCAAATACTTAGAGCAGCGCAATAAACAGTTAGAGGACGAGCACACGCTTATAGAGCTGCAACGAATCCGTGAAGACCATAGGTTGGCATGTAAAAGACCGGGCGATTTGACACCTGTTGCACGGCAATTTGTGCTTGAGAAGGTCAACTGACATTTGGAGGGGTTGTTGGCGAAGGCCAATAGAGACAAAGACTTGCTTCGTCACATGAAGAATCATTACTGGGCTCGCATGCATGTTTGTAAAGCAAAAATGAAAATTTTGCAAAGGAGGTTGAGCAAAGCACTAAAACGGCGAAAGAGGCTAGATCCGCTTCGAGTTTTGGCCGAGGCTTCGCTGGCTGAGCATGACACATGATGGAGGGTCTTCGCTCCGAATTTGAGCAAATTCGGAGAAAATTTTGTCATTTCGAAATTTTTGGTCTCAAAAAACAGTTTTTTCCGCTCAATGGGTAGCGCGCCCGCGCGCTCGCTTTTGATTGGGGCACTTGCTGGAGAAAAACCTTATATTTTTGGGTTTGTCATGATGAAATATACATGCTCAGTTATTTCCAAGGCATTTCATCAAGTTCTGGATGATCAAAAGGCCTAAAAACACCATGAAAACCACCTTGCTGCCACCTTTTGCAACAGCAAGAAGTACTTCTGGGAGAATGCAATTTTGGAGGGGCAAATGAGCTCCAAATTCGAAAATTCCACTTGGGTTGGAAAGTAGACATCCAAGGCTTTCCAACGAGCTATCATGAGCTCAATTTGGATGTCAGGAAGTGCCACAAAAACAGGCTGAAAGGTGCGCTACGCATTGGGGTTTTTGGTCCAGTTTTCATCCTCCAGCTCAGGAATTCGACCAATTTTCACCAGTTTCACTCCTTGATGTGATTTTTGACCCAACATGATTCGATTTGATGTATGTAAGGTAACATGGCACCTATCTACCTTCTTCTAGATGATTCATTCACAAATTAGCAAACAATTAATGTAATGAATCAGTTTCCTTCTTTTTAGAGGCAGGTTGTTTTGGTCACCTAAATTCCTGCTCCATGTTTAGAATTTGTTGAAACTGCTCTTAGAAGGAGGAGCTCGACCCCTAGAGGGTAGGGAATGAGGTTAGTTTGATCTATATATGTAAATTTTCATTCAGTAGCACAGGTTGGACTCTTGGGAAGATTTTGGACACTATTGTACATATTTTTTCACATTTGGGCTAAGGAAAGATCAGAGATTTTGCAGCACCTGTTGGGATCCTTGTGGCTTTGTGTGTTGATGGTGTGTTTCTTTCTGTAATTGTAAGTTGTTAATGTGTATCATTTTCCTTCTTTCATCTTCTGCAATTGAACAAATGAAGTGTTAAGGTAGAATCCATAGATTGTTATGCTCTGCCTTTAAGTTTGTTTGATTTTCTATGTTTTCGTCAATTTGAAGAGGATCCAAATTCTCTTTGCCCTCTTCAACTCCTTGTCAATCTGATCTGTCCATACACTTGATCAAAAGGCATCAAGACTATTGCCTACCTCGCCCCAACTCGATCTCTGCAAAAATCTGACCTCAATCCCCGCACCCAAAATTGGTTTTCCCATTTCTCCAACAAAAACTCAAAACTCTAAATCAAAACTTTCCTATCTCTTTACTAGCCTAAAATCAGTATTAAATTTGAGTCATCTCACCCCCTTTGAAGACCTTTTGCCGAGATAGACCCGGAGAGAGCCCTCTCCTGTCCTCGTAGGGCTAGCTACGAGGCTGAGCGTGGTTTGATGTTGCCTCGAGTTTTGCTTTCCTCAGCCTGAGGCAAATTCGAGAGTTAACAGCTGCCACGTCCTGGTTCTTCCCCTTCTTCTTCTTCTTCTTCTCCGGACACACAACTGCATAGTGTCCCATCATTTGACAATTCCAACACTTCAGCTTGGAATAGTCCTTCTGTGTATTCCCTTGTTTACCTTTACCTTTGCCTTTGCCCCCACCACTGCTTGTGGAAGCTTGCTTCTTCCCTTTGCCTTTCTTGCCCCTGCCACCAGTGCTACATCCTCATCCTGCTCAACTGGCTTGGCTGCCCCAAGCTGACCTTTCCTGATCTCTGTCTGAATGCAATCATCCCAAAACCTCTCCCATGTGGGAAGGGTCTCACGTGCACAAACCCCATCAGCAAAGTTCAACCATGAACGGGGGAGGCCATTCAATGCAATCCGCACCAACTCAGTGGGTGGAATGGCCTCTCCAATCGCTACCAACTCATCTCTCACATTAGTAATCTTTGTGAGATATCTAGCTGCACTATCATTACCCATCTTAATGTTCTTCAGCTTCTCCTTCAGGACCATCTTCTGATTCTCATTGGTACTTTGGTAGAGATTGGACAATGCTGTCCACATCTCATGGGCATTGCTCTTTCCTCTCACATGAGGAATGCAATGGTCTTTGATTCCGTCTAGAATCAACCTCTTACCCTTGTTCTTTTTATTATAAGCTGTCAACTGAGTAGCATTAGTAGGCACAACAACAGGGTTCTGTGTGGTATGCACCATGATATCCCAGACTTCTGCCTCCTCAAAGATACTCTGCATTCTCTCCTTCCAAACGTTGTAATTTGTATGCCCATCCAGCCTATCCTCCACCCTCAATCCCAATGACATCCTGCTGTCCTAAAACTGAAAAATAGCACTGTTGTAGTAAAGATAAAACTGTTGTTTATGAAAAAAATCAGCTTGCTGGAATTTTCTGAGTGAAAAATCAGCTGCTGTAATTTTTCCTTTTGCTGTCCCAAACTGTCCTTCAGCACTCAATCTCTGATACCATGTAGAAATTTCTCATTTCCCACCTCGGTTTTCAGTTTCTCCTTATTTCTCCCATATAGTTAAATGCCCTTTCCCATAGCCATACATTTAACAAGCTGGAAAACGATAAATTCGCAGAAAACACAAATTCTGGAAATTTTACAGAATGCTGGAAATTGCAGAAATAAAAATCAACAGTAATAAACAGCCATTAAAACACATTTAAACACTGAGATTTTTGGTCAAGGTGACTTTGGAAAAACCCCCTACAACTCTTGGGAAAAACCAGTTTGAGAGCTCTTCTTTATTTCTAGAAAATGCCTTTTTACAGTAAGAGAAATATTCAGCAAAAATTAGCAAGCAAACTTTTACAACTTATCTCAGCCTTGCTGAAACGCCGCCCTGCTGAAACTCCGCTGTACAGACTTGCTGAAACTCCGCCCTATTGAAACTCCGCTGCTAAAACTCCGCTCTGCTGAAGCTCCACAGCTCACTGTCCAGAAATTTCCCTTGCTCTCTTGCTCTCCTTCTCTCAATCTGATCATGAAAAAATTAATGACCTTTTCCTCCTTTAATCTAACCCCAAGTGACTTTTGGGTGATTCAAGTGACTTTTGGGTGATCCCTAAATCCAATGGCTGAAATAGATTGGGATCTAAGGCTAAGATTAAATGTTCATTTAAATCTCACTTTTTATTTTTTAATTCACCCCACTTTAATAAAGACCCACTTAGTCATTTATTTCCAAAGTCACTTTTCCTTTCTAATTTTTCATTGACTTTATAAAGGTCACTTTAAAATTAGACTTAGTAACTTTATCACTTAAAGTCACTTTTTAAAATTATAAAGTCACTTTAGGAGAAAAATTAAATTCTTTTGGACACTTTTCCCTAGGCCAAAGATCAAACCCTAAGGGAACCACCTGTCCTCCAGTACCAAATTTCAACAGATGACTACTGATAGTCATAGCAGAGGTTCAGAGAGAAGCCACAGCAGAAGAAAGATGAAGAAAGAGGATGCCAAGGCAAATGGCAAGAGGATGAGTCAAGAAGAGAGAAGCCACAGCAGAAGAAAGATGAAGAAAAAGGATGCCAAGGCAAATGGCAAGAGGATGAGTCAAGAAGAAATTGACAAGGAGATTGCAAAGTTAAAAGAACAACTCAATGCATTGAGGAGAAAACTTGAGGAAAGCCAGAGACCAGGTTGGGTCTTGAGGAAGAAGCCAGTGAAATGGCATGAAATGCAGAGAAGGCTACAGCAAATGCAAATGCAAGTGAAGTGGCTGATGGAAAAACTCAAGGAAGTTGAGTTAGAAATGGAAGAATCCATTTGTGAACCAGAACAGGGAGAAATTCTGGGAGAAACTTAAAATGAAGACTTGAAGACTGAAACTTGAGACGAAAAGGTCTGATGATTTTAAATCTAACAATTTGTGTATGTTTGCAGGTGAAACATGTGAAGGACAATTTGTTGATATTGTCATAAAAGAGAAAGAAGACAAGCAAAATCCAAATTTTGTTTTGGAAGAAGATGAGATAAATAGGTCTCATATGCAGTTGGAGAAAGATATCAAGCAACTAAGTGAAGGGCTTGAGGATCTTGAAGAGGAGACCATCGAAGGATTTCTGAGTAATAAAGAAAACTTGAAACAGCAAGAAGATATGATGGCTGAAGCATCAAGTGAGACCACAAAGTCTTATATCTTTAAAACTTATAGTTTGTGTATGATGGCAAGTATTGTAGGAGAAAAGCAACCTTTTGAAGATATCTTCAGAGGAGATGAAATGTCATGGAAATGAGGAATCAAGATTTTATTCTAATGAAGAATGAAGAAATATTGTCTCAAAAAGGTAATCAATTGAGTTTGATTAATGTTATTGATGAAAACAAAATGCAGGAGAATGTTAATGCAGATGGTGAGACAAGGATAACTCTGGGAGAAGAGTTACAAGGAGACAGCAAGGCAAAATGTACTGAAGAAGAAGGACATCTACTAAAAGATGTTAAAGAAGAAGAAGTCTATGAAAAAGACTTAGCAAATGGAGAAAGGACATCTGATGATCTATCCATAACAAAGGAAGGTTTTGTTGCAAATGCTGCAGGATTTGGCACAACTAAGCCACTTAAAGATGAGAGAAGGAGATTCTGTGAAAGAATTCAATCCATGGAACAGAGAAGTTAATTTGTTGGAGAAAGTGCTGAACAGTCATGATTCAATCATGAAAGAGGGTAAGGATGATAAGGAGACAGCAAGTAAAGCAAGAGTCAGCATAGGAGTCACAACAAGCGTTGAAGCAAGAGCAAGCAAACCAAAAGTTGGAGCAAGCAAAGTAGAAGTCAGCAAAGCAACCAAGGCAAAAGTTGAAGTAGGTAAAGAAAACCAGCAGCAGATTGAAGAATTAGTGGACAGCAACAACGACCTGAAACAAAAAGAAGAAGACAAACGTAAGAAAAAGAATATGGATCAGTCCAAAGATGTATTGGAAACAAAGATTGAAGAAATGTGGCAACTGATGATGAAGCAGTTCAAATGGAGGAAAATGGTAGCAGCAAGAAGCAAGATCAATCAAAGTTTGAACCTGATTGACAAGAAGAAGAAAATGGAGCAAAAGACAGCAGAAGTGCAACAGCAACAAGGGAACAAAGCATGTGGACAGTTACAGAACAAAGTGTGGGATCGAGGAAGACAAAGACCATAAGGCACATGATCAAGAGATCATGAATATTTTCTACTTTGGGAGTCTAATGCGGGAGCATTAAACCCAAGAGGAAATCACTGTAATTAAGTAGACATAGGGGGGCATGTATTTTTAGGAAGTAGTTTTCCTAAATGATAAATTAATGTAATTTGGACCTTTAAGTGATTTAATTAGATATGTGAGAGAAATTGTAAGTGCTCTTGAATAAATGAGGACATGAGTGGGAGTAATGACAAAAGGGTTCAAATCAAATGTAACTCTTAAACAGTTCCATGATTCGAGGAACTAAGGAGATCCTTTAGGAATTAATTGAACCTAGAAGTGGACATAGAGGACCGAGAGGATTTAGGAGTTCAGTAGATATAGGAGTCGAACCAGGATAGTTCAACAAAACTCCTAGCATATATGTAAGCCTACAGGCAGAGTCAAAGGAGAGGCCACGATATTGAAGAACAAGCCTTTGAGAGACAAAGAAGTCTCAGTTGTAACCATTTGTTTATTCTTTGATATACAGAAGTTTATTCCTGACTGTGTAAGTGTGTGAAATGAGTGTTTATGAATGCATTTCATGTGAGTTCATAGGTTTTGTACATGGTTGCAAACAGAATTTTAAAGGATACGCAGAGGCACAAAATGAGTCAGAGGAATCATAGAAGGATCATTGAATCCAGTTGAAGGGTCCGAGGAAGCTCTAGAGGAATGGTGAACTGAGAATTCGATGAGTTAAGTTCAAGGGAAGCAGGAGAGCAGAAGGGTCGAAACTTTGAAGAAACTCAAAAACCATAGAAATCCGAGGAAATGGCATAAAATTTAGTTTAAGTGGAAGAACAAAGAAGTGAAGAGGGATGCTCAGGAGCCGTTTGATCACAAGGATCAACGGTCCAGATGATGTCGTGAGGAAAAGGGCGAAGCATCACATCGGCGGAATTATTTATAAATATTAAGTCTCGCAAACCAAAATCCAATTTACACTAAAATTTAGTGCAAAACACAGTCGGAATTAAGTTCCAGACTTGAAATCCTATAAAGAGCAGTTTATAACCTTATCGTCTCTGGAGAACTGGTCGGATCGACGATTTGAAGTGGTAAGGGTTCCGACCATAGAGGGAGCGATTGCAATAGAGCAATAGATCCAGGACCGTCGGATCGAGAATCGAAATCGACGGCCCAGATCTGATTGCTTATCACATATCGAGAGGTCAAAGGCTAACAGTTATGAATGTTGCGATAGTGCAATACGATGGAACACCAATACGCCGATAACGATGAAGCCGATCGGCGATCAGAGATCGACATGATCGCTTATCGGACTTCAGAAGATTGACGCAGCGGAAAGTTGATACAGAAGGCAGATTCGATGGATCTATAGTGGCGAATGTATACGATTTGAAATCCAGCTATGTATGAGTCAGAGCGGGATTTCAACATGTTTCTTTGTATTTGCGTTGAAGTGATGCAGCCTGGTACTAAAGGAAAAGTCATATATCGGGTCAGAAGGTGGTGAGGCATATATGCAAATATGACCTGTGAAGATCCCGATTACAATTGCGTTAGAGGTAGCCTTGGTATGTGTGCAGTGACCATACGAAGGGCGGAAGGTATGTTTACGTGTGTAATTTCCTTTGTAAATCAATTATAAAGGATTTAGCGCCAATATGCAATTTTGTGTGTGTATATATATATATATAACCAAGGTTATGAGAGGTGGTTATGTATATGCGATCAAGGGGATATGTAAAGGTGTTGAAGGGTTTTTAATTCCCGATAGAAGGATTTAGAATGAAGACTTTAATAGTCATAAACAAAGGCTTGAACCCTGTTTAAAAGTCCCAATATAGAGGTTTTGGCAGGGTGATTGGTTCCGATACAAAGGAACTGTTATAGTGGGTGAAATGAAAACTTTTTGATACGCAGAAAAATATATATATAAATATGTATTAATGAATAATTGACTGAAGATGATTGTTTACAGTGGGGGTTCCTGGCTTATATACCGCCATGGGCACCCTTTGGGGAAAGGGCATGATCTTATGATCGTGCCCTTTCGTCTAATTAACCTAAAATTAAATAATAACTTATTTTTTACATAACATTGCCTTCCTCTCAAAAGAATGCTTTGTCCTCAAAGCATATGTAACGACGGATGTTGTTGACAAAATGATTCATTCTCCCAAGAAGCGTCTTCTTCGGGTAAGTCCTTCCACTTGATCAGATATTCCTTGATTGTACGATGTCAAAGCTTTCTTTCTCTAGTAGAAGAAATACCTTCTAGTTCTAGAATGACCCTTCCCTCATCATCCAGGGATGGAAGCGTTGTTTGCGCTGATTGATTGTTGCCTAGTGCCCTTTTAAGGCAAGATACATGGAAGACGGTGTGAACACAACTTGTCTCTGGAAGGCTTAAACCATACGCAATCTTTTTGTTGATCTGATAAGGTCCATAGAACTTTGGTGCCAATTTGTTTTTTCCTTTCTATTTTAAGGATAATTGTTTGTATGGTTGGAGCTTAACAAACACCCATTCTCCGACTTCAAACTCTCTTTCGGTTCTGTTACGGTCTGCTTGTTGCTTCATACGATTCCTTGCATTATTCAAGTTTTCTTTTAATATTTGGACGATTTTTTGGGTTTCTTCTAGTTGATCTTTAACAGCAGGTAGATTTGTCTGGACAACAACTAGATCCTTCCATTTTGGGAGTTCATACCCATATAAAGCTTGAAATGGCGTCATTTTTGTTGACATATGATAAGTGGAATTATACCACCACTCAGCGAGATGTAACCAATTAGAAATGTTATTTGCAAATATGACCAATGAAGAGTCATTAGAGATACAAGATCTAATACGGAAGCATGAAAAAGTATTTCAAGACCTACCATTGAAGATGCCGCCTAATAGGGAAATTGAGCATACACTAGAAGTCAAGGCAGGGTCAGACCCCGTCAACATCAAGCCATATCGATATCCACATCACCAAAAAACGAAAATTGAGAGATTAATCCAAGACCTTTTAAAGTGTGGGATCATCTCGAAAAGTAAAAGTCCTTACGCTGCTCCAGTGGTATTGGTAAGAAAGAAGGATGGTTCATTCAGGCTATGCATTGATTATAGAGGATTAAACAAAATAACAATCAAAAACAAGTTCCCAATTCCCTTTATCGACGAAATGTTGGATGAGCTACATGGCGCAAAGTACTTCTCAAAATTGGACTTAAGATCAGGCTACTATCAAATTAGAATCAGATTGGAAGACATACCAAAAACGGCATTCCAAACACACGAAGGTCACTATGAATTTAAAGTAATGTCGTTTGGATTAACCAATGCACCAGCAACGTTTCAAGCAACTATGAACGAATTATTTCGTCCACATCTTAGGAAGTTTGTATTAGTATTCTTTGACGATATTCTAATTTACAGTAAAACTTGGAAGGAGCACTTGCAACATCTGGACAAAGTTCTTACACTACTTAAAGAACATCAATTTTACGCAAAAAAATCCAAATGCACCTTTGGAAAGGAAGAAGTAGAATACCTTGGACACATTATATCCCATGAAGGTGTAAAGGTGGACCCTAATAAAATCAAAGCTATAAAAGAATGGACCAAACCTATCAATATATCCAAGCTAAGAGGGTTCTTAGGTTTGACTGGATATTACCGAAGATTTATTAAAAACTATGCACATATAATTGCACCTCTGACAAATCTTTTAAAGAAGAATTCGTTTCTATGGGATGAGGAAGCAGCAAGGTGTTTTGAAAAATTAAAGGAAATTATGTCTAATGCTCTCGTATTAGCAACACCAGATTTCTAAACCATTTATCATTGAGTGTGATGCTTCCGATTTAGGTATAGGTGCAGTATTAATGCAACAAGGACATCTAATAGCTTTTGAAAGTAAGAAGCTCAACAAAAGAGAACGCCTCAAATCCACATTCAACAAAGAGATGCTCGCTATCATGCACGCACTAGCTAAGTGGAGGTAATATCTTCTAGGAAGTAAGTTTTCCATTCGAACAGACCACGACAATCTCCAGCATCTCCTTCAACAAAAAACACTTTCAGAAGAACAACAAAAATGGATTGAAAAAATTATCGCCTTTGACTTGGAAATACTACATAATAGAGGTAAAGACAATGTAGTAGCAGATGCCCAATCCAGGAAAGATGAAGAACCAACACTACTTGCAATTTTGGATGTTGTTCCTAAGTGGCTTAACGAAATTCGAAGTGAGTATGCCAAGGATCAAGAATTAACGGCAATAATCAATAACCCTCCCAACAACTCAAAATTTGAGTGGAAGAATGATATCCTATGGTACAAGGGAAGAATCTATCTAAATACAAATTCCAAGTTTAAATTTAAGATACTCAAGAAATCACATGACTCACTGTCAACTTGAGTGGAAGAATGATATCCTATGGTACAAGGGAAGAATCTATCTAAATACAAATTCCAAGTTTAAATTTAAGATACTCAAGGAATCACATGACTCACCGTCAGCTGGACATGTAGGATTCTTTAAGACTTACTACAATGCACATCAATCCTTCTTTTGGAAGGGAATGAATCGCGATATTCAGAAGTATGTAGCAGAATGTGACACATGTCAAAGAAATAAAAGTGAAAATATTACAACACCGGGATTACTTCACCCTTTAAACATTCCAAATCAGAAATGGGAAGGAATCTCGATGGACTTTATCAAAGGATTACCAGTATTTGAAGGCAAGGACAAGATTTTCGTAGTAGTTGACAGACTCACCAAATATGCTCACTTTATGGCAATAAAGAAATCATACTCAACAAAAGAAATTGCTGAAATATTTTGCAAAAATATATATAAGTTACACGGTTTTCCAAAAGTCATTGTGAGTGATAGAGATGCCAAGTTCAAGGGTAATCTCTGGAAATAATTGTTCAACCATATAGGAACCTACCTAAATATGAGTTCCGCTTATCACCCTCAAACAGATGGCCAAACAGAGGTTGTCAATAAATGTTTGGAGGCCTACCTACGTTGCTACGCTACAGAAAAACAAAATAAGTGGGCTCAATGGTTACATATTGCTGAGTGGTGGTATAATTCCACTTATCATACATCAGCAAAAATAACGCCATTTCAAGCTTTATATGGGTATGAAACCCCGAAATGGAAGGATAAAGCTGTTGTCCAGACAAATCTCCTTGCTGTTAATGATCGACTGGAAGAAACCCAAAAAATCGTCCAAATATTAAAAGAACTTGAATAATGCAAGGAAACGTATGAAGCAACAAGTAGACCGTAACAGAACCGAAAGAGAGTTTGAAGTCGAAGAATGGGTGTTTGTCAAGCTCCAACCATACAAACAATTATCCTTAAAACAGAAAGGAAAAAATAAATTGGCACCAAAGTTCTATGGACCTTATCAGATCAACAAAAAGATTAGCCAAGTTGCGTATGGTTTAAGCCTTCCAGAGACAAGTTGTGTTCACAACGTCTTCCATGTATCCTACCTTAAAAGGGCACTAGGCAACAATCAATCAGCGCAAACAACGCTTCCATCCCTGGATGATGAGGGAAGGGTCATTCTAGAACCAGAAGGTATGTTATCTACTAGAGAAAGAAAGCTTCGACAACGTACAATCAAGGAATATCTAATCAAGTGGAAGGACTTACCCGAAGAAGACGCTTCTTGGGAGAACGAATCATTTTGTCAACAACATCCGTTGTTACGTATGCTTTGTCCTCAAAGCATTCTTTCGAGAGGAAGACAATGTTATGTAAAACATTAGTTATTATTTAATTTTAGGTTAATTAGACGAAAGGGCACGATCATAAGATCATGCCCTTTCATCTAAATAACCTAAAATTAAATACTAACTAATTTTTTACATAACAAAGGGCCTTAACCATTCATGGTTTGAATTTTTGACTCCTTTGAAGAGTTAAACCCCTGGGACAGATGCATTTATGCAAATTCTTGCATACTGTGGGTATGTGCGGGGGTATCCCTGGCATCAAAAGGAAAGGCGTATCATCCACTTGACTAAGAAAGAAGCAAACCAAGCACAGAAGAAAGGAGACCTAAATTAGCCTCTCTATCCCACACATGCGAAGTTGCAGCTAGTGCATAAAGGTCGAAAAACATAGGCCTGCAGTAAAGGCCGAAATTTGTTGTTGGGGGTCAAAGTTGCAGAACGTTGTTTGGGTCGAAGTTGCAAAAGTTGTTGAAGTTGCTAGAACAATTTCATTGAAGGTTGACTTGGTCTTGGAGGGGTCTAGGTCTTGGGTCTAAAGGTCTTGGAATTTGTCATTTGAAGATTCTATAAGAAGAGAAGAATTTCTTGTGGGTTTTCCTCTCTAGAGAGTTTTGGCCATGGCTAGCAACCTATATCTTGTGTCCATTTGTACTATTGATCTTCATTGTGTCCATTTGTACTATTGATCTTCATGTTTTGATAGTTGTTTGAAGATAAGAACACTATAATAATCAAGAGAAGAAGAAGCTAATTATAAACCCTACAAGTTGAAGTAAAGTACATCACAAGCAGTTATCAAGTTAAGAGAAATCACATATAATCTAGTTGCCCTAGATTTCTTAACACCCACAACAAACATTTTTTGCTAGATCATGGATGATTGCAAACTTATGACAATAGAGAATCTTCTAAAAGAGCAATCCAAGGACCCTCATGGCATGTCTTATGTTGCACTGAAGAGGAATCCATATAGCATCTCTTCTTTGAATGTAGCTTCTCTAGTTAGGTTTGGTCAAATGCTTTTGTTGACCTCAGTCTCCATTCGCACAAGCCCAATACACAAAAGGATATGGTTTTATTGTTGAGAAAAATTACAAAGAATCCTTCAAAAACAAAAACATCCTAAGGCAATTATGGGTTGTTCTTCCTAACTTTCTCTATTGGAGAATTTGGTTGGCTCAAAACAAGGCTATTTTCAATTAGGAGCTTTGTAACAGCGAAAGCAAAAAGCTTCCTCTCAAAAACATATTAATTCAAGATGCAATTGAAAGTTAACTCATCAATCATTGGACCAAGCCAAGGAAGAATGATTTTGACAATTCTCCTTCTCAGCTCAATCCATAAATTCAAGCATTTTTAAGCTAAACAATAGTATCTAATGTCATCTTTGATTTAATAAGCAAGACTTCCCAGAGTGGAGAGCCAAGCAAAGATCCCACATTCTTTTCTTCGATGGAACATATAAAGGAACCCAAGGGTGGTAGGTGTAAAGGGATCATATTAGATCCTAAAGGAACAACAGAAATATCATTTGCTTGGGGCCTAGGAATATCCACAAACAATCAAGCCAAGGCTTATGTAATATCCTAGGAGAATTTTTGCCCTAGGGTTTCAAATTTCCTTTTTGCTTGCTCAATTGTGAGACAAACAAGCAGTATAAAAGGATTCCAAAATAATTTAACAACAATGTAACATCACTATTCATTCAGTGAATAATATCAACGTTTATCCAATCCACAATACCACTGCCATCCAATCAACAATACCACCGTTCAACCATTCTTCAACCAAATCAATAAATTTCCAGTCCAACCAAAATGTAGCCAATGAACAGTTTACACCTAACTACTAACTACTAATAATTCAGGACTACCAGTACAAGTCCGCAAATTACAGCTACTATTTTTCTTGCAGATTCTAGTCAGAGGACTTAAGGAAGTAACCTGAGTCTGAGGTCTGCTTTAGGAAAACCAATGCCAAGTTTAAGAACTCATCCATAGCTTATCTCAGAACTGGTACTATCTCCAAGGGAATTTTGTCTGCCACAACCTCGACCCAAGCCCTAAAATCAGACTTCAAGGAAGGCCTGACTCCTTTTGTTGAGCTCTAGAACCCGCAGATCAACCCATGTTTTACACCCCAGCCTTCAGAGATATGACATCCAGCTCCAAGAAGGTTAAGGCCTACTGTAAAATGGCCTAAACTTACAAGGATTCGGCCCTCAAACAGAAAGGGAATTATTTCACTGCTCAATGTTATAATTCTGATCTCAGAAATTACGTCTAACAGAGGAAAACTTCCTCAGAACCCTTTATACTCAGTTACAAGACCCGCACTCTATTCCAAGACTTCGGATCTGTGGAAATTGGCTTTAGGAAACCCTTTGTATTAATCATCAGGTAGCAAATGATATTATTGTCCTCAAAAAATGCCCAGTTTGCTATAGGACCCCACAAAATCCTTAAAAAAACTCAGAATACCAGCCCTAGATGTCTCAGATCCTATCTCAGACATGGGGTTTTGGTGCTTCAGATTCCAAAAGGCCTCGGCTACTACAGGAGGATTTCAGGGGTACTTCGTTCTTGCCAGCCTTAGGGATTGTGGCCTGCTTCAGACGAATAGCCACCAAGATTTGGCCACCAGTACTATGACCTGCCCAGGTAATTAGCTTCTGAAGAATTCCTCCAACCTCCTCAGATTTGTCTTGAGATACCTCATGTTACTTGTAAGAAGAATCAGTGTGCCAGAACAAAGAAACCAATAGAAAAGATAAAGAAGGGTGACTAAGTAGGGTGGGATCACCTCTACTGAAATCAGTCCAAGAGAAAAGGGGTCTTAAACCCTCAAAGCCTCAGGCTCAAAGAAGAACAGACAAAATGATCCACACCCATGATGCCTCAAGTGCTTCTAAGCCTCTTCTATTTATAGATTTCCATGAGGGGGGTTCTCTATAATTAATTGATTGATGTTCACACCAAGCCCCAACTTTGGGCTTTTTTTGCCCCAGCTGATACTTGTCCAACATTGGGTATTTTGGAATTTCCAATTTATCGAGGACTATAGCCTACGGGGATCAATAGGCTACTTCGTCCCTTGGGCCAATTAATCCCTCAGGGACATTCCAACTTATGCTCTTCTTCAAGGACTCATCATTGCTAAGGAATCCAAGATACAATCATTGATCATCATCAAAAATTCAAGTGTAATTATAAATTCAATGGCTTTGAAATCAATTCCAATAAACAACAAGCTCATCTTGATCATAGCCCAAAACGACAATGAGATTTGTAAGCCTATTGAACTCTTCTCTATGGCTTCCTATTGGCAAGGTAGAACAATGATGCAGCCCAGATTTGGAGTTTGCAATGACACCTAGAACATTCTCAAGCATTCTAAAATTCAATAAGAAAGAGTTCCTCTATTCCTCTAGTTCATTTTTTGGAAATTTGATCAATAGGTTCCCATATTTGGATTTTACCATTGATAACTTCCAAAGGGTGTTTATTTCTGGAATATTTTTGGAGTATGGTCTTCGGAGAGTTTTATTGGGTCCTGGGTTTTATGCAATGCCTCTCGTTTCTCTTCTCTTTCATGGCACCTGATTAGGCTCTGAGTGTTCAGAATTTGTTCCTCAATGGTCTGGTCTTTCAATGCATGAAACATGCTTCTCTGGGTTTAAGGGTCTAGAAGTGTTGGTAATATTAATCTGGGCTACAGAAAGTTCTAGAGACATAATGCATTGGTTATATTGCTGGTAGGATTGTGCAGCAAAATAATTCCCCTGTGCCAAGGATAGTTCTATTCGGATTGGATACAATTTAGCTCCGCCATCATCTGTTTCAGTTTTAGAAACAAAAGACTGCAGGGACCTTCAGGAGATTCATAGAGGTTTAATAAGACATGATGAGTCTCTCCAATGCAACTAGTCATCTCTATTCTCTGCAACCTCCAATGTTCACAAGCAAAAACACCAATGCACTATTCAAAATGCAACAATCATGAATCTCAGTCTATTCAGATTGGATACAATTTAGCTCAGACACTCCCTGTTTCAGTTTTAGAAATTCAAATAATATACTACAGGGACCTTCAGGAGATTTGTATAGCTTTACGAAGACATGATCAGTATATCCAATGCAACTAGTCATCTCTATCCCCTGTGACCCCCAAGGTTCACAAGAACGAACACCAGTGCACTATTCAAAATGCAACAATCATGAATCTCTTGGTCCAACAAACACAGAAAATCAATGTTCTAGAAGCAGAGTGCAGCATGTTAAGGGACATGGTCATCAACCTTGGCAAAGACCTCATTCCACTCTCAAACTCTATAGAAGAAAACTGAAAAAGTCAAGAAGGAGGAGACAGTCCATCAACTGAAATATGACATGGAAATGGAACAGCAGAATTCCCTCCCCTCCAACGTAGGCCAGTAGGAAAATTTCAACCATCGCCTGTTTCACTAATATCTTATGTTTCCAAACCAATTAGAATACAAAGTATCTTTTTTAAGTTTATTGTAAGGATTACCTAGCATGTAATATTTATAGACATTCACAAATCTCTTTATCTGGCTCAACAGAGCCACCAATTTTGTATGAAAACTCCATATCAGTACTTTTGGTATGCTATGGTGTTTAGCTCTGCTACAGCAATGTTCATATATTATTTTCCGGTTTCAGTTTAAAAAATAAAAAGACCAAAGAATTGGAAAATCACGCAAACCTCTCCTCATAAAATAATAAAAGGGAGCTTGAATTGTAGTCGGTGAACTTGTCAACGATACTAATCAGGGTATAAAACAGTTTATCTTTTTTCCCAAACACATACACAAAGTGTCTTGGAATGCAGCACATTCAAATTTCAGGGAAACTTTAAAATTATAGGTGAGGATATTATAATTTGTATATTTTCATTCGGTTCATCTATTCATTCATGGATAAATAAGACTAAATGGTGAACTGGTAGAAGGCATTGCTCTTGGGTTCAAGCCTCTCCCGTGTTAAATCAATTTGTACTGGATTAAAAATATTTACAAGTCTTAATACTGGGTTAAAGATATTTATGTGTTTTATGAATGAATAAATGAGATGAAATAGTGAAACGATAAAAATCATTGTTCTTGCTTAGGAGAGGTGTAATGTTAAAATCTCTCCCAAGTTGAAGTAATTTTGCGCTGGGTAATATAGCCTTAGGTTCATTACTCGATAATCAACTAAAACCTATGAAATTAAATTTTTGAAGATTTAAAACCCTAAATAAGCGATATTGTTCAGTGTTATCTTTACCCGACTCCGATCTGCCCGGGGTGCGTATCTGGATACAACTTTGTTCAATATTTGGAGCTTAACGTTGCGGTCGGCATTCAAATACTGAGGAGGAAGAAAGCGCTCCAACGCACTGAAGAGAGCCGGATGGTAATCGGACTGCACGTCTTCATAGCAGTCTGATCTATGATCCAAATTGGGGTCCTTGCGCAACCTTGTCATGGAATTATTTCCGCCTCTCTCTCCCTCGCAGTGTTCCTCCTCCTCCTGCGCCAACGCGGGAGCTTTATCAGAAGAACCATTGGACTTTGATGCACTCGATTTTTTCCTGCCGGTCCTCGGAGCATCCTGTGCCATTGCAATCGCTCGGGATCTAAATCAAATACTGCGACTGCAACAAGGAAATTAATTTCAAATTCTGTAAACCAAGGACTCCGAGAAACCCTTAAACCACTGGGATGCGGGTGCTGTGAGAAGCAATAAGCATGGAAGCGCCCACTACGTCTGGTACAGGAAGAAATTATATTACGGTTGACAGATGACCAAATTGGTAGGGAAAACGGAAATCCCAACCGCCATCGAAGAGTAAACGTTTATATTAAATAATTACAAATTTTTTCATGTCGGAGAAGGGGGAGTAGCAAGAAGGTCGGACAACTATACCAAATATATAAATACGATATTCTGATGAGCCGTCAACCCGGGCTCAATTTCGCTCGCCAGCCAAAAATCTTTGGAATTTTTTTTTAAATCTGACATTAGGAATGTTTAAATTTTTTTTATGAGGGTGGAAATAACGGTTTATGATAGTAGGTTCAACCATTGGAATACCCACAATCTTTTTTACGAAGGTGGAAATAACTGTTTATGATAGTGGAATACCCAAAAATCTTTTTTTACGACTGTGGAAATAACTGTTTATGATAGTGGAATACCCAAAATCGGTGGAAATAACTGTTTATAATGGTGGAATATCCAAAATCTTCTGTGACAGTGGAAATAAATTTAACATTTGGATTATTCTAAATTTAAAATTTTGAAGTTTGAGAATTGTAATTTAGATTTTTTTTATTTATTAAATTTTAATCAAAATTTTTATTTTTATTTTTGGGTAAAATTTGTTTTTAAAATTAAAAGGGTAGAGTATGTATGCTTTAATAGATTAGAAGTCAAATCATTGTGTGGATGTAGGTCTCTTGTCCCACAAATAAAAGGGTCTTATACACCAATTTGATGTCTAGCTTGGCCGTGACTTTAAAAATGGATAATAATAATAATAATAATTACATTACACTATTTTGATGAAAACTCATAACAGTACACTATTTTGATGAAAACTCATAACAATACATTATTTCGATGAAAGCTCATCACTTGAAAACAAAAGATACTAGGAAATACAAGGCTTTATACTTGGAGACATGTTATATATATTACAAGGTAAATACTTGTAGCATTTTTTATATAGTACAAGGTAAATATTTGGGATAAAAATATTATTTGGTAAATATATTTTATTACATGCACAAATAAATGTATTTATTTTGGAATAAAATTATTAAAATTTTGATTTAATTATTAATATATGGTATTCATTTAATTTTAATAAAATATTTGTTCTCAATCTAGTAGTCTTGTTTGAAAGCTAATACAAATATTTATTTCAAAAAAAAAAAAAAAAAAAACCTTTACAGAATATCCACAAAATGTTTGTAATAATAATCATAGTAATGAATGGAGGGTTGAGATTTCTTTCCAAGATAGTTATGTTATTTTTTATTTTTCAATTTAATTTTATTAAATTAAATTAAAATTAATTGTACAAAAATATTTTGAGTTTGAACGGTAAAATGAGTTATTGTTTTCTGGGCATGTATATTGGCCATAGTATTGTATCCAAGTTTATTCACATATTAAGAATCTTCATAATAAATGGGTTCAATTATTATGGGTTCAATTGGTGGTTAAGAATCTTGGTACGTGTTTAACCGGGTTCAATCTTGGTGGTTAAGAAACTTTTTACGTGTTTAAATGGGTTCAAACTGCGGATGGCTCATTAAATCAATGATATATATATATATATATATATATATAAAGCTTGTGATTTCAATAAATTTCTCCCGATTTTAGATAAATTAGACCGGAAAAACCCATGGGAAAAGCTTCCAAAAAGTCTCACTAAAGACAACTCTTTTAATTTATAACATTTTTCTAGTTATTATTATTCTTATACATATAAGATATATATAAAAGAGACAAATGTCATTTGGAGATATCTTAGGTGGTCATATTATCCTCATCATTCTCTCATCCTGAAGATGGATCCCACTTGGGATTCGAAACGTCGATTCAAAAATGATAAAACTGTGGATTCTCCGGTCAATTATTCAAAAGATCCTCTCTATTGTTAAGCCAAGAGAGTAATTCCACGAACTAATTGTATTTTTGCATTAAGAGAGAACATGGATATATACAAGGAAAATGAGACTATTGGGATTCATCTCTCAGTGTCCCTTCATCTTCCAATTTCCTTTGTTTTGTTGTTAACAATATTTACATGGATTTTCCTAATCCCAAAGATTAGGTGTCAACATTCCCTCCCATAACCTGAAGGGATGTTGGTGAGTCCAAGCATCATTATTGATCTAAAAGACTCATTTTACAACTTGGTGATGTGTAAGCTTGTCCGTCCATCTGTGCTCAACATTTTTGAACTAAAAATAAACTACTCTCTAAATAGAAAAGTAATGTCAGCGATAATAAAAACAAAGACTAATATGGTATAATATAATATAATTTCATAGTTAGTTTCGTATGACATAATATAATTTCATGTAAATAAATTAGAAGTAGAAAAAATGTGTGAGTAAGATGTTTAAACCTTATATTTTACAAAAATATTTCAACAAGGGATTTTTTTTAACTAATTTGAATATCTAAGTTAATTAAATTATGTGGATATCAATTTATTTACACATTGTATTTTGTACTCTAAAAGAAGTTTTCACTTGAAGAAATTTGATCCCTCTCAGCGCATGTTAGATCCACAGTTAGATGGATCTTGGCTGGTGAATATTTCAAACTTTTCTCTAAATCCAAACGCTTTGGTGAAGATATTTGCAATCTGCTCATTTGGGGAACAATGTCATAGATGGATAGCCTTGGTCTCAACATGATGTTGAATCAGATGATACTTTGTATTGATGTGCCTGGTTTAATCATGGAAACTTTGGGTTCTTGGCCAACTTTATTGCAGAAGTGTTATCAATCAAAAGACAATTTGAATGCACTTGTTTCTCCTGCAAATCTTCCAAAAAAATTCTGAGCCACACAATTTCCTTCGTTACTTCAGTTGTTGCCACAAATTTTGCCTCAGTTGTGGAACCTTTTAGAACTGATTGTTTTCGTGACCTCCATGAAGTAGCTCTTGATCCAAGACTCGTAACATAACCTGAAGTGGATACTTCAGTTTCTTTATCTCCATCAAAATATGAATCAGAGTATCTAATCAAGTTGAAGTCATCCACCTATGTATACTTGAGTCCAAAGTCTTGATTTCCCTTCAAGTACTTTAGAACTCTTTTTGCAGTAGACCAATGACCCTCACAAGGCTTTTGCATAAACCTAGAGAGGATTCCAACAACAAATGAAATGTATGGTCTAGTAGTGGTCATGTAGTTGAGACTTCCTACAAGTTGTTTGTACTTTGTTGCATCCTCAAATTCTTTTCCTTCAGTGGATGTGAACTTTAAATTCTGTTCCATTGGAGTAGTCAAAGGATTGCAGTCAATCATGCCAAACATGTTCAGCAGATCTCCAATGTATTTTTTTTAGAGAGGAATCTAAACTTCAGAGGTTGGGTTACTTCAATACAAAGATAGTAGTGAACATAGCCCAAATATGTCATTTCAAAACCTTTCATTGGTTCTTTTTTTATGGATGCAATGTAATTCTCATTGTTCTTTGTCATCAAAAAATCATCTACATACACCACAAGATATTCAATTGTTTTGCCAACTTTCTTGACAAACAAAGTTGCATCATCAAAATCATAGTGTTTAAAATTGAGTTTTAGAAGATGCTTAGTCAATTTCTCGTACCAGGCTCACGGTGTTTGCTCGAGGCCATACAAGGATTTTACATGGTTACATATTTTGTGTTCCCGACCTTTCACAACAAATCCCTTTGATTGGGATATAAAAACATTCTCTTTCATATCTCCATTCAAGAAAGCATTTTTTACATCCATTTGATGGACTTTCCAATTGTTCTGAGTTGCCAAGGCAAAGAGTGTCTGGATGGTAACCCATTTTGTTGTGGGGGAGAAAGTCTCCTCATAATCAACTTCTTTCTTCTATGCAAAACCTTTTGCCACAAGCTTGTATTTATGCTTGTCAAGTGAGCCATCTACTTTACACTTGTCCTTGAAGACCCACTTGCAACCAATTGGTTTGGTTCCCAATGGAGGATCAACCAACTTCCAGGTGACATTCTTTATCAAAGCATCATATTTTTTTGCATCGCTTCTTTCCATTCATCATGAGAAACAATTTCTTTGAAGGAAGTTGGTTCAAAATTTGTAGACAAATATAGTTCACAATCATAAGAAACATCCATATCAACAAGTGAATCAATATCATCTACAACGCCTCCATTTTTCTAGTTGAGCTTCTTGTTCCTATCTTTCCAACCTCATCAGGACGAACACTTTCAAGTGTCTTTGTGAGCCAATTTGGAGGACCTTTCTAAGATGGCCCAGGATACTCAGTTGACTGAGATAGGGCTGAATCAAGATTTAGCCTCCCAATTCTCTCAATGACGTCACTCATAGTGTCATCTTGATTAGTGGTTGGAGCTTCATGCAGGGGAGATAATGCTTCAAAAGGAGATTCTATAGATTGATCCAGTATAGGGATCCCCTTTTCAAGATGTGGAATCTCAAACTCTTGAAAAGGCTTTGCATGTTTGAATTTATCCAAGCGATCAAGTTGTCGCTCAACAACATTGCTAGTCTTGGAAGATTCAAGAAAGATCAGATCTCTAGATATTATAAACTTCTTATTCACTTCATTATAGAGACGGTGTGCTTTAGAGGTATTTGAGTACCCCAATAAGATACATTTGCAACTCCTTGCACCGAGTTTGCTTCTTTGCTCCTTAGGCATCAAGACATAACAGGTGGAGCCAAAAACCTTGAGATGTCTTACCGGAGGAATGTGGCCATACCAAATTTCATAAGGAGTCTTGTTTTTTATAGCATGAGATGGACACCTATTCTTAATATACACAACACATAGAACTACATTAACCCAAAACATCAGCTTAACATTTTTGAAAAACGTCATCGACTTATCCCGTATTTAAGATTGTCTTGTTCATTCTTTCAACTACTCCATTATGTTGGGGATTATAAGACACGGTTGTTTGATGTTTGATCCCATGCTGGTGAAGATAGTTTTCAAATACATTTGAAGTATATTATTTTCCATTATTAGTATGAATAAAGCCAATATGAAATTGTGCATCATTTTCAATCCATGCATGAAAGTTCTTGAATGTTTGAAAAGATTCAGATTTGTTCTTCAATAAATAAACCCAACACATTCTAGTGTAGTCATCAATAAATGTCATCATATATTTATTACCATTTGCAGAAGGAACAAGCATTGGGCCAAATAAATCAAAATGAATGAGTTCAAACTTTCTATGTGCTCTCGAATGAGAATCATGAAATGATTGTTTGTTGTGCTTTCCTAAGATACAAGCATCACATTGCTTAAGTTTCCTAGGAATAGTTGGTAAACCAACAACGCCATTTTCCTTCTACAAATAAAGGTTGTCATAGTTCAAGTGTCCAAATCTAGCATGCCATAAAAGACTTGATAAAATTGTACCTTGGTCCTTCATCATATTGAGAACTGTATGAAAACTTTTGTATAGAAGCAGAGGTTCCTTGCGGCTTCAATAATATTTCTTCTTCTATCCCAATCACGACAAGTAAGTGATCTGATTCTTTTTTTACCTCGACCTTGCCATTAAATATGTGAATGGAGTGTCCTTGCTGGAGCATGTGGACCAAAGACAACAAGTTTCTCCTCAACTTTAAGATGTATAGAACATCATGTAGAAGAAAGTCTAAAAAGACCGGGTAATTTGAGCCTGATGGGTCCAAGCCCCGATGGCTTGAGTTTTGACTTGTTTACATAGTAGACTACTTCATCAACATTTCTGATGCTAAAGCAAGAGGGTCATCATTTTTCAACTCAAGATTGAACAAATTTGCAGAAGGAACAAGCATTGGGCCAAATAAATCAGAATGAATGAGTTCAAACTTTCTATGTGCTCTCGAATGAGAATCATGAAATGATTGTTTGTTGTGCTTTCCTAAGATACAAGCATCACATTGCTTAAGTTTCCTAGGAATAATTGGTAAACCAATAACGCCATTTTCCTTCTACAAATAAAGGTTGTCATAGTTCAAGTGTCCAAATCTAGCATGCCATAAAAGACTTGATAAAATTGTACCTTGGTCCTTCATCATAATGAGAATTGTATGAAAACTTTTGTGTAGAAGCAGAGGTTCCTTGCGGCTTCAATAATATTTCTTCTTCTATCCCAATCACGACAAGTAAGTGATCTGATGCTTTTTTTACCTCGACCTTGCCATTAAATATGTGAATGGAGTGTCCTTGCTTGCACATGTGGACCAAAGACAAAGTTTCTCCTCAACTTTAAGAGGTATAGAACATCATGTAGAAGAAATTCAAGAAAGACCGGGTAGTTTGAGCCTGATGAGTCCAAGCCCCAATGGCTTGAGTTTTGACTTGTTTACATAGTAGACAACTCCATCAACATTTTTGATGTTAAAGCAAGAGGGTCATCATTTTTCAACTCAAGATTGAACAAATTGATCATCAATTGAACAACTTCAAGCTGAGAGTGTGAGTCATATAATTCCTTTAACTTCTTTGAAGCTTCAAGTGCATTTGAAAATGGCGAAATATGACGACTCACCTCTTCATTTATTGACACTGCAATTAAGGCATAGGTATTGTTGTTCTTGTTTTCCCAAATGGAAAGATCATTGTCTGAAGTAGGCTCTTCATGTGCATTGTCTCCTTATCCTTCCTAAACTCCTTTCCAAAGTTCATTGAAAATTCGGGTGTGTTTTATGTTCCTAAACCACTCATGATAGTTATATTTGCGAGAGAAAAATACTCCCACAATAGAGATTAGTGAATACATCATATAATCTAATCTATGACCAAAATAATTATAATAATCACAACAAAAAACTTGATATATTTGTAATAAAATTGACTAACTATATTTTCAAAAATCATTAATTAAAATAATAAGCTCTTAAATATATCCTCTTGGTATATTTAATTTCATACACATATTATATGCTTATTACAAAAAGAAACTCAACGAATTCTGATGCATTGTTTATATATCATTACATTACGTTATATGCCACGCCCTTTCCCTTTTTAAAATCCATTATATGCCATGTTCATTATATACCACGACCTTTAAAAAAACACACACACATATCATCACACCACTCATAAACTACAAATTTTTTTAATTCCAAAATATACCACTCCATGTAATATGAGCATAAAAAACACACACACATATCATCACACCACTCATAAACTACAAACTTTTGTAATTCCAAAATATACCACTCCATGTAATATGAGCATAAAAATCTCAATGAATATGAAACGTAGCACCACCTTAAGGGAACCATTATGTCACGGCCTTTTTTAACTAGGGAGTGCACATAATTCAAATACATGCACTCACCGAATAATCAACGTAGTCTTTAAAAAAATACGACAGCATGGAAAATCACACAGCTTTGAAATGGGAATCACACCCTGCACAAAAATTGTTCAATGCACAACAACACATACCAGTGAAATGCAAAGCATATTCAATTCAACGCAGGAACATGACCAACAACATTAGAACACAACCATCACATATGGTCTTCCATTGTGGTCTTAACGCACAAAACGCCACTGCTCAACGTAGGTTCCACAACTCAAGAGTTTAATAAATGCATAGTCCAGTGGTAGGTGTTATCATTCAAGTTTTCTCCAAAGTTGTAAGAAAGGAAAGGATGCCGAGGTAACCACAGACCAATCTTTTATATACAGAATCTAGCCAATCTGTATCGAGAGAAGGCTCTCTCTTTATGATTTAGCTTTGTTTTTAAAGGCATTAGGCTAGTTATGAAGTTCAAGGGTTTTGTTTTGAGTTTGGGTGGTGAGTTTCAATAGAACAGAGGGGTAAGACAGAATAATTCAGTCCATTGGGCATGATGGAGTCAAAGGGAAAGGCTTTCTGGATTTGGTTTCTTAACAGAGAATGGTTTCACATATTAAGGTAGTCAAACAGGGAACAAATGAAGGATTGAAACAGATGGAATGGGCTCAAATGGGTGAAGGGCAATTAAGAATCCTTCAATCTATTGAAAGAGGAAAAATGGATGATTACTGATAAGGAGCAGTTAATAATTCTTTAACAAATAATCAACATGGAAGAATCATGAAACATGAGCAATTAAGATTTCACTGCTTATTCTAATTTTGAAGAAAACACAGAGAACAATAAAGACTGAAACAGAGTGCAATCAAGCATATTTTGAAATTAACCTTTTCTTTATCATTCATATTTATGAAACACAGATGATATAATAAACTAAGAAAAATTGTAAGACACAAGATATAGGGGACTTATTGATCCTGTGGTTGATTCAAGAAATCTGTGACAAGTCTTCTGCTTCAATTCTTCATCCAGTAAGCCCGACAAAAGTTGGATCCAGCAACTTATTTATTCCAAAAATTTCAGTATTACAACACAGTCTAGGAAATCCACACACCACCCCAATATTCTAATGGAGCAGGTATTTATACAACAAAATATGTACAACCTATATCTCATAACAGTTGTGAGATAATATCTAGGTTTAACCTAAAATAGTTTACAAGTGAAGATAAAAATAACTAGGAAAAAATATCTGATGTTGTGTTGGAGGCAAGCTCTTTAATTCGGCTGGCAGCTGTCTTCTGTAGTAGCTCTGCGTCGACTACTTGTCTTAACTGCGCTCTTTAATTCTGATTTGTTGTCTTTAATTCTGCTCTGACATCTTTATCGTTGATCTGATACACTTTAATGCTGAACTGATACTCTTTAACTGTGATATTTGTTCATCTCGCCTCTAGCAATTTGTGTCTTCTAAAGGTCTACTCGTTAGGGTAAAAATAAACCATTTCTCTGGTCGACAATCTGCTTGCGAATTTCACTTTAATCCAAAGGAGTAATATCCTTTTCCAAGACTTTTCCAGATTTGCCCTGATATAGTCCGTTGTTGTTTTGAGGGTGCTGAACCTTTGTCTTCTGTGATCAAGGAGGAAAACCATACACTGGAGGGTCGGTTGACAGGCGGAGGACCTCATTGAAGTAGCTTTTCTGGTCAGGGGTCGGTCGGGACTGAACTGTGAACTCGGAATTTTTAAATGCCTGGAGCGCGATATGCACAAAAATATAGAAAAAATGATGATTTTGCCCTTTTATTCGACATAATGAAGTTCTAGCGGGAATTTTAAATTTGAAGGACGGATGACGTTAGCAGTATGGATGACGTCAGCGAAAGTATGGAGGCAGGTGACGTGGCGGGTGATGTCAGCATAGGACGGAGGACGTCAGCGGGGGGTGGTAAACGGTTTTGCCCGCACCGCTTTTGGGGCTGAGCAGTTTCAGGCAGAGGGCAAGCGATCATAGCGGGAGCACGACGCGTGGTAGAGTACGGGCGCCAAAACCACCAGTCGATTACGCATTAAAAGCTGGTAAAAAAAGTGGGTTGTGAAATGATCGTCAACCGTCGGATGTGAGGGCGCTGATTGGATGGTGTATGCGGTTTGGAGATGGCGGGGGGTTAATGCGCAAGGCCGAAACAAATAAACTGTGTTTTTAAACGTATCGGGTGGCTTTCATTGGTTCGCGGGACTGGTTATTAATTAATCGGAGGTTAATTAATCCCATGTGGCACGCAGGTTTAGGTTATTAATAAATTCCAAATAAATCTATTAATCCCCGACAAAACGTTTATGGTTATATTTCAACCGGGGGCGGGAATATGTAATGATATCGGGATTTTTATTATATATACATATTATGGGAAGGGTAACATTTTACATGGGATTTATATAATAAAAATTAGAGTTAATATGAAAATAGAATGAATGCGCGCTAAGTATAAAAACAGTTCACTTTTGTAGTTTAAACTTAGGCTCAGGATGAATAAGGATTTTCATGAGGAATTTTTTGCCATTTTTCATAAGTAAAATGGGGTTTTACTTAGGTGATGCTTTATGAAATGGAAAGAGTGGCTTGTGAGTGATATTAAACAGATCTTAATACCTTTGGGGGAGTTAGTGATTGATTTGGGGAAAAACAGGAAGGGGAGTTAGTTATGAAACCTTGCCTCGCTTGAGCTGCTCCAAGTCTAATGTCCGTCATGGCACTTGTGATAGGAGTGAAAGTTAACACCTTTTTAGAGACAAAATCCATCACAAGTATCATTCTGCAACACCCATATACCTACCCTGCCTACTTTAGTCCTACATTTTTTCCTTCTTTATTTGGGTGCATTTAGACTGGCAAACCCTTTTCAATCTTCTTTTCTTTGCATGGCAAGCCTACCTAAGTCTGCACTTATTACTTCCAAGGGCTCGATTAAACTGTTGAGCTCCTTTGCTTCTCTACCTATCTACTTATCTGCCAAGATTAAACAGTTTGGACAGATTTTTATTCTCTATCTCTAAAACATGAAATTCAAACATGAACTAGCCAAGATTAATTTGTTTGACCATTCATCAATTGTGGCATGAATTTGACAAGCTGTACACAATGCTTTATTTGCATAAAAATGGAAAAGTAGTGGCATTTTGGACTAGCACACTTTCCTGGTCTTTCTTTATTTGGGGTTCATTTCTTTCACTTTTTTGACCATTTCATTCTTTTTACCCTTTGATTTTTCTTTTAGGGTATACCCTCTTTACATTTTTTACATTTTTTGATTTTTTGATAATATGGAAAACTTTTGCAACAAGGAAAGGGATGAACATATTATAGAGCTCATCAAGTCAATCATGAAATATGGCACCTATTGGTATAGGAGTATAACAATAGGTACAACATTCAATTCATTACAACACCCAAAGCAGCCCAAACTATTCAATGCAGAAAGCAGAGGACCCTTTGTCCAAACACAGAGAAAATAGGGACATATGACAAAATATGACAGGGAATAATGGCAAGAATAAGAGTTATAGGAGCACAAGAAGCTAAAATGGGGTTGGCTCTTATACTATGGAGAGTAACTCCACGAACTAATTTTATTTTTACATTAAGAGAGAACATGAATATATACAAGGAGAGGGAGACTATTGGGATTCATCTCCCAGTGTCTCTTCATTTTCCAATTTCTTTTATTTGGCTATTTATAATATTTATATGGATTTTCCTAATCCCAAAGATTAGGTGTAAATATCTACCTAGGTTCAAATCCCTACTAGTGATATGATGAGTTTTGATGTCTTAATGAATATTGTTTTAATGGCTTTGAGCACGAGAACATAACTCTTGAGTGAGTATAATTGTGGGTTGGCCTAGTACCAGCAACCTCACTCTTGCCTTCAAACTAAAAAGGAGGTCGATTTCTTTCCTTGGAATATATATATATATATATATATATATAAGATTGAGCAAATTATAAAGATGTATAATTATAGATGGTAACATTGTATATCATAAATAACTTAATACAACAACTCAAGCAAGCATGAAGATCATCAACAATTTTGGGAACTCCACTCATCCTCTGTGTGATTCAAATAGAATAGAAGATGATGTTACTCTACAAGGTGTGCATGGTCGGTGAAGGCCATAATGAATAAACATGGGAGAGGTTTTGTCCATACAAGCTTGGTACTGTTGGGTGTGGAGCTTGATTATCTTCTGTATTCAAAGGTATCGCCACATTGGACCCCAGTTCGTTGCCGCCCATAAAATTGCCTTGTAAAAGTATAGTAATTTCTAGTCAATCGGGCCGTTCATTAGACGAAGATCTGACGATAGAAGTTATGTTTAAGTTAGGGTTTTTTACCCTAGAAGGCAACCCCTCACTATATATGAGGGAATTGTATTGCGTCTATGTAGATCTGTATTCTGAGTGAGAAAGAGAGAGGAGATTGAGAGTGAAGAGGGTGTTACAGCGGATCTGTTGTAGGTTGTATCTCTTCAGTTTGCTGGATAATATAAAAGGAAGGACTGGTTGTTTCTCCGTGGACGTAGCCCAAACTGGGTGAACCACGTATATCTATGTCTCTCTTGTTTTACGCATTTTTTTTTCTGTGTTTATATTTTTGCAATATTTTATGTGTTCCATTGCTTCGTAATATATAATTTACTAACAGGTACCACCTTCAATATTGTGAGGACACAACCATTGCATCATTTTAGTCCACCATTAGGAATAACCCTACATTATCGAGTCATTGTGATCCTCGATCTTGAGCCAAAGTGGGATGGATGACAACTTCAAAAGATCAACCTATGGATAAATGGTGAAAGGATCGTTATAGATTAATAAAACTAGTGAATTTTATTTATATAAGAGACTGTGAAAAATGCACACATAAGGGCTACATAAGTAGATCAATCATGTAGTGTCAAGGAGCTGCAATAACTTGCACTTTGTAATTAACAAATTTAGAACAAATGGTGATGTTACTTTTCAAGGTGTGCATGGTTGGTGAAGGTCATAATGAATAAATGTGGGGGAGGCTTTGACCATGCATACCTATTATGGCCTTTAAGGTTGCAAAAGAAACCATTGTTGCATCGTATTAGTCCACCATTAGCAATAACCCTGCATTGTCAAGTCATTGTGATCCTCAATCTTGAGCTAGAGCGATATGGATGACAGCCTCTGGAGATCAACTTACGGATAAATGGTGGAAGGCTCCTCATAGATTGGTATGTTTTTTCTTTACAAAAACTAGTGAATTTTATTTATATAAAAGACTATGGTAAATGCACACACATGGGCTACATAAGTAGATAGTCCTTGTAGTGCCAAGGAACTATAGTAATTTTCTCTCCATAATTAACAATTTCAAAACCACCCAAAATACCCATTCATATAAAGATTTACTAGATAGAAAAGGATTGCAACCCTCAAATTACGGAATTGGTTGGTTTACAAATTGTCCATTAATTAAAAACTATCATTTTTCTTCTAAATGGGTAGCCAAATTAGCCTAGGAATCGGCCAATTTATTGTTGCGTCGTCACATGTCGAACCATTCAATCTTGTAGTTCATTTTTTCAACCAAAGTTCTAATTTTGCTAAGAATGGTTTCAATCTGAGATCTCTGTCCTTTGTTCCAAATTTCATGTGTCTCGTGATGATAAATGAGTCCCCTTGAACAAGAAGAGGCCTTGGATGGAATGTACAAACTAGGATAATGCCTCGTAGAAGAGCATTTGCCTTTATTGAATTGTTGGAAATAACTCCTAGTTTCCATGCATATTGTCTATAAACTATTCCTATATGACGAAAGATTGTCCCCTCGCACTTTCCTCCCCCTCATGAATTGGTATGTTAATCTTCATGGATATGTTCATTTCTACTACTTGCTTTTTACTTTCATTTCTATGTCTATCATATATTTTCTCTAGTTTGAAGGCCATATCTACCTAATTTCACTTCTCTCGGTTGCTACTGCCTTTCTTCTTGCCTCCAACTTTTTTCTTTATGTTCCTAACCTCCATCTCAACTCCTATTATGCAAAGGCTAGGATAATTTGTCACTTCCCCCCTCCCCCCGAGTCTTTGCTTAAATTGGATCTTGTTGTTCTACCTAGTTCCTTTTCTTCCCCGACCCCCTCTTCCTTTTTCTCTTGGTGCAATCTCCTTGCACATTGTTAAGTGCTTATTTCCCAACCTGGTCTTGGTTATGTATATCTTTGAAGCTTATCTAGTGATGCATCCTTCCATCATGTCTAAAGGTCATGTTGGACACCCCTACTTCCAAATCACAAGTGACTTATCACATCCTGAGATGGTTTGATATGCAAAGATGAAACCATTGTGTGCAAAGTCATAAGTCAGACCATGTCAAGTGGGTGCACTTCACATGTTGTCAAACTAAATCAACACCTAATCAACAACAATATTACATATGATATTGTGTAAAAAGGGAAAGATTCTACCACCCCACAACAACATTATTTCACAGCATGTGACTGATCGTTTGGAAGGTTGAGGAAGTATGCCCCATCACTTTGATTTGATCATTCCCAAACAACCATTTGTCAAGAGCTGCAGTTATAGAGGTTGAGGCCCAACTGTAGATATAGTCAGACACTATGGGAGGAGCAATCAATTGGGTGTAACTAGTGAATGTGGGTGTTGTACAAATGAAATCAGAAGTTTGGGAGGTCTTTGTGAAAACTGGATGGGTTGAGTTTCTTACATGATTTCAAGGACACGATACAACCATTGCCCTAGAGTTTCCACAAACATTTAACGAGGCTTAGGCTCTTATGTAGCAACTCACAAAAGTTGTGAATGAAGAAATAATCACTATTGTTACTAAGCTCTCATGAGAGGGAGAGGCATGGTCTAAATATTTTTAAATTTCCAACGAATGTTGGTCCCCTTTCTTGCAGAAGTTGTCACCATTGCCAGACTCGAGGAAGGGAATTTGTTGTGAGGCCTTCCTCCCCCTCTTGGAAAGATGTGGTGTTTGTAGTTCAAAGGTTTGTGACTTGCGAAGGTAGGTACAATATGGTGTACCACTACCATGTCAAGATCCTCATGCATTTAGTGGGGCATAAGCCTTTGAATATGTCAGACTATTTGTTGAAGCGTTTAACCAAGATGGTGGCACTAGTAAGACGAAAATAGAAAAACTCTAAATTCGGGCTATGTCATCAAGGATTAATCAATACTTTAATTGATGTTGAAATGCACGATTTAGATATACCCTGGGATGCTTTTTATTTAAGGAGTTTGAAGCAAACCTTAGACAAGCGTTTTCAATTTAAGAGGTAAGCGAATCCATAGGCTCCTTCTGCATCAGGATGTTGGTACTCAACCAGGGGCTCAACAACCTTACAAACCCTAAAAAGGTAAAGATCTTACACATAACTCAAAAACCTCAAGTTTCGTTGAAGAATTAAGCATTATACCATTAGATGGGGTGGATTCTTGTATACCAAAAGTCACAATAGAAGGTCTTGACAATTTCATGAGTGATGAAGTTACCAAGCTAGTGGCTCCACTACAAGCAGAGGATATTCTAAAGACTATTGTCGAAAAGCTACCTCCCACTTTGATAATTGGAACTAATGACATCAAGCCAATGAAGGCTAAGCGAAGTAAAGATAAGGTTTTGGCTCCAAAATTATTCCAATTTTGTAGCCCTAGTTATCAAAACCTCCTTAAGAAAAATAAAAAGTTAATTTTATACAATGAGAAACTTAGGGTTAAATTGTGTTAGAATAAGCCGAAACCTGATAACTTCAATGCCTTGCTCAATGTTATTGACCATGAGAAAAACCTTGAATCTAGGGCCAAAACATTCTCAATTGCATGTACAAAGGAGGATCAACAGATTATTAATATTATTTTAGACGATATTCTTACAAACACTTATGCCTTCCTATAGTTGAAGCTAGATATGCCTCAGTGGCAGACTAAAGATAACCTCTTTGATTTTGGGCATTATCAATAAAGAAAATCACCAATAAGTCATAGAAAAAATGAGACAAAGGTGGTTTTCCATGTACATGACACAGAAGAAAAATGGAAAAGTCAGATTACAAAATGAAAGGATCTTTATCAAGAGGAGCAAAAGCTTAAAAAGGCAATATGTGAACTATGCATGGAAGCTTCTACTTATCATGTACCCTCCAGGGTATACCTCATCTACCTGCATGATTTATGGATTGCCTTTTGACTTAGGCAACTTAGGGATGGCCATCCCTATGAATTTGATCAACCATAAACCTTTATTAAAGTTTATCATAATTCAAACACAATAGAACAAAATCTACTTCGTGAACTTTACTTGTTTAATTTTGTCTTACATGATAACACTCGATCGAATCCTAACCCCTTTGTTAGGAATCTATAGTTAAGAGCCTTTATTTCTTATATAACCAATTTGGTAAAATGGAAAAAGGCCTTTTATTTTTATGCCCCTACAGATATTGAAGCCAGGTTGATGGTCAGGGGGGAATATCCACTTACTAGATTGGTTGTTAATGATTTGTTAAGACTAAGAGATTATCCAGTGACTCTCACTCTATTCAACATAATCAACATTATGTTGTCATAATATCATGAATTAGCCTCCACCCATTCATTATAGGCTCTTCTTGAGGCACACGACATTTGGGAGGTGTTGCCACCATTTTTGCGGGATAAACATCCCATGGGGTATCCCCACCTTGGCCTTACCCTCAATAGGGAAATGTTCTACACTTATACTATGCTTAAGCATGGCGCGCATTGGGTGGGACTCTGCTTTTACTACCCATTACTTTGGTGCCCTACAAGATTTTACAGAGCTCCCGTTCAATGGGATGAAGAAGAGGAGAGATCTAACTAGATGGAGATGGATAAAACATTGGGATATTATAATCCAGGAGAATTTGGACACCCTACCTATAATTGGGGTGACTTACATGCCAGAATTGGTTGGGGGAAACGACGAGTCACTGAATTGGAACTCTTTTGTTCACTAAGCTATCACTTTTGCCCAATTTATCTCTCTTTTTCCAACCTCTTATCATTGTATACACTCTTTAATGCTCATACAATTGCATGTATATACATGCTTGTTAAGTTCTCTATTTCTTTGTTTTGGTTAGAATTAAGGGTTGTTGAAGAAGTATTAAAGTGTAGGTTTCATGTGGCTTATTGTGTATATATTGTTATGCTTAGAGTTTGGTGTGCATATAATAAATGTTGGATTGATTACAGTGTTAAAAAGTGTTCCTAAGCTATGAGGTTAGCTATCAACAATCATATCATAATTGATCAAGAATCAAGAGAACAATTCTTATCGAATAATTGAGAACCTTATCGTTTAATCAAGGATCGAAGTTTCTTGTTAAAGGCCGAGGATTTCCAAGGGCCTTATTATTTTGATTGACATCAAGGAATTTTGTTAAAGGCCAAGCTATACTATTATTTTGCAACCAAATCTAAAAAGAAACCTCAACTATATTGTAGTTATGAGTATCAATCTCACAAAGATAGTTGTATAAGTCAGGGAGGTGCTTTGACACCAAGTATCATGGGCTAGTGGGCCAAGTTGCATGGAAGAGTATCCACTCCAATTATGTAGGCCATCACAAACCATTGGGAAGTTGATGTCCTATGCATGTGGCATTTCCCCAACTCTAACTAGCTCTTGGCATCTCAAGAGTGGTCACATCTACTATTGAGCAAAACACAAATTAGGACGTTCACATTGGCTCAATGTGCAGGTTATGTAGCCATTGATAGATTTCACGTTAACCATGCAACTGGAATATGTTATTGTATGTTGTTTTACTGTTATCACACTGCTATTATTTATGTTTGGTCCACCAAGTGGAGTCACATTGTTTTCACAGTCTGAAATTAGAAACCTGAACTTTTATATATATGAGATGCCTATAGCATGTATGTACGACTAGTTTTTATGAACTCTGTAGTTGTTGTTTTGTTTTAGTATATAATAGAGATTTCAAGTCGTGAATGTAAGTTCTACCGAGTTATGTGATTGTGTTTTCATGAGCTAATGAGGAAAAAATTAAGATTTAAATTGAAGATTGTGTTGATTACTTAATAGTGTTAAGGCACACGCTGACCTTGAGCAGGGGCCACTCAAGGTGCGGTTTTGTGACAACTTTTTTTATGTCTGTTTTTGCAAATAGAATTAGATTATGGTTTATGTTTTCAAGCATTTGAATACGTTTTATGTTAAATTAATTTCCATTCAGTTTCATAAATTATTATAGAAGTGATTGTGAGGTTTCATGCTCTTTTCAAGTTCATAGATCAGTTGTTCAGGGGATATGTCAGCCTGCTTTAAAAGTAGATGCTGCATAATTGGGTGTTGTAGAATTGCTTGGATTCAAGTCCACCTAGTGACACCGAGCTAGCCACCCTTAAAAACAAATTTTGGGTGCATGAGGCGCCACATAGCCGCGTAGTGAATTATCCTTAAGCGAAGCCTTCCATCTGAGTATGCATCCCCATGAGTTCCTTTGCTTAGGTTATTGAAATAACGTGAGGAGCTTGCCCCTTGTGTATATTGCATAGAGTGCCCCACAAGTTTACCAACCCCAGTTTGACAAATTAAGTGTATTGTGTAGCCTAAACCATCATTAAAATAAGAAACATATAAATAGAACAACAAGGTTTGATCTTAGGTTTTGCCCATTCTCTCAAAATTTTGGTGTTTTGGTAGAAGCATTGATTCTTTAGGAAATTCTAGTAATTTTTCCTCAAGTTTCCCTCTTTGTAGAGCCTTGGTAGTAATTCAAGACTTATTTGGGATTGGATGACCTTTTTAATGAACTCTGTATCCAAGCCAAATATTTCTTCACTGTGCAAGTGTTGTTGTATCCGGATATACGAGGGGGTATATTTCCAATCTCATTTTTGGATGCCTCCAATGATCTGGGCATCCGAATGGGAAGGACATGTACTCATTGGAAATGGTTTGGATTTAGTTCAGACCATATTTTGGGAGATGCACAATTCATAACCGGAGATCCAAGATGGGGCCCAATGTTGGTGGTTCATATGCACAAGGCCAGATTTACACATGAATATGAAGGTATTCGGGATCTAGGGTTGGCATGCGGTGTACATCATTGTGGAGCCCAGAAGTCCGCTAAGTTGGATCTCTCTCGATGCAACCAAGTAATTTGGGAGTTTGGGAGGTCTAAGGTGTGTTAACAATGGAAAAATGTGTTACATCCTAGATTACTCTAGAATTAGACATAATGTGAAATTTTCGCATAATGCTAAATGGGAGGACCCGATGAGCCCTATGCCGAGTCCACATGGCAGTGACCACGTGGAGCCCTAACATTGCCCACCGCTCATTGCCTATTTTCCTTTGTTTAACTTTGAATGCCACGATGGTAACAAATCCGAGCCACATGACCTAGATGTGGAGGCAGGCCCATTTATGATTACTTGTCAAGGTGACGTGGAGACCACGTGACCTTACCACCACTGACCGCCACAACTAATGTGTAATGTAACATTGAACAAGTGGTGGTGGTGGGGCGGTGATGTCAATTGAAAATTTCTCGTTTGTTGAGGTTGTCAACTAACAAGATTTCTCAATGATAAAATATGAAAAAGACCCAAAGCGATAGAACATTGTAAATAAATACCGAAAATAACAAAGCAAAATAATCTAGAAAATGAAAAAAGAGTGGTTTAATGAAAAGTGTTCATTAAAAAGGGAATCTGAGGAAATAATTCTTACTTATAATATTTAATAATAAATATGATGGAGATTATAATAATATAAACTAATTTTAATTTAAAAAAGTCTAAAATAAATAAATTAATTAATTAATTAAGAATGAAAATTTTACAACAAATTTATAGAAATAACTATAAAAATAATTCAAATATTTGTTTTGATAAATCTACAGAAATAACTATAAAAATATTCAAATTTGTTTTGATAAGCTATAATTTTTAGAAACCTTATTTAATAAATAAATAAATACAAAAAGAGAAGAAAGATAGATAGATAATACATAGAAATGGTGATATGATTTACTAAAATGTGAATTTATTGAGTGATTTCCTTTCTATAGTGTGATCACAAAGTCTACAAGATTGATGGTTTGTAGGGGTTTGCGTTCTTCTGAAGGTTAAAGCATGTGTGGGGGCCCCTCATCAAATCTGCAAACTCGATATGTACCCCCTTTGATTGTTAGAACACACAAACTGGGATTGGCGTGGCAAGCACCACTGTGATCTGGTAGTGGTCACATGGAAGCCATGAAAGAGGCCTGGTTGACATGGATCTGCCTCTAATGACATGGTAGAGCCATGTAGATTTCACATGGGAATCCCATGCTAACATGGCATTATCTAATTGGTTAAACTTCAAATGCACGTAACTTTTAATCTGAGAGTGAGATTGAGATCAAATTTATATCACTAAAGAACGCTTGATGAGATAAATGCAATGGTAGTCATTTTTTTCTTTTGACAAAGTTGAAAGATGAGGAGTCTTTTAACCCCATCTTCAAGATAAAATTTGGAGTTCGGGTTAGATTATCGAGTATCTCCTCCCATAATGTGAGTTAGTACAAGGCGGGGGGGAGGGACTGTTACACTTTCCACTTTGTCTTCTCTTCCTTAGAAGCATCTTGTTGTTCCTTCTTCTTTGACCCACTTAATTTTCCTTTCTTATGACCATGGTTCTCTAGGTAATGTGCTTATACACAAGCCTCATCCACCGATATAGGCTAAAACTTCATCACTTGCTTTTGCAGATGGATATGTACACCCCTAGATACTTGAGGAGTGTGTCTAGGCTCTTTTGGGAAATACCCAACATTATAGCCATCTTTCTTAACTATGTGGTATACTCTTTTACATTCTACACCCACTTCTGCCTAAAGTAATGCCACTAGATCCAATGGTCCTTTACATTCTACACCCGCTTCTGCCTAAAGTAATGCCACTAGATCCACTGGTCCTTTACATTCTACACCCGCTTTTGCCTTAACTAATGCCGCTAGATCCACTGGTCCTTTACATACTTGATAGGGTAAAATTGTGACTTTGTTATGGTTTTGAAATCTTCCCACTTAGTCATTGGAGGATCTCCTCCAACCTCAAGGTCTCCATGTGTATGTCCCACTAATTTAGCAAATGACCCTCTAATTTTAATCAAGCAAATGAAATATTATATTCTTCCTCTATATGATGGACACTAAAATAAACTTCTACTTGATGTAACTAGTGAGTTAGCTTCAGAGCATCAATCTCACGTTGATATGATTTGATGTCAACTTTTCTTCCATTTTGAATATGGTCTGTGAATGTTTCATAGCATTCGAACTCGGTTGATCTTTTTTAGGTTCTTTCTTTAGATCCTTCTTTTTTTCTTCTTCTGGATCTCTTGATCTCCCCTCTAAACGAACCTTTGCATTAGAACCCCCATATTCTCTGAATAACCAAATCTTATTGGCTAGTTCCATTATAGTGAAGCTTAAATTATGGTTTATATCTACAACTTGTGCATTTAGTTGTGAAAACCTCTCTTTTGTCGGATCGAGAGAGTTATTCACATATTTTTCAGCCATGAATAGGATTTTGTGACTTTGGCTTAACTGATTTGGATTCCCTACAACTCCCCACACTATACCCAAAGAAACTTGTTCTTATACCAAGATGATTCACAAATTGTCGTGGATATTCCACCAGAAAATTTGTCACAACAAACTTCCTAGAATATATTAGAGAATCCTAAATATACACGATGAGGTTTTTTTCTCAGATTTACGGATACGTTAAAACTTTTTATTGCATATGTATGCAAATTATAATTATGCAGAATATATTGTATAGAAATAAAAGCTTGCAAACCACAATTGATACAAGATATATCTTGGGAAATCCTTTTGGGAGAAAACCTAGCTGGAAGGTGAGGCTACTTTGTTCTATTTCTATGAATAGAAAATGGATGCAAGTACAAAGAGGTAAGGCATGTGCCTCATGGGCTATTATAGTGCACAAATCCTCTCTGTTTATTTTGTCCCTATCCCTCTTGGATACTCTACTTTTCTATGGAACAAGACAAACTTGAAAAGAATGGAACCCATTTCCTCCTAGTGAAATAGTTATAACACAACTTGATAGCCTGCTAGTGGTTAAGTTTGGCTCCATCAACTCTTAACTAGAGTTACAATATTGACTCTTCTAGAGTCTTCTTCACCATGATCACAATCAATCCTCTATTGTGACATAATTTTGATGTGGTTTATCACTCCATTTGTCCTTAGGAAATCCATTTCAAGTTGCTTTTGATATCATTTTGCTATATTTAGCATAATAAACACATTCCCTAAGGTATTATGTTTGTATTTCTATTTTTTATAAAATTATGGAATAATTACATTGTAAAACATAGTTATAACAACAACTCTCATAATTAATCATATGTTCTTCCACATATAGGCCACTTACATGAAATCTGAAACATGATTTTGTTGCCCCGTGTCCCACGATGAACAAAATCCTATCTACTCGACCATAATACACCTTGAGGTGCCTGGTTAATGTGAAGTGAAATTACACAATTTAGTAGCAAAAACACAAGGCAGTTATGGTATTTTTGTTCATATTTTTATTTTTATTATCTATTATTTATTCGATTCTCTCCATGATAGAGCCTTAAACAAGATCATTTTTATTTTATTTGATTTATCTATAGTCCTAGGATAGCCCACATTGATTAGCAAGGAGGATTTTTGGGATTTTAGTTTTATTTTTGCTTATAAAAGCAAGTAGATAGTGCTTGCCAAGTAAGTTGGTATTTTCAAGACATTGAAGAAATAATTTGTAAGCTTAGACTTCAAATTTGAATCCCTATTCAAGTTTATTTCATATAATATATCGAGCTCCTTTGATTTCAAACCATTGTTAGTCACTTGGTGTGCTTGCTAACTCGTGGAGGGGCCCCACAACTGAAGCTTATACTCTCAATTTTGTTTGCTATTTGACTTGTACATGCTGGTATATCTTCTTTGTAAGTGTTTCTTTCATGTTCATACCTTTTTAAATTTCAATTTACATTATCTTGTGCATACTAGCCATTTTATGCTAATGTACTTGTAGCTTACATGTGAGTTTCTCGTCATATTTTACTACATATTGTTGTCCATACTTGATTATACATTGGTGTTAATATTTCAGTGTTTAAAGTATTGTTCATAAGGTATAATTATCATAGGGTAGTTTCTTCCTATGAGGACAAGCTAGTTGACAAGTTGAGTAAAGGGCCAGGAGTGCCATCTATTACCTTTCTTGGTGGATAAGGCCCTAACTCTTTCACAACTTTTCACTTATTATTGCATCAATAAGGACCATAGTTCCTTGCATTTCCTAGATTCACTATTCATTTTTTTCTTTCTTAGACTAAATCAATGACTTAAGCATACACCAACTAAGAAGTTAAGTAAAAGACTATTTGAGTGTCCATCCACTTTCTCTCTCACGATTGAAGAAGGCCATAGTGTATTCTTGTCTTTTTAAGTGGTGTTAGGTTGAAGTTTACTAGATTGTACTAAATACTACCAGAGTTTCCAACTGTTGTCATCAACAAGAAAGGCCCTAGTGCATTACCAATCCATTCAACCAAAAACCATTAATCATTCTTTCCAATTATTGTTGTAGAAATTTGAATAATATAACACTTATTCACAGAGATTATCCTGATTATACACTATTTGCGGAATGCATGCATAATACATAACCTCCTCTACCATTGATCATCAATTTGCGGAATTAAAAAAACAATCGCATGCGCACATTGAAACATCAATCACACATATCAACACAATATGTAATGGGGAAAGAATATAGCTGAAAACCCCCAACTATCTGTATATTATAATGATAGAGAACATGTAACAATACATAGTACAATACTCCTCACAAATACTCAGTACTATCTCCACATGCTACACAGAAACTAGCTCAGATCTGAACAAGTCACGGGTTCAAATCTCCTCCACTGTTTGCCTGCCTCTACTGCGCAATCCAAGTTCAGAATAGATCAAATCCAAGTTCGAATTCCCTTGGCTTGTACTGCGCAATCCTCATTGGCAATCTCAATCAATGATTGTGCAAATCTCATGCACATCTATAGTCACAACTGATAGTAGTCTCACCCTTTCACCCACCTCTAACACTTGTCTCCACTGAACTGTCCATGCACTGAGTTAACTGATGTATTCTTTAGTTGATTTATGAGTTAATAATTAGTGAATTAATTAATAATTAATTCACATCACTCATCACTAGTGTATTTGGCAGTTAGACTAAATACAACTAATTCAACTAAGTCAAACTGAACACAACTCCATCAACTCCTCAATCAACTCCACCAAACTCAATCACTTGAGTTCTAATTGAAGTCCATCATGCAATAGCTCAACTAACCCATAGGAAAAGCGTATTTCCTTCTGGCAGTTGCATGTGCCACATCCGTAGCTCGAACTGAAGTGCTGCAAGAGGATAAAATAATGTTTATAGTCCAAATATTATTAAGAGCTAATAATATTCGACTGTTCTATTTTTTGATTGGCAGTCTAAAAATAGACTCCGCCCATATGTCTAAAAATAGAGGTCCATCTATTTTTACCAACATGACCAATGATCCATAAATAGCATCCTGCAACTCATAGACCATGATGCATATGTCTAAAAATAGACATAGTCTAAAAATATACTTTGCGCCAAAAATAGCCTGCGGGCCCACTTAGTGAAGGCGACTTCTTTTCACTAAGCTCCATCATCTTGTTGCATTTTCAACAATTGTCATTTAGAAGCATTTGAGTGTGAGAACTTGCGAATTATTGAACACGAGTGCGTAGAAGACTATGATCTAAGTGAGGGGCCTTATTGCATGCCCAATCTTAAGTGTTCATATTTAAAGTGTGTGTGATTTATTTCCTAAGAAATGTGTTTAGTTTAAAGTTTTTTTTCATGCTTTCTTGGCTTAACTTTAACTTTTTCTAGAATTTTAATTTTTGACTTTGATTAGATAATGTTGATACTTAATCTTGGAAAGTGACAATGAATCTAGCCTAGCTCCTTATATATTGTATTGTGCTTCTAACTTTACAAACAAATTGATTGATACAAACATTATGTCCTAGTTTATGTACTTAAATTAGCTTGACAATCACGTGGCTAGCCCCTTTTCCATGTGTTGAACCCCAAAATTGCCTCTTTTTTACAACCTTCTTATACTCCATTCTCCCTTTTTTTGACCTTCATAACTCTAACTTGGGTATCATTTTACAAGGTTTATTGCATAGCAGGTACATAATCATCTTCTATTTCATAAATATCATTTGTCTTTATTATTTAAATCAATATTTACCTAAGCTACTGAATTACAATGATTCTGCAACTAAGTTTAAGGTTTGATGGGTTGCAAAGCTTTCGCTGAAGAACAAGGCATATGGGCAAGTGGAAATTAGCTGGTACAACGATTTGTTCCTATCTTCATAACCTGGATCGATAAGGAAGACACTGTAGCAACTCAATCAAAATGAAATTCAACCACCGAGGAAGGTGAATCAAGCGAGCGAGGAATTAATGAATGCATATATTCAGCCTCATGATTTGCTTCGTTGATAGAAAATCATGAGGAAATCACGCTATTTTATCTTTTAATGTTAATTTTAGTCATTGTCGATTAGCATAAGGACGTAATACTCTGAAACAATTATGCATAGGAGTTTTATAAATTTGCCTCTTGGCATGACAAACACATATTTGGATATTGTTTCTAAATTTTGTTCTTGCAATTAAAGACGCTATTTTATTCCTCTGTTGTGCGACTTAATGCATGGTTAATCATCTCGTGAAGGCATTGTGTTGACACCTACTTCTCGCAGGAGGGCCCCCTCGAGATAGTAAGGTTTTCTTTTATTTGCAATTAGTATTTTATTTTGTGTTTCTTGTAGGATTTTGTTAATTCATTTAATCACTCAAGTTTTGATTTTTGAATATAAGTTAGGATTATTTTGCAACAGGTTTATTTAATCATTCTATTGTTGAATGAAGTGAGATTTCCTATGCACATGGACAGAGTATAAGTTGACAGAGATCAGTGACATAGATTTACATTGCAGTTGTATAAAATCAGATTTTCATTTACATAGTTAATCTTTCTTTTTGTCAAGAGTAGATCTATCTACATTGTTAAATTTCATTTTCGAGCAAGTGTGATTTCATTTTAAAGCAAGTGTGTGTGTGTGATTTTATATTTAACAAGTGTCAAGTTTATTTCAATAAGAGGGTGATTTTTCCTTTAAGCAAGAGAAATAGAATTGATTCCATTTTTATGAGTGATTTATTTACTTACATAGCTTTAGAGAAACATGTGCATTTCGATATCTCAAATTAACTTAGGAATCATTTAAGTAATAAGGACTCCTAGCACAAACAATGCACATACATTTCATGAGTTTATTAGCCCTGGTTGATAATTCATGTAAGTAATTTAACACCAACTAAATTACCAAACATTTTGGCATCGTTGCCGGGGAAGTGTATATAGGAGTCTTTTTCTTTTTCTTTTCATTAAAAAATAAATAAAAAAATAAAAATGATATGCATAGGGAAAGAGATTCTAGAGGTAGATTTGTAAGTAGAGGTAGGAGTTCAATTCCAACATCATCACTCACCCCATCACGACCTCGTAGTGCCACACCATCCACCCAAACTCATATTCCACAATTGCAGGCAGACATAAATTTCCTGAGGTACTTATATTTAAAATCCAACCTAAAGATTCACCAACTTCTTCAACAGAAGCTGTAGTAGAAGAAGAAGATCCTACATCCCCAACTAAAGGAGTAATTTTCTATCTTCAATTGGAGAACAACTTCTAGGACAAGAACTAGAAATCCCTAGTGAAGAGGAATAAGAAGAAACCTATTTTAACATTCCATTGATAGAAGAACCAGAGGAGCTAGAGCAAGAACTAGAAAATCCAATTTTGGAACCTTAGATTAGTTTTGAGGAATCTACAATGGCAGGAGAAGGGGAAGGAGAAGTACATAATGTGAATGGTGAACAACCTAGGATTGGAGGTGGAAGATGAGGAAATAGAGGAGGTGGAAGAGGTGGAGGAAGAGGAAGAGGAGGTGGTAGAGGAGATCCAGAACCTTTTGGATTTCCCATCTTCGATGAAGATACCGCAACCATAATGAAAAATATATCACCCTTCATCCTTCCTAATTTTCATGGATTAAGAAATGAGGATCTTGAAACATTTATTTTTGAGTTTGAAGTCTTGTGTAGATCCTATGACTACTTGCTTGATACTCAAAAGTTGAAATTGTTTCCAGCCACTCTTAAGGATTCAACATTAAAATGGTTTATGGGTTTAGGAATATATTGGGAACAAATGAAAACTGCATTCATAGAAAATACAAGTATTATTGTATACCTCACAATCTTAAAGATGAAGTCTTTAAAATGATGCAAAAAGAAGATGAAAATCTTTAAGACTTCACTGAAAGATTTGCTTATAATGTAAAAAGGGCTAAAATGCATAATCTAGATGAAGAAACTTTGAAAGCTCTCTTACTAAAATCTATTACAGATGAGTGGTTAGATCTTCTCGATTTGATGGATAAAGGAGATATTTCTCAGTTATCATCTGGGGATATTTGTGAGTTATGCATACACATCTCAAGAGGAAAGGAAAGAACTGGGAAAAATACAAGAGACCCTTTTATGTTTAGGATTAATAAATCGACAACTGGGACAGTAAGTAGGGATGAAATAGGCAATTTGCTTGACAATTTTAAAACTAATATTTTAGGGAGTCTTAGTGAACAAATAGATACCCTTAAAGTAAAAAACAAGCAAAAGGCTGAAAATGCTGCATTATCTATCTTTTGTCCAAAATGTAGAAAGAAGCATGCCTTGAGAAAATGCCCTCTTAACTTAAAAAGTGTGGAAAGCTGTGTTATATGTGCAGAAAATCATGATACAAAGGAATGTCCTTCAATACCGAGTCTTAAAGCTGTCTATAAAGAGGAAGTAATGCCAAATCAAGTAGAACCTCTTTGTTTTATTGCCAAGAGACCATGGAAAAATCCACAATCAAATATGACCTAAGGTTTCAACACTCAAAACATATGCATAACCATCACAAAGTAATTGGACTACACCCTTGCCTTGGCAACCTTGGCCTCAACCTTGGGCACAAGGATGGAAAAATCCTTATGGAAAGTACCCTCAATATCCTCAATTTCAACAACCTTACCATGTTTTTCCACCACAATATTTTCCTCAGCCTGTTCAACCTGAAAATCCAAACCCACAAATTTCACTACCATTTCCACAAAAGCCAAATCAGGTCCCTGCTTAGCCACTTCCAAATCTAAATAATAAAACTTCACAATCTATTTACAACATGGAAGGGCAAATTTTCTAAACTTACATGATAACTCCATTAGATCTAAACAATGTCCAACTTAGATTTGGTAGTGTATTGGAAAAAAATCACCATCCGTTGTTATCCATGACTCTAAAAAAGATGACCTCTCTGAGAAAGAGACATCTTCTCATCAAGAGGAAAATTCTCAAAAACAAACCACCCCTGTACATTCTGATGATATTCCAATAAACTCAACTCCCATTATAGAATTACCTTCAATCTCTATTCAAAATCCACCTTTTCCTGAAAGATTGAAAATTGATAAAGGGGTAGAAAAACAGATTGTGTTGCTTGATTATGATATGATAGATGAACTGAAGAATATTTGCATAAAAATTCCTTTGTCACAAGGTATCAAAGAAATACCAATATTTGAAAATACAATTAGGGAGTTAAGCATTAAAAAACCAGGAAGAAAAAGGAAAGAAGTTAAAAGAATCCAATTAATTGGAAAAATTGCAGATATCATGGTGGGAAAAACAACAATTCAAAAATATCTAGATCTCGGAAGTCCCATTGCGAAAACAAATATTAATGGCGTTAAGATTCCAAATATATTGATTGATTTAAGAGCATCTATCAACATCATGAGTAAACAAACTATGAATCAATTGGAACTTCCTAATCTTCAATATACACCTACATTATTGCAATTAGCAGATAGATTTGTTATCAAACCTGATGGTGTGTTAGAATATGTATTTGTATCCTTATATTCTTGGGAATATCTTGTTGATTTTATGATCTTGACACCCAAGAATAATCTAGGAGGGCACCCATTGATTCTAGGAAGACCATGGTTAGGTACATCTGATGCTTTTATAAGTTGTAGATCTGGTGATATGTTTATCTCTTATGGAAGTTTGACAAAGAAATTCACATTATATCCTCTTGCAAAAACAATGATAGAAGTATAAAGTGAAGCATGGATAGAAGATGATAATGAAAACTTTGATATACGACCAATTTTTGCCACTTCACAAATAGATGAAGAAGATCAAATTTTGAATTTAATGGAAAATAATGAATCTTCCTCATATTGTGAACAAAATCACAGTTTTCAAGGACAATGTAATATTGAATATCTATCATCTCGTCAAATGGCTTTACATTCTATGGAGAAATTTTGCAATTATTTAATAGAAAATTTTCTAGGGAAAACTTCGAATATTAAAGATAATTTGGAAAAATCTCAAAAGAAAGAATTAATAAAGATGTTGCAAGAACATTCATCTGCTTATGCATGGGAATACACTGATATGATAGGAATTGATTCTAACACTTGTATGCATCATATCCATATTGAAGAAAATGTCAGAACAATTCGACCCCAAAGGAGAATGAATCCAAATCTAAGGGAAATTGTTAAAGAGGAATTACAAAAATTGTTAAATGTGAATTTCATTTATCCAATATTAGACAACCAATGGGTTTTACCATTGGTAATTGCTCTAAAAAAGAATGGAAAATGGAGAGTATGCATTGATTATAGGGAATTGAATAAAACTACTTTAAAAGATCATTTTCCACTTGCTTTTATAGATCAAGTTCATGATACATTGGCAGGGAAAAAATATTTTTCATTCTTGGATGGTTTTAACGAATGTAACCAGATCCAAGTAGCTCCAAAAGACCAAGATAAAACAACTTTTACCTATCCATGGGGAACCTATGCTTACCGAGTACTTCATTTTGGGTTATGTAATGGACTTGCAACATTCCAAAGGGCAGTTCTAGGTATTTTCTTCGATCTAATTCATGATTGTGTGGAAGTTTACATGGATGATTTCACTGTCTATGGAAATTATTTTGAAGAAGATCTTAACAATTTGGAAAAAGTTCTCATTAGGTGTAAGAAGAAAATCTCTCATTAAGCCATGAAAAATGTTTTATGATGTTTACTGAGGGAATTGTTTTAGGCCACGATATTTCAGGAGATGGAATCAAAGCGGATGCATCTAAGGTAGAATTAATTTCCAAGTTATCAGTTCCTACGTGCCAAATGGACGTTAGAAGTTTCTTGGTTTTACTGGCTATTATGGAAGATTTATAGAAAACTTTACAAAGACTGCCTCTCCAATTTTCAAATTGCTTACAAAAGATTGTGAATTCATTTAGAATTCTGACTGCCTTTTTTTTTTTGAAACATTGAAAGAAAAGATTTCAGAAGCACCCATTTTAAGATGACCAAATTGGAAACTACCTTTTCACATTTCAAATGATGCCTTAGATACAACTTTAGGAGTTGTATTAGGACAAAAAGATATAACTCACGCCATTTACTACACAAGCAAAAATTTGACTCCTAGAGAGTTAAATTACATTGTAACATAAAAGGAGTTTTTAGTTGTTGTGCATGGCATCAATTCATACATTATATCACTGGTTATGAAACCTTCATTCACACAGATCATTATGCAATTAGATATTTAATGAATAAATCAATTACTAATGGTAGAATTACAAGATGGCTATTGTTATTACAAGAATTTAATATTACTATTTTGGATAGACCTGGAAAACAAAACACAATTGCTAATTTCTATCTAGAATCCAAAATGATAATAATGATGTTCCTGTAGAAGATAATTTTGCTGACGAATATCTTTTCGCAGTATCTATTAGATCTCCTTGGTTTGCAAATATTGCTAATTATTTGGCTATAGTGAAGTTACCATCATACTTGTCTCCTTAAGAAAAAAGGAAGGTTATTCAAACTAGTGCATCTTATTCATGGGTCAATGAAGAATTGTACAAGGCAAGACCTAACTTAATCATTCGAAGTTGTGTTAGAGAAGATGAAGTACCAGAGATATTAAAGGCTTGTCATGATGATCTATGTGGAGGACATTTTGCTGATAAAAGAACTACTTATAAAGTCATTCTCTTAGGATATTATTGGCCTTCTCTTTTTAAGGATGCTAAGGAATATGTTAAGAGGTGTGACAATTGTCAGAGATTGAGGAACATGTTCCTTCAGATAAAATGCCTCTACAACCTCAGGTACTTATTAAACCTTTTGAGAAATGGGCTTTGGATTTTGTTGGTCCAATCAATCCACCATCAAGACAAAAAATGTACATTCTTGTTTGTACAGATTATGTCACAAAATGGGTAGAAGCTAAAGCACTTCCTTTTGCTACTGAAAATGTTGTAGTTTCATTTCTTTTTGAGGATATTTTCACTCGTTTTGGTGTCCCAAAGGAAATTATGACAGATCAAGGCACTCAATTTACATCCAAGTTGGTATAGAAGATAATGGAGGAGTACAAAATCAAACATAGGAAGTAAACTCCATATCATCCACAAGCCAATGGACAAGTTGAATCTACCAATAAAGTAATTGAAGCAATTCTTACCAAGACTATGCATCTGCATAGAAGGGATTGGGCAAAAAAGCTTCCAGAAGCTTTATGGGCATATCGTACCACATGGAGAAATACAATAGGACACACTCCTTATGAACTTGTTTATGGAAAGCAAGTCCTGTTTCCTATTGAGTTCCAAATAAAGACATTTAAAACGGCAGCCAAGTTGGGTCTTAATCTATTAGAAGCTGAAAGATAAAGAATGGACCAATTGAATGAACTTGATGAGATACGACATGATGTTATTCATAGAACCAATTTAGTCCAACAAAAAATATCCAAATGGCATGATAAGTTTATCAAAGGAAGAAAACTCTAGCTTGGGGATTAGGCATTGCTTTTTGATTCAAAATTTAAAGATTTTCAAGGAAAATTCCGAACTCATTGGCTTGGTCCTTATGAGATTGAAACTATCTTTGATAATGGCATAGTCAAAATCAGAACCATTGATGAAGAGAAAGTAACCTTCCTTGTAAATGGTCATAAATCACGAATATGTCATAAACCATTAACAAGGGAAGAATCCATAAGAAATCTACAAGATAATCTTGATTTGAAGTTGGTCAAGGAAGATTCTTCTTCCTCTATAACTTAGCCTTCTACTTTATTTTTCAAAATAAAAATGAATAAAAAAAAATACTGTATAAACATGAAAACCAACATTGTTTGCATGTTTATACAGAAAATCCAGGTTGAAAACCAAGAGTTCTTGGTAGCTTAGATTTTCTTTTCCCTATTCTAATCCCATTTTATTTTTATTCCTCTTTTCTCTTTTGAAAATAATGCAGCTACAAAATTGTCAACAATCTGTAGCTCTGATAGAATTCTGCAGCTGACTTGGCAGATTGCGACCAGGGAAAATGGAGATCATGGCTAAAGAAAATTAAGTGAAGATTACAGCTAGAGCAGCGGAGTACAACGTACAAAAAGACAAATCAAAATTAGTAAGACAAAGGATCTAAGGTATGTAAATATTAAGTTATATAATAAAGGTAAAACATTTGAGTTATGAAATAAATGATGAGTAATCGTTGCTACTGCCATACTGAATAATGATTACCCTTATTACTCTCACATGACTTTGGTTTTAACAGAAATATCTATGTCTTGTCAACCAAGTCGGTCATGAACCTTGATATAATTTGAAATTTGCCCTCTCCTCTCCATTCATCATTCCACTTCATGCACAATACTTCCATTTACCATTTCACTCAGCTTGTTTCATTGCCGAGACTGCCCTCACCTAAATTTTGTTTCTCTGATTCAGTCCATACTCGAATTCCTTCCACTCCTTAACCTTGTCGAAAGAGAAATTATGGGCTAAGATTCTCTAACATGGGGGTCATTGTAAGATCAGAGTTAAATGGGGTTAAGTTTCTTGAAGGATACCCATAGGTTAGACAATTGTTGCAGTAGGCACGATGGCTAGAATTCATGGAGAAATTCGATGGGCACGAGAAAGAGTTGACAAAGTCTTTTGCTAGGGCATACAATGACATTGAAGCAGAAATTGGGGATGTGAAGCTAGTTTTGACAAATTCTTTCATAGCAGAAGCTACCAGATTACCAAGAATCAAAGAGAGTTGGTTCAAGAATAGAAAAATTGAAGAGAAAGAATGGAAAATTTTCCTCAAGAATCCAGGTATGGATACTTCTGTGTTTAAAAAGGGAATACCAGTCACAACTTTGAAGAATAAATGGAGGAATTTTCTATTGATCATTCAAAAGTTTATAACTTGTGAAGGAAGATTCAGTAACATGTTATTTTATCATGCACACTTAATGATGAATTTTCTTGACGAGAATGAAATTAACCTACCATATTTCCTACTTCGTAGTTTGAGAAAAATGGATGGAAATATTCAGAGGAAGATACAATCCATAGATAATGCCATGTGTCATCATGGATTAGTAAAAATTCTAATTGAAGCCCATCTGAAAAGAAAAGGGGATAATTGAGAGGATTTTATGATTAGAAATCATTTCAAAGAAGCTGAACCAAAAGAACCTAGTGATAAGACCATGAAGAGTAAAAGAAAATTGTTGTCAAACCCTAAAGAAAACTCGCACAAGAAACACAACAAGAACAATACTCTGATGATGAAACCCCTCTTATAAATGTGTTAGAAATGCTTAAACATAAGAATGTTAGAAGAAAGATAACCAACAATAAAATGGAAAGTTCATCGAAAGAAGAAATAGATCAAGAAGAAGTTAAAAAGCATCACCGAACTACTGAAAAACCACCATAAATTGTAAGAAGTGCAAGGCTTAATAAACCACTACATGCATAGTCTTAGAAATCTCCGGAATTTGTCAATTTAGAAGAAGAAGAGGAACCGAGAGTTTCATCACTAGTTGTCAGTCCAGCTAGAAGAACTCCAAAGATCGATCATGTCTAACAAAAAAATTATGATTATATAGAGTCTTTGGAAAGAAGAGCTATAGGTAAAGTTGTTGCATCATCCTCAAACCAAGAAGAAAATGAAGTAATCCATTCTAATATTTCAGGAGAACTCCAAGTTGAAGACACCCTCAAGAAAGAAATTTATGAATTGGAAATATTGAATAGACACTTAAAACATGAGCATGAGACACTAAAAGTGCATAATGAAATCCAAAGAACCCAAAATGACAACATCCTGCTACATCTTGGTTTATGGTATAAGAAAAATAAGAAATTGACAGTGAAAAACAAATTTCTTAAGAAAAAGGTGACAAGTTTGCAGAACAGAATCTTGATGAAGAAACCAAGGATGGCAGCAGTCAATGTTAGAAAAACAAAGAGGACTAACTTGGATGTTCTTGCTCATGTATCTGAAGAAGCTTAGTGACAGAAAAGAATCACAAATTTTGAAATTTTGCACGAGGACATGCAATGTCTTTCATGTGGGGGAATGTTGAACCCCAAAATTGCCTCTTTTTGACAACTTTCTTATACTCCATTCTCCCCTTTTTTAACCTTCTTAACTCTAATTTGGTATCAGTTTACAAGGTTTATGGCATAGAAGGTACATAATCATCTTCTATTTCATGAATATCACTTGTCATTATTATTTAACTTTATATTTACTTGAGCTGCTGAATTACAACGATTATGCAATTGATGTATGATTATGCATCTAAGTTCAAGGTTTGATGGGTTGCAAAGCTTTAGCTGAAGAATAGGGCATATGGGCAAGTTGAAATTAGCTGGTACAACGATTTGTTCCTACCTTCATAACCTGGTTCGATAAGGAAGGCACTGTAACAGCTCAATGAAAACGAAAGTCAACCACCGAGGAAGGCGAATCAAGCGAGCGAGGAATTAATGAATGCAGATATTCAACCTCATGATTTTCTTTGTTGATAGAAAATCATGAGGAAATCACGTTATTTTATATTTTAATGTTAATTTTAGTCATTTTCGATTAGAATAAGGACATAATACTCTGAAACAATTATGTGTAGGAGTTTTATAAATTTGCCTCTCAGCGTGACAAACACATATTTGGATATTGTCTCTAAATTTTGTTCTTGCAATTAAAGATGCTATTTTGTTCCTCTGTTGTGTGACTTAATGTGTGGTTAATCATCTCGTGAAGGCATTGTATTGATACCTACTTCTCGCAGGAGGCCCCCTCGGGAGAGTAAGGTTTTCTTTTATTTGCAATTAATATTTTATTCTATGTTTCCTTTAGGATTTTGTTAGTTCATTTAATCACTCAAGTTTTGATTTTTTAATATAAGTTAAGATTGTTTTGCAGTAGGTTTATTTAATCAATCTATTGTTGAGTGAAGCTAGATTTCCTATGCACATGGATAGAGTATATGTTGACATAGATCAGTAACATAGATTTACATTGTATTTGTATAATATCGTATTTTCATTTGCAGTCAATCTTTCTTTTTGTCAAGAGTAGATCTATTTACATTGTTAAATTTCATTTTAAAGCAAGTGTGCGTGTGATCTTATTTTTAACAAGTGTGAAGTTTATTTCAAGAAGAGTGTGATCTTTCCTTTAAGCAAGAGAAATATAATTGATTCCATTTTTATGAGTGATTTATTTACTTACATAGCTTTATAGAAACATGTCCATTTCGATATATCAAATTAACTTAGGAATTGTTTAAGTAATAAAGACTCCTAACACAAATAATGCACATACATTTCATGAGTTTACTAGCCCTGGTTGATAATTCATGTAAGTAATTTGACACCAATTAAATTACCAAACACCATGAATAATGGGGACTGACATGACATCCTCTTGAATTATGGTGGTAAAAAAGGAAGGTCAGCTTCCGAATGGAATAACAGTGTCCAGTTGAGGTGATTCTTGTGTCGATGGGAAGCTTTTTGTGTGTAGACTAAAAAAGTACATGCTTAAGTGGAAAATGCCCCCCCTCCTAAAAAAAAAAAAAATAAAATTCCATTTGATGCCTCAAACTTATCCCAAAAGGTTTTTGCCTCTAATTTTCCAAATTGGGTTCTACTGGTAAAAATGGTCCTCTGAGTTGATTCCTCCACTTTTTCCACTTTGAAAGCAATGAGATGGATGAAAAACAATATAATGATCCAATTTTTATCAATTCATGACAATATACAATCAATTTAAGGAACAACTATCCCAACTAGAGGGAATTAAACCATCCAATCCCATGGGTGCATAAATTTCTCCAATCTATTTGTGATTTGATATTTCCTATAGTAGATCTAAACAAATTTTATGGCTGTGACCCCACAGGGATGGGTCACTCAGATGGAATAATATATTTCCTTACATGGCATCACTGATCACTTAATGAAACTTCAGGTAGGTGTTTTTATTTATATTTTTGGCATTAGAAACAATGAAAATTACATAAGAACTCCTGTAAGGGTTATATTTCTTGGACTCAATTTGTAGCATAATTGTACAAATGTTTTGAACTAGACACTCATTATTTAGGTAGCTTGATTGAGGTTAAACTATTTGGTGATGTTGAAGAGTTCATATCTACTTTTGAGCAACTTGTTTTCCACATTATAGTAATGTTAGATGCCTTCTTTAAGGATTTCTTGTTTCATGGCCTACAAGAAGAGATACATGCCTAAGGCTTAATGGATCATCCTAATTTTGTTAGTTTATGTAGCTCAAACAATTGTTCTAGTCTTAGATTGTGTCTATGAGGCTAAGGATTTGATTTTCTCCAATACCCAAAAAACTTTTCTAAGGAAAGTGCCTTAATTAGAATTAGTTAGCCAATTTATTAATTTTCATAAGTCTAACTTAGGTAAATGGCTTAATTAATCAGGATTAATTTAGGTAAATCGATTTTCCTATAGTGACTTCTAAAAAAGTCATGTGATGGGTTCAACACAATCTTAGCCTTGATTGAGATTAGATCGTGGCCATTAATTTCTCAACAAGAGATTATAAGAGGAAATCGATGGACGTTTGGAGAATAGATCAGAGATACATACTTGCAATGATAGCAAGGGCGCAGTGATAGTGTGAGGGCACCAACAAATCGAGTTCAACAGTGATTGAAGACAAAAGAGTAGGAGATCATCTTTCAAAACGATTTCTAGTTTCTCAAAATTAGAGGGATATCATTTTTATCTATAGAGGGGGGGGAGTTTCCCAATGGTGCAAGTTGCTTCGGAGGGGTTGAGTTGTTAGAGCAAAGAAAAATTTGGCGGAGTAAACAATTTGCATAGGAGAATCTAAGTTTGTTAGGAGAAGTCAAATTCTAGAGGAGACCGAGTTTATTTCTAGCTACTGCAAGTTTTCCATTGAGAGCTAAGTTGCCAGGGTTGCACATGTGGTTTGATTTAGTGAGCCAAAGGGAGGCCGAATTGGATAAGAGGGGCCGAGTTGTCTCTAGGAAGCCTAATCAACTTGCCAAAGTGATAAAAATAAATTTTCGAAGGTTAACCAATTTACTGTTACAGTTGTAAATTTTCGATCATAGAGTTTTGTTGAAGAATAAATAATATACTCATTTTCAGAACTAGTTTTCCTCACACAAGCGTTTTTACAGGGGCATTGTACAGAAATATCGATGTTAATTATTTGTATGTGTTTGCAATATTTTCTCAACTTTTGTGGTTTTTATTTTCTGTGAAGTTGCACTAGTGTTCTATTCAATATTTTCCACATACAAATTGCAAAAGACAAATAATCAAATTTATAAGAGAATAATAACTAGTTAACTGCAACAACATTTAAATTTTCACATGGGATCAGAGTAGATATGATGGAAAACGAAGGATCTATGTAGGCATAAGAAGAGAAAATCTGAGGGTTTTAAAACCCAGTTTGAGTTCTCCAGTTTATTTGGGTTTCTCTTATTTTTTGAGGGATTGAAAGTGGCCTCAACAGGTTTGAGAGATTAGAACAGATTAGATGGAGCCTCAATTTTTACAAATTTGAAAGCTAGAATTTCATTGTTGTTGGAGGAAAATGGTCTCAAGGGTCACGAGACCAGTGTGATAACCGTTCCAATGGACCCAACATAACTTTTAACATACCAAAGGGAATATGCCAAAAAATGGAGGATAATCCTCGATGGATTCAAGGACCATATAGTTGCACATATTCTTGAGTTGAACACACCAAAGAAAATGTGGGATGCAACTTTGAAATTGTTCTAGGATGTGACCACTAACAGGAAGATACTACTCAGAGAGAAGTTGAGGAATGCAAAGATCTAGAAGGGAGAATATGATACCAGTTACCTCACCAAACTTAGATTGGTAAAGGAAGAGTTAGATGCAGTGGGAGATAAATTAGATGGTGACGTCATGGGGCATATAGCTTTGAATGGCTTTACGAATTAGTAGGATTTATTCATCCAAGTGATTAATGGACGAGATACATTGCCAGTTTGGGATCGAATATGAAACGATTTCACCCAAGAGGAGCTGAGACTCAGTTTTGTCAATGGTAGCAATAGTAGGACTCAAAAGAGTGAGGAGCAACTGGAGAACGTGGCCCTAGTCGGGAAAGGGAAAGCAAAGAAGGGGTCCAGTAAGGTACTGAACCCAAAAGGTGAGAAGAAGAAGAAGAAGGAACTTTCGAAGGTCAAATTCTGTGGATGTCATGAGTTTGGCCACTATGTTAGCAATTTTCCATAGGGGAAAAAGATTGAGAAGAAGGGAAAGAAGCGGAAAACAACTCCAGCTAGTGCAGATGAGCTCTCCAAAAGGATGGATCAAGAATTCACTTTGATTTCTTGTCTATATAGATCAAATTCACAGGGTGTATGGTATATAGACAGTGGGGTGTCTTTCCACATGACATGATTTAGAGAGTACTTATCCAACTATAAGGAGGAGGACATCAAATTTCAGATCTAGATGGGGAATAAGTCCAAAGGCAACCCAATTGTAAGGGGGGCTATTTTATTTCAGAGGGAGAATGGAAAACCAATTATGATTCATGATGCGTTGCATATGCTAGGATTGGGTATGAATTTGATCTTAGTTTCTATCCTTCAGGATAAAGGGTAAGGTGTTCTCTTTAGAGGGGTTGGGGTGTTGTTGGAGCATAAGGATTTGAGATCTCTTATAGTGATTGGTGTTAGGAGCGACTGATTGTATAGGTTGCAAATGGACACTCCTAAGGCATCAATTAACATCATAAATCCGAGGGATCAAGGGCAGTTATGGTATGGGAGGATGGTCCATATAAATTATTGAGCATTTAAATTGCTTCGTGAGACAGTGGCAAGTGTTCCAAAGGTGATCACGAAGCATGATGATGCTTGTAGAGGATTTGTGTCGGGGAAGCTTGCAAAAGAAACTTTTCCAAGGAGTGGGAGCAGGTCCAAGGGTATTCTTGACTTAGTGCTTTCACATATATGTAGGTCAATGTCTATGAAAGCTCTTAGGGGATATCAGTACTTCGCTACTTTTATCGATGATTTCTCTAGGAAGACCTAGATATACTTCTTGAAGACCAAGGATGAGGTCTTCAATCACTTTTAAGAGTTAAGAGCTCCAATGGAGAATGTGACAAGTAGGAAGATCAAAATTCTTTAGTCATACAATGGAGGTGAGTACACAAGAAAGGAGTTCCAAGAGTTTTGTACTAGAGCATGAATAAGGAGAGAGTGGACGTATCTGTAAAACCCACAACAAAATGGGGTTGTTGAGAGAAAAAAAAAATTCTTTTAGAGGCAGTGAGAGTGGTGTTGTATGACCATGATCTACCATGTTACTTATAGGTAGAGGCACGCAGGACAATAGTTTACATATAGAAAAAGGTCCCACACAAAGCGTTGGGAAATATAACATGAGAGGAGGAATTCACTGGGAAGTGGCTACATGTTAGTCACTTTAGGATATTTGGCAGCTTAACATATTGTCACATTCTATGAGATACACGTTTTAAACTAGATCATACTACTAAGAGGGGGTACTGTGGTGCAGGTAAATTTTCAGTGCGGACACAAACAATTCCTCTAGCCCGAGAGAGGGGGTATAGCCACAAACAAACAATCTATGGAAAATATCCTTAAGCTAGAATCAATTAAGAGGGCCTACCTCTTAGAACGCTATTCTGCTTAGTGATGATCCTGCTTCGTCACTCCAGCTATCTTCCATTTCCTTCCTTCGAATACCTGAAACAAGCAAACAATAACAACAATAAACATGATAGCATACAATATTTTATTCAACCTACTTAATAGGTCAAGGAACATTAAGCCATAAAGATGTAAAATGACACTTCATGTAGGAAATCAATCGATAGTTGCCTTTATATAAATCAGAAAGAGATTACAACCAGTTCCTTGACATTGTTGGTCTCCTCCGACGTATCTGGGTTCCCATACTTCTGCTAGCACTTCATGGATAGCCCCAACAATGGAAGTTTTAAGACCTCTTTCCCTCTAGTCTCAAACTAAACCAAAATCACACTATTTTCCCTCAAACATACACTAGAAAGCTACAAGCTATAGATGACTTGCTGGTTATTGAAACTTGCTCCAAAAATCCAACTAGCTTTTGCTTGTGAAAATGAGAGGTTTATATAGCTTGGATGGATGGGATATGGCTCCTCTCGTCATGGGAGAAGGTCTTATCTCTTGAGGTTGGTCCATCCTAATAGGGGAAAGGATCCCAAATTGACGTCCTCTGCTCTATCCAGCCAAACCATCTACCAGACTTCCGTTACAAATCTTCTAGACATGGAAGCTTCGACTCCTTATTTAAAAAACCTTCCAAAAGAGGATCAACGCAACTGAAAAAGAGCTCAGTCGATTCGAATGACGCGAGGGCTAGTTTTAACCTCTGTAAATCGACGCGAGGAGAAAACTCATCAGTGGCGTCGGTCTTGTAAACTGGGATAGAAGGAAGATTCTTGGGAAATGATGCAAAGGGGAATTATTCTGCTCATGAAGAGGGACATATTGGGAGTTTCTTCATGATGGGAAACCATGTCAGGTACACTGTAGAGGTCCTCCAAGATTGTAGATGGGGAGTACAGGGATAGTAAAAAAATGTCGTGTAACAGATGCCCCCTAAAGTGTGAAGGCCGAACTAGTGTGAGGGGTGAAATGCTTTACAAGTGGAAGTGGGGAACCATAGTCCGTCATCAGAAAACCTGCAAGCAAGCATAGAGACATATTCATCACTGAAAACTCTGAATAATGATACATGAATCGTGGTATGGATGCAGCCATCCAGAGAATGATCATGTAAATGGATCTAAGGCATGGGCGCATCCATCCAGTAGAAAGGATCATAACGAAACCAAGGTATGGTCACAACCATCCAATAATGAGAAGGATCACATATAATGACTCATGGTATGGTCGCAACCATCCATCTGAAAGAGACATGTATATCAACATGACCATGTCACATCGCCTCGCACCCTGGACTTGTACAATCTTAGCCCAGGGTCTTGCGCTCCAAACGACTTGATCAAAGTATAAATCCTATCATGTGATTGAATGTGTTGAAGTCGAACATGCTAAGAAGTCGCTTGATTACCGGTCAATGATGTGAACCGTTAACCAATGCGAGAGAAACCACCAATAATGACAATGGCTCTCAAGGTACTAGCAGCACAGTTCACGGAATGTGAATAAAGGAACTGATGTTGAACACCCATGAAATCACCCGATCGAAAGTCAATGATGTGAAATTGTCGTCGAGTGTGAAGAACTTGCCATTAGGGCATGCAAGCTCTAAGGTACTGGAAAGAAGTTTCTAGATAAACTTCTTGGATAATGATCTGAAGTTGACAGGAAGCGATCCACCGAAGGAAGGTCACAACGAATCCTTCATTATCGGCACGAAACGGGAACACAATGAATGAGAGTAATCCAAGATGATCAGACAATGTACAGGTAGGAAGACTTCTCTTAAACATATGGATGACATGACTCTAGAGTTTGGCAGCATTTGACATCATAGGATTAAAGGTCATGGTGATGTGGCAGAGATCATATGAGAGGTTTAAAATGGATAACCCAAAACCAAGGGAGGCTAGTGATAGAGTGAGGATGTACCAAGACCCGACACAAACAACAGATGAGTGTCAATGTTCAAGAGTGAGAGGCTACCTCAAGTGAATACAACTGATGAAATACTTCCAATTTTCCCCACCATTTCTGGAAGGTACCCCAATTATTTTTGAATCGCAAGCTTGAAGAAGATAGCATGTGCTTTCACTGTAAGTCCATCCTTCGTATGAATCCGACCTAGTAAGTTTAATGAGCCCTAGGAAGGAGAAGCTCACGTCCGTCATGGCGATGAATCCAATGTCATTTAGTGTTTTAACCAGTTTGACAAAGGGGTAACTCGACATCTTTTTCATGTTTAGAGAGTTTGAAAAAGACATGGAAAATATAACTCCACATGGTCCCTTTTTGTACATTTGTGTCTCTCGAGCCCGAAAAGGTAGAAAATGATACTTGAGAGAACTGCCTGACCATTTCAGTCAAGGAGTACCTTTTTCGTAAATAGTGCATCCCACCCCGAAAAGGGGTAAATGTATACTGGGTGAACGATGTTTCGGAGTCTTTAACGAGTTCAAAATGGAAAGAGCTCAGCAAACTTTTCGTGTTTAAAGAGTCGGAAAAGAGCTTGAAAGTAGACCCCCCATTTTATTCTCTTTTACGAGTCAAAAAGGGAAAAATACTTGGTGATCTTTTCATTTTTTACAAGTCAAAAAAGAGATTAAAGGTGACTCGTCCTGGAGGAACGAGTGGTATAAAGGGTAGCAACTGGTTCTGGTAATGGAGGAACTGCTCAAAACATGTAATGGCCAAGAGGCTGGATAATAAAACCACTCATTGTTGTGGTTCCTCAGGAAAGGAAAAACAACCAAGTGAAAGCATATGATCAGCCAAAGAGATGGTGGCGATGGGATGAAACAACCAAGGCTCATCTAGCAGAAATTAGCTCATTAAAATGGCAATCACGAGATGTAAATCGGGCATGGGTTCATTTTTACGCAAGCTTGAACCATGGAGAACTCTGCTTGTATTTGGTTTCATGTTTACACAAGCTTGAAACGAAAAACTATGCTTGAGTTTGGTTTCATTTCTACACAAGTTTGAAACAAAGACAAACTATGCTTGAGTTAAGTTTGCATGCCCCCAACATAATGAAAATTCAAGGTACATGCCCCCAAGCTTCATTTCATTCAACTAGGTGAATGGAATGAAGGCTTACTTTCGAGATCAAGGAAAGACTCGACTGGGATTTTACAAGATCTTAATGAAAGACAGGTGTTTCATTTTTTAATGAGGTTGACACTGTAAAAGAACTATCCTCGGACATATGTTTCATTTTTTTAACTAGGTTGATATAGGAAGAAACTATCCTTGGACTCCTCGATTCATTTTTTAATGAGCTTGACACAAGACAAGGAACTATGCTCACATTCCTTGTTTCATTTTTTAACGAGGTTGTCACAAGACAAGGAACCATCCTCATGAATCATTGTTTAATTTTTTAATGAGGTTGACACAAGACCAGGAACTATCCTCATGACATCTTATCATGACCCATAAGAGAACATGGCTCCCAAGAGGTATTCACTAGATGGAAGAACCATGCTCTGGGAGGAATACATGTCATTTGGTACCAAAGACAGATCGGGTTCTAATACCCCTAGTACATAATGTAAAATACCATCTGTGTGATCATTAGTAGATGCGGAGACAGAACGGGTAGCCACATAATTCACCTATGGCGGGGAAGGTACTGCTTGCAAACAAGAGCCGATAAGAGACGATGGTTGCAAAGGAGGTGCTTGGTGACCAATGAACGACAATTGATCAATAGTCACAATTATCCCTTCGTGCGGAAAACAAACCACACGGAAAAGCAAAGAAACAAGAGCTCCCATGACATCAATATAGTCACGTCCAAGGAGAAGATTGAAATCTAAAGGACCTTGGACTACCATCAAATCTATATATACAGTCTTTCCTCCCAAAGTAATAGGGAACTTCAGAAGGATCCCTAAGGGTTGACTAGTTCCTCCGTTGAAAGGCAACATATTCTGGGTGACAGGCACAAGCTGCGGGGAACCCAAATCTTTTCAAGTAGTAGAAGACATGATGCTAACAAATGCGCCTTCATCTAATATAGTTCCATGTACTACCATATATAAGCTTGTACTGTGATCTGGAAAGGCACATAAGATGGAAGGCAGAAAGTAGTCAATTGACTCCAATCAAAAGAAATGACAAAACTACTTGGTGGGGGTATCGTATGATTGACCCCGTGCCCTATAGGAGAAGGAGAAGGACTCTCCTGAGCAACCGAGACAGGACGGTCACTCTTCGATTCATGAAAATCTGAGGAGAAGAGAAGAACATGCGCAGTATGATCATCACTACTCTCTTCGGCAACAGAGTGAACAACTGAAGGTGGAGCCAAGTCGACACTCTTTTCGACCAATGGTTTGTCGGGAACAGACACAAGAGAGTCACGCTTAGGAAGAGAAAGATGGGCAAGAGATGAATCCAAGTCAATTTCTTTACCAACTGGGAGAGGGTCACAAGAAAGCCTCTGATAACCAACAAGAAGTTGGGGTTAAGGAGTTGTCAGGTTTTCCAAAACTTTGGAAGCTTTATCCATAAGAGCACAAAGGTGAAGAAGATGCTCTCCTTCACATAACCTACAGGGGAATCTAATCTTCCCTTTCTTCTTACCATTGCTAACTGAGGGTGCAACATCGGCATGATCTCCAGAGGTCAATGGGGATGGTCGATTCAGGGCTTGAAACCATACCTCCAAGAATCTGGGAATGCCAGGACAGTCTCGAAGGAGATGGTCACCCTTACATAGCTTGCAAGGGAATCTGACCTTCCGTGGAGGATCAGAAGGTTTGTCTACAAGAAGTGTATTTAGAGCAGTAGCTGCACAGTTGGCCTCTCACTTACCTGGCTTCTTCTTCTTCATCATATTCTTCTTCTTCTTAGCCTCCTAGTTACTAGATTTGAAACTTTCACTAGGCAAAGTAGAAGAGGAAGGTGAAGAAATGGGGGAAGAAGGTGAGGAGTCAACCTTAGAATCATCATGACGTGATTCGAATGAAGGAGACGTTTGGATAGGAGTCGGGACACTCAGGACCACCGAGGTCGAAAATAACCAAACAGGTAAACCAATGGTTAACCTAGGGAGGGACAACATTGCAGATAAGGAGCACCAACATTTCCAAAAGAAGGAAAAGGACCAAGATTCCCATCCGAGGGGAATCCTTGACTGGTAAGCTCTGCACATGTTTCCATTGGAATCGACCTTTAAATAAATGCTAAGGAAGATAAATTTAACTAGGAATGTTTCGTGGGTATGTAATTTTAAAACACCAAAACAAAACTTTGCCTTTTCATATTTTAAGAGTCAAGAAAAGGGCGAAAGGTGACTCTAGTCGCTTTCAGAGTTAACGAGCTCGAAAGGACAAGCGCTTGGAGATATTTTAAATCTAAAGGGTCAAAAAGATCGAAATGACTACTCAGGATAATCTAGGCAAAAGGATTACCAAGTAACCATGAACTGCAGAACACCTCTCGGAACACCCTTACATAGCTTGCAAGGGAATCTGACCTTCCGTGGAGGATCAGAAGGTTTGTCTACAAGAAGTGTATTTAGAGCAGCAGCTGCACAGTTGGCCTCTCACTTACATGGCTTCTTCTTCTTCATCATATTCTTCTTCTTCTTAGCCTCCTAGTTACTAGATTTGAAACTTTCACTAGGCAAAGTAGAAGAGGAAGGTGAAGAAATGGGGGAAGAAGGTGAGGAGTCAACCTTAGAATCATCATGACGTGATTCGAATGAAGGAGACGTTTGGATAGGAGTCGGGACACTCGGGACCACCGAGGTCGAAAATAACCAAACAGGTAAACCAATGGTTAACCTAGGGAGGGACAACATTGCAGATAAGGAGCACCAACATTTCCAAAAGAAGGAAAAGGACCAGGATTCCCATTCGAGGGGAATCCTTGACTGGTAAACTCTGCACATGTTTCCATTGGAATCGACCTTTAAATAAATGCTAAGGAAGATAAATTTAACTAGGAATGTTTCGTGGGTATGTAATTTTAAAACACCAAAACAAAACTTTGCCTTTTCATATTTTAAGAGTCAATAAAAGGGCGAAAGGTGACTCTAGTCGCTTTCAGAGTTAACGAGCTCGAAAGGACAAGCGCTTGGAGATATTTTAAATCTAAAGGGTCAAAAAGATCGAAATGACTACTCAGGATAATCTAGGCAAAAGGATTACCAAGTAACCATGAACTGCAGAACCATAAAGGGTGTTCCATGTATCACGTTCACAAGGCGGCAGACTTGACTTCCTATTGATAAAGGATTACAACCTAATGGGGTCTCCCTTTATATACTCGATGATACGGGGAGCACAAGTCCGTACTAGCGCTGTCTAGTGCCGAAGCGAATGAAAACTGCTAGGTTTAAAGATGCCAAAACACGTCTCTAGCCTAGACCTCTAAATATAAGTGTTAAGTTTCAATGCTTCCTTAGGTTAATTCAATAAATTTTAACGAATGATCTTGAATTAAGTTTCAATTACAAGGCCATACTGGTGTCATTAGACAAAACTCCTACATGCAACTATATGAGAAAATAGATCTTTGTCTTCGATGAAAGTTAACACTAATTGAGAGATAGGGAACACAAAATCAATGCAACAATCAAACAATGAAATCTTTCTCTAATAAATCTCCTAAATGCATTGAATCTTCCTATAACAACAAAAGAAGTTTCATTTCATTTCCAATGCTTACGATGATGCAATTATAGCTTCTCAATGATGGTACTAATGCAATATTTTCTCTTAAGTAAACTAGGATGATGTTCTTCTTTTCATAAAATGCAAAATGAATCTTCCACATAAAGCACTTGAATGAAAGTTTTCACAATTCCGAACAAACAAGCATTGATCAAATCCAAAGCATGATAAATGAAACTAAAAGTAACTTCTTCCTTGAATCGAACAAACCAAACACATAAATGCTTCAATGGACAAACCAAACAATGTAATTTATGCTTGAAATGAGAAAAGAGACACTCGCAATAAGAGAACAAATGTGACTCTTTCACTCATTAGATTGAAAATGAAGCAATGAAGATGTTTTTTTTTTCTTCGTAAAAACTAATTCTATTAAGAGGAAGTATCGTACAAAATGAAGTTACAACCAAGAGAAGCAAGGAAACGGGCAGCTGTAAAGGATTGACTATCCACCTCAGCCCCTAAGAGAAAACAAGAAGAGAGCAGTGCTAAGCACGAAGTAACAAGAAGAACAGAGTAACAAGAGCAGAACAGAGGATTCTACCCAACGTGGGTAGAATCAACTATTCGACATTTTTTTCCTTTCTTTTTACCAACTTTGACCCAATCAAGATGACTCTGCTGAGCTGGCATGATTTGCAAACTGAGCTGGGCTGACGGAGAGGTCTCCTTGTCTGAATCCGAGGGAGAGGACTCATGAGTTCTTTTTTGTGAGATTGGTGGGACAGTAGATTCCTCAGGACCAGTCGAGGGCAGATCCTGTGCCAGCTTTGCTTCCATGCCTTCTGCATCCCCTTCCTCTTCCTCTGAGTTGGAATCAAAATCATCCATGGGAGGAGGATCATGAGGTTTCCAGCTTTTGGATTTCGGCTTAGGATTGGCTTTCTTCTTTTGGGCAGGCATCGATGGACAAGAGCTCTGAAGGTGCCCTGTGTGATGGCAGTTTCGGCATCGAAACGCTGTGTTCTCGTAATCTAGGGACTGAGTCCAATGGAAGTCTCCAATTTTGAGATTAATCTGATCAGGTAGACCTTTGCTCATGTCTATTTCTGCACAAATTCTGGCGAAGGTGTATATGCCTTTTTCCCCTCTAGAGGTGTCTGTGGCTAGAAAGCGGCCTAGAGTATCGTCGATTCCTTGGAATACAACAAAGTGCCATAGATGCACTGGGAGATTAGGAAGTCTGACCCAGATGGGGAGCTTGGTGATGATTGCTGAAGAGGGATCGAAATCTGGGAACCAAGGGGTGAGGAATAAACCTGCTGAGCCCCAAAACCATGGGCCTTCAGTTAATGCTTTTTGGTAGTCTTCACTGAAAGCAAATACTACAATGAAGAAACCCTTTGAGCAGAGAAGAACCTTGCAGTTGTTGGTCCAGTTAGAGTGAATCCATTGGTAGAGATCTGCTGTGCGTGGCCATAGCCCATTGAACCTGCAAATAATGGCATGCTCTGCATACTTTTGGATTTGCTCATCCAACGAAGGATGCATTATTTCAATGGAGGGGGTTTCCTCCAGTTTGTCCACCAAAAAAGGTTTGGGAGCCTGAGCTGGTGGAGCTGTTTTCTTGGGCCTCTGAGCATGGACAACATCTTTGTATGAAAAAGCCGCAGCTGAAGATGACTGTCCAACAGCTCCCCCTCTCAAACGAAGGGTAAAAATAATGGAGGCATTTCTCTTAATGCTGTAAAAAGAAAGGGGATAAAGATCCTCAAGTTGTTTACCTTCGTGGAGGAGTCGTTGAGAAGCAAAGGGAATCCCTAGTCTAAATTCCAAGATTTGCTTGAGGTCCTGCACTAGATCCAAAGAGCTTACCCATTGTAGCAGAGTTTTGCCAGAAAGGAGCACGATCTGGATCTGGAACGAGGCAGAGTGATCAGACTGCTGCTTTCCACTGCATATCTTCTCCACAGAAAAGGGGGCTGTTGCAATTCCTCTCTCGGTGGTTTCAGGTTCGAATCCTGGCAGCTTTGGCACACTTGGGAGAGCAGCTGCTTTAGATCCCTTTGACGAAACGGACCTCGATGTCAGGGTTCGATTCTTGGTAACATGCATCGGATCTGGCCCTGGGATTTCCTTCGGACTTACCACAAAACAGGTCGTCTTCTCCTTCGCAATTTCCAACTGACTTGAATCATTATTATTAGGCTTTAATGCCTGTCTTCGCTTCAGAATCGTAACTTGCCCCGTTAATACAAGATTTTTCGCCGGCTTTTTGCCTTTGTCCACTAGGGGCTCCTTCTTTGAAGCATATTCATCACCATGGCCGAATTTGCAGTTACAGCCTTCAAGAGTTCTGTTGACGGCACCCTGCTTAAGAACCTCATGCTGAGATTCTTCCTGGGGCTTCGGCTTAGAGGACCGTTTCTTCTCAGGGTTTTCACCCTTGACCTTAATCTTCGGAGAAGAGCCATGGCCGTGACCAGATTTCTTTTTAGACTGCAGATGTTGAGGGGACTTCTTCCCGTACTGGTGGACTTTCTGATGCAGATAAATCATGCCCATAAAATGATCATTTTGATGGCCCCGATAATGAGCCAGGTAATCCCGCGCAAGCAGGACCTCGGTACCCATCTCTATCCAGCTTCTCCAACCTCGACCGAGACCTCCAGCCATTGAAGCTCCATGATCCTGCTTAGTCAGAGACATTGCTTAGGGTTTCGGCCCTTCAATTTAAGCAATGAAGATGTTGCGATTGCAAAATGGATTAAATGAAGCAGCAAATTAGAAACTTCACATAATGAGTAAAAAAAATAAATGAACGGTAATTGACCTAGATGTCCTAGGGTCATAGAAACCATCCAAAAAATAAAAAATTCAAGCAATGAAACTTCAAACCAATCAATCAATCAAAAACCAACAAACAAAGAATTCTAGTCACTTCTCAGCAGAAGAAGAGAGTCTGAGGGTCAAGACACACTGACACTTGAATGGGAGAGATTTCATGGTGCAGGTAAATTCTTAGTGTGAACACAAACAATTCCTCTAGCTCGAGAGAGCGAGTCTAGCCACAAACAAACAATCAATGGAAAATCTCCTTAAGCTAGATTCAATTAAGAGATTTAAGGAAGGAAACGTGAGATAACTGGAGTGAGGAAGCAAGATCATAAACAAGTGGAATAGCGTTCTAAGAGGTAGGCCCTCTTAATTGATTCTAGCTTGAGGATATTTTCCATAGATTGTTTGTTTGTGGCTAGACCAGCTCTCTTGGGCTGGAGGAATTGTTTGTGTCCGCACTGAGAATTTACCTGCACCACAAATTGGTGACTCCACTGGGGATCGAACCCAGAATCTCTGGTGATTTTGGGTTCGATCCCCAATGGAGTCGCCAATTTGTGGTGCAAGTAAATTCTCAGTGCGAACACAAACAATTCCTCTAGCCCGAGAGAGCGGGTCTAGCCACAAACAAACAATCTATGGAAAATCTCCTTAAGCTAGAATCAATTAAGAGGGCCTACCTCTTAGAACACTATTCCGCTTGGTGATGATCCTACTTCCTCACTCCAGCTATCTTCCGTTTCCTTCCTTTGAATACCTGAAACAAGCAAACAACAACAACAACAAATGTGATAACATACAATATTGTATTCAACCTACTTAATAGGTCAAGGAACATTAAGCCATAAAGATGTAAAATGACACTTCATGTAGGAAATCAATCGATAGTTGCATTTATATAAATCAGAAAGAGATTACAACCGGTGCCTTGACGTTGTTGGTCTCCTCCGATGTATCTGGGTTCCCACACTTCTGCTAGCACTTCATGGATAGCCCCAACAATGGAAGTTTTAAGGCTTCTTTCCCTCTAGTCTCAAACCAAACCAAAATCACACTATTCTCCCTCAAACATACACTAGAAAGCTACAAGCTATAGATGACTTGCTGGTTATTCAAACTTGCTCCAAAACTCCAACTAGCTTTTGCTTGGGAAAAAGAGAGGTTTATATAGCTTGGATGGATGGGAGATGGTTCCTCTCATCATGGGAGAAGGTCTTATCTCTTGAGGTTGTTCCATCCTAATAGGGGAAAGGAGCCCAAATTGACTTCCTCGGCTCTATCTGGCCCAACCATCTACCAGAATTCCATTACGAAGATTCTAGACATGGAAGCTTCGGCTCCTTATTTAAAAAACCTTCCAAAAGAGGATCATCGCGACTAGAAAAGAGCTCAGTTGATCCGAACAATGCGAGGGCTAGTTTTAACCTCTATAAATCGGCGCGAGGAGAAAATTGGTCAGTGGCGTCAGTCTTGTAAACTGGGATAGAAGGAAGATTCTTGGGAAATGGTGCAAAGGGGAATTATTCTACTCATAAAGAGGGACATACTAGGAGTTTCTTCATGATGGGAAAGCATGTTGGGTGCACTGTAGAGGTCCTCTAGGATCGTAAACGGGGAGTACAGGGACAGTGACAAAATGCCATGTAAAAGGTACAACAAGACCACTAAGGCATATCAGATTTCATTCAAGGGGCCAAGTGGATTATAGTCAGGCATGACGTCAAATTCCTAGAGGACAAGGCATACAGAAGGTCCAAAGACTCTCCAATAACATATGATCAGAGTGAGAAACTAGTAGAAGCTCTAAGAGTTGAGCAGTAAGTTCAAAGGCTACAAATCATGAATATTGTCACCAGTAGGAGCGCTAGTTCAGGTGCACGAGTTCTTGAAACTTCACAAAATATGGAGCAACAAATGTAGTAGATTATGGAGATGCATCAAGAGGATATAGAGGTGGATATTCCTAACTCTACAGTTGGCAGGAATAATCGTGAGGTTCAACATACACTTAGGGATGCTCAGGAGTTTGTGGGAGCTCCTAAGACAGACAATAGGTAGTGGATACAACTGGAGAGGTACACTGGCTACATGGCATTGGTTAGTTAGTTAGTTGATAGCGAGCCTTCTAGCTATCCAAAGGCTACACAATAAAAGGTGTGGCAAGATGATATGGTTGAGGAGTAAAACTCGATCATGAAAAACTATGTATGGGAGGTTGTACCTAGACCGAAAGACAGGGAAATGGTTGGATCATGCTGGATCTTTAAGATTAACATTATGCAGATGGCAAGATAAAAAATACAAGGAAATGTTCATGGCCAAAGGGTTTTTTCGGAAGGAGGGAATAAACTATAAGGAGACATTCTCTCCTGTGGCAAGGTATACTTCTATACCAGCCATGATCTCATTAGCAACACATATGGGATGGTAGATCCATTAGATGGATGTGAAGACAACATTCCTAAATGTTGAGCTGGAGGAGGAAGTGTACATTGAACAACCAGAGGGCTTTGTAGAACACAACAAAGAGACCCACGTGTGCAGGTTGAAGAGAGATTTGTATGACCTAAAGCAGGGTCCTAGGGTATGGTATGAGTGCACTGACAGATACCTACAGGGCATGGGATTTGTGAAGAGTGAGGTGGATGCTAACCTCTACTACTTGGTGGTTGGGGGTGAGGTGTTCATTCATGTATTGTATGTAGACGACTTGTTTCTTACAAGTTCACTAGGGCTCATAGAGGAGTGCAAGAGGGACCTTGCAACAGAGTTCGAGATGAAGCACTTGGGGCTTATGCCCTACTGTCTAGGCATGGAGGTGTGGCAGACAAATGGGAAGATTTTCCTTCGATAAGGAAAAAACTGCATCAAGATCCTGAGGAGGTTCAAGATTGAGGATTGCAAAGCCATGTATACACCTATGATCACTAATTGGAGGAAGAGAGATGCATCCAATGAGAAGGATGTAGACCCCACCTTGTATAGGCAATTGATAGGCTCTCTCATGTATTTGGTCAACACCAGGGAAGATATGTCCTATGCATTAAACTCTTTGAGTTAGTTCATGATGGAACCAGAGAGAGTGCATTGACAACAACTAAACATGTGTTGAGGTATTTGCGTAGTACAATAGAGTATGGTATCACATATGATTGAGTTGATGGTATCAAGTTAGCTGGATATACTGAAACATACTAGGCAGGAAATATAGTGGATCAGAAAATCACTTTAGGGTGCTACTTCAACATGGGATCATGAGTTGTTTCTTGGCACAATAGGAAGCCAAGGTCCGTGACACTGAGTTTTGCAGAGGTAGAGTACATAACAACAAGCATGACTACATATGAGGCCATATGGATTCAGAAGTTGATAGCAACCCTATTTGGTCAGAGAGTTGAGACGATGGTGATACATTATGGTAATCAGAGTTGCATCGGGTTGTTTGAGAATCTAGTGTTTCACAATAGGTTCAAGCATGTATACATCAAATACCACTTCATCAGGTTTTGTGTGTAGTGCAGGATTGTTCAGCTACAATGTATACCCATGGATGAACAGGTAACAAAGATATTGACAAAGGCTTTAGGGAAGGTGAGATTCATCTTATTTAGAGACAAGATGGGTGTTATTCAGGACATTATCCTCCCTAAGAGGGAATGTTAGTTTATGTAGATATGATAGGTGTTCTAGTCCTAGATGGTGTCTATGAGGCTAAGGGACACAATGGTTTGATCTTCTCCAATACCCAAAAGAAATTTCTAAGGAAAATTACCTTCATTAGAATTAATTAGCTAGTTTATTAATTTTCCTAAGTCTAAATTAGGGAAATTTCTTAATTAACAAGATTAATTGAGGTAAATCTATTTTCCTCTAGTGAATTCTAGAAAAATCATGTGATAGGGTCAAGATGATATTAGCCATCGATTAATATTAGATCGTGGCCATTTATTTCTTGAGAGATTATAAGAGGAAATCGATGGGCATTTGGAGAATAAATCAAAAACACAAACTTGCAGTGATCGCACGGGTGCAGTGATAGCGTGAGGGCACCAATAGATCGAGTTCAACAATGATCAAATACAAAAGAGGCAGAGATAATATTTCATACTGATTTCCAGTTTCTCAAAGTTAGAGGGATATCGATTTTATCTGTAAAGTGGGTCAAGTTTCCTAGTGGTGCTAGTTGCTTTAGAGAGGACGAGTTGTCAGAGCAAAGAGAATTTGGTGAACTGAACAATTTGCATAAGAGATATCGATTTTGCTAGGAGAAGTCAAATTCTATAGGAGGCCAATTTTATTTCCATCCATTGCAAGTTTTCTAGTGAGGGTTGAGTTTCTAGGGCCACACATGTGGTTCAATTCAGAGAGCTAAAGGGAGGTTGAATTGGATCAGAGGAGTCAAGTTGTCTCCAGGAAGTCTAATCAACTTACAAAAGTGACAAAAATACTTTTATGAAGGTTTTCTAATTTATGGCAAACAATTATAAATTTTCTATCATAAAATTTTGCTGGAGAATAAATAAAATACTCATTTGCAGAATTGGTTTTGCCCACACTGGGGTTTTTCTAGGGATTTTTGTCCAAAAATATCAATGTTCGTTATTTATGTGTGTGTGCAATGTTTTCTTAGTTCGTGTGGTTTATTTATTTTCTGTGAAATTACATTAGCTTTTTGTTCAGTATTTGTTGCATACAAATTGCATAAGACAAATAATCAAATTAATAGGAGAATAATAATGAGTTAACTGCAACAACATTTAAAATTTCACAACTTCTTAGCTAGAAGCCTTTTAAAGAGTCAAATAATCCCAAAAGGTTATGAATGCTGAAATATAAAAACCATCCTTTATTCTCCATTCTTGTCCCATCAATTCCTCTCCTCCCTCTCCTCCTCTCAATATCCATAAATTAACCCATGCTAAAATGTCAAAGCACCAACTCAAATGTCTTTACCACAATTTTGATAAAAAAATATATCTTGGGCATACATACAAGGAGGAGAAACTCTTTATGGCCATTTTAGAGGACATTTTAAATGGTGACATTGATGTTATCCATCAAGAACCTCTACCTTAACCTGATCACATTCCTCCTTTTAATTAGCCAAATATGGAATCCCAAATTTCCCTACATATCATTACTATAATTTCCACTCCCCAAACCCTCAACTTGATTAGCTGATATTAATCAACTTAATTTATAGTGGTAGCACCCATAACTTTATTCACTATTGGGTAGCCCAAGAAACACATTCTTATAATCCATGTGTTGTGAAAAACTTCCAAATCATGGTTGATAGTGGAGGTTCCTTGAAATGTGGGGGTTGTTATGAAAATTTGTGGCTTCAAATGATTATTCCTTGAAAACCCACACGTTTTATATTGAAATGGGTCATTGTGACATTGTTTTATGTGTTGAATGATTAGTGTCACTAGGCCCCAACACCATGTATTTTTCAAGTTATACATGAATTTCTAGCAAGAAGGGAATCAATATGATTTCTAAGGAATTGCAACATATTTTCTAGAGATCATCAAATCACTTCACATAGAAAAACTTCTTTATAAATAACACTTCAACATTTTCTTAGTATTCCATGCCATTCAACCTTTAACACTCATTCCCAGCCCATCCATCCTGACACATCGTTATTCTTAGCCAAACAACAATTAGTCTTTTAAACCCTCCAAGACTTCCCATCCTTCGACTATGTGCATGATAATTATATTGTGATCATGCTAGGTAGCCTCCCATCCAATATAAACACTCATCACCACATATTTGCTCAAAAAAATCAAATGACAAGATAGTTCAATTATTACCTACTAGTGTACTCACCCACCCTAGTAATTGTCCTTATTCATCCTTATTTATCACGGTACTTAAAAAATAAGGTAGTTGGTGCATGTGTCTTGATATTCACGCTCTCAAAAAAAGAACCCTAAAGGATAAGTTCCCCATTCTGATGACTTTTACGTGAGAGAAAAAACACTCAATTCTTTACCAAACTTGGTCTCGGTTTGATTATCACCAAATTTGTATGAAGGTAGCCAATATCCAAACTAATTTTCACACTCATGAAGGTCCTTATGAGTTCTCTTTGATGCCCTTTTACTTTTTCAATGCACCTTTCATCTTTTAGAGTCTCATGAATCACATCTTTCAACCCTTTCTACATCATTCTGTCCTTTGTCTTTTTTCATGACATCTTGATCTACAACAAAACTTGCTAGGTCCATGTCACCCATGTGGATTAGGTCTTACAACTGCTTTCTCATCATCAACACTTTATTATGAGGTTAAAATGTGTCTTGGTTTCTCTAAAGTTGAATATTTGTGTCAAATGTTCAATAATAATGTCGTAGAACTGGACCCCAAGGAAACTGATGCAATGAAGGATTGTACATATCTTATGCCTCTTAGGAGTTTATGGGGTTTTGTTGGTCTCATAGGTTACTACAAAAAGTTTTACAAGAACGATGGAAATTTTTTTCTCACCTCTTGTCTTAAGAAAATGATTTCTATTGAAATGGAGATGCAAATGGAGCCTCTAGACTTTAGATAAATCTATGTATACAATCCCATACTTAACCTGCTAGACATCACTAAGACTTTTATTTTGGAATGTGATGCCTCAAGTAAAAGCATTAGAGTAGTTTTCAAGCAAGATGAAAGAACATCATCCTTTACCAACAAACAACTTTGTGACAATGACATTTAGGAAAACCCCCCTTTGAAAAAGAAATGATGAATATCTTGCACGCTATGGATATCTAAAATCCTTGCTTGGGAAACATTTCTATATTAAAATCAACAATCACAACCTTAAATGATTTCTAGGGGAAAGGATTTCATCCCCAAACTAGAAATGGGTTACCAAAATGTTTGGATATGATTATGAGATCATTTATAAAGGGAAAGAATAATGTAATGATTCTCTCTCTAGAAATTATAAAGATGGAGGGTCCCTCTTTTCATTCTTCTTCATTATAGAATATCGGTTCAATGAGTTTTGCAAGGAATGGTTCATAATCCCCAGATTTCTCACCTAATCCAACAACTTCAACTGGTACCCCATCCATCTCAAGAACACACTTTTCATAATGAAGACATTCTCAAAAAAGGGTGCATGTATTACAGTAAGTAGTTCACCTTTAAATCAATCATACTATCTTAAATCCATGCATCTCCAATAGTAGGTCATTTTGGATTTCATAAAACATATGAGTAGATCAAACATTCATTCTTTTGGGGAGGCATTGAGAAGGACATCTAAATTTTGCAACCAAATGAGACCTTTTCCAATAAGTGAGAAATAGTGAAAACTCCATATGATATATAACCTTTACCTATTCTTCCCCTCATATAAATTGAAAATTCTTTGGAATTTAGTGTAAGGTTATCCAATTATCGCAGCAAATCTATCATCATGGTTATGGTTTATCACATTTCTAAATAAATCTTTACAATTGGATTTTTATGTTAGAGAGCTTAGTAAATGTCCATAATTTGGATTTTTAGAGCTCCTCTCTAACCAATAGCTAGTTGAGGGTTTGAATTGAATGACACGTTTCCACTCGCACCACACAAAGATGCCAATAGACTTAAACTTTTGCATATGATATTTTCTCCTTTTGTTGTAGAAAAGACTCAAATTTTGGTCAATCTTGCATCAAATCCCTGCTCGTTCCATTGAGACTATCTAGTAGAATCATAGTCAATTGTGTTGATATATCTAGTGGACCATAGTGCCACTCCATCCTTCATATATTAGGTCAAGCAAAAGTATAAAAAACTTTGCATCATTTCCTAAGCAAAGATCTAAGAAATCTATCACTTTGAACCCAACAAACTAGAAACTCCAACTCCAATAAATATTTGAATTTTTTAGCCCTTAGCATTGTTTGTTTTCATAAACTCTTGAGGGGGGCATTGAAAATGTCTAAGTAATTTTATGTAGTTCCTGTTACTTTTAAACTATATGTATAATTGAAAAGTCAATTGAAGATATCCTTCTGCACTCAATTTAAGATATCATTCTACTTGTAGAATGTCAAAATCCAATGAGAACTCAACTCAAGTTATCATTCTCGGTGCCATAATTGAATGTAAAGAATGGAATGGAATTAGTTTGGAGTACGTTCAAATTAGGCACTCCCATGTTTAGTACATGAGAGTTATTGGATATCTTGGGTGTTGTTGTAGGGAAAACCCAACACCTCCCCTTTGTTTGAAATAATGGGGACCATTTTTATTAATTTTTGGCAAAACACCTTTTATGATTTTCATTAAGTTAATTATCCTAAAAAAAATTGCATTTTTTATTTTGTCGAGTTTATGTTTTAATTGTTTCATTGAATCCGACTTTTCACAAGATTTCTATCAATACTTGTTTTGCCTCATTTGGTCAACTAGTTTGTAAATGACACTCCTTTGAAGTTTGATCATTTTCTCGCCTTGACTAAAAAATGTAAATAAATGTATAATATTTCGATTGTTGTAACTAATTAAGTTCAATAGTCATTCATTATAAATATTAGCTCTTAGTTAGTGTTTTTGTTTTGTTTTGTTTTTTTTTTCCACTAACGGTCTTACAAAATGACCTAGCTAAATTGTACAATGAATGAAACATGTTCTCGGATCTCGGTAATTTACTCTAATTTGTTATTTTAAAACAAAATGCCAAACCCAAAACCCCAAAATTACAAAGTCACTATAGTCCAATTTGTAAGATTGTTAATTCACATGAGCCCCACTTTACCTCCTCTTCCTTCCAAAAAAATATGTGATTGCTAAATTACAATATCACATATCGCAATTTCATTTGTCACTTGTTTTAAAACTTCCGATCATATAATTTGCCATCTTGAAAAATATACGATAAGTTAAAAAAAAGTTGATATAAAATTTTCTCCGCCTTATAACTCCCGACTCACTCGCCTTACCTCACCCTCACATTACCTCTCCTCCACCTCAACTCTTCCCTTATCCCTCCATTAACTCTCACCCTCCATGCTCACACTCCATACCCTTCCCTCCTTCATAAAACTTTACCTAACATATGATATGTTAGTTTTAAGTATTAATGTTTTTATATGAATTAGTTTAATTAATTAATTTTAATTATTACATAAATAAATTTTGTGATTAATTAAAATATAATTATAATTAATTAGATTTAATAATGTAGTTATAGTTATTAGTATTAATTAATAATAACAATTTAATTTAGAATTAGAATTTAATTAAAAAAAATTGATTTTTAATCTAGAATTCTCGCAGTTTTGACTTATTAATTTTGGAAACTCATAGACGGAGTTTTACTTAGCCAAATGAGGTCTAAGACGACTCATTGGAAAGATAAAGTTATGGAGAATATTTCTGAAGTACCATTTTCAGATTTGATCATTTATTAGGTCTAAAATCCAGCAGAAGATCAAGCTCCGAATTTTTTAACAAAACTAATTTTTGAGTTTAATTTTCTACATTTTCATTTGCCCACAACTTTTGAGGTCAGATCTATTCATTTATGTTCCCCTTGACCAATTAGAAATTTACAGATATCAATAGAAAGCTCTGATTCCTTTTCATTAATTATGTAATTAAGTTTTGATTATATATGTTTTAATTCCAGATTTGGCATTTTGATTTTATTTTTACATTTTAATTTTGTTTTGATTTAATTTTGTAGGAAAATAGTGGAAGAGATGAGGAGAAGAAGATCTCAGTCAATGAGAATGCTCCAGCAATAGAAGATGAAATTTTGAGCCAATGAAAATTGATGGAGTAAATTTATTCACTTTTTTTGTTAAGAATTCTTTTGTAAATATTATAAATAACAGGTTGTAGAATGTATTAGAGATTTCTCTCCTTTAAAATTATGGAATTCCAAAAGCACTACTGTAATAGAGGTTTATATTTGTAGGTGAGAGGAGAGAAAATCTCAGATCTGAGGATTATTGATGATTTTTCTTTTGCATTCTGAATTATGTATGGACAACAGAGCTTACACTGCTGCAACTCTTGTTGTAAAAACAAAAGTTCAAAGATTGTAGAGGACTGTTAGAGACCAGAGCCACAGAAATGAATTCAATAAATTGGTATTTCTAATACTATTGTTTTAAATACTAGTTTCATTTTATGATGGCAAGAATGCGTCATTTTATTCATATTTGTGCACTATTGTTAGTATGAGTAATTTGTCTCAATCATATGTTATTATTTATCTCTGCTCTTATGGGTTGAATTCTGATTTCTGAGTAACTATTTACTCAGAAATTTGTTTTTTAATATTGATTTAATAAATAATGATATGTTGTGAACTATTTCCTCATATTATCACTGATTTAACAATTAATATCATTTTGTGAACTACTTCCTAAATATTGTTGGTTGGTTATTTTAGTTAAGAGGTATCTAAATAGAATGCATTTCAGTATTCATAATGTTAGTTAATTGAACTACTTTATTAGCTTGATAGTCATTATAAGCCAGACATATTTAAATCCCAATTATTTTAATACCTTGCTCTTGGTTGGGTTAGATCTATATTTGCCTAATTGAGATATGATTAAGATTTAGTTCATTTTGCTTGCATTTTATAATAATTTTGCATTTAGATTAATTCTACATTTCTAAAAGTCCTCTTCACAAAGAGACAAACTTTATTTGTGGCTTGGTTAAGCCCCAAATCAGCTTAAGGATCACTTTCTTGCTTGATCAACAAGAGGGTTGATCTGATGTCTCTTCTCCATTGGTGGATGAAAGTCATATTTTAAGCCATTGGAGATTGAGAGAAGGTAACTAGACCTAGTTAAACCAGTCAGAACCACCATTCCAAATGGAAAAGGAGTTGCTTTAAGATTCAGACCAGGTGGTCTCCCATATGGTGTTGTTGCAGCGAATTTCGAGGCATCAACATTTTTGGCGCTAGAAGGAGGGCCTGAAACTTGTTGTCTATTGGAGTATTTGTATTCTAAAATTTTATTTTTCACAATGGCTCCTCTTAAAATTCCAATTTGGAGTTGTATTTCTGGACGTGCATCTTCCAATACTCCACTAGAAGTGGTAAGACTCTTGTCTCAGGTAAAGTTTAATGGTAAGATGAATACTTATGCATTTAATCATGCTTTACAATTCATTCAAAAATTTTCAAATTCTACTTTTCAAGGAATTGATGAAGGTATTTTATGCAGGAATTTTAGTCTTTTTACATTCTTGGCAAAAGCCAAAATCCAGTTTCAATCGCTTCCAGTTGCCTCCATTCACAGCTGGGATCAATTTGTTACAATGTTCCTTTGTAAAATTGATGGCTATAACTACAAACAAGTATATGATGAAATCAAAGATTTATGAAAGTTTGAAAATAAGTCTTCAATTGATTTTACCATTCAATTTCGTTTAAATTGCTTGATATTTAAAATTAAAGAGAAACATTTGGAAGAGGAATTATTAGATTGGTTTTAATATATTTTCTCTCTTCCTCCCATTCATAACCCGTGTCAAATTATTTCAAGCCTTTCTCAATCTTCTTCAATTTTTTTTATTGACATAATTGAAGATTCCAACATAGAGGTGCATACTAATCATGATGAAGTGGCTTCCACCATGTATGATAAATTCTTAAATTTAGTACAGACCTCTTACGGTATTAATGATAATTATGTTAATGAACCAATATCGCAAAGCTTGCAAAATTTTGCTAATCAATCGCAAGAAGATACTGACAACAATATTGGAGAAGATATCGCTTTGAAATATCAAAATTACTGTGCGTTAAATTCAGAAAATCAGACCATAAATCCATAAGTACAAGCAGCAATCAAAGTTTCCAATAATACACAATCGGTTGTACAAATTTATGAATTCTTTTACGATAAACAAATGCCAAATTCAAAACAACAAAGCAACATTCTTCAAGAAAGCACAAGTGCACAAATGAATGATCTCAAATTTGAAATTTACAATGAACAAAATGTACAAAAGTTCTTAAATAGAGACACGTTCAAATCCATTGCTTCTGATTATCATTCTATCTCTGTCCTGATGTTTTTGATGATAACAATTTATTCCCTCTTTGCAATAATGTTATTTGAGAAAACAAAGAGGTTGATCTAAAGATTTGCCAATTAGTTTTTACCAAGATAGAGAATTAATTATTGATCATTCTTCTGGCATTAATGAATATGCACTTCATATTCCTTCTTGTTTTGATACATTGAATGAGATCGAAGAGAATTCTAATGAATGTTGTGAGATCATTTATTATAGTTACTTTGACATTGAAGATGTTGATTTGTCTTCTTCACAATTGAATCCTCATGATCAAAGTCAATTCAAATTTGAAAATGAAGAACACTCTAATTTAGAAATTGTTTCAAATAGTTTTCATTTTAAAATAATTAATCATACTCATGATTTTCAACATTCAAGAAACCATTCCAATTCATGATTTATTTGACTATCAAGCTCTCATTCCTATTATAGTCATAATTCTCTTTCTAATTCACAAGTTGGTATTCGCAATCATTCGAATCCTATTTTATATTAGACCAATTCTTGTGAAGAGGAAATTGTTTTAAATCAATCCGAATTGTGTTGTAACAATAATTGTAACACTAGTGTAAACTATGATTTGATTTTACTATTTTTCCTTCATTTTCAATTTTTAGATGTTTTGTGCTGGCATATTGAGAAACTCAGTATTGAACACTCAATTGATGCGTTGCCTGAATGGGAAAATGAAGTTTCACATTCTAATCGTGAACATCAAGAACTATTTCTCTATCAATTCCAACTTATGTTCATTTCTTATCAATTACTTCTTTCTTCTCGAAAGCAGTGTCAACATGAAAGTGTATTTTCATAATATAAACAACAATCTAATTCAATTAATAATCTTCCATTATATCTAAAAGATTTTCATCCATTTTTCATTGACTCGTTATTTGGAAAGATTTCCTTCACAGAAGATTGTTAATAGTTTAACACTTGCACATAACACTAATAAATTTAGGTAGGCAATTGTATCTAAAAGCTCATTTCCACGATTTGGCATGTCATCTTTTCTTTTGAATCCTTTCCAATCATTAATAGAAATTCATCCAGATTTCTATGATCCAATTGAAATTCAACTGGAAAGGACATTTCAAGAGAAGGTAATTGTGAATAAGCTGCTAACAATATATGTACATTCTTCTTTCAGATTTAGTTTTCTTAGTTTAATTATATTTGTATTTTTGTTACTAATGATTGATCTGTACATACATGCATGAATTAAAATGATTACATGGTTACATTAGAAGTATGGCTATACCTAGTCATGTTTCCTTCATTAAGTTAAAAATAAGAATAGATTATTTTAGATTAGATTTTCTTTTTTGATTGCACTTATTTCATTATTTCAAATTTTCAATAAAGCAAGTAATGAATTTGATTTCTTTTGGGCATCCCCTTTTATTTTTGGAAAATAGGTTAAAACATTTTAGAAGCTCTTAGATCATACATATTTGTGAAAGCACTTGATTGTCTTTTTTTGCAAAAAATTCACCACGATGATTATACATAAAGAAATTCCAAGAATTTGCTACAACTTGACAATTTTTTATTCACAAGTATTTATGAAAAAAGAGCTCATTTTCACCACTCTTGTCTTCCAATGTAAATTTGAGGTGGATGCAATATAAAAACTCATTACTTAGCATTTTTTAGATCAAATAAGTAGATGATACTGAACATGGGAGAAATTGAAGATTCATGTGGTAAAATTTATAGTCAATTTTCTTCCAGGTCTTCATCGACTTGATTGTGGAGACTTAAGATAAGCAAGAAGCCAACCATTTTTCAAAATTTGCAACATGTTCAAGGAAGTATTTATGATTTCGTCTAAATTTGAGGATTATCTAATTTTGCTTCTATTCATTGAAATCCTGATAAGTCTTAATAAATTCTCGGAAAAGTCATATCGGATCATTATATTTCATAACTCTCTTCATAAGAAAGTTATGATAAAATTACTTTCCGATCAAATATTTTGACAGTTAATTAAATTATTAAAGGGTTATTTATTTAAAAGAAAAGTTAAATTAGTCACTTTCTTTTTGAATTGAATACTTTAAGAAATTGTTGGCCCCACAAAATTCCACATCTCATATCGCATTTCGCATATCGGAGGTTCTCAAATGAGAATATTCCAAATATCTCCTATTCCTTGATATTCCCATCTCCTCCAATCTCCGATGGACCTTTCCACCCAATATCGCAAAACCTCTGTACCGCAAATATTTGATCATAATCATCTCTTAACATTTCCTGATAAGAAACCTCTGATACATGACCTTCGATATTCCCTTCCTGCTCATTCTCCAAAAATGACTTCACCAATATTGCGATGTCCATACAACCCCAGACCCAATATGACATTTAAATCCAGTTTTAAAATATATCGCGTCCATTCATAAATCGCAATTTTGTTGGTGTCGGGCCGTGAATACGACCACTTTTTAACACTTATTTCATTTATTTTTACTTTTCTTTATCATGTCATTTATTATAATTTATTATATAAATCCAGTTCATAATGATTTATGCTCTTATGGATGAATATTATTTCTTCTCCTTTATTTTTAATAAATTAATGATTATTATGCATAATTTTATTAATGATAGTTTATTAATATATTTTGTAACATCACTCACCATTTTAGCCTCCAAGATATTTGTCAGATTATAGATTTGATCTCCAAATCATCATCAAATATTCCAACTCAGAAATTCGCTGGAATAAGAAGTGACAGTTTTGCAGTTGAGATTCTGGGCAAATGAAGAAGAATCTGGAAAATCTGGAACATGGGTTTTGTCCAAAACGGAGCAAATTAACTTTTGTGTAGAATGGTTTGCCCAAATTTGGTTTGTATTGAGAGAAACGCAGGGTTCTTTGAGCACAATTTTCTCAGACTTGTTGTAAAAGACGTCCTCCAAATCTCAGCTGCAAAGCCAAATTCGATTTGCTCTTGTTGAAAGATGGATGGAAATATATTTTATTGTTGATCAATTGGTTAGAAACAATGCAATTTTGTAATAATGATAATATTGTAATCATCACAGTTGTAACTTCTCTCTGCTCTCTGTGTATTTAAATCAGAATAGAGATCAGAGAAGGGGAATGATGAATTCAGGATGAGAGATGGAGAGATTTCTGTTGTAATTATACAATTCCTCATCAACTCTTATTGATTAAACAGAGATCGACTGTTTGTAAACACTGTTATGCATGATTAATACAAGAACGTGTTGCCGTTTAACTTCTTAGTTCTGCAGTAGCTCAGCGGCGTTTCACCGGTGGTTGAGGGCTTGGCCCTGGTGGATCGATTCGCTGTTTGTATCTCTACCTTTTCATTATTGTTGTGGGATAGTTCATATTTGCTTTTATTACAGTTTGCAAGTTAATCGGTTTGTTGTTTAATTGCTTTGATATCAATGTGTTATATTAACAAATCGCGTCGCTGTTCTTTTATTATTTAACAAGAATCTCAACACTGTATAATTTATCTTGTTAATGCCTTAATAGAGCTTCGTTGTTCTATTTCAATTATGGTTTCATTCCACTTGCTGTTCCATTTGATTGATATTCATTACATATTGTTGCTCAATAGGATTGGTTATTCAATTCCATTAATTAGAGTTTGTTGTTCAGATTTATTAAATAGGATTCATTGTTTAATTCATTTAATTACAGTTTGTTGTCCATTTACTTTGTTGTTCATTTCTATTGATTAATTCCAAAGAGTTTGCTTTTAAAGTGTTTTCCTAGTTTACTTTCAATCACAGCTTTAGTTCAATTTCTATTTCCTTTTAATTGCTTTAAAGAAGGACTGTCAATTGTAGAGAACATTGGTTATTGCTTCCTCGTTCTCAGATTGATTGTCTTGTTCCAGTTTGATTTCAATTGCATCAATCTCTAGAGGAATGAGTTATTGCTACTGTATCCTCGATTGATGTTTGCTGAGTGAATAGTTGGATTTCAGAGCATTTGAGTTTATGTTGTTGTAGTTAGATTTCTTTTTCAAGCATTCATTTACTTTTGCATTTTAAGCACTATACTGCAAAACATTACTCTTGAGTAAATAGCCGCCTCAGACTGAGTACACTCTTGAAATAAAAAGTCGTCCCTGGGTTGACAATTAATGTGAAGATAATTAGGAGTTAAAAAGACACCTTTTATCGCTCAACAATTGGGGCATATGTTTAGAAGTTATGATGTCCTGGATCCGATATGAAATTAAATCCATATAATTAAACGATCGGGTCCGTTCTTCATTTCATATTGACGTACCAACGATGTTACATCTTGTACTCAAATCTTCCAATCATCGATCTCTTATAAAATACAAATCCAGTCCCACCAATGAGCCACATCATCTATCGTATTCCCGCTATCACAAGAATAATATCGGTGTTTCCTTTTCCTAATAGTTCTACTCTCCAATATCGCCATCGTTCCATCGCATATGCTCATATCGCAATCCCGCTATCGCAACACTTATATCGCATTGCAAAACTCAAATGACGCCTTGTCTTGACATCCTCCGATGCGATAAACTCTGGTATATGCCTCTCTGCCATTATCTTTTAACCATTGCATAACACTCAATCGCATATCGGAAAAGGTAAATCTAGCAGCTTAACGATTAAGCATGACAAAGAAACTTGTGATGCGAAACATCCGACGAGGCGTTGTCCTGTATAAAATACTTTAAGGCACTCTTGGGCAACCACTATGGTAATGAAGCAATTGATAAGAAATTTGGAACATGACTAAATCATTTTCGATTTCTCTTATATTTGGGTTTTAATATATCACTCTATATTTAATATGCGAAATTCAAGACCTCTCCATCTATACTTATGTTTTACATTGTCTTGGATTTGGTCTTGATTCTGAACAATTTATGAAAATCATGTAGTCGAGATGATACTTGTAAGATAACATTTATCGTTGTGATTCATTAAGAAGCACATCTTCATTCTGATTTATGATGGATTTAGTTTATTTTCGATTCCTTGAACGTAAAACATTGCTTTTTAGTTTATTGCTCGTTTTAGATTAGATTTAAGAAATAATGATTTTGGGTCAATAAAATTTCTTCGTGCTTTTAATTTTAATTAAAGGAAGAAGTTATCTTTTGTTGGAATAAAATGATACCTCTCAAGTTATATTAAATGCAATTCTCCAATGGTAAGTTTCATGTGCCCACTTTAATTTATTTTCATTACTTTACTTTTGTTTTTAGGTTTTACTGATCTTAAACTCTGTCTTTTTCAGGTCTTCATGAACCTTTCACACCTTTACCAGATTAGTTTTGAAGTTCATTATCTTTTGTTTAGTTTTTTGTGAGATTCTTGAGAGAAGCAGTAATGATCCTCATCAAATCAACTAAACTGGGGAGTTTTGTAGGCTTTAACCGCATACAGAAATTACCTGCATATGAATTCTAAAACAAAAAAAATAAACAATGCAAGAGCATAACACATAAAACACATATATACAGAGATTTTCCCCTGGATCCCAAAACCGGGACTACCAGATTGATTTTTCATTATGTTCCTTTCAATGTTATAATACATATTTATACATGCCGAAGCATCCAATATCATGGATCGAAAACCATCGTGTCCAAAACCATGGACCGAAAACCATTGCGTCCAAAAACAAGTGCGAAAATCATGCACAAAACCATGGGTGGGTCCACCCAACCTAACATAGGTTCCAAAACCAAAATTTTCTGGGGTGCTGCCCCGAACCCCATAGAGTGGGGTTACCTGCACCCCTCAAACCCCCTATGACCCCTTCACTATGCAATCAACGCAATGAAGGGGGGGCTCCACCCCCCCTCTAATCCCCCGATTAACTACGTGGGCTAGTTGTGGAAAGAATATAACACAACCCAACATTCTCCCACCTGTTGTTTTCTTTCCACAGGGGGCCACAAGAGAGCTTAGTCATTTATCCATCCCTGCAACGCCCATTGTTTCTCTACACCAAGAGAACTTCTCAGAGCTCACAGATTTTTTCAATGCATCTGCAGTATTCTTCAAAGTGTCCACCTTTACCAGCAACACCTTTTTGTCTTCTATCATATCCCTCACAAAGTGATACTGAACATCAATGTGCTTTGTATTTGAATGATATGCAGGGTTCTTTGCCGAGAAAATTGCACTTTGGCTGTCACAGTACATCCTTATAAATCCCTGCACTAACCCCATACTTGAACACAATCTATGCAACCAAACTACTTCCTTGCTTGCATGAGTGGCTGCCATGTATTCTGCCTCTGTAGTTGATAGTGCCACTACAGATTGTTTCTTACTCATCCAAATGACTGCACCTCCAAATAGGTTAAACACATACCCACTTGTAGATCTTCTCTGATCCAAATCTCCAGCCCAGTCTGCATCAACAAAGCCATAGATATCCAAAACTCTGCCCAATCCTGGTCTTCCTTGGTAGCACAAACCATAATCACTAGTGCCATGCAAATAACTGAAAACCCGCTTCACTGTTGTCCAATGCTCCTTCCTTGGTTTTAACATAAACCTGCTCAATACTTCCACTACATGTGCAATGTTTGGTCTAGTATAGACCATTGCATACATCAGGTTACCGACTGCACTTGAATATGGAACACGGGACATATCCTCTTCCTCTTCTTGTGTCTTGGGACACTGTTCAGCAGATAAATTTACACCTATGGGAATAGGAACCTTCACCAGTTTACTATCCTCCATATTAAACCTCTGCAGTATTATCTCGACATACTTCCTCTGGTTTAACCAGAGCTTCCTCTTTGCCTGATCTCTTTTAATTTCCATGCCCAAAATATAGTTTGCAGCACCAAGATCTTTCATGTTGAATTTGGAAGACAATTGGGTCTTTAAATCCTGGATAATTTCTTTGTCATTTCCAACCAGCAACATATCATCCACATACAAGACCAGATAAATAACACGGTCACCATTTAATTTAAAATACACACAATGATCTGCTTTGCTTCTGGTGAAGCCAAGTCCTCATATAGATGTATCAAATTTCTGATACCACATCCTTGGTGACTGTTTTAACCCATACAGAGACTTCTTTAACTTGCATACCAGTTCTTTCTCACCCTTCACCGCAAAGCCTTCAGGTTGCTTCATGTAGATTTCCTCTTCCAGATCCCTGTGAAGAAATGTTGTCTTCACATCTATCTGTGTTGAGAATGCAACAAGATGATGGAGCTTAGTGGAAAGGAGTTGCCTTCACTAAGTGGGCCCGCAGGCTATTTTTGGCACAAAGTCTATTTTTAGACTATGTCTATTTTTAGACATATGGATCATGGTCTATGAGTTTCAGGATGCTATTTGTGGATGATTGGTCATGTTGGTAAAAATAGATGGACTTCTATTTTTAGACATATGGGCGGAGTCTATTTTTAGACTGCCAGGATAAAAATAGAATAGTCGAATATTATTAGCTCATAATAATATTTGGACTATAAACATTATCTTATCCTCTTGGAGCACTTCAGTTTGAGCTACAAATGTGGCACATGCAGTTGTCAGAAGGAAATACACTTTTCTTATGGGTCAGTTGAGCTATTGCATGGTGGACTTCAGTTAGAACTCATGTGGTTGAGTTTGGTGGAGTTGATTGTGGAGTTGATGGAGTTGTGTTCAGTTTGACTTGGTTGAACTAGTTGTATTTAGTCTAACTACAGAATACACTAGTGATGAGTGATGTGAATTAATTATTGATTAATTCACTAACTATTAACTCATAAAGCAACTAAAGAATACATCAGTTAACTCAGTGCATGGACAGTTCAGTGGAGACAGGTGTTAGAGGTTGAGATTTCTATCAGTTGTGACTATAGTTGTGCATGAGATCTTGCACAATCAATGGGATTGAGTAATGCCAATGAGGATTGTGTGGTTCAGCCAAGGAAATACGAGTTTGCTTCAGCCATTCATCATTATTCTCTTGCAGGATTACGCAGTGGAGGAGGGCAAACAGTGGAGGAGAATTGAGGCATCAGATCTGAGCTAGTTTGTGTGTAACAGGTGGAGATAGTACTGAGTACTTGTGAGGAGTATTGTACTATGTATTGTTACATGTTCTCAATCATTATAATATACAGATAGTGTGGGGTTTTCAGCTGTATGCTTTCCCCGGGTTACATACTGTGTTAATGTGCGCATGCAATTGATGTTTCATTGTTTTTAATTCCGCAAAATTGATGATCAACGTAGAGGAGGTTATGTATTATGCATGTATTCCGCAATCATGTATAATCGGGATAATCTCTGTGAATAAGTGTCATATTATTCAAAATTTCTACATGGTATCAAAGCGGTTGATCATCAGATCTATTATTCAGAAAGTGTTTACATTTTATTTCTTCAGGCAGAGTCTGTAATCGGGCTAGGTAGCCTCTGGATTCATCCTTCCTTTGGAAGGTGAGATATCCGGTAAAAGCCCATACAGTCAATCTCTGTATGAGAAATACTTTTTTCTCACGAATTCTAGATCAGAAGCGATTGAGTTTTGAGCTAGTGGAATTCGAATTTGCAGCAGTGTTTTCTTGGTGTCAACGTTGCAATGTCTTTCAATGGATTGCGATTGGAGTATGCTCTTGAGGGCAGCTCGAACTATATTGCATGGAAAGACAGGATGGAGGCGGTGTTAGATGACAATGGGCTGAAGGAGTTCATAGAGGTTGAGGTCCCAAAGCCTACTGATGCTGCTGAAGCTGTGGCTTGGCAAAAGAAGACGGCAAAGTGTCGAAGGATTCTGTTGGAGGGCGTGAAGGATCACATTGTGTCCAACCTGCATGGAAAGGCTTCTCCATACTCGATGTGGAAGTGTTGACAGATCTATTCCAAAGCAAGAGCGACCAGAGGAAGTTGGCGCTCAAGGATAAACTCACAAACATTAAGTGTGAGAATGGAGACAGTATGCCCAAGTATCTCACGAAGTTCACCCAATGCTGGGATGAGCTGGGAAGTGTGGCGGTGACTATCGATGATGAGGACTTGGTGAGCTTGGCTCTCCTTGGTCTTCCAAAGAGTTGGAATTCCTATTAGGACTCTGTCAATGGTCGGGAGAAATTGCCAGGATGGGAGAGACTTTGGTTGGATCTTGTGCAAGAGGAGATCAGGCGGAATACCAGGGACGGATCTTCATCAAAGGCATCTGATGAAGAAAATTGCGCTTTGGCTGCCAAAGCAAAGAAGGGGAAGGAGAAGGGTTCTCTTTCCGAATCCAGTTCTTCCAATGATGGGAAGAAGGTTGACAAATCGAAAGTGCGATGCTTTCGTTGTCATGAGGTGGGCCATTATGCTTCAAATTGTCCACGGAGGAAATCCAAGAAGGGATCAGGGGAAGGATCTGAAGGTGAGGCACTTGCTTCACAGTTTGAGTTGGATTTCACACTCTTCGCATGCATGGTTTCATCCATGGTGGGAAGTGGTTGGTTTCTTGACAGTGGAGCTTCTTTCCACATGACCGGTGACAAGAGTGTGTTCAGTACTTTGGAGGAGAAAGATTTCCAGATACTCATAGTGATGGGTAATGATGAGAAGTATAGTGTCTCAGGTGTAGGCACGATTATTTTTCAGAGGGAGCATGGAGCTCGCCTTACCTTGACCGATGTCAATTATATACTAGGACTGAAGAGAAACTTGGTGTCTATCGCGATGCTGGAAGACAGAGGCTATGATGTAGTCTTCAGTAAGGGAAAGGTTTTCCTTAGACACATCATCACTAGACAGGTGAAGCAGATTGGTTCACGGGTCAAGAACCTGTATGCTATTGAGGTTCAAGATGCATGCAAAGCCTTGAGCAGCGAGGAAACTGATGGAGACTTGGTGGTTGAGAGGGAGCGTATATTACCTATCAACATGCAGAGCTAGAAGAAGTCTCAGACGATTGTGGAGGAGCCACGATTTGTGCAACAGCTTCAGGAGGTTGTGGAGCAGCCACAACAAGGGAAGCTGAGAGGAGATCGAATAGAGACATCTACTCATGCAGAGACCTCCAGTAGGGGGAAACTTCGAGCCAGGTGGGCTGAGGGATCGCATGCAGCCATACCTCCAGGTAGGAGGTGGGGTGATTTGGATTGATTGTTCCAAGGAGGAGGGGTAGGATCCTTGAGGTACCCAACCTCTTAGATGAGACCTTGCTATGGGAGCCCCGATGTGGAGTAGCAGGAACTGACTGATTGGGTAGAGACAGATGCGGATGGAGTAACAGAGAGAGCGACAGTGTAGGGAATCCCAGGACAACGCATAGCTAGCAGGCTGCAACAATGCGAGAGGCACAAGTGTTTTGCATAGTGCTAGGTGGCACATAGAAGTGTGCAATGGTGCGAGATGCATGGAGATGTTGCAGTAGCGAAGATGTCAGAGAGGGAGCACTTGTCAACAACAGGTAGAGCTTCAGCATCAGAGTATGTTCATAGCCCAACAAAGTGGTCAGTTGGGAGTGTTTTTGTTCCAAGTGTTGTTGGAGCAAGTGGACCGGGCAAATGTGTTGCATGCAGAACATTCCAGAGTTGCAGGATAGGGGTTGCAGATAATCCATATCTTGTTGAGAGGGAGTGTTGAGAATGAAACAAGATGATGGAGCTTAGTGGAAAGGAGTCTCCTTCATTAAGTGGGCCCGTAGGCTATTTTTGGCGCAAAGTCTATTTTTAGACATATGGATCATGGTCTATGAGTTGCAGGATGCTATTTGTGGATGATTGGTCATATTGGTAAAAATAGATGGACTTCTATTTTTAGACATATGGGCAGAGTCTATTTTTAGATGGCCAAACTAAAAATAGAACAGTCGAATATTATTAGCTCATAATAATATTTGGACTATAAACATTATCTTATCCTCTTGGAGCACTTCAGTTTGAGCTACAAATGTGGCACATGCAGCTGTCAGAAGGAAATACGCTTTTCTTGTGGGTCAGTTGAGCTATTGCATGGTGGACTTCAGTTAGAACTCATGTGGTTGAGTTTGGTGGAGTTGATTGTGGAGTTGATGGAGTTGTGTTTAGTTTGACTTGGTTGAACTAGTTGTATTTAGTCTAACTGCAGAATACACTAGTGATGAGTGATGTGAATTAATTATTAATTAATTCACTAATTATTAACTCATAAAGCAACTAAAGAATACATTAGTTAACTCAGTGCATGGACAGTTCAGTGGAGACAGGTGTTAGAGGTTGAGATTGCTATCAGTTGTGACTATAGTTGTGCATGAGATCTTGCACAATCAATGGGATTGAGTAATGCCAATGAGGATTGCGTGGTTCAGCCAAGGAAATATGAGTTTGCTTCAGCCATTCATCATTATTCTCTTGCAGGATTGCGCAGTGGAGGCAGGTAAACAGTGGAGGAGATTTGAGGCATCAGATCTGAGCTCGTTTGTGTGTAACAAGTGGAGATAGTACTGAGTACTTGTGAGGAGTATTGTACTATGTATTGTTACATGTTCTCAATCATTATATTATACAGATAGTGTGGGGTTTTCAGCTGTATGCTTTCCCCGGGTTACATATTGTGTTAATGTGTGCATGCAATTGATGTTTCATTGTTTTTAATTCCGCAAAATTGATGATCAACGTAGAGGAGGTTATGTATTATGCATGTATTCTGCAATAGTGTATAATCAGGATAATCTCTATGAATAAGTGCCATATTATTCAAAATTTCTACAATCTGTTCTACGTCAAAATCAAAAGCAACAACAGATAAAAGTAATCATATAGAAGTTACCTTGGAAACAGGAGAAAAAATATCACCAAAATCAATTCCCGGCACCTGGGAATAACCTTTTGCTACCAACCGAGCTTTGTATTTCTCCACCTTTCCTTCTGCATTTGTCTTCTTCTTGAACACCCATTTGCTGCCAATGGGTTTCCTTCCAACCGGCAACTCCACTATATCCCAAGCCTCATTTTGTGCAAAGATGCCATTTCATCAACCATGGCCTCTTTCCAGAGTTTTCCATCATCTGAATCTACTGCTTCTTTCACAGTTCTGGGATCATCATCAGTAATAGATAAAGCAAAATTTGAATAGAAAGCAGATGGACTATACCTTTCTGGCTGCCTTCTTTCTCGAACTGATCTTCTCACACCTGGAGTTTGTGGCTCTTCATCTTTTGATTCCTCCTTTGTTGTAGAGTCTGATTCTTCCTCCTTTAGCTCAAACTCTATCTTCTCAGGTTCCTTTGGTTGGAATTCATGTTTAAGAACATCTTTCACCTCTTTGAACACCACATCTCGGCTGTACACAACCTTCCTTGTAACTGGGTTCCAAAGCTTACAACCCTTTAAACCATCCTTATACCCAATAAAGATGCACTTTTCAGATTTACTATCCAACTTGGTTCGTTTCTCCTTTGGAACATGTACATATGCATCACATCCAAATACCCTCAGATGTGAAAGAGAGGGTTTCTTACCAGTCCATACCTCTTGTGGAGTTTTATCCTCCAATGCTGATGAAGGTGATCTATTGACCAGGTAACATGTTGTCTCCACCACCTCTGCCCAGAATTCTTGTCCTAACCCGGCACCACTGAGCATGCTTCTTGCCCTTTCCATCAACGTCTTGTTCATTCTTTCTGCAACTCCATTTCGCTGAGGTGTATATGGAGTAGTCTTCTACCATGCTATACCACACTTCTTACAGAATTATTCAAATTCCTTACTACAAAACTCTCTACCGTTATCTGTCCTCAACACCTTTATCTTCTTCACTGTCTAGTTTTCCGCCAGAGCCATGAATTCTTTAAACCTGTCAAAGATTTCAGATTTCTTCTTAAGGAAATATATCCATATATTCCTTGAGAAGTCATCTATAAATTATACATAGTACAAAGACTTACCCAGTGATGGAACCTTCACAGGTCCAAACACATCACTATGCACAAGCTCTAGTATATGTTTTGCCCTCTTACCACCAGAGGGGAAACTCACCTGATTCTGCTTCCCATATACACAATTTTCACAGAAATCAAAATCCAGAGAGTTATTACTCATACCTTCTACCATACCTTTACCATGAAGTATTCAAAATCCCTTCTCTCCAATATCTCCAAGCCTTTAATGCCACATCAAGGTCTTCTGTCTAGAGACCACTAGATTTCTGCTCCACTTTTAGGAACCACAGAATTGTTGCACCCATCAACAACCGTGCTACCTTTCAGTTTATACAGAGTTCCAATCCGAAATCCCCACATCAATACCAGTGCTCTCCAAACCATCTTGCAGGTATCATTCTCGAACACTATTTTTACACTTGCATCATCTAACTTGCTTACAAAATTCAAATTTCTGGCCAATGCAGGAATATGTAGAACATCAGGAAGTGTTCTAACCCTTCCACTTTGCAACTTCAACTTTATTTTTCTGCGACCAAGGATTTTAGCCTTCCTATCATCCCCTAAGAAGACATCACCACCATCGTATTTCTCATACTCACAGAACCACTCTCTATGGGGAGTGAAGTGAAAGGATGCACCTGAGTCAATCAACGATGCCTCATGATCTACATGTGTACTTAAAGAATCCAAGTACACATCCCCACCTTCATCTAAGGTGGTTTTCGCATCTGCAGAAGGAGCATCATCAGATCCATTTCCTTTATCAGGAGCTTTAGATTCACAGTCCCTTTTGTAGTGCTCTTCCTTTCCGCATTTCCAGCATACCACCTTTACAGGTTTTCCTGGAGATTTAGATCTCCCACTCGATGACTTATTTTTGTTTACGTTCCGGGACCATCCTCGTACAAACAAGGAATCACCATTCAGGCTCTCCATATTTTTCCATCTTATCTCTTTCATCAGCAAGGATGAGACTATTTCATCAAATTGCAAGGCAGTTGCATTGCTACCTATTACAATAACCAGACTATCCCACGAATCTTATAGAGAACACAACAAACTAATGCACTTATCTTCATCTGAAATTTTAACATCAATAGATGTTAACTGAATTACCACAGTATTAAATGTGTTTAGATGCTCTGTCACTGAGTCTCCATCTTTCATCCTCAAGTTATACAACTTTTTCCGCAGAAACAGTTTATTCACCAGAGACTTAGATTGGTACAAAGTCCCTAACTTGTCCCACAAAGCCTTTGCTGTAGCTTCCCCTGATACATTCAACAATACTGAATGTGAGACACACAATCGTATTATGCTCTTTGCCTTCCGATCCAACTTCTTTCATTCTTCATCAGACACTGCCATTGGTTTAGTACCTGGATCTACTGCGATCCACTGATCTTTATCCACCAACAGATCCTCCATTTTGAGTTTCCACAACTCAAAATTCTGACCATTAAATTTCTTGATCTCTATCTTTCCACTGCTCGCCATCTTCTTTCACCACCAAAATCGATCCCATAGATCTCCCACTGAACAGGGTCTACCACAGGCCTGAGCGAAACCCCTCAGCAACAAAGACGTCCCCTTGAAGCCAAAACAACTCTGATACCAAATGTAAGTTTTAACCCCGTACAGAAATTACCTGCATACGAATTATAAAACATAGAAAATAAACAATGCGAGAGCATAACACATAAAACACATATACACAGAGATTTTCCCTTGAATCCCAAAACGGGGACTATCAGATTGACTTTTCATTATGTTATTTTCAATGTTATAATACATATTTATACATGCCGAAGCATCTAATACCATGGACCAAAAACCATCGCGTCCAAAACCATGGACCGAAAACCATTGCGTTAAAAAATATGTGTGAAAATCATGCACAAAACCAAAGGTTGGTCTGCCCAACCTAAAATGGGTTCCAAAACCAAAATTTTCCGGGGCACTGCCCTAGACCCCATAGAGTGGGGTTCCCTGCACCCCTCAAGCCCCCTGTGACCCCCCTCTAACCCCTTGGTTAACTACGTGGGCTAGTTGTGGAAAGAATATAACACAACCCAAGAAGTTTTTGAACCTTTAACTGTTTTTTAAAGCATTACTTTTGTTAGAAAATAGTTAAGATGCTTTTTGAATGTTTTGCTTTGAAATAAGGAAATTTGCAGCAAACAGAGACTTCTCATTTAGCATATTATCTATCATTATTACTATTCATCCTCTCCATTTTGAGAGCCTCATTTCTTATAACTCTGCAAGATATTATTTTTTAAATCTCAACACTGGAAGGAACGTACATATACTTATTTTCTTTTATCCCTTTTGACTGAGACATTTGTATAAGTAGTGTTGTTGGAGTTTATCTCTTAAGTTTGGATTTTCTTTCAAGTTTTGTTTTATTCAATTTTATTTTTGTTTGCTGATTTCTTTTCTTACTTTAGTTTAAGAATTCTTTTCTTTTTATCTCTCGGTTTTGATTTGATTTTGGTGACTGCCATGATTTATGTGAAAAACCTTTTTCGTTACCCGACAACAATTAACATACATGTGAAATCTCTTAAATCCATCTATTTCAGTGAACTTCATTTATCATTAAAGACATCTTTATGGAACCATAAAATCATCTTTCTTTAAATCTTTTTCATGGAGGAACACACATCATTTTTAAATGATTGAGTTTTCTTTTCTAAAAAAAAACTGATTTGAATTTAACACAATGAATCCCTTCCCCCCCTCCACATAAAATTCTCTGATTGATAGTTCTAGGGAAATAATTTGGAGTAAACATTATGAAAGTATTATGTCCATTAAACATAAATATCTATTATTGTCCCACCTCTTTCACTCAAACACAACATAAACTAAAAGCTTACAAATGCGCTTATCAAAAGGGTGATTAAAAGAGGAAGCATGAGAATTACAACTAAACATGTCGGGGCTATGGACACTCAGTGGCAATGGGACTAGGATTGTATGGCATAAAAGACAACTTCGCCGAGGTACTGTTCAGGTTCGCTGACAACGAAGCGATGTCAGAGATAATCGTAAAATGGATATATGCTTTATCAAAAACTCCTATCTCTAATAACTTCTATTTTTCATATGAGGTAGTTTTAAAACAAATTTTCCCAAATTTTGATTCATGACTTTTACTCGAATCGTCTTTGAGTACTGATCTTTATAAGCTCATATTGCTTAATCTATTTATGTGGGACCTATGGAAATATTTTACTGTTAGACGATTTCGTGATTTCCATTATTTTTAATCTTTGGATAAATTAAAGTTCATTATCTTTAACCAAAGATAACTGGTTCTTCCCAATGCGTTGCCATTGTTGTAGGGAAAACCAAACACCCCCCAATTATTTGAAATAATGGGGACCCTTTCTATTAACTTTTGAAAAAACACTTTTTATGATTTTCATTAAGTTAATTATCCTTAAAAAATTTGCCCCTTTTTTTTTTGTCAAATTTATGTTTTGATTGTTTTATTGAATTCGACTTTTCACAAGCTTTCCATCGATACTTATTTTTCCTCATTTGGTCAACGAGTTTGTAAATGACACTCCTTTGAAGTTTGATCATTTTCTCGCCTAGACTAAAAAATGTAAATAAATATATATATTTCAATTTTTGCAACTAATTAAGTTCAACAGTCATTCATTGTAAATATTAGCTCTTAGTTAGTTTTTACTATTTTTTTATTTTTTTTACTAATGGTCTTACAAAATGATCTAGCTAAATTGTACAACAGATGAAAACATGTTCTCGGATCTCGATAATTTACTCCAATTTGTTATTTTAAAATAAATTTCCAGACCCAAAACCCCAAAATTGCAAAGTGACGATAGTCCAATTTTAGGATTGTTAATTCATGTAGCCCCACTTTCTCTCCCTTCTCTTCCTTCCAAAAAATTTGCGAATTTAGATATCACAATATCACATATGTTAATTTCATTTGTCACTTGTTTTAAAACCTCTAACCGTGAGATTTGCGACTTTGGAAAATATACGATAGTCTAATTTTTTTTTAACATAAGGTTTCTTCCACCTTATAACTCCCGACTCACTTGCCTTACCTCACCTTCACATCACCTTTCCTCCACCTCAACTCTTCCCTTATCCCTCTATTAACTCTCACCCTCCATGCTCACACTCGTCCATACCCTTCCCTCTTCCATAAAACTTTACATAACATATGATATGTTAGTTTTAACTATTAATGTTTTTATATGAATTAGTTTAATTAATTAATTTTAATTATTAAATAATTAAATTTTGTAATTAATTAAAATATATTTTATAACTAATTAGATTTAATAATGCAGTTATAATTGATTAACATTAATTAATTAATAACAACAATTTAATTTATATTTGGAATTTAATTAAAAAATTTTGATTTTTAGCCTAAGCAACAAAAATTTCAAAATTCTGGTAGTTTTGACTCGTTAACTTTGGAAGCTCATAAATGGAGTTTTACTTGGCCAAATGAGGCCTAGGACGGCTCATTGGAAATATAAAATTATGGAGAATATTTCTGAAGTAGTTTCATTCCAGATTTGATAATTTATTAGGTCTAAAATCAACAGAAGATCAAGCTTGGAATCTTTTAACAAAACTAATTTTTTAGTTTAATTTTCTACATTTTCATGTGCCCATAACTTCTTCTGAGTTCTGATCCCCTTGACCAATTAGATCATTACATACATCAATAGAAAGCTTTGGTTCATTTCCATTAATTATTTAATTAAGTTTTGATTGTATATGTTTTAAATTCCAGATTTGACATTTTGATTCTATTTTTGTATTTTAATTTGTTTTGATTTGTTTTTGCAGGAAAACAATTGAAGAGATGAGGAGAAGAATATCTCAATCAATGAGAATGCTCCAGCAATAGAAGAATGGAATTTTGGGCCAATGAAAATTGATGGAGTAGATTTATTCTTCAACAAACTTTCTTGTTGAGAATTCTTTTGTAAATATTATAAATAGCAGATTGTAGAATGTATTAGGGGCTTCTCTCCTCTGTAATTCTGGAATTCTAAAAGCACTACTGTAATAGGGATTTAGAGTTGTAGGTGAGAGGAGAGAAAATCTCAGATCTAGAGATTATTGAGGATTTTTCTTTTGCATTCTGAATTATGTATGGAGAATAAAGCTTGCACTACTGCAACTCTTGTTGTAACAACAAAAGTTCAAAGATTGTAGAGGACTGTTGGAGACCAGAGCCAGAGAAATGGATTCAATAAATTGGTATTTCTAATACTATTGTTTTAAATACTAGTTTCATTTTATGATGGCAGGAATGTGTCATTTTATTCATATTTGTGCACTATTGTCAATATGAGTAATTTGTCTCAATCATATGTTATTATTTATCTATGCTCTTATGGGTTGAATTCTGATTTCTGAGTAACTATTTACTCATAAATATGTCTTTTAATATTGATTTAACAAATAATGATATGTTGTGAACTATTTCCTCATATTATTGTTTAATTATTCGAATTACTGATTTAACAATCAATATCATTTTGTGAACTACTTCCTAAATGTTGTTGGTTGATTATTTCAGTTAAGAATTCTCTGAATAGAATGCATTTCGGTATTCATAATATCATTTAATTGAACTAATTCATTAGCTTGATATTCATTATAACCAGACATATTTAAATCCCAATCATTTAAATATCTTGCTCTCGGTTGGGTTAGATCTATATTTGCCTAATTTAGATAGGATTATGATTTAATTCGTTTTGCTTGCATTTTAGAATAATTTTGCATTTAGACTAATTCTACATTCCTAAAAGTCCTCTTCACTAAGAGACAAACTTTAGTTTTGGCTTAGCTAAGCCCTAGATCAGCTTAGGGATCACTTTCTTGTCTGATCATCAAGACGGCATATGTGACGTCTCTTCTCCATTGGTGGATGAAAGTCATAAGCCATTGGAAATTGAGAGAAGGTAACTGAACCTAGTTAAACCAGTCAGAACCACCATTCCAAATGGAAAAGGATTTGCTTCAAGATCCGGACCGGGTGGTCTCCCCTATGGTGTTGTTGCAGAAAATTTCGAGGCATCAACATGTGTAAAGAATGGAATGGAATTGGTTTGGAGGGCTTTCAAATTGGGCACTCCCATGTTTAGTACATCAAGGTTAGTGGGTGAAGACCTTCATGATGGAATATCATTTTGAATTAAAGACGAACTCGTAATTAACACACACATAAACAGGTTAACAAAAATAAGAACCGGTCAAAACCGAAAAATAGACAAATAAATGGATTAATAGAAATAAGAACTTGTCAAAAATAAATAAAATAAATGGAGAAAGGCAAGAATCTAAAAGGGCATTCAAAAAATAAAACTTAAGACCTCTTGCACCCCAAATGAAAATCATACCACTAGACCAAATGCCCATGAGTAAATTACTCTTATTTTTCCTTTTATGTAGGCAAGAATAATAAGGAATTGGTTTCGTTTTTCCTTTTATAAGGAGTTGGTTTGGAGCGATTTCAAATTGGTCACTCTGATAATGCCCATGAGTAAATTACTTTTCTTTTTCCTTTTATGTAGGAAAAAATAATAAGGAATTGGTTTGGAGGGCTTTCAAATTGGTCACTTCAATGTTTAGTACATCAAGGTTATTGGGTGAAGGCTTTCATGATCCAAAATCATTTTGAATTGGAGATGAACTCTTAATTAACACACAAATAAACAAATTAACAAAAACAAGAACTCATCAAAACAAAAAAAAACACATAAATCGATGGATTAATAGAAACAAAACTCATAAAAAATAAATAAAATAAATGGAGTAAAGCAAGAATCTAAAAACACATTCAAAAAATAAAACTCGGGACCTCTTACGCCAAAAATAAGAATCATACCACTTCATCAAATGCCCATGAGTAAATTGCTCTTCTTTTTCCTTTTATTTAGACAAGAATAATACCATTAGACCAAATGCACATCAATATATTACTTTTTCAAATAAAATTGAAAATATGATTCTTTACCAGGAGTTAAAAGGTGATTATATTACTTTTTCATTTTATTTTTAAACAAGGCCGCATAGCTAGCGTTCCCAGTTGCTTGTTTTGATTATTGAATTTGAAAGTTAGAAAATTAGATGTATTTTAACGTATAGGATAAATAAAACAGATTTTATTAATCAATAGCAAATTTACGACAAAAAATCCTTGCGAACAAAATCTTTTCAAAGATTTACAACTTTACAGACCAATGGAAGTGCAAAGGATAACAAAAAGCTATTTTATGGTTTTATTGGAATTTTTGTAACGAATGTTGGCTAAGAGAAGGAAGGAAATTGAAGCTATATTATTAGCATGTTTGAGGCACTAACATTGAAATCCTTTGAAAATGTGATATTTTATGTTATTTCTAATATCAGTTTTCTAGTTTCTACTTCATTTGTAGAAGAAGGTACCTGAAGTTCTCTTTGTAATGTTAGACATTAAGCACCTTTATCTCCTATCACCAACACACACATGACATAAAGCAAATTTCTTCATAGTACTGAAATTGCAACCCAACAAGTGGCATAAAATAAATTGCTTCATAGTACTGAAATTGCAACCCAACATGCCGCATAATATAGTACTGAAATTGCATGTGGGCAAAGATTACCGCTATTGTAGTTGCCCTTGTTGTCGGAAAGGACTACTACTAAGCCAATTATATTTTTTTAATGTGAAAATGTTAGTAATATTAATTTTACTTTGTTCCAAGCAATAATAAAAACTAAAAGAGACATACCATTGTCAACATTCATCCATAGAGAGTGCTAATTGAAGGAAAGGAACGATACTAATTACAATTGACTATTGCTTTGATATATATATATATATATATATATATATATATATATATATATATATCTATATATATATATATATATATATATATATTCAAAATGTAGTTAATAAATTTACACATCTCCTTGATATTGATATTTGTCCCCTCAACCATCATTAATACTTTCCAACTCAAGCTTAGTTTAAGGATTTCACCAACCCATCCTCAAGGAATAATCATGTTCTACTGGTGCATTGCTTAAACATAATATTAAAAAATGGGCAATCAAAGGATTATCTTTAGAATCTAGTTTATTACATTTACTTGATGGATGCGTAACTGTCCAAGATTGGCATGCCTTGCCACATGTGAATAGGACATTATTTACACGAGGATGTGAAAAGTTTGGTTAATGGCATGTCAATGAGAATTTAATTTGCATGAGAGGTTGTAGATTTCAAAACAAATAATTTGCGATGACATATGAATTAGAAATAATGACATATAAATCAGAATCAAACACTAATATAAAATATAAAATATGTTCGTTTTCACTTGAGCACCATATTGTTTTGCGACTATCTCGGTGACCGACACGAGATTGGGTGCTTGGTTTCAACGTTCTCATTGTTCTTCACTGTTAACATTTAGTTCTTTGTGGTTCCCCTCTCGTTCTGGTGTCTATCGGGTTCCTGTGGTTGCGGGGGGTGATTATCGGTAGTGTACTGTTGCAAGGGGTTGTCGTTATTCCTCTCTTCGATGGAATGTTCGTGTGGGTGATTACCGATATTAAGCATCTTCAAATCTCTGTTATTAGTTCCCTTGCTATTTTAAAAAAGGTTTATTCGTTGAACCATGTGGATCTGGAGCCGGTTCCAGAGGATATACTGTCACTTTGGGGGTTGGAAACGACATAACAGAACCTGGCAAGGGTGATATTGCTAGCTCGGACTACACCTGGCAAAATAATTGACCTAGAGCTAGACTGACAACATGGCAGTGGTCTTACTTTGCTGGAGGAGTCAAAATCCCCATGCGTTTCGGTGGAGAGTCGCTTTCCTGTTTTTGAGGTGCATGAGGGTTAGGTTGATATAGTTTTGGTAGGGTACTCTGTCGGAACGTCAGCAGACTTACAGGTAAGTCCAAAATCCCCTCTCGATGTGTCTGGTTTAGGGGTTTTAATGGGAGGCTTGGAGGACATTGTGAGGAGTAGTGGTCTTAAGAGGTTGGAAGGGTTATAGACTTGCTTAAACGAACTGCTGGAGGAGGATAAGCTGATTGGGGGTTTGAGTTTGTCTAAAACCTTGCACTGTAAGCTACCAGAAGTATCTTGTGCTCTCAATATTTCAGAGTCTTTTCACCATGTTGCTAAGGCAGTGGGCTGCTTGAAGAAAGTTGTTATAGGTTTCCCGGTGGGTTTCTCTTCCTCAGGATTTTTGTCGGGGGAAATGCTGGTTTTGCTATACCTGGGATCTCTATTTTCCCTTCCATTGGAAAACCTCAGGATGAACAAATAGAGGTAGGATCCAAGGGGTCAAAGGAGGTTGGTGGCTTATTTCATCCTAGTGTCAAGGGGAAAGCGGGGCTATTTGAAGGCCCTCAGGAAATGTTTTTGGTTCCGCTTGCTGTTGAGGAGGGGTCTCAGGGACCAGGTAGCCATGTCGGTGAAGAGGTTTCTTCAATCGCTCCCTTTGTGAATGGGTTACCCTCGGGAGTTAAAAGGAAGAAGGGGAAGGTCATTAAGAAGAAGGCGGAGACTCTCAAGCTAATCCTTGGAGTGGATATTAGGATGGATGAAGCCATGGCAACCTCTGAATGCATAATTGTAGGGCAGGTAAAGGGTCGTCAATACTTTGCTAATTTCATAAAGGAATGGATAAATAAGGAATGGGCATCGGGGCCTAAAACACAGACTGAAGTTATTGTTTTGTCTCGTGGTTGGTTTATGGTTCGGTTTTCAAATATGGAGGTCATTGATTGGGTACTTGCTTGCAATTGAGGTTTTGGTAAAGCACCGATTTTCTTCAAAAGGTGGACTCCTCTTTTTTATGTGCAAAGGGAAAGGCTAGGGGAGATTCCAGTATGGGTGTGCCTCCCATCTCTTGCACCATAGTTGTGGTCTATGGATGTCTTCCAGGCTATCGGGAACATCCTGGGTACCTTCCTGGAAGCGGACATGTCCTTCCAAGCTTCCATGGAACGAAAGGTGGCTCGCATTCTGGTTAAGTTGGACCCGAGGGAGGGTTTGGTGGAAAAGATTCAGATTCAGGTGGATGGATATTCTGTTACTCAGGATTTGGACTATGAACAACTGCCTTATCGCTACCATCGGTGCCACAAACATAGCCATTTGGCTAGGGATTTCCCCTTGGGTTTCAGAAGCAGGATGAAAAATCGGGTGGAACGAGTTCAATATTTCCAGGAACCAAATGAGGATGTCGAAATGGAACATAATGTTAACTCGAGGTTCAATCAGCCAGGGGCTTAGGTTCAGGAAGGGGTTGTGGATGAACAAAGATCTGCTCTTGTGACAATTGTTGGCTTTGCTTTTGTATCCAAGTAGGTCGAGATGGATGAGGATTTATCTCTTCCTGCAGGTACTGTCTCTTCCCTTCCTCCCTTTCTTTCATTTCTTTGTATGCCTCTTATGAATCCTTGTTTGGGGCCTGGTCCCTCCAGGCCTCCTAATGATGTTTGCTTTGCTCAATGTGATATCTCTGTGGCGCTCGATAGCATTATCACCTCTATTCCAATTTTAAACCTCTGGAACCTCCTTGGTGGAGCCTGTGGCATTATCCTCTACTGTCCCCTGCCCCAACTGATCCAGCTGGCTCCAGACACATGCAAAAGTCTAAGAGGGCTAAAAAAATGGTCAAAATTCAAAGTGGTCAGATTGTTATTGAACTAGCACCAGATTGAAGTGATCGTCACCCTGATTCCAACGGTGTGAACGACACTCAAATCCGAGCTCGTATGAGGGAGATAAAGCCAGTCAAAGTTTTGGTCAAAGTTGTCATGTGGGCTAGGTTTAATGGTCCTACAAATTGACCGAGTCTGGGACATGGAATCTAGCTCCCGAAAGTGGGGAAATTGTGAGATGGTTAGTTTGCCTAATAACCCCTAAAATCGGATAAAATCAAACAATTTGTTTTTATTAACAAAATAATATTAAAAAAAAGAGAGGTGGCGGGCTGCCACCCTTGCATGGAACCATATCATATAAGAAAACGTGGTTGGGAGTGGGCTACCCTCGGCGGACCTGCCACCCACGATGGAACCACCACACACAAACAATACAACAATTATGCCGAGACCGACGAGGCTTGAACCCGTTTGGTGTGGTCGACCCCCATAGGTGGTCTCATCACCAGAGTCCGATCACATCCTATGGTTAACAAAAATTCAAGTAACAACAAAAATTTCGGTACCCGATGTGTAAAATGCCAACCGCGTATCTAACTGCCAACTCCGGAGTTCACCACCACTAATTTTTCTGTTAAAAAGTTTGCCACATTAATAAAAGAATTGCCCAATTTTGGAGGTGGAGGGATTTGAAACCTCAACCTCCAGCTCCCTATCCTCCTGTTGAGCCTCAAACCTGCACTTCTTTACACATCCTCTCAGCCTCCTTTTCCTATTCATTTCCTTCTTTTGCCACTCATTCCCTCCATCAAATTGCTCAAATCATTGTATTTTAGGACTTTTTACATGGTTTGCTAATTATGCTAATGACTGTTGTTGGTTTAGAATTTTGGTTCAAAGTGCTGCGTTTTCGCAGCTCACACAGGGTTTCCGCAGCTGATCCCGGTTTCCGCAGCCAACCCTGGATTCCGCAGCTGTTTTATTAAATGATATGTTCCAGGTGTCCTTCGGGAAGAAGAGCCACATGGGTAAGTTCGTGGAACCAAGGACATGGTGTGTGTCCTTCCAGCTCACCCAAACCGGTCATAAAAACCCGTGGTCAACGAGGAGGCAAATACGGTCAACAGAAGTCATTGGCGGTGGCACGGCTCTGCATGTTCTGTTTTGGAGCACGTGAAGAACAGGTGGCATCTTCCTCAGCCACGAAGACAGTGGGAAACATGAATCCAACAGCAGATTGAATGCCCACAACGACCGTTGCCTAAATCCGAGGACGCAGCAAGATTACGTGTTTTTACACAACTGCTTGAATAGCTTAGTTTTCGTTAAGTTAGTTTGCTTTCCTCTGTTATAAATAAAGCGTCTTTGAACGCTGGATAGTTAGTCGTTGCTGTAATCGTTTTGTAATTTTGAGCTCCCCACTGTACTTGACATTTTGATGTTTAATACATGAGAAGACTGTTTTACATCTAAGCGTATATTTGCTCATTGAATCGGCTGAAGTAGGCAGAGGGCCCCTGTTTGCTGAAGTCCTGTATAGTAATCTTTAATTTCTTGCATTTCTTTTTCTGATTTCATGTATAATAGTTGTACAGATGTCTTTTAATTGCTGCGTTTTCAACATGTATAATAGCTGTACATAAACTTTGATTTCTGCTGATTTACATTTCTGCACTTTTGTTCATGACTGATCAGTGCGTTATGCAGGTTTCTTAGGCGAGCCCGAGACAATTTTCTTTCTTTTCTTTGTACAACTAGTGGCATGTGTCATCATCTTGTCTAGGCTGCTGACCTTTATTTTTCTGCAGTTTGATTTTCATTAGTATCATTTCTTTAACTTGCACTTTACTTTCTGCTCAGTAGTTATCAAGTTGTTCATTTATTGATGGTTCTTTTTCTATAATCAACTAACTTTATTGGAGCCAAAAGATCACTTAGTGCAGCTTGGTTTATTTTGCTTTAAGACTCACATTACTGACTTGTTCATAATTGTTCTCACATGATTAAGAAAATGTTAAAATAGTGTGATTTGTCTCACTTAAATTTCACATTGATTAGATTTAAATGAAGAGTTAAAATAGTGTAAAGTAGTGTAAAGTAGTTGTTCTTGCTTTTAATTGAGTTAATATAGATTTCATTTTCATTTTCATCAGCAGCAGAGATACTGGGCCGATGCCATTAGTCCTTTATTTGATTTTAAGCTTTGATTTTATTTCAGTTATTATTCAAGTTTTCTTTTAGAATACTCTTTAAGTTTCAAGAAATCACTTAGAAATCATTAGAATCACCCACATTCACTCGCTTTATTACATCTCCATCACATCACATTAGGAAATATACAATAAAAAACAAACTAAAAAGATAAAAACGACAAAAGACTTAGAAAAGGTTATCTAAGTACATATAGTACACCTCACTTCATCAGCTTACGAGCCCCGGGTTGACATTTAAAAGTTGCAATTTAGACATCACTAAATTGACCAAACATTTTGGCGCCATTGCCGGGGAAGTGAAATTAGGTAGCCAATTCTTAAAAAAAAAAAAAACAAGAAAATTTCAAGGAAGGAAAATTAATAACCTCTCAAAGTATGCTCTCCTCTTGCACCTAGAGTGATCTGGAGGATCAGAAAAGAGAAAGTTATTGGTTTAATAGTTTCTTGAGTATGCTCTCTTCTTGCACATAGAGTGACCTGGAAGATCAGAAAGAGAATTATTACCCCGACTTGAAGAAAAATAAAAAAATGACATGCATAGAGCAAGAGATTCGAGGGGAAGGTTTTTAGCTAGAGCCAAGAGTTCGATTTTTACAAGTCCATCTACTTCAAGGAATAGACAAGAGACACCTCCATCATCTCCAACTTACACTCCTAGCCCTAGGATTCCTGGAATTCAAGAGGAAATAGTTGACTCTCCCACACCATCTATCGAATCTGAATTAGAAAGGGACCCTTTTCTTCCTTCCATAGGAGGACAAATTGTAATTGAAGAAGTAGAATCATCTGAAGAAGAGGGAGAAATTCCTTCTCGTTCACCCTTAGTAGAGGAACCAGAAAACTCTAAAGTCTCCGGGGAGACTACCATGACAGAAGAAGGAGCACCTGGATTTGGTAGAGGTAGAGGTAGAGGAGGAGGAGGAGGAGGAAACAATGGAGGAGGTCGAGGTAACATTGGGGGAAAGAGGGATGGAGATAACTCATTCGGATTTCCTATAGTCGATGAGGACTCCCGAGCCACCATGAAAAACATCTCACCATCTGTCCTCCCAAACTTCCATGGGATGAGGAATGAGGACCCTGAAACATTTCTATTTGAGTTTGAAGTCATTTGTCGAACTTATGATTATCTGGAAGACTCTCAAAAACTCAAACTGTTCCCTTCAACATTGAAAGGAGCAACCTTGAAGTGGTTCATGGGATTACTCACTCAATCCATTAGGTCTTGGAATGATATGAAACAAACATTTTTGGATAGGTACCTGGACTATTGTATGCCCACCAATCACAAGGATGAGGTATTCAAAATGATGCAAAAAGAAGATGAAAACTTGGAGGATTTGCTTGAAAGATTTCAATACAACTCGAAAAGAGCAAAAATGAACAACTTAGATGAGGAGACCTTAAAAGCCCTTCTATTGAAAGCCATTAGAGATGAATGGATAGATATTTTGAACATGATGGGAAAGGGAGATATATCTCAACTTTCACTCAATGATATAACAGAACTATGTGTCCATCTCTTAAGGGGGAAGTCTAAAACTCAAAAAGGGCCTAGAGATCCTTCTCTCATCAGAGAAAACAAATCTGCAACTGGATCAGTAAGTAGGGCTGAGATTGGAAATATGCTTGATGAATTTAAAACTGACATCTTAGGGAGTCTTAGCGAGCAACTAAACACTCTTAAGATTCACAATAAGCAGAAAGCAGAAGCTGAGGCTTTGGCCATCTTTTGCCCAAAGTGTAGGAAGAAACATGCTATAAGGGAATGTCCCTTGGATGCAAAAGTTGTAGAGACATGTGTAATTTGTTCAGAGAATCATGAGACCAAGGATTGTCCTTCAATCCCTGGGCTCAAGGCTGTCTTTCAAGAAGATCCAAATACACTCGAATCTCTCTGTTTTGTCGCAAGGAGACCTTGGCAGGGGCAACAAAATCAAGGGTTTAACAACTCTATGAATTTTCAACCCCAACCAAACTGGAATCCTTGGCAACAACCTTGGTCCCAACCTCAAAATCCTTTTCAAGCATGGGTACAAGGTATGCAAAATCCTTATGGGAGATTTGCTCAATTTTACCAGTATCCTCCATCTTTTCAAAATCAACAAGCTCCACAACTTCCAAATCAAAATCCACAACTATCATTGCCATTTCCACAACAACAACAACCTTCTCAACAGAATCCAAATTCTCAACTCTTGCTTCCATTCCAACAGAAGTCAAATCAACTTCCTTCTCAGCCATTGCCAAACCCCAATAATAAAAATCCTCAAAATGCTTACATGTTGGAAGGTCAACCATTTCCTACCTATATGATTGTTCCTCTCAATGAAGTACAACTCAGATCAGGTAGAGTCTTAGATAAGCCTTCTATAAATGCTCAAAAGCAAAGCATTTTTGAGGAAGAATCTCTTGAAGCCAATAAGGGTTTTGAAGCATCTCTTCAAAACCCAAACACTCAAAAAGAAAAAGAATTAACCCCCACAACTCCCATAGTTGAGAAACCTGCATCTTTATCCACACCTCCTTTTCTTGAAAGATTACAAATTGACAAAGGAGTGGAAAAACAAATTTGGTTGCCTGACTATAATTTTCTAGATGAATTGAAGAATGTCTGTATCAAGATTCCCTTGTTACAAGCCATTAAGGAAATTCCTATTCTAGCAAAAACAATAAAGGAGTTGAGGCTTAAAAGACCAGGAAGGAAACCAAGAGATACCAGAAGGATCCACCTGGTAGGAAAAATTGCAGATATCATGATGGGAAAAATTACTATGCAGAAATATGTAGATCCCGGTAGTCCAATTGTCAAAACACATATCAATGGGGTAGAAATACCAAATACTTTGATTAATTTAGGGGCTGCTATCAACATCATGAGTAGACAGACTATGGAACAGCTAAAAATTCCTAATCTTCTCTTTACACCTACTTTATTGCAATTGGCAGATCGATCAATTATTAAACCAGATGGTGTATTAGAAGACATTCCAGTCTCCCTATACTCTTGGGAATATCGAGTGGATTTTATGATTTTAACTCCCAAGAGTAATCTAGGAGGACATCCTCTTATTTTAGGAAGACCTTGGCTAGCCACAGCTGATGCTTTCATAAGTTGTAGGTCTGGGGATATGTATATTTCTGATGGTAATTCGAAAAAGAAGTTCAATCTGTATCCTCTAGCAAAAGCAATTACAGAAATAGGGGATAATGAGTGGATTGATGATGAAGATACTATACAACCTGTCTTTACCATTTCTGAGGTTAGTGAAGATAGTCAAATTCTGAACACATTAGAAAACTTTGAACCATCTTCAGAATATGACTCCACACAATTTCAGTTGGATTCTGACATTGAGTGTCTATCATCTAGACAAATGTCTCTTTTCTCTATGGAGGATTTTGGTAGTTCTTCCATTGAGATTTTTCCAGGAAAAACATTGAATATCAACAGAAACTTGGAAAAATCACAACAAGGGGAGCTAACCAAAATCTTGCAAAAACATTCTACTGCATTTGCATGGGAGTATACTGATATGAAAGGTATTGACCCTAAGACTTGCATTCATCACATCTACATTGAGGAAAACAGTAAACCAATCAGACAACCTCAAAGAAGGATGAATCCAAACCTTAGGGAGATAGTGAAAGAAGAGCTCCAAAAGTTACTTAATGTAAACTTCATTTACCCCATTTCAGATAGCCGGTGGGTTTCCCCTTTGGTTATAGTACCTAAAAAGAATGGTAAATGGAGGGTTTGCATTGATTACAGGGAATTGAACAAAGCAACTTTGAAGGATCACTTTCCTTTACCCTTTATTGATCAAGTACTAGATACTTTAGCAGGCAAAAAGTATTTCTCATTCTTGGATGGTTTTAGTGGTTACAATCAGATTCAGGTAGCACCTGAAGATCAGGACAAGACCACATTCACCTGTCCTTGGGGAACTTTTGCTTACCGAGTACTTCCTTTTGGATTATGTAATGCACCCGCAACATTTCAAAGGGCAGTACTAGGAATCTTTTCTGATCTAATTCATGATTGTGTAGAGGTCTATATGGATGATTTTACAGTTTATGGTAATTCATTTGAAGAGGCATTAGAAAATTTGGAAAAAGTCCTTATAAGATGTAAAGAAACAAATCTTTCATTAAGTCATGAAAAATGCTTTATGATGTTTACTGAAGGGATTGTTTTAGGACATCATATTTCAGAAGATGGAATTAAAGTTGATAGATCAAAAGTTGAAGTCATCTCCAAGTTACCTATTCCAAATTGTCAAAAAGATGTTAGAAGTTTTCTTGGGTTTACTGGATATTATAGAAGATTTATTGAAAACTTCACCAAGATAACATCTCCACTCTTCAAATTACTTACAAAAGACTGTGAATTCAAGTGGGATCCTGACTGTCAATCTGCATTTGAAACTCTAAAAACAAGAATATCTGAAGCACCCATTTTGAGAGGGCCAAATTGGAAACTTCCTTTCCATATTTCTACAGATGCTTCAGATACAGCTCTAGGCGCTGTGTTGGGTCAAAAGGATTTAGTTCCTTATGCCATTTATTACACCAGTAAAAATTTGACTCCCACTGAGTTAAATTATACTGTGACTGAAAAAGAGTTCTTAGCCGTTGTTCATGCAATCAACAAGTTTAGACATTATATAACAGGCTATGAAACTTTTGTCCATATTGATCATTCTGCAATTAGATATCTCATGAACAAACCTGTTACTAATGGCAGATTTACAAGATGGCTTTTACTTTTACAAGAATTCAATATTACTGTGTTAGATAGACCAGGAAAACAAAATACAGTAGTTGATTTCTTGTCTAGAATCCAAAATACTAACGAAGATTCTCCTGTAGAGGATAAGTTTCCAGATGAATATTTGTTTGCAGTAACTACTAAAACTCCTTGGTATGCAGATATTGCTAACTATTTGGTTACAGGGAAGCTACCTCCACACTTATTTCCTAATGAGAAAAGGAAAATCATTCAGGAGAGTTCAAAGTATTCATGGATTTCTAATGAATTGTTCAAAACAGGGCTAGAATGTGTGATCAGAAGATGTGTTCGGGAAGATGAAATGCCTGACATCCTTAAGGCATGTCATGATGAACCGTGCAGTGGACACTTTGCTGACAAGAAGACTGCCTATAAAATCCTTTCTTTGGGATATTATTGGCCTTCTCTCTTCAAAGATGCAAAACAATATGTTAGAAGGTGTGACAGCTGCCAAAGAGTTGGGAGACCAACTCTTTCAAATGAAATGCCATTACAGCCACAGGTACTCATCGAACCCTTTGAGAAATGGGCTTTAGATTTTGTTGGACCTATTAATCCACCATCTAAACAAAAGAAGTATATATTGGTTTGCACTGATTATGTTACTAAATGGGTAGAAGCCAGGCATTGCCTTCTGCCACCGAAAATTCAGTTGTTCAATTTCTTTTTGAGGATATTTTTACTCGTTTTGGTGTCCCAAGAGAAATTGTGACAGATCAGGGAAGTCAATTTACATCTAACTTGATGGAGAAGCTGATGGAGGAATACAAAATCAAGCATAGAAAATCTACTCCATACCATCCGCAAGCAAATGGTCAAGTGGAATCTACAAATAAAGTTCTTGAGAGCATCATCACCAAAACTGTTCATCTCCACAGAAGAGATTGGGCAGAAAGGCTTCCTGAAGCCTTATGGGCCTATAGAACTACATGGAGGAACACAACAGGACATTCTCCCTATGAACTTGTTTATGGGAAAGAAGTCTTGCTCCCCATTGAGTTCCAAGTCAAGACCTTAAAGATGGCAGTTCAGTTGGGGATGAGTCTATCAGAAGCCCAAAAGCACAGAATGGAGCAGCTAAATGAGCTAGATGAAATAAGAAAAGATGCAATTTTAAGGACCGATCTAGTTCAGCACCAAAGAACTAAGTGGCATGACAGATATATCAAAGAGAAGAAGTTTCAAAAGGGAGATTGGGCGCTACTGTTTGATTCAAAGTTTAAAGACTTCAAAGGAAAATTTCAAACTCATTGGCTTGGGCCATATGAGATTGATGAAGTCCTTAGCAATGGAGCAGTTCGAGTCAAGACTATTGATGAGTTTCAAACTCCTCTCATTGTGAATGGCCACCGATTGAAAATTTATCATAAGCCACTCTCAAAAGAGGACTTTGTCAAAATGTTTCGAGAGAATTCTGCAATAAGGCTGGTGGAGAAGAATTCTTCTCCTCCATCAGCCTAGTCTTTGTTTCTTTCAGTTGAAAAAAAAAAAAAAAAAGAGAAAAAATGTGTATAAGCCTGAAAACCAATCTCAGATTGGCGGTCTTATACAGAAAATATGGAGGGAAAATCAGGGACACCTGACACTCTATATTTTCCAAAAAAAAAAATCTCTTTCTTTTCCATCTTCACTTCACCTCACCTGTCATTTCCATCTTCACCTCCATCTCATCTTCATCTCCATTCCACTTCACTCCATTCCATTTCCATTTCATTCCATTCCATCAATAAAAGTCCTTCTTAGGACTATTTCATTCAGTTAGTTGTTTTTCTAACTAAATTTGTGCAGTTAAAGGGGTGTTGTCTCAGTTTCCGCAGCTCGCACCAGTTTCCGCAGCTCGAAATGATTCCGCAGCCAGCATCACTCTGTCTCTACAGCAGCACTCTGTTTTCAAAAGAAAATCACAGTCAAAGGTTAGCATCATCATCACCAAAGGCAGCAAAGATATGAGGCACCTGCAAGATCAAAAAGCAATAATGGGTCAGAAACCTTAATCAAAAAATGGCAAACTTATGAAGGTATGATCAAAATCTTTTCCAAACAACAATTTAATGTCATTTTTTGCATAGTTAATAAATCGTGGAAAGAGCCACTAAATGCAATGATTCGGCAAGATCATCCCACTCCTCCTCCACGATAATGCTTCATCCACCTCATACCTTTCTAACGGTTCCATAATCACTCTTAATTCAAACTCGAAATGGGGCTGCGCTTTCATTTATTGGCCGTATCTCTGTGACGTAACCCAATGTACCATGGCTCTCCTTACCATCATGTCCGCAGCCAACGCTGAGACGTGTGCGTAAGCCACCCGACTCTAAAGGATTCGGCCGTTATTCTGTCCACTTATCACTCCATTTCCGCATGCATTGAACTCATTTCTCGTGTTTATCTTCTACTCCCTCGTACTCACACCATTTCCACTCTCATTTTCGCTGCAAACTCCACAGCTCTGTTTCAAACCCCGATTACAGTTCTACAATACGCCTTGCATTACGTTACGGCTACTCCACTTACAGCCGTAATCCACCTGTTTTTTTCCCGTGAGCATCCTCCTTGAGCATCCACACACAGTCAAAGCTTCAGCCGAAGTTGAGAGCCGAAGATGGGGAAGCTGCTTAGAGCTGAACCTGAGGGTCCGAAGTATTTAGAAGGGTATCCACAGACGAAGGAAGCATTAAAGAAAGCAAAGTGGTTGAAGTTTATTCAAAAATTCAGAGGGTATAATAAGGAGGTAACGAAAGCATTTGCTCGATCCTTCAATGGACACACCGTGGAAGTAGGGGACCTGAAATTCACAATAACAGAGGATACAATAGCAGCAGCAACCAGTTTACCACAACAGGGAGACAGATGGTTTAAGAACAGAGGGCTGGAAGATCAGGGATGGAAAGACATGCTTAAGAACCCAGGTATGGACACTTCAATATTCACTAAAGGGATTCCTGTGCATGTAATTAAGGAAGAATGGACTGCATTGTTATTACTTGTTCAAAAGTTTATCACATGTGAGGGCCGCTTTGGCACTATGTATATGTACCATGCAAGGATTATGATGAATTTCATGGAAGGCCATGCCCTCAATTTACCCTACTTTCTGTTAGCAAACCTAAAGAAAATGAGTTCCACTGTCCAAAAGCATGTAGGCCATATTGAATCCCACCTTTATCATCACGGGCTCATTAGAATTCTCATTGAGGATCAATTGAAAAACAATAACGATACTTGGGAAAAGTTTCTAATCAGAAACCATTTCCAAGAGGTGACTGAAGCCTCTAGCAGTTCCCCTAGAATTCCAAAAAGAAGTAGGAGAAGAAAAAGAGATGTTGCAGCCCAAGATCCTCCTACAGTAGAAACTCAAGAAATTGCTCAAGAAGAAGAGGAAGAGGGAGATAAAACCAAGAAACAGAAAAAGGATAAAGGGAAAACAATTGTTCAAGAATCATATCCATCACCTGAACCTTCAGTAGAAGAAGACTCTCAAACCTTGGCTGATAGACTAGCACAACTTCAAGCTGCTGCCCTCTCAAAGAAGAAACAGAAAGAAAAACAGAGTACCCAGCAAAAGAGCACTAGTGCACAAGTGAGAAGAAGCAGTAGACTTAAAGGAAAAATGAGTGTGACTAAAGAAAAACAATCACATTTCATTGATTTGGGAGAAGGTACACCTGAAAAGTCTCCAACTCAGCTTGACCTTGAGTCGAGTCCTCCACGTGTTGAGTCCACTCCTCCACGTGAAGAGAGTCCCTTTCAGCCAGAACCTCAAACAGAATTTGATTTTGAACATAGCCCAAGAAGAACACCTGAAATTGACCCTGACCAGCAGGAGGTATACAATTATTTGGAGACCTTGGAGCAATCAGTTGTAGGTCCAAGCACTATATTGCCTCTTGATGAACAGGTCCAATCTTTAAAACAGGAGGTGTTTGAGCTAGAAGCCCTGAACCGGCATATTAAACAAGAAAACGAAGCATTGAAAGAACAAAGCAAGGTGGACAAAATTGTCCATGACAATACCATGCTTCACTTAGGACTCTGGCAGAAGAAGAACAGAAAATTGAAGAGAAAATGTAAGAAGCTGAGCAGGGCATTGATCAATTTGAAATTCAGGTGTTTAGTCAGAAAACCAAGGACAATTTTGGCAGCAAGGAGAAAGAGAAGAAGGCTAGATGTTTTGGCAGAAGCATTTGAGCACATGGATTGAAAAACAATGACAAAGTTTTGGTTGCATGAGGACATGCAACACCTTCACAGTGGGGGTATGTTGAGCCTCAAACCTACACTTCTTTACACATCCTCTCAGCCTCCTTTTCCTATTCATTTCCTTCTTTTGCCACTCATTCCCTCCATCAAATTGCTCAAATCATTGTATTTTAGGACTTTTTACATGGTTTGCTAATTATGCTAATGACTGTTGTTGGTTTAGAATTTTGGTTCAAAGTGCTGCGTTTCCGCAGCTCACACATGGTTTCCGCAGCTGATCCCGGTTTCCGCAGCCAACCCCGGATTCCGCAGCTGTTTTATTAAATGATATGTTCCAGGTGTCCTCCGGGAAGAAGAGCCACATGGGCAAGTTCGTGGAACCAAGGAAATGGTGTGTGTCCTTCCAGCTCACCCAAACCGGTCATAAAAACCCGTGGTCAACGAGGAGGCAAATACGGTCAACAGAAGTCATTGGCGGTGGCACGGCTCTGCGTGTTCTGTTTTGGAGCACGTGAAGAACAGGTGGCATCTTCCTCAGCCACGAAGACAGTGGGAAACATGAATCCAACAGCAGATTGAATGCCCACAACGACCGTTGCCTAAATCCGAGGACGCAGCAAGATTACGTGTTTTTACACAGCTGCTTGAATAGCTTAGTTTTCGTTAAGTTAGTTTGCTTTCCTCTGTTATAAATAAAGCGTCTTTGAACGCTGGATAGTTAGTCGTTGCTGTAATCGTTTTGTAATTTTGAGCTCCCCACTGTACTTGACATTTTGATGTTTAATACATGAGAAGACTGTTTTACATCTAAGCGTATATTTGCTCATTGAATCGGTTGAAGTAGGCAGAGGGCCCCTGTTTGCTGAAGTCCTGTATAGTAATCTTTAATTTCTTGCATTTCTTTTTCTGATTTCATGTATAATAGCTGTACAAATGTCTTTTAATTGTTGCGTTTTCAACATGTATAATAGCTGTACATAAACTTTGATTTCTGCTGATTTACATTTATCCACTTTTGTTCATGACTGATCAGTGTGTTATGCAAGTTTCTTAGGCGAGCCCGGGACAATTTTCTTTCTTTTCTTTGTACAACTAGTGGCATGTGTGATCATCTTGTCTAGGCTGCTGACCTTTATTTTTTTGCAGTTTGATTTTCATTAGTATCATTTCTTTAACTTGCACTTTACTTTCTGCTCAGTAGTTATCAAGTTGTTCATTTATTGATGGTTCTTTTTCTATAATCAACTAACTTTATTGGAGCCAAAATATCACTTAGTGCAGCTTGGTTTATTTTGCTTTAAGACTCACATTACTGACCTGTTCATAATTGTTCTCACATGATTAAGAAAAGGTTAAAATAGTGTGATTTGTCTCACTTAAATTTCACATTGATTAGATTTAAATGAAGAGTTAAAATAGTGTAAAGTAGTTGTTCTTGCTTTTAATTGAGTTAATATAGATTTCATTTTCATTTTCATCAGCAGCAGAGATACTGGGCCGATGCCATTAGTCCTTTATTTGATTTTAAGCTTTGATTTTATTTCAGTTATTGTTCAAGTTTTCTTTTAGAATACTCTTTAAGTTTCAAGAAATCACTTAGAAATCATCACAATCACCCACATTCACTCGCTTTATTACATCTCCATCACATCACATTAGGAAAGATACAATAAAAAACAAACTAAAAAGATAAAAACGACAAAAGACTTAGAAAAGGTTATCTAAGTACATATAGTACACCTCACTTCATCAGCTTACGAGCCCCGGGTTGACATTTAAAAGTTGCAATTTAGACATCACTAAATTGACCAAACACCTCCTCAGCCACCAATGAGCCATGGGCTCAATCCTTGGTGGCTTTGCCCAGAAAATATTACTTAAACCTTCACACAATCATTTGGAGGGAAGTGAACATGGGACGAAACGAGAGGCTGTGAACGAAACAGAATGGAGGTGATCAAGAATGGAGTTCTGTGTAGCGAAACCATGCCCAGGTGGAACCATGACGCAGTTCCAAGAGGCAGAACCTTGACACATTTTTCGAGACGAGGAATATTCTTTTGATGCCGAAGATTCCTTGGGAGGTAAAATTTCATTTGATCAGAATGTAATCAAGTTTACAGTCCTTTTTCTCAGATTTTTGCAGGGAACACAATGGAAAGGTTAGATTTGCCTCTTGAGAAACGTATTTGCAGATTCCCAGTGGAGGAGAATCTTCAAGAATCTTGAGGGAATCTTCTAGATTCCTTGGAGGGCAAAATTCGCTGGAGCCGGAATGAGGTCCACTTTATACTCATTCTTCTAAGAATTTCGCAAAGATATTGATGGTAAGATCAGTTTTAAAATTAGAGTTGCAAATCTCCAGTCAACCTAAAGGAGAGAATCTTTGGAGAATCGCGAGGGAATCTAAAAGATTCCTATAGGCCCAGATTTTGCTGGTGTCAGAATTCAAAAAATGGATAATCGATTTTACACCTCTCGACGACAAAAATCTAGTGGTGCAATAAGATTTTGCAGTTGAGCCTTATATCTTTCTGCCATTTTCCATATTGGAGTGATGATGTTAGATTTCAAAGCATGGACAGTAGATTCTATGCCATTCTACACCTCGATTTCGATGGTGCATTCAGATCCAACAATTGAGTGTTCCATTCTTCAGTCAACATCAGACTTGAGGTATATGAAGTGTTGTTGTCATGTAATTCTTTGATCATTTGATGTAAGATGTATTATGTTGTTTCGATTCCTTCTTGATGTATGATGCAGAATCTTTGTGTCTATTTTATGTGAGATGTATTAATCATGGATTGTTATGTATGTTTTGATTGAGATCCCTTTGTTGCCATGATGGTTGGATACTCATTTTCACCATGGGTGTTTTGGTTGAGATCCCTTTGATGCCATGATGGCAGGATACTCATTGTCACCATGTGTAAGAGTATGTCACGCTGATAGGAGGTCTATTGTGAGTGATAGTTCCTGTAGTGGAACGTCTCGTGGAGAGACTTTGCCACTCATGTAGAGGCCACATGTCATTGTATGACAGAAAACATAGTCCATGTACATATTCACCATTTCCACCACTGAATGAAGCGGCCAACACCATATTGACACCGGGCCCAAAGACGTAGTCCACGCTGGATGAACTACGTTATCAATGTCTCTTATTTATGATTTGTTGATCGTCATTATGTTTCCATTTGCTTAAGCATGCATATATGTTCATTTATGCTCTCTTATAAAATGCAATTCTAACTACATCACGGAAGCAAAAGATCTTGGTTAAATCCAGAAGTTGAGTCAACTCGGATCACTAACAAACCCTATTGCAATCTCCGCCCCCGGGAGAAAAGAGACCATCCAGATGATCCTGTGGGTGGTCTCGACTTTTTGAATGATTTTGTGGGTCCTCCAAAGACTAGGGGTAGGAAATCAAACCTCTCAAATGCTTAGTTAAAGGAATAACTTGACATTGCTGATGGCAAACAAATTTTCCTAAAAGGGTTGCTTAGAGCAACGTTGAACCCTTTGCCTGTTTCCAAATGATTTGCTTGTCCTTCAATTGCAGAGGGCTTGCCAGTTCCCGGAAAAAGTTCGCTCTTAAACACCTCTTTATGAATGTGGTTTGCGATGTTATTATGCTCCAAGAGACCCTCTGTTCAGGGGTTTCTGCTATAAATATTCTGGGGCACATGATGCCTGGCTGGTCTTTTTGTGGCTTTGGATGCTTGTGGGCATTCTGGTGGTGGGAATAAAAGAAAGCAGCTTGAAACTTTTAAATTCTTGGGGTTCTGAGTTGATGCTTGGAGTGGAGGTCTATTCTTCTGAATTCTGTTCAAATTTAACCTTTGTAAACATATATGGACCCTGTCATGGTCACATTCCTTTTTGGAATAATTTTTTTCTCTAAATCATTGATTAAGTGTTCGAATCTTGTGATGGGTGGAGATCTAAATGTTTCCCTTGGAGTATCTGAATCTTGGGGGCCAAATGCTATAGCGGACCCATTGGCAGGTTTCTTTTTAGACAAGATTCGTATGGGGGGGTTCATTGATGTGGACCCACTAAAATTAAAACCTTCCTGGAGAAATAGGAGGGTGGGGGAGGCTAGAGTGGCTAAACGACTAGATCAATTTCTGATCAAAGAAGATTTGACAACTCATACTCCTTTTTTTCGCCAATGGATTGGCAATGGAGGTGAATCAGACCATTTTCTGATCTTCTTGGAATTAAAAGGGGCCAGTAGGAAGCTTGGTGCTCCCTTTAAGTTTAACTCCTCCTAGCTAAATGATTTATCATATAAAAAATTAGTTCGAGAAAGTTGGAACTCTGAGACGAAAAATGTGGGTCTTTCACTTGCCCAAATCTTCATGGCAAAACTTAAAAGACTGAAACAATCTTCGATTCTTTGGGTAAAGGAAAAAATGCTCAGGGATGAAGAATCTCTAAATCTTATTAAAAGGGATCTGGAGGACCTTGAAAGCCTGGATAGTGATGGTTATGAAACGGAAGAAAAAAAGGAAAAAAAATTGGCTTTAGAAGGGGAAAGGCATAGGATCTTAAAGGAGATTGAAGAAAAATGGAGATTAAAAAGCAAAGCGATCTGGCTAAAGGAAGGTGATGAAAACTCCAAGTTCTTTCAGAATTATGCCAAGGGTAGGAAAATCTCAAACACTATCTGGGAGTTGAAAAACAAAGATGGGGTTTCGACGTCCTCCTTCAGTGATTTGGATGGAATGGGGGTTAACCATTTTAAATCACTTTTCAAAGCTCCCCAGGAGGCCTCGATTGTTGAAGTCATCCAGGTGGCTCAAGTGTTCTCGAGGTTCGTTGAGGAGGATGAAAATTAATTCCTAATGGCTCCGGTTACAAAGGAGGAAGTGGAAGGAGTTCTTCTTTCTATGAAAACATAAAAAAAATCCAGGTCTTAGCGGTTGGACAGTGGAATTATTTCAACATTTTTTTGAGTTATTGGGGGATGACCTGGCTGGACTGGTGGAAGAGTCTAGGAGCAGGGGTTTTGTTCATGATCCTCTAAATTCTACTTTCATTTCTCTAATTCCAAATACCGATTGTCCCAAATGTTTTGATGATTTTAGACCTATATCTCTATGCAATTGTATATATAAAATAATTGCTAAAACCATTGCTAGGCATCTCAAACCAATTCTTTCAAACAACATATCACAAGAGCAGTTTGGGTTTCTTGAAGGGAGACAAATTCATGAAGCTATTGGGGTGGCTCAGGAAACTCTGCACAACATAAAAAAATAACAAAAAAGGTATGATTGTGAAGATTGACCTCTCAAAGGCTTATGACAAGATTAGCTGGATTTATCTACGCCTTTTGATGACCCACCTGGGCTTCAATATTGATTTCATAAATTGGGTTATGAGTTGTTTAACAAATGTAAGTTTTGTTGTCCTCATCAATTGGGCCGCTCCCCGTTCTTTTTCAGTCAGAGGGGTCTTCGTCAGGGCTGCCCTCTTTCTCCTCTTCTGTTTCTTTTTGCAGTTGAGGGTTTGAGCAAATTGATACATTATGTCATCAGAAGGGGTGAATACAAAGGTATCGAAAATTGCTATAAATATCTACATGACACATCTTCTATTTGTGGATGACATTTTACTCTTCTGTGATGGATCAAGGGGTGATCTTGAAAAGTTGTATTCCATTCTGAATCTTTTCCGAAAAGTATAAATGATCACAAATCTTCCATTTCCCATCATGGTCTCTCTGGGGCAGAGCTAAATAGAGCTCTTGTTATCTTTCCCTTCGAAGTCAAAACTATTATGGAGAGCCTCAATTACCTAGGATTTCATTTGAAGTTGGATTCCTATAAATCCTCAGACTGGAAATGGTTGGTCTCAAAAATCAAGAAGCGGGTTAAGCATTGGAGCTTTAAATGGTTATCTCGTGTTGGCCATTTGGTTCTAATCAAATCAGTTTTACAAGCCATCCTTGTTTACTAGATTTCTAGATCATGCATTTCGAAAGGCATCCTTTCACAATTCAGAAAGATCTGTGGTCATTTTCTTTGGGCGGGTGCAAAGGATGAAGAGGTTCTTCCATGGGTAGCATGGGAGAAAATTGCTCGCCAGGAAGATGAAGGGGGCTGGGGCATTAAGGATCTCCCTTGTTTTTCTCGATCCTTGGCAACAAAATCTGGTTGGAACCTCCTAACCAAGGATAACTTATGGACTTCAGTGATAAAGAGGAAATATATTGATCCACTAGATTTGATGGACTGGATGAGGTCTTGGGAAAGGAATACTAGGAACTCATCGGTCATCTAGAAGGCAACAATGGATTCTTTTAACATTATTAGGGACAATCTTTCCTGGCTAGTTGGTAATGGTTCTAGTGTCTGGGTGGGTGTGGATCCATGGGTTGGCTGCAATGAGTCATTCATTCTTCCAAGAGTGTTAAGGGATTTTCTCGCAACGAGGGAAATTTTCACTTTAAATCAAATTACAAATGAGGCCACTACATCCTTATGGTTTCAGGGGTGGCAGAGTGCCGAGGATTTAGCTCTTGAGCCCAGGTGGGTGGATATATGGAAGACCTATTTGCTAGAACTCCAGCGCACAAATGTTCGTATAAAAGAAAAGCCTGACGAGCTGCATTGGGTCTTCTCTCCAAGTGGTTTTTATGCTCCAAAATTTGGCTACAGTTTACAAATGAATAGGAGGATTGGAGACCCAAGTAAATGGTGGTTTAAGTCCCTGTGGAAACTCATTTGCCTGACAAAATCTAGGCTTTTTCTTTTGGTGCATTCTCAGGAACAAAATTCCCTCTTGGGATAATCTTCAAAAAAGGAACAAGCATGGGCCGGAAGATGTCCTCTTTGCAAAACCAGTGATGAATCCTCTACTCATCTGTTTCTATTATGTCTAGTTACAAAAAGTATTTGGGGTTTCTTTTTAAAAAATGTGGGTTTGGTTTCTCAATGGGTTGGGGTCTCTTTGGAGGATGCTTGGCATCAGTGGTGGTCTGGTGTTTCAGATCCTCACTATAGAAACATTCCTCCAATTGTTTGTTGGGGGGTCTGGCTGGCCCGGAACTCTAGTATTTTTCAAGACATGGCTTCTGATCCGTTTCTTACTGCAACACAAGCTGCTTCTGTTTTTGCATTGATTCCTTATATCGTTCATTTTTTGCTAGCTTGACTTGTCCATGGTGAATTCATGAGGCCTGATATCCCTTGGGCTTATTTCGATGGGGCTTCAGATGCACAAGGTTGTTGTGGGGCTGGGATCATCATCCATTTAAGTGATCAAACTTCCTTTAAAGCATCAGTGGGACTTGGTACTAGGACTAATAATTATGCTGAACTAAAATCTTTGAAGCTTCTTTTGTGCTGGTTAAGGCAATTGGACATTGATTCAACCCAGATATTTGGCGACTCCATGAATGTGATAAAATGGACAAACAATGAGCAGAGATGTCAAAATCTAATTTTGATTCCTATTTTAGATGATATCCTTTACATCAAATCAGTTTTTCATGACATTTATTTCTGTCACATTTACAGGGAAAGAAACATGGATGCCGACAATTTTTCTAAAAAAGGTATTCAACAAGCTCCAGACACCTGGCATATAATCTCAAGGGTCAACGGGCGGGTTCTTGAGACAGATCAGCCTCCGTTCCTCTAAAAGTTCCTGTCTATTTTTTTGTTATTTTTGTTCTGGTGATATAGTGGGTTATGGGATTGTAATCATACAATTTTAGTATTGATATTTCCTTCATTGTTGTTATCAGACTTTACATTTTTGAACAAGTTTTTTGGATTTTCAGGTTGTTTTCTCTGTATGTATGAAGAGACCCGGGTTTTACTATGACAATTGATATTCTCTTGCAGTTTGTGAACTTTTGTATTGAGCAAAGAGTTGTTTTATCTCTTTTCCTCAATACGTTGTGCAACACTTTCTAATCAGGGTGAACACACAGTCTTTGATATGAATGCTTTATTGCATCGACTATGTAACTTTTTATTTCCTTAATAAAAAGTTTGATTTTTCTCCGAAAAAAAAATATGTTCTTGAGAATGTATTTGGTAAAACAAACAAGCAAACAAAAATGTAAAATCTATCAATGAAAATTTCTTTAAAATAAAATAAGCAAGAATCATAAACCAAGCAATTGCAGCGTTTCTGCCACAAATATTTTCTCATTAAATATTAGAGTCTTTAAGCCAACATAGAACTCACGTGTTGTTTTAACAATAGAGCCACTTTTGGTTAGTTAAATTGTAGTCCATTCAGAGAAATGGAAAGAGTTGGTGAAATTTTTGAGCCTAATAATTTGTGGCTTCAAATTCAAATTTCGATAAGGAAAAACAATCATAGTCTCTAGCGACAATTGAATGCTTGTTTACTATTTTGCATTAAAATCTATTGACATTTTTATTTGTAAAGATAAAAGTATACTATCAAATTATTTAATAGGGAAAAATAATATTACTTAACTTACAGGCTCAACCATGAACCACCATTAGCAAAAGCTTTTCAAAATGAAAATGAAAATTACAAGGTAATTAAGTCACATCGTCAACACCCTTATCAAGGCGAACACTAGTTTCCCTCTATATAATTTATTTTACTGATTGTGTCAGCTAGAGTCAACGGAGTAGCTTCTTTGTACAAGACGAATTATTAAGGCGCAAAGGAGCCAATTAAATTCATAATAAATAAATTAAATATATCTAAATATTTAACAACTTCGTTCAGGTCTTTGTACTTCATTCAAGACTTTGCTAGATTGTCTGCGCTATAGACTATGAGCTAGAGTGAGCAGGACAACCTCTTGCTAGCCGAATCCGAGATTTCTGCGAATAAGGCTTGCAGAGTTAAATTGATATCAGAGTTCTTGGATAAAATTTAATTTTGTCTAACTATTGTTGCTAATGTTGGTTGAGTTTATTGTGCAGGCGGGGCATATTGGAGATTGTCTATGATTCTGTACAAGCATGACATTAGTCATCTGAGAAGAGTTTGTTGGAGCACTATAAGTCTAAGTTAATGAAACAATTAATGTTTTCTAGGAAAAGAAATTTGAAATCGAACAAATCGCATCCTGTGAGACTTGGCCATAAGATTACGAGTAAAGAAGAATTGACAGACAAATGCATTGTGTTGAAATGAAGTTGTTGCACGCCAAACAAAAAATAAAAAAATATAATCCCCAAGGAGCTCAAAACTCCAGTTAGGATATTCCAACCATGAAATTGATTGAATTTCGTCTCAAGCAATCTATTAATGTGGTTGAAATATAACTGGTACAAAATCACTGCAAAAGATACAGACTGTGAACTAGAAAGAACATGAAAACCTCCTGCTAACCAAAAAGATTGTTAGTACACTGTTATAATGATTACTCAATAAAACAGAGAGCCCAATATAAATTGGATTAAAAAAAAATAAAAAAAAATAAAAAAAATTAATTTCCAAATATTAACTTTAGCAAATATAATTTAAAATTTATTCAAAAGTAAAACTAATTGGCCATCAAAAAGATATCGAATGTGTAATCCCTGCCTTGGGACGAGGATAATAATAAAATGAATATTTTTGATTTTAAAAATGTTTAAAATTGGGAAATAAAATTGAAAATACAACGAAGTTAAATAACAATGAAGAGAATATTTTCGATTTTAAAAGTACTTAAAATCACGAACAAATGACCGTATGAAGATCAGGTATAGCAGTTTGGAAATAAAATTGAAAATACGGTCCTTTAAACGGAGTTAAAAGGACAGGTGATTAAAATCACTCGAATTTTGTTGAGAGTGGGATTTGAACCCACGCCCTTTCGGACCAGAACCTTAATCTGGCGCCTTAGACCAACTCGGCCATCTCAACAACAGATTAATCAAAATCGGTTATATAATAATAAAAACAAAAGCCACATGTCTACATATCGTACGGCCGAAGACAAGCGACATTAACGACGTTGACTTAATGTGCAATCGCAATTGATATAGTTTGTTAAAATTTACTCCACTCGCTGAAATCACTGACTAATTGTAATTATTGTGAGGGGTTAATCCAAATAAGATATTGAATTGGAATTGGAATTTTTTTTTTTTTAAGACGTTGTATATATTATATCATGGTACAATTATTTACAATTAGATATTCGGTATATATGTTGCATCAACAGCAACCCACCAAGCACAATAGTTATATAGCAGCGCGAACATGTATCGCAGGTAGAACCGGGATGGGGAGGCTAATAACCGAGCATCACATACAAATTGGAATTGGATTATTGCCTATATTTGTTAAAAATAAGCTATAGAATTTTATGGCTGATAAGCGCAAAGAATATGTTATTGATTTAGGAATGGTTTTTTTTTAATAATTAGATTGATCCGATTATTGATGTTTTTTTGGACTTTACACCAATAATACTTTCACCGTACACCCAAATCAATAACTATTTTAAGTTCATTAACTCAAAATATTAAATGTTATAATGAAATATACATAAATATTTATTGAAATTAATATATATATATATATATTTTTTAATTAATAATTTGGTGAATAATTTTTTAAATAACTTTAAATTTTAAAAAACATATTTTCACTTACCTATTATACCACTATCTTTAAAAATTACTAAAATAAATTCTCATTCTAATTAAAAATAAATAAAAAAACAAAATATCCATACCAATAAAAATTTACTTCAATCTTTGTGGCTCTTATATGATGCTTAAAGCTCACCATCACTCTCTAGTAATATTTATGGACTACTAGGTGTTATCAATTAATGACGTTTCAAAGTTAAGAGTCATAAGCCCTCTCACTATTAATATTTTTATTGATGAGTTTTTGTATATATATAATTTTCGAAAATATATTTTTATTGATGAGTTTTTGTATATATATAATTTTGGAAAATATAGTTCAAATTTTAATTATGGAATTTATTTTTTTAAGATTATTTAGATAGTTAAAATTTTGATGCTTAAAGTTTATTATTATTATATTTTTTTGATGTTACTTCGGCTCAACACTAAACATTGTGAGCATAGCAAGATTATTCATTAATGGATTATCAGGTGTTATTAGTTTATTGGTGGAGGGAGGGTGTTTTATTTTCTGTATTTGTTAGTGTTTGACAAATATTTTTAAAATTTGAAAAGGTTATTTTTGTGAGTGGCTATTGCATAGGTGTGTGTTTTTATATTGACATCATTATGCCATTGCAATGTCTAATGATGCCATAATTGACGTGGTTGCACTATCCAATGATGCCAGAATTGACGTGGTTGCAAGCCTTTTACGTAGAAGGGGAGACTAAAGGAATTTCCAATTGAGTTGTCAGGGAGGCTAAACGAATTTCCAATTGAGTTGTCTTTAGTGCGACTTTTTAGAAGCTTTTCTTGTAGGTTTTTCCAGTTTAATTTCTTTAAAATTCGGTAAGAACTTATTGAAATTACAAGTTTGATGGGTAACCTTTGCACAATCGAAGTACCTTATGAGTTTTTCAGGGTGCCAAATCCATATAAAAAGTCAAAAAACCAGTTTAAATAACACAAATCAAGATTTCCCCTCAATTTAATTTCATCTTATTTTAAATCCACCTTAATAATTAGATGTGAAACTCAAAAAGAATTCCAAGCATCCTCTCCAAAACTATACACAAAGTGCCCCTAGCATGACTAGTAGCAACACGAGTAATAGCAGTTCCATACCCGGTTTACTTAGTGGATCCAATTCCATTAGTGGTAACTATCGTTGATTGCATGGAAGCCGCGAGAATCGAACTCGGGTTGGCCACATCGTGATAATCTAAAAATCAATTAAATTATTACCAAAAATAATATAATGCATCGTGGATTCCTTTCATCCCCGTGGCACGTCGTCAACTCTACGTCTATGAGACTTTTTGTCTCCATTGACTTCTTCCGAAACTGAACCTCTGAGTTGGCCCAGGTTAAAGGTCGATCAGGTTGGAGAGCGGGCGGAGGGAATGCAGAAATGCGGTCAATCCGGTGTCGATTAAGAGTGTTTTCTCAAAAAAAAATGCCAATGCACCATGAGCTCGTAAAGCTATGAGGAAGAAATTGAATTCTATGAGAATCCATCGACAATGAAGGAATCTAGAGCTCAAACCATAAAATTTTGAAGGCTCAGAATACATGCCTTATAGTCATCGAGTTCAAAGCATTAAAATACTACATCACTTCATTGTTGTAAGGATAGTTGCATTTTGAAACTATTACCATATTAATTGCTTCATGTAGGTTGGTTGTTTGATATCATACGGAGCTTTATTAATTGCTTCATGTAGGTTGGTTGTTTGATATCATACGGAGCTTTGTTTGTGCGGAGTTTTCCACATAATGGATGGGGAGTTTTTCACATTTTATGCATTAAAAATTGAGGGCGAGAACATTTTAGGAAAATTAAGAAATTATTAAAAAAAATAAAAATTAAAAATATCATTTCTGAGAGGAGCTTGATATTGTAGTGGTTTTGCAATATATTAGAGAATGACAATGATATGTTGTATATGATTTACGTGTGGCTTGATTGACAAAGCATTTCATGCTTTTTGGGTGTCTATCTAGATGCATGACTACTTATTGTATATTCTAGATGCAAAAATCTGGCTCTTAGATTGATTTTCGACCATAATTTTTGTAATTTGGAAAATTATAATAAGGGAACTCTATTTGTAGAACAAAGAAACTGAAAAGCTTTCATCGCCGAGCATGAAATCTTTTCAACATTTAATAGGTTAATAATAAATATCATATAGGCATGGTGGCAGAACTTTCATTGCGAAACAATGCTAATTGTAGCAATTATTTGCACGCAACTAGGGTGGGGAAATAGGTAGGGTGTATCATAGCTACCCGCGCTAGTGGAGCCTAGCCCAAAGCGTATGTGGAGGTAGCGGTGCGGAGGAAGCTATGCAGAGGAAGTGTGTGCGGAGGTGGTTGTGCAGAGGACACTGTGTGCAACAAACATGTGCAGAGACAAAAATGTGGAGTCCGCTTAATTAGCGGTAGATGCAAGAACTATGCTGCATTGCAGCTATTCCTCTTGTTGACAAATGATATTACTTCAAAGTTAAGAGTAACAAAACCTCGCACTGTTAATAATTCTATTGATGAATTAATAATTGGATGAGAATTTTAACCATAGAATATATTTTTTTAAGGTTTTAAAATAAGTTACTTTATTTAAAAAATTTAATTTAGTATTATTATAATTTTAATTTGTTTACGACAATAGGACAATGGTTCGGGAGAGGATGGAGCTACGGAAAACCCTGCGGTTGGAGCCTGACACAGGCTAGGGTTTGGAATTTTTTATTCCCTGCAGAACTTGCACTCCTGCTCGCGCCTGACCATCCTTAACGGTACCAGCTTTTTTGCTTCCTGTTGCCGTTCCCTCCTTGCGCCTGTGAACTACTACCTGGTCCCATTTACCCTCCACAGGCGGTGCAATTACGAAGACAATAGATCACGGTTCCTAGTGGCAGCTGGCATGTCATTTTCGGATGGTTAGGTATGGAGCTCGACCAGGTTGATTACTCCGATGACCCATATGCCGATGTTTCCATCTGGACGTCTCCTCCCCCGATTTTGGAAGGGCTGTTCTCTCAAAATAGTGACTTGCTGGATGTCTTTGCGCCCTTTCCATTGCTTTCAGGTCCCTCCTGTCTGGTCGTTTCCCTGCCTGAAGACCCCCTCCCCTGGCCAGCTTCCGCTACTCCCCCCCCCCATCGCCGGCATCCCTACAGTTCATGGCTAGTTGCATAGGACCTGACCACTCCATTGACCCCTTGGTTTACTCACCTCATCCTTAGTTTGATGCTCCTCATTACCCTTCATCGACCACTACAGGAGGACCCTCGGTACTACCTCAAGGAACCCTTTTTCCTCAGCATTCGATGCGTCCCACCTCTGGTTGTTTTGCAGGCTTTCCTCCGGACCTGGAAGAGCACCCAATAGGGCTTGGACCAAACTTACAGAATTACCCTCAGCGAGCTCATCAGGTCGAAGAATTTGCCAAGGGTCACATGCAAGGAAAAAAGGCGAAGTGCTTTAAGGCCAGGACCCAAAATATTGCTCTACGTATGGTTGAGGATATCCAGTTGGGTGAAGCCATGGACACTGCTGATAGGGTTCTGGAGGGTAGGGTTCGAGGGAGGAACTACGCCACGACTAGGCTCAGGCAATGGATTGCAGATATTTGGGGATACTACATGAATGAACTGCCTTTTGTTCAAACCTTTGTGTGTGGATGGTTTGCGCTGCATTTTGCTAGAGACGAACATACCACCTACGTATAATCTAGTTTTTGGTACATTGAGCAAACCCCTGTGCTCCTCACAAGATGGAACCCTCTCTTCAACCTTGAGAGAGAGCAGTTGGGCGCAGGACCACTATGGGTCCGATTACCAGGTTTTCCTCTTCACTTCTGGTCGGAGGACATTTTCAGGCGCATCGGGAATGCTCTGGGAACCTATTTGGAGCATGATAAATCATACCTGTCCTTGGGCATCATGGCATACACAAGGATTTTGGTTCATCTTGATACTAGGGAGGGATTGGAAGAGCACATTACTATGCACTGGAAACATTACTCTCGAGTACAGATCCTTGATTATGAGGGAGTCCCCTTCAGGTGCAGGAGGTGCCACAAGGTGGGACATTTATTTAAGGATTGCCCTTTGAACAGGACAGCTAAAGCAACGGATCAGGGGAAGATGATCCCATCCAAAGCTACTAGGGTACCTGAGCAACGCACCAACATTGAAGCAGTAGTGATAAAGACGGGCAAGGAGAACCCGAAGAAGCACGGAAATGGTCCCATTCGGCCACCCTCTCCTCCTTTCTTTACTCCTTTCACTTTGAATTTCACTACGTTGTCTTGTTTTATTTCATCATCCTCTATTGATCATCATGGTGCTGCATCTTCCTGCCCGACTCCTTATTCCTTGGCCTGCTCTCTGCAGCCTCCCCCCCCACATTCTCTTGCACCCCCCCTTCCTTCCCAGAGGTGAACACCTCTGCCCAATCCTCTGACTCTGAGAAGGGGTCTCACTCTCACAATTATTCGCTCAGATCTCTATCTTGATCACATCCTCTTGATTCGTTTGGCATCGGTATCATACCCCCTCCCATCCCTTCGAAACCTCCTCGGGGAAGACCCTCCTCCCTCTCTAAAGCCAAACAACAGGAGGGTGTGGAAGTCGTCTTGGGTCGCCAACTAGCCATTGAATAGGTTCTTAGAGCACAAAACACCTTGGTGCCATCTCCCTCATGAAGTTGCTCTCCTACAACTATCGTGGGTTAGCTAGTCCTGAGAAAAAACTATCATTTCAAAGGCTTCTAAGTACCGAGCTGGTAGATGTCATACTCCTTCAGGAAACCTTGGGTTTAGCAGATGCCATCACTCACCTCCTTGAATCCATGCTTCCCGGTTGGTTGTTTCATGCCCTTGATGTAAATGGGAGATCAGGAGGAGTTGCGATGGGGTTCAATACCAGGACTATCAAGTTATGTAACATTTGGGGGGATCAGGTCATATTGGGGTGGACATCTACTCATCTGAATTAGGCACAAACATCAGACTCATTAATGTATATGGTCCATGCCAAAATTGAGGAGCCTACTGGGAGCATTTGTTAAGCTCCAATCTTCTGCAAGTGGATAACCTTATACTAGGAGGAGATCTTAATTTCTCTATTGGATATTCAAAATCATGGGGTCATCATGCTCAGATTGATCCACTATCTGATTTCTTCGAAAATGTTCTGGAGGACCATAGCCTAATTGATATCCCATCTGCTAAATTACAACCCACCTGGAGGAACAAAAGGACTGGGGAGGATAGGTTGGCTAGAAGACTAGATCGCTTCCTCATTAAAGAGCAACTGCTGGGTATGGGGTATAACTATAGGCAGTGGGTTGGATCGGGGGGACTGTTAAACCACTCGCTGATATACCTTGAAGTTAGAGGCAGTATGAACAAGCCCAAAGCACCATATAAGTTCAACTCAACATGGTTAAAATATGCTGACTACATTAAACTTGTAACTGATTATTGGAAGTCCCATCCTCCTGCTGCGGGTGGGAACATAGCAGAAGGATTTGCCCACAATCTAAGCGAGCTGAAGAGACTATCAAAAAGTTGGGCACACAACAAGAGATTGATGGATGATCAAACCCTGAGAGGCACTGAAGCTGAGATTATTGCATTGGAAGATGAGCATGGAAGGGGATACACATCACCTGAACAAAAGGAGAGGCTCACAACCTTAGTAGCACAAAGAGGAAAAATCCTGGAATCATGGAGGTTGCAAAGCAGAGCCATTTGGCTTCTTGAAGGCGATGATAACACAAAATTCTATCATAAGTTTGCTAATGGATGAAAATAAATTAACACCATTTGGCACTTGAATAATGAACATGGCATCAGAGTGAATTCCTTCCATCACTTAGCCTCCCTTGGCACATCTCATTTCAAGTAGCTCTACAAAGCCCCCCCCAATGCATCATTGGTTGAAATAATCATAGTGGCACAATTGTTTCCCCGGTTCATGGACTAGGAGGATGCTATGGACCTCAACAAGGCTGTCACTATGGGGGAGCTCGAAGCCACACTAAAATGGTTCAAGAGAGACAAGAGTCTAGGACCAGATGGTTGGCTGGTTGAGTTCTACATTACTTTTTTTGAACTCCTTGGAGAAGACCTCCTCAAGGTCATTATAGATTGCAGAATCTCTGGGTGAATCCACGAGGCTTACAACACCACCTTCATAGTGCTCATCCCTAAATCTGACAACCCTGGCTCTTTTGACGACTTCCGTCCCATCTCCCTTTGTAATTGTATCTATAATATCATTGCCAAAATCATTGCTAATCGCCTCCGTCCCATTTTATCCTCACATATCTCCTCTAAACAATTCGCTTTCCTTCAAGACCGTCAGATCCATGAAGCTGTAGGAACTGCACAAGAGGTGCTGCATTCCATTTAGATGAAGAAATTGAAAGGTATGATTCTCAAGGTAGACCTCTCCAAAGCTTTTGATCATGCTAGTTGGTTATACATCAGAATGCTCTTAACCCATCTTGGTTTCCCCATAGAGTTTATAAAATGGATCATGTGCTGCATAACAAATATAACTTTCAGTGTCCTTATCAATGGATCGACATCCCCTTTTTTTCACTCAGAAAGAGGCCTTAGGCAGGGATGCCCTCTCTCCCCTCTATTATTTTTGCTCATTATGGAGGGCCTTAGCAGACTCATCTTGGAAGAACACAAGACGGGAAGACTTCAGGGCATCAGGATTACAAACAAATGCACACTGACCCATCTGCTCTTTGTAGATGATGTGTTGATCTTCCTTAATGGAGGTATAGGGGATTTGACTAATCTACAGAACATCATGGCTATATTTCGAATTGCTTCTGGTATGGAGATCAACAACATAAAATCCACAATCACGGTTTCTGGTTGCTCACCTCATGAAATTCAGTCTGCCCTCCATAGATTCCCATTCACTCTTCTACAATTGGATGATGGCCTTAAGTACCCGGGTTATCTGCTAAAACCTCTAGGATACAAGATTACTGATTGGACATGGTTAATTTCTAAGCTTGAGAGAAGACTTAATATCTGGCACCACAAGTACCTCTCCAGAGTGGGCTGACTAGTTCTTATTAAAGTTGTACTTGAAGCTACCCCTGTATATTGGATGTCCCTAACCTAGATCCCTAAGGGCATACTCTCTTGAATACAAAATATCTGCTGCAGATTTCTTTGGAAGGGAAAATAGACAAGAAGAATTTTTGCCTGGGCTAGATGGGAGTTACTAGCACTACCAAAGAAATGGGGTGGATGGGGAATTAAAAGACTAGACAATTTCTCTACTACACTGGCTGCTAAGTTAGGATGGAAACTGGTTACTACAAGCAACTTATGGACAAGGGTGGCATACTCGAAATATATACCCCCCACAACACAATGGACTGGATATGACCACCGAATTGGAACAAGTCTGGGATATCTATCATATGGAAAGCAATAATAAACTCCCTGCCCCTCATCTGAGATGGGATCACATGGAAAATACAGTTTGGATCATTGGTGCGCATTGGTTTAGATCCCTGGATTGGCAGTGACAACTCACACAGGCTCCCACAGGAATTGACCCTCCTACTCAACAATTCAGGTATCATTCACATTAACCACATTGTGGATCCAGAGCACACCTCTTTATTTCAACAAGCATGGAAGACTGCACGTTGCCTACCTCAGATTTGGCATCATCACTGGGGCAAATACATTGCTGCACTGACTGAATCACATATCAGGATTACAGAGGGGGAAGATGAGATCATATGGGCCCATGCAAAAAACGACATATACTCTCCAAAGGAAGGATATCTCTGTATCTCTGCCATCCATCGACCACCGACTGTTGAACATTGGTGGAAACATCTGTGGAAACTTAAGGCACCTCCCAGAATGAGACTGTTTATGTGGACAGTACTCAAGAACAAGGCCCCATGGGGGACAACTTGAATAAGTGAGCCCATCACGGACCATCTTGGTGTTGCATATGCAAGAATAGCACTGAAACTATCGATCACCTCTTCCTAAACTGCCCGATCACTGTGGACCTGTGGAATACCACCCTTCGGGCCATCAATATTCACTGTTGATGGTAGGGTACATCTGTTTTGGATGCATGGATATCATGGTGGACAACAGCTGCTTTGAACAAGGCCAAAAACCTTCCCCTACTTCTCTGCTGGGCTATCTGGATAGCACGAAACCAATACATCTTCCAAAATACCATCCCTTATTGGCCCTCTATCTCTGCCCGCATATTGGCCACCTATAACTCCATCCCTGACGACGATGCTGCTCCCCCCTCTAGGAACATTGTCCCTGAGGTCATCAACCGAGACTACCCCTGGGCTTATTTTGATGGATCTGCACAGGATGCAGGATGTTGGGGGGGTGCTATCCTATACCTCTCTGACTCTCATTACTTTAAAATTCAAATGGGTCTAGGAAGGGGCACCAATAATTATGTTGAGTTGATCACCCTCAGACATCTCCTACACTTTGCCATGGAGAAACATTGTAGAAATATCCAAATCTTTGGGGACTCCAAGAATGTTATCAATTAGATAAACAATACATCAAATTTTCTCTAAGACCTATTTTGGAAGAGGCACATAGATTCATTGCAAATTTTGATCATTTTTTTTGTTGCCATATCTATAGGGAACATAACCAGATTTTTGATAAGCTATCCAAGGAAGCTACGAACCGGCCTCGTGGTACATGGATGATTCAGGAGCAGGGGGACGATTAACACTATCAGTACTACCATCGCCCATATATGGACTACATAGCATAACTAGCCCAGAGGGGCCTAATTTACATGTTTATATTTTTGCTTAATTTATTAGTCCATATGTATATTTAATCTACTAGATGTATATATAAGACAAACAACTATACTCCCTGCGATGAGTTTTTTGGTCTCTTTGAAAAACACAGAAGACACGTTCTCCCTGCGTGGAGAATCAAAGATCATATTTGACACATTTTTTTTGATAGGTGAACAACCTCGCTATATAGCATATGCGACACTACATCTACAATATGTAATTTTCTTATATCAATGAAAATTACGATTTTTCCTTGGGGATTTTTTTGTTTTGTTTTGTTTTTGTTTTTTGTTTTTATTTATTTATTTATTTTTAATTCTTTTAATTTTTAATTTTAATTTTTTTATTTTTAATTATTAATATTTTTAATTATTATTCTTATTTAATGTTGATTTGTTATATGTACAATTTTAATGGGTTTAATCATTAAAGATAAGTGTTTTGTTTCTTTAAAATTAAATATTTAATTACATCAATATATATGTTTATTTTGGAATAAGATTTCTAGAATTTTAATTTAATTATCAATAACTTTTAGGTGGATGGTAGAGATTTTATTTCCATGGAATATTTTATAATATTATTATTAGTAGTCATACATCTAAAGGCTGACTGACATGATATCTTTTGTATTAAAGCTTGACACTTTTGGTGGGAACAAGCATCTCCAAAAAAGCTAAAAAACCTTTCGCTTATCATTAGTTGGGGCATATGGATAACACATAATAATGTTATATTCCAAGAGAAAGCAACAACTCCTGAAAGAGTGACAACTCAATCCCGAAAGTTAACTCTGTGCACAAACCACATAATATCTCTCTTGAAGAAGTGGACCGTTACCTACCCTAGGCTTATTTTGATTAAGCCTCCCTTGCTGGAGGTGAATGTGGGGGAGGATAAGTCCTATATTTAAATGAAATCCATTTCTTCAAACTTTAAAATGGGTTGGGTAGGGGCACAAATAATCACTCCCAATTTCTCAATCTTGAGCTTGTATTACTATTTGCTACAAATACATATTTTTGGGGATTCCTTAATAATTATAAATTGGTTTAATTAAGTTTCTAGATGTCACATGCACACTAATACATACTATGGACGAGGTCTTGCAGTTGAAAATAGGGTTTGATCAGATTTCCTATTGCCATATCTACAGGGAGAGGAACTTCGTTGCTAATGCACTTTCCAAAGCGGGCGCGAAACAAACATTGGGTACATAGAAGATCATTCAACATAATGGTGACCCATTTTATGAGTAGTACCACATGCCTTTTATAGAAGGCTTGTAGGTGGACCATGCTCAAGATTGAGGACCACATGTATCTTTACTTTTCTTTTGATAAAACTATTGCTTATTCGAGACTTTTCTCCTAGCTGACATAAGGCTCTTTTAGTTCTGATTATGTTTTTACAATGACATGGATAAGGCTTTATAGGCATGTTTTTTTGTTTTGATTTTTGATGGATGACCATATTTCTTCACAACAACTTCTTTTTTAATGCACTTCAGTGCATATAAAAAATGTAATTTTCAAATCTCTTAATGAAAATTACAAATTTTCCTCGTGAGAAAAACCTAAAGGCTGAGATTTATTTCAAAAGTAGTTATGCCCTCTCTAATCTTTTAATTAAATTGATTAGTTAAAAAAAATCCATATAAACATGTGTCACATGAACATGAGTTATGGTTTTCTAGACGTTTGGTATTTGTAAGTTATGATATTGACCTATGGTACTGTAATAAAGCTTATCTATAGGTTAAGAATCTCCATGATTATGAATCATGCTATATATTTTTTTAAATGGATATGTTTAACTCATATGTATATATATATATATATATATATATATATATATATATATATATATATATAGTAATAATAATAATTTAAAAATAAAATTACAATTTTGTTAATTTTTATGTTCAAATGTATTTATTCCTTCTTTACCTTTTTAATTAAATTGATTAATTAAAAACATGTCATATGAACACGTTTCATATGAATAGTAGTTATGATTTTTTTAAACACTTGATAATAATAAAGTGTGGTATTCTATCTACAAGTTCATGATCTTTTTGATGAAATGGAGATGAATCTATAAGGTTAAAAATCTTATTACATGTTTTTTTAATGTATATATATTCAACTCATAATAATTTTTTTATACTTAATAGTAATAATAATAATTTAAAATAAATTTATAATTTAGTTATTTTTATAAATTGTTTTAGCAAAATAAAATGTAACATGAAATAAATGTTTTGATATTTATGTTAATTCTTTAAAAAAATAATATATATATATATATATATATATATATATAGATATAGATATATATATATATATATATATATATATATATATATATATAAACAGGTTATTATTTAAGAATATTTATTTGTAATGAACTTGTTTCTAAAATTTATTAGTATGATTTTTTCTTAATAAAGTAAAACAAGGAATAAATTTCAATGTCTCGTCATTAATTAAATATTACTATATAAATGTGGGTGAATGGGAAATGTTGTGAAAATAATTAAATTTTTTTATCTTAATAAAATTGAAAACTAAATAAAGAAAATAAGCATATCTATATATATATATATATATATATATATATATATTTATTTATTGTGTTGGTGAGTTGATAATTTTTTATTAATTCATGAAGTGATTACATGATGGGAAGAACATTTGCCACCAAATTAAGGCCTCACCCCTATCAGATTTGTTGGCCATTAAATATAGACAAAAGAAAATTGATAATAATTGCGCAAAACTATAATACCATATGTCAATGGCACAATAGGCCCAAAATTGAGAAAAAAACAAAATTTATTTGTCTTGCCTCATCACATATTAGCATTGTTGGGATCCTGAGCTGCATTTCCTCCCTCCTTCGGGTGTTGAAAAGCACAATGTAGATGAGACTCCATATGGGCCATGCGCTCTTCAAAGCTATCCATCCAGTCTTGCAATCTCTTTTGGCTGTGACAGAGTGAGTCCTACCGGTCCAAAATGTGCCATTGGTTGTGCTAAATGTCATTAAGAAAATTGATAAATTCATTGCGGTAATAATGTAAATGATGAATAATCAAATAATGATTATGTTGAATAGTCATCAAGTTAAGTGAAAATCCATGCCCAACCGTGAAGAGACACCTGCCTAGTATATATGTGAGTCATCATTGTAACATTCTACATCTTATATATATAAATTATTACAAATACCTTTTGTGTATTTTTACATTAAAATCAACAAGCTACACTTTTGTTGCTTCAGTGGTATCAGAGCCATGTGAGACTTTGAATATTATCTGCCGCACAATATAACCGTGTGAGTCTTTGAACGTTGTTCACCGTAGAATATTCCATTACATTTATGTCAAGAATTCATTGAGAAGTTTAGTAAAATTAAAGAAAAGCTTCAGTAATGGGAACAATCATGTGTAGAAGTTACGACATGTCTAAAGGAAATCGATAATAAGGAAGATGATAACGATGGTGAAACGAAATAAGATGAAGCAGTAGATGATTATAATGTTGGAAATTCCAATGAAGCTGATATAGATCAAGATGATGATCCATATGAAGATGATGTGGATGAGGACTATCTTGAGAAACGAGAATATGAACAATATCATAACAATGAGGAAGATGCAAAAGAAGACATTGATGATGACGAAGAGGAAATTAAGGAAGAAGAAAAAGAAGAAGATATTTTTGAAAATAATTATGAAGATGGCATATTTGAAAAATAAAGCGTAGATTATGGAAAAAATGAGGAAGAAAACCATGATCAAAATGATGAGAATAATGCACAAAACATTACATTTAATAATGGAGAAGATAGACTTGATCATAATGAAGAAGATCCACATGAAGATGAAGATGAACTCAACAATGATTGTGATGAAAAAGATAGTCAAAATGGGTATACGAAAACCAAAGAAGAAAACACCTTTGAAGAAGATAGTTTGGATCCTATATTAAAGGAACTTTACGAAGATTTGAAATTAACCATGAGGGAAGTGGCTTCACCTCTTCAAGAATTTTAGAAACCATTTATAAACCCTATAAAGAGAAAATTCCTTGGGTTTCAAACAACCTCAAAATCTCCCAAAATATCAAAATTCTCACTATAAAATCATCACTTTCACTTCAGCTGTGTTTATTTGCCTGAAATGGCGTTCTTCGACGTCAAAATTCCCATAGAAGACGAGCCAAAGGACAAAACATGACCAAACATGCCAAGGACACCAGGGTAAGATTGGTAGTAAAGGCAATGGAATTAGTTTATAGAGAAATCACATTCAACCACTCTTTATTAGGAGTAATATCATATTCAGACCAGTGTACGATCACTACATTGCCATTACAGTAACACTTGGCTTCCCCGACATTGGCCGAGACCATGAGATTTCACAGAAAGGTTTTGGGTATTCCCATAGGAGAAACTTTCAAGCAATACATCATATTTACTGTTATCGTGGAGACTATGTTGCAAGTCGTTGCTATTAATCCACTCAATCCAGTCCTAAGGGGACATGATTTGGTGGCTGTTCGACCCATGGATGAACAAACATTTGAACATGCCTATAAGAATTTAGAGGTAGACCTGATATCAATAGACTTTAACGAGAGGCTTCCATTTCAAATTAAAAGGGCATTTGTTAAAATGACCATGGAGCGTGGAATATTTTTTTAAATCATGTATCCACCCTATCATTCGACATTCCTCGTCACATTCTCCCTTCGCCATGAAACTCGTCTGCTCCCATGCAACTTGCGTTGCTACAGAACGCCTACCGGGACACTATTCCAGCGGCTTCCCCGTCACCCTGTGCCATCACTGCAACACAATTTTTTCGACCCGTGTTTCCTTGTCTATGGTGTCAACATCGTTCCGTTGCCTATAGCCGTCAGTACCTATGCTCCCCGACCCAACACTAACAACCCTGCTAACTGGTGACCGACCGTTCTATTGCCATCCAATATCAAATCTTGTAGGATGCTTGGAGAGCCAGCTCGACCTAGCTAAATTCACCTCTGTTACTTCCGCCATATAATCCGCTTGATGAATGGCTATACATCGGCCACTGCCTCGACAGGAAACCCTGTTGCCTCATTGTTGCTCTGACATGACCACGTTAAAATGAGACGTCTATTCTGTGATTAAGCGACTTGGTTCCCCGGTCAAAGGGCGTGACATCAATATGTTCTATATTATATGGTGGCAATGTAATATACATTGGTTCGATACGTCAGTGTCACTATATAAGTTGCAATATAATAAACAATATATATATATAGATATATATATATATATATATATCTATATATATATATATATATATATATATCTATATATATATATATATACCAATGGCAAATTACATATGCCGAGATAACAAACACAACATGAAGAAAAAAATCAGCAATAAGCTTTGAGGACAAAAGCTTTTCGAAGAGGAAGGTAATGTTAATTCATAACAAAATAAAATAAATATAAACAATGTAAATGATAAATAATCAAATAATGATTATGTTAAATAGTCATCAAGTTAAGTGAAAAGGCATGTCTAAAAGACATGCCCAATCATGAAGGGACACTTGCCTAATATATATGTGGGTCCTCATTGTAACATTCTACATCTTGTACATTATATATATATATATAGATATATATATTCAGGGGCATGTTGCTCAACCAATGCTTGGAAAAGGCAAATTTAGGATTTGACGGAGTCGAATGGGGTATGGCAAATCTACCCTCCCAGATGAGCCACTGAGAGGCTGTTCCAACTCTCCATCCTATGTCGATGGAGCTCCTTGAGGTCTGTCTCCAGGGCCCCGATGGTCCCCTCCATGTCGTGGTATGCATCATTGTCGAAGCATGAGAGACCCTCGATTCTGATCTCGCAAACCCACAACAACTAACCTCGCTACTTCAATCAAATAAAGGTTCTCATCCGAATACACATTGGCTTGGAAATAAGAGGGGACAATGCCACCACTTTGCGACTCGGATGGGTAATAAGTAGTGTCCAAAGAGCCCCTAATGAAAACACATAAATACCACAATAAGCTACAAAATACTGTGAGTACCACACAAAACTGAAATTTGCCCTGACCACCCTTTTGAGTAGGCAAGAATGTATGGAGAGGTTGACCCAACCTCGACCTTCCCATAAGACCAACTCCAAGACTTTTTAATGAGAAACCTCACTAGACAACCCCCACCTTTCTAGCTGTGGCACTGAGGAGCCGAAAAAGACATTAGACCCCAACTCTCGGCCGGGCAGAGGACAACACAGGGCCCCCTAGAAGAGAAACACAAAGAAAGATAACATGTACACTAAGGCCACTTACACCATGGACATAACACTAAGTCTAATGAGTTTAATGGACAATTGAGCCACACAGCTAGAGTAGGACATACAAACAATCCGACATGGGGAAATAGAACATGAATTACCTAAGAGAATCCAATAGTTTCTAGACCAACCTCCCTTCCACTGCACAACCCAGCTAACTAATGGAGTCCCTTTGAGGAGTTTTCGCTACCATGAATCAGATTCTCTGAGACATTCAAATCCAAAGATAAAAACAAGCTCGAGTCCCAGATTACCACCTGAGCATCAATATACAATTGAAATTCACCATATTCGGTCGGTTGGAACACAGATAAAGACGCGCACTGATTGGTGAATTAGCTCGACGCTCTAAGGAGGCCACCATCGAACTAGTGTCGGCAATTCCTTTTATGACTACAACTTTCATCTCCCAAATGTTGCAAATGATTGTTAAAAACAAGGTCATTGATATTATACCCCTGTCATTCTCGAGAATGTTCCTCCACAAGCCTCTCAATGCTGCTTGTTCAACACGCTTCGACATCATGGTGATTTTGTTGGGGGCAATCATTATCCTTGTCCTGTGTACATTCAATGTCATCACCCCCAACATCGAATGAACATATTTATTTATACCAATCACCCAAACCAATATAATTGATCCTATTTAACAAACCTAGATCCATCTTAACTCCAGATATACCAAGTGTCAAGAGGGATCAAATTTATTTTCACTCTAAAAGAGGTTTGCACCTCAAGAGATTTTATCGCTCTCGACACTTGGTAGATCTAAGGTTAAGATGGATCTAGACTGGTTTAATTAATAATAATAATAACAATAAATTTATTGGTTTAATTCCCCCCTTTAAATAGAATATATTCCACATGAATACCATAGGTTCTCATAAACCTGGTGCTAAAAAACCATTGGTAACTTAACTAATTTTACTTTAACTACCCAACAAAATTTAATAGAAAATAAAAATAATAACCTAGAATTTTTATTTTTATTATTTTAGTTTGAAGTTAACTATGGTTATTTTTATTTTTATTATTTTATTATTTTTGTTTACAGGACAAGACATTACAACACCTCTACCATATTGGGTTAGAGAGGGCATCTTGGCACAACAAACAAACCAATATAATTGATGCTATTTGGATCGAACTTTATATATTACACACATGCATTATAACATTAATATTTATGATATTATTATATAATATAGATGGAATATGTAGTAAAGCCACCTTACACTTGTCTTTTTTAATGTTTTATTTTACTAAAATGAAAATTTATATGGTTGCCACAAAATTAAAATTAGAGAAATTTTTAGGTCTAAAATGGGCTTTCTAAGAAGTATTATAAAATCATAGTGGAAATAATAAAATAAGATTAGATTATATCATCAAATTTTAGAGGGAAAAAGAAAAAAAAACTATTTTTTCAATTCATATTTTCAACTTATTTCCTTACGGTTTTACTCAAGTTTTGAGTGTAAGCACTTGTTGGATGCAAAATTTAATTCCTCGTCCAAAAAGTATCCATGTTGCATACTTTCGATGGACCCTACTACATGAAAAATGAGAAATACATGGAAAACATAATTGTAATCACATTTTTCATGTATTTCTCATTTTTTCGTGTAAAGAGTCCATCGAAAGTACGTGACATGTGCACTCCTTAGATGAAGAATTATATTCCACATCCAAGGAGTGCTCTCATTCATAATTCGAGTATAACCATAGGGAGATAAGGTCGAAATACAAGTTGAAAAAATAGTTTTAATTTATTTTATTTTTTAATCTTTTTACTTTTTACTTCAAAAATGGTGAATCATCCGCCATGGTTGACATTATCATGTTGAATCCTATTGGTTCTTATAAATTTGATTTTGGTTGTACAATTTTGTTTTGAGGCCCATTTTAGACCTCAAAATTTCTCTAATTTGAATATGAATATAATTATTTGATTTATATAGTTAATTTTTTGGTTGTTTTTTCATAAATAAAATTAATAATTTTTGAATTCAGGCTTCTGTGATCCATATTACATTAAGAAGAGTCTTTTTAGTAGAAATCACATAGGAGAAAATTTTGCCGATGCGTTTCAAACCAGCTAGTGTGGTTCATCATCAGGACTAGATGAAGATGCAGATCATGGCACAGGCTTAAATAGAGGGCGATGTAGAGACCAAAAGATCATATAACGACTAGTTTATGAAAATTAATATTTTAATAATGATTATTAAGATCAAATAATATTCCTATAACGACTAGTTTAAGAATAATAATATTATAATTTATAATAATAATTAAGATAAAATAATAATAATATTAATTAAGAAATATTGAAAAACGTAAACATTAATATGAAACAAACAATCTAAGTCAACCAAATACAGGGAACAAACTCAAAAAAATAAAAAATAAAAAAATAAAAAAAATAAAAAATAAATAGGAGTCAAACCCTGATTAATGAAGTCAAGATCCTATAACAAAAATAATAATTAAAGGAGACTAAAATTAAAACAAAGCAATCAAAAGGGAGGGTAAAACTATTATTATATATATATATATATATATATATATATATATATATATATATTAATAAAGATTTTTTTTTTTTTTTTAAAGAAACGGGTAGCATTTTCATTAAGATTTCTGGAAACAGGCCAAGTCCCTTACAAAACTCATATATGAACTGTCTGTATCTTTCCTTTCGTTACACAGAGTATGGACCATCTTGCTACCACAATTATTTACATATGTTTTGTAGAAGGAACTATAACTATAGATTCTCCAAAAAGTGCCATTATAGACTATACAACGATAATGCATATATATATATATATATATATATATAGATGTAAAGATAGTGTAATAAATTACTTTCTGTCTCGGCGCCATTACCCGCACCGGCACCCGCAAGCTCGCTCGCAGACATGTTCAGGATCTTCGGTTCATTCTATTCTTCTCCTTGGATTTTCACAACATCAACATCAACTTTATCACCATCGCCAACCGAATTCTTCAGAGCAACATCCTCATCGCATTCCACACAAGAGGCCAAGAGATTTCCAACCCCAAACACCACCTTTAAGGCTCCCACTATAGTTGTCTCCACCTTGATCTCTATATTATCGATCTTTTGCTTAATTGCCAGAACATCCATACACAAATCTTCCAGAGTTTTTTGCACGAGCTCCCAATCTTTACCTAGTCCAGACAACTGCGCGTAAATTATCGTCGTGTTCTCATTTATTTCTTTAACGATTTCCCTTATCACTTGTTTGTAATAGCCCTCCACTATACTCTCCATACTAATGTTCCTGACGCCATTGCCTGAACTCGAGCTCCTAGAGCCTAAACCACCCCGACCGACATTCCCTGCTGAAGACAAGAAGAGGCCAAAGCCCTTGATTCAAAATTATCCATGAATAGGATCATGATACTGCTAAGTTAGTTGATATCTGTCTCACCTCTACTTTCTTTTCCTTCTATGAGGAATTCTATGAACAAACTTGTGGTGTTGCCATGGGTTCCCCCCTCTCTCTTGTGGTGGATAATCTATTCATGGAGGATTTTGAATCAAGCGCTTTGGCCTCTTCTCGTCTTCTGCCTGGGATGTGGAAGAGGTTTGTGGATGAAAATTGTGTCATTTGGTCCCATGGCAAGGAAGAGTTGGACCTTTTTTTCCTTCATCTTAATAATTAGTGTAATTCCATAAAGTTCACCATGGAATTTGAAAGTAATAATAGTCTGCCCTTCCTTGATGTCCTCCTCTCAAGGGATGAAGATGAATCTTTTTCTTATCGAGCCTTTTGAAAGATAACTCACATAGAGCAATACCTTCATGCTAATTCTCATCATTTCCCGACTCAAAAGCTTGGTGTTCTCAATACTTTAGCGACTAGAGCTTTAAGGGTTTCAGATGAAATTTATATCAATGTGGAGAAAGCACATGTATTGAGTGTTTTCTTTAATAATGGGTATAGTAGACACCGGTGTACTAAGGATTTCCTCAAAGCTGAAAAAGGTCCTAAGGCTAAGAAAGAAACCAAGGATCATTTTTTTGGGGTTCATCTCCCTTTTATCCAAGGAACTACAGACAAGATTGCATGGATCCTAAAGAAGCATAAGGTTCCTTCAACCTTTATGCTTCTAAATACCATCCAAAGCTCCCTAAGATCCGTTAAGTACCCTGTGGACCCTAAAAATATGAAAGGAGTTTATGTTATCCCTTGCTCTTGTGAGACTCCATACATTGGTGAGACTGGTTGCTTGATTAATCAAAGGGTTTGTGAGAATACAACTGACATCAAGCATGGCAGGACCCGCTCCTCTGCTTTGGCAGAACATGTAGAAAAATTTAGGCATCACATTTGCATTGAGGAAGCCCATGTCATTGCCAAGGTTAGTCATTTCCATCATCGTAAATTCAGGGAGGCCTTGGAAATTGAAAAAAGGCCCAATAATTTAAATAGAGATGATGGTTGGAATATTAACAGAAGTTGGGTCCTTGTTCTGTCCTCCTAGTTTGTTTCTGTTTGTAGATTATTTTGTTTTTTAAGGTTTGACGTTTCTATTTATGAATTTTTTGTTTCTATATAGGTATTTGCATTTAATGTTAATATTCTTTTGATCTGTTTTCTCACCTTTAAAAAAAAAATTCCCTCCCTTTTGATTGCTTTGTTTTAATTTTAGTCTCATTTAATTATTATTTTTGTTATAGGATCTTGACTCATTAATCAGGTCTTGACTCCTATATATATATATATATTTGACTCTGTTCCCTATCTTTGGTTGACTTGGATTGTTTGTTTCTTATTAATGTTTACATTTTCGTTCTTTCTTAATATATATATATATATATATATATATATTTGAATAATTATTATAAATTATAATATTAGCCGTTATAAGAATATTATTTGATCTTAATAATCATTATTAAAATATTAATTTTCATAAACTAGCCATTTAAAAATAAATAAAAAAATAAAATAACATAATAATAATAATAATAATAATATTAATAGCTTTACCCTCCCTTTTGATTGCCTTGTTTAATTTTAGTCTCCTTTAATTATTATTTTTGTTGTAGGATCATGACTCATTAGGTCTTGAATTCTATTTATTTATATTTTTTGAGTCTGTTCCGTGTATTTGGTTAACTTAGATTGTTTGTTTCTTATTAATGTTTACGTTTTCGATCTTTCACACACACTCACACACACACACACACACACACATATAGATTATAATATTATTATTCTTAAACTAGCCGTTTTTTTTTTTTCCAAAGAAAAAATTGAACTTTTTATTAAGGTAATAAAAAGTTACATAGTATATGCATTTAAGCATTCAATAAACTGTATGACTTTGTTCAAAGCATAGAGTTGTTCTGAAATGGTAAGTTTGAGTGTCTTCTAACTCTACCATCTCATTTTTGCTAAATCAAGATCGCTGAAAACATTATCCCAGCCTCCTCAATGAGGAAAACAACCCAAATAGGATAATGATCAACTTCAAGTAATTGTCCTCCAAAAATAGAGCATAATTAAAAAAAATGATAACCGATTAAACCAAAGCACCTACAAAAATGCCTTGAGCCATTCCCGGGCCTCCTCATTGAGGAAAACAACCCAAACAAGAATGAGTTCAACTAACAATTTAATAATGTTTTTAAACAAATCGGTGTTGTTGATTTTTAGTAGCGGTTTGACATGAAAATAATTATGTTAGCTGCTTAAATGTTGAATACTGAAACTAAAACAAAAAGGTATCATATGCCGAAGCCATGTCTGTGTGACAAGATTGTCAAAATGGTGGTTGATCCAACACACGGATCTCATCCCGTTCAACTTCCTCTATCCTCCAACTGTCCATATCTTGTTGTAGACCCACTTTAGAAAGTTGGTCTGCTGTACTATTGCGTTCCTTGTAGATATGACATAATGAAAAATCATTAAAAAAATATTTTAAGTATTTTGCTTCTTCTAACAAAGGAGATAAAATGTAATTCTGGCATCTGCTCACGCCATTGAACCATTTAATGATATTCATCGAATCCCCAAAGATCTGAACCGAATGAATGCCCAGGTGAGTAAGCCAACAAAGGAGTAGTTTTAAAGCAAGAAGTTCTGCGTAATTGTTGGTTCCATTCCCCAATCCAACAGAGGCTTTAAGACTCCTGTGGGCATTTAGGTGAATCACCAAACCTGCCCCACATTTGTTATTTTGATCTGAGGCCTCGTCAAAGTAGGCCCATGGAGTTCCTTCTCTTATTTGTTCCTCTCTTACTATTCTTGGGTTTGCATCCCGAATTGGCTCAGGTATACTTGAATAAATTGCAGTGCATCCTACAACAATGTGACCTGCAGTGGGATTTTGGTCTTTAAAAATATTGTTGTTGCAGGCCAACCAGATACCCCAGGCTATGATTAGGGGTAGATTCCTCAAATTTCCTTCTAGATAATCCTTCCACCATTTGTTCCATACTTCTGCTAGTGATTCCCCTTCCCAGGTCATCCTAGTCTACATCAATCTCCCTGATTCCATCCACACCTCCTTTGTGAACGGGCATTTTAGGAAGAGATGGTGGGTTGTTTCTACGTCATTTTTACATAAAGCACACCTTCCTGGGCCTGACTTGTATCTCCTCTATAATATGTCCCAGGTTGGCACTTTATTCCTTAGTATGCACCAGAAGAACATTCTAGCTTTGGCTGGGCATTTAAGCTTCCAGATGAGGCTAACCCACCATTCCTGATTCCCCCACCCCTTTCTTGACATGAGAAATTTATAGCCTTGTTTAGGAGAATAGGAGCCCGTGGGGGCATGTGCCCAGACGAGCTGATCTGGTCTATCTCTAAGTCTGACATTTGACCTGGTCAGTTCCTTGGTGAAGTTTTTCCACTCCTCCCTCCATTGTTGATTGAGATTTAGGTCAGTCCCGGATAACCAAGCTTGGCCCCATATTGTGGAGTGACCATTCTTTCTGATCTGGCTTATATGCTGGATGCCTCTAGAGCCTAATTGGTTTATAAGGCCCGGAGTTAGTGAAAATCCTTCGTTGCACCCCACCCATGGATCCTTCCCTATCCTGAATTGATCTCCATTCCCTATTTGCTAGGAGAGGACTTTTTCTATGATACTGAAGGCATCTATGGTGGCTTTCCACAACACCAAAGCATTCCATTTCTTCTTATTTGGCTTCCTAATCCAATCATCCAAAGGGATGGGATCAATGTACTTTCGTTTGACCACTATCGTCCACAGGTTCTCCATATTTATTAATCTCCATCCTAGCTTGGCTGCTAGAGATGGACCAAATTCAGATAACTCTTTTATTCCCCATCATCCCCATTCCTTTGGTCTTGCCACCTTATCCTAGGCCACCTAGGGCAACACTGGTTCCTCCTTCAAGCCAGCCCAGAGAAACTGGCTACATACTCTTTTGATCCTTTCCATAATTCCTTTCGGAACCCATGTTAATGCTGCCCAGTATACTGGTATGGCCAATAGGACTGATTTAATGAGTGTCAATCTTCCTGCTCTGGACAACCATTTGAAGCTCCAATGATTAATCCTGGATTCTATTTTTGCTACCAGCCAGAACCAATCTTGTTTCCTGTATGAGTATGGCTTTAGGAAGAATCCCAGGTACTTGAAACTATCCTCTAACTTCTGATCTTCGAAGGGAAAGTCTTCTGCTATATACCTTGCTTCCATTCTATTGAATCCTTCCAGAAGTAAATGGGATTTCTCCTTATTGATGAGCATGCTCGTCGCCTTGAGGAAAAGTTCCAATATCCTTTTTAACTCCTTTGTTTCACTCCTTCCATTGTTGAAGAGAAGAATGTCGTCCACAAACAGTAAATGAGTTATATATAAGTTGACTGCCACTTCAACTCCTTGGATATCTCCTTTTCTTCTGGCTTCTAATAGCAACTGACTAAGACCTTCTGCTGCCAGGAGGAAGAGGAGGGGAGATAAGGGGCATCCTTGTCTCAACCCTCTTTGACCTTGGAAAAAGGGGGATGCTGCTCCATTGATTAGCACCACAAAGCTCACATTGGTCAAACACCCCATGACCCAATTAATGAAGTCCACTTGAAACCCCAGGTGAGTTAGAAGCATTCGAAGGTACATCCAACTGATTCTGTCATAAGCTTTAGATAGGTCAATTTTCACTACTGCTCCTTTGTTTTTTAATTTTATGCTATGAATAGTTTCCTGAGCCACTCCTATCGCTTCATGAATCTGTCTTCCATCCAGGAATCCAAATTGTTCTTTTGAAATATGCTTGGATAGCAGTGGCTTCAATCTGACAACAATCACTTTTGCTATAATTTTGTAGATACAATTGCACAAAGAAATCGGTCTAAAATCCTCAAAAGAGGCTGGGTCTTCCTTTTTGGGAATAAGGGCTATAAAAGTGGCATTAAAAGGGTCAAAAATTGCACCTTTCCTTCTGGACTCTTCAACCACATCAGTCAATTCACTACCTATAGTCTCGAAGAAGTGTTGAAACAACTCCACTATCCAACCATCTGGACCTAGACTCTTGTCCTTTGGCATAGATTTTATGATTCCTTTGACCTCCCCTCTTGTGACTTCCCCCATGAGCTCAACAAAATCCTCCTCATCCACATAGCGAGGGAAAGCTTGAGCTGTCTGGATCACTTCAGCTAACGAAACTTCCGAAGGTGCTGTAAAGAGGTTTTTGAAGTGTCTTATTCCCATTGATGATAATTCCTCAAATGATTTTTCCTGCCTTCCATCCTCTGATTTTAAAGACCAAATGGTATTTGCACTTTTCCTTCCTTTTGCATAATTTTGGAAGAATTTAGTATTTTCATCCCCTGCCCTTAACCATATGGCCCTACTTTTCAAGTGCCATTGTTCTTCTCTTGCTAAAAGAATTTTCCTCCTTTGGTTTCCAGCAGCTTGATCCTATCCCTTTTTTCAGTTGTCTCGTATCCATCAGCTTCAAGGCATTCGAGATCATCGAGCTCCATCCCTATTTGAATTAGGTTTTCATCTTCTTTCATTTTCTTGACTCTGGCCCATTCCATCATGGCCTTCTTAAGGCGTTTTAGTTTCTCCATAAAGTGGTGAGCTTTGTCCCCATTCTCACTAAGCCTCATAGGTCTCCAGGTTTCTTTAAAGAGGGTGTTATAGGAATCCTCCATTAGCCAAGCTGGATTGAATTTGAAGGGAGCTGTCAGCTTTTTGGGAGGCCCTTTTAGTTCGAGCAAGATGGGAAGATGATCAAAATCACCTCCCTCCCCTACCCACTGACGAAAAACTGGAATCTTTGCCGCTACCTCCTCTCTCATGAGAAAATGATCCAGTCTTTTGGCCACTCGAGCTTCCCTCATTCTCCTATTCCTCCAGGTAGGTCTCAGTTTCAGTAGATTAATGTCTAGCAGCTTATTCTCTCTAATGATTTTTGAGAAAAAAACTGAGAGCGGGTTTGCTCGTGCAGAGGGGCCCTAGGTTTCAGCAATGCCCAGGGAAAAATTTAAGTCACCCCCAATCACCAGGTTTGGGTTATCCATAATGGATTTTGAGCAAAGATTATTCCAAAAGTGGACTCTATCTTGACATGGCCCATAAATGTTGAGAATCAACAGGGTTGTGCAGAGCTCTAAGGAGTAAACTTCTATTCTGATTGCCTGGTCCAACCCCCAAGTGTTCAGAACTCTTAATTTTCCTTCTTTTACCCCCAATGCCAGTCCCCCAGAATGGACTTTGGCATCCAATGCCTGGATGTGCCATCCAGGTATTAATTTAGACAGAGTATTTGAGACTTCAGATCCAATACCCAACATTTCTTGTAGGAGTAGAATGTCCGGATTGTAATTGCGAATCACCTCCTTTATGGCCATTTTTTTAGGACTACTAGCTAAACCCATACAATTTAGGGAGAGAATAATCATTGGATTACCTCTGGGGGGTTTTTCGCTGCTCTAAGCACCCCGGAGATGGAAATTTGCTTCCCATCCGCAATGTCCAGTTTGGCTCGCAATTGAGCCTTAGACAAGTTTGATTTCCTCCCTCTAGCCTTCCGGTCCCCTTCATGGAGATTTTGCATTTCAATTCCACCCACAACCTCCCAAGGAGGAGGCTTTTTCTCGCGGGGTCTGAGGTTGTAGGAGGGTTTTACAGCAAGGGTATCTACAGGGTTCGAGACTTCCTCACCCTTCCTAGTCTTTCAGTTCATATCTAAATCAGGGATTGAAGTAATAATACTATCCAGTTGTTCATTTTCTATGTTTGAAAGGGGAATTACAAGATTCTGAGGCCTGGAGGGACTAGGCACTGATGCAGGAAGAATCAAAGAATGAGCAGGAGTAAAATGAGTAGGGGTAGAAACCAGAACCGTACCCTCTTTTGGATGAGTATGGCTCCTGGCCTCCACTGCTGCTGGTTCTGGTTCTAGACTTGTCTCCTTCTACTGCTGAATTGGCTGAATTGTTGGATGACCTTCTTCCTGCACTTCCATATTCTCCACTGAATCCTCCTGAGGCTTATCAATATCCATCTGATCGTCCCCTGAGCCCTTATTCGACTTTCCCCCTTGTTCTCCTCCTCTACTGCTTTCCCTCCCTCTTCCTTCCTCTGCTTTCTTCTTCGCCTGAACCCCAATGAACATTCTTTTGCTAGATGTCCATATTTGTGACACCTGTGACATCTGAATGGTAGGTGTTCATAATCTAAAATTTGGGTATACTTGAAGTCCTTGTATTGTAGATTAATTTCCTCCGCCAAACTTGCATGAGGGTTTAAGCATACCAATATACAGGCCATCCCTTGATCTCTCGTTTGCAGAAACGACATGTCTGCTTCCATGAATTTGCCTAAATGGTTGTCGATGGCCTTGAATACAGATTTGACCTAGAGAAACAGAAGTAGTCCCGACATGCAAACTCACACAGGTAATTCATCCACCCTTTCCCTCTGTGCATCAAACATGGGGTTCCATTTCTTAAAAAAAATCGGGTGCCTCCCGAAACACCAATTCCTCGCCATGACCCATTCCGTTGATTCTCTCTTCCCGAACTTGACCATGAACCATCCTTTTGCCAGTGTTGTGACCACAAAAGTTGTGTCCAGTGCTTCCTGCCAATTTTTTGTGGTCCATTCTTGAATATAGTTGGCAGAGTATTTCTTACCTCTAGCCCTTCCTACCAGGGTTAGTTCTGCAACCTCCATGGCCTCGTCGATTTGGACATCCATTCCCAGGACCAAATTAGCTACAGTTTCACTTTTCTTGATTATTTTGTGTTTTTTCCTCTTCTCCCCCGCCTGCCACTATTGAAACCCTCCCTCCCTGTTTTGTGTGTTTGCTTCCACATTGACCTTCTTGGAGTGTTCCAGAACGCCCCTCTTTCCTGAATATGCTTAGCCCTTCGAAGGTTATCCCACCTTCTTGGTTCAACTCTTCAAACCTTGAGATCAATTCCTTATCACTCGACTACCCTGCCCTTTTGATTGCAGTGCCTTTCCCAGCCTTTGTCTGCTTGTCTCCTCCTCTCTTCCCACCCTCCTTCAAACTATCTCCCACTACCTTCCAACCCTCTGACGGGTCCTCTGCTATCTCTAGCAATCCAACAATGCCCACCCCTATAAATGAGTTTTGCTGTAGGGCGCTTCTGATTCCATTTGTGTGAGGCCTTTTGCTAGCATGGGTCTGGGTCAAGCTCAACCCGATCTCCTCTTTTCCCGGCCCTAACCCCACCGCTTGGCTGGTGTGCCAGCCTTCTTGGCCTTGAAATCCACAGCTGATTACAATATCCTCTAACCCGCCTGAGTAAAAATGATTGAGAGAATGAGAAGGGTCATGACTTACTTGGAAACCTTCGCTATCCACCGCTCCGTGCTCAGAAAAGGACGACCTCTCTTGCAACTGCTTCCCTTCCCAGCTTTCTAGACACGACAACCCTAGACTTTCCTCCAGGAGTCCTAGGGATTTGCTCTGCTTCCAACCCGCTTCCGAACCTCCTTTCTTCCTCCCTGAGTGTCCAGCTGGATGAATATACCGCTCTATATTTTGGTCCGTTACCTCCAGACCCCAGACCAACAGTATGTCCCCAGGTTCGGGGTCCAGATCAACAACATCGCTTTGTTTGACCATCTTCTGCCCTCCTGTTCCCTATTAACTGCTTAGCGAGGAAAACAACCCTCTCTGCTCCGACTTTAGGAGCGTGCTGAGGGTAGGAGGCGACAACACAACTTAGTTTAACCCTGAACTCCGTTTCATCGTTTTCCATCCTCTGCATTAGTTCATGGGCTTAAGGTAATGCCTACATCGAAACTCATTCACGCTTGTCGCCTTCCATCTATCCTCCTCTATCCTCATGTTCCTGACAACCTTGATCCTGCCAATGCCATCTGGGCACCTCCCGTACCTCCTCCCTGTCAACATCTCGGCCCTGCAGGCCTCCCGCCTGCAATCAATTGTCACAATGCCGAAAACCTAGTTCCATCCTCTGCCCTCGTTCATAGTCTCGCACCACTTGACGAGAATCTTGTTACTGTAGAGGGAATATGGTTAATTCCATAGTGGGATTTGAGATTTTTCGTATTCTTAAACTAGCCGTTATAGGAATATTATTTGATCTTAATAATCATTATTAAAATATTAATTTTCATAAACTAATTGTTATATGATCTTTTCGTCTATACATCGCCCTCTATTTAAGCCTGTGCCATGATTTGCATCTTCATCTGGTCCTAATGATGAACCACACTAGTTGGTTTGAAACCCATCGACAAAATTTTCTCCTATGTGATTTCTACTAGAAAAACTTTTCTTAATAAAATTAATAATTTATAATTATTTTAATTCATTAACATGAAAAATTATTTTATTTATATAATTAATTTTTTGTTAGTTTTTTATTGAATAAAATTGATAATTTATAGTTGTTTTTTGGGTAGAAATTAAGACCTTTGATAAGATAAGGGATGATAAATATCTCAAATAACAAGCCTCACATATTATTTAAGGTACACTAGTAATTTGCTCCATGTAACAAAGTTTTTAATAAGTATCATTAAAACATATATTAATATTTTTAGTTGTTTATTCACAAATTATTATAATAAATCAAGTCATTGTAATGCACTTTGCCATTACCTTGTTCTTCCTTAGGTTGTGGGAGGGGTTACTTTATAATTAACCCAACTTCCATGGTCTCACTATGAAGATGGGATTAAAAATATACTCTTCTTATAACTTTGTCAAAATCCAAAACGAATACCAGCATTGAGTTCCATTCCTCGAGAGCTTTCTGACGACATAAATTTTATCTCAATTCGACTTCTAGATCGAAATTTTTTCCCTTTTAAAGTTTGACCAAATAACACTTGCCACATCAACATAGCAATGCCACATGTGACCCACTTGGATCTGCCACATCACCCAGAATAGTACCACATCACCCAAAACATCTATGTGGCATCCATGTGGCCTTATCCGTGTACCCATGACATTTTCCACCTCATCATAGTTTGTGGGTCCCATAGGGTCTGACCCCCTTCATGCAATGCATTGATTTTCTTTACATCTGGTCTTGTAGAAAATTTGAGTGCACTTGATTTTTTCACCTTGGCATTCCTATTGGACCCTCGGATCATTCAAGTTTCCACATCTCTATAGGATGTCCAATCCTCACATGATTAATCCACCACATAGGCCCCACCCCAAATATATCTACGAAATCCAAATCCATTAAATTTTTGGCTCGCACAAACTTTCCACTAGGCCAGGCTCCACCCTTGATACATCCACAAAGATGTAAATATGGCTGAATGCATATCTGACCCACAAATACTTTTTCATCATTTGCAACTTTCCAGATCATCCAGATCCTAGATTCACTTATTAAACAATGTAACATTAAGTTCCTCCTCAGTGGGGCTCTCACTAGATATTACCTCATTAATTTCTCCATAATATATTTGAATTATTTCAAATCTAGTGCATTCCCAAAAGTGCATAAGTGCAAACTAGCTGGATGCCAGGATTCTCTGATAAATCTGCTAACCCTGAAGTGCATATGACTTGGATACATGGCCCTGCTAATCAAATAAACATATGACTCCTCTTCCCCTGGATATGGATGCCAGTTGAAAAGGGTATTTGTCCCTAGATACAAGGCTCTTTTGATAGCTCATACAATCTCACTTTTCTCGATAATTAGACTTAGAATTCTAAGAAATTATGAGGTCTCAATGGGAGTTTTCCATGAAGCAAGGAATTTCCCATATCACCTATTTTCTAGAGTTAAAGCCCCTATTCAAACACTGAACATTCCAAGTATTATACCATCAATGGACCCATCAACATGCCTATTATTAGGCATTGAAACAGGCTAAGCCATAGCTAATACTACCCTGTATCTCAAATAAAACAACATCATAATAAACCACATAATGGGTCCCAAACAACACTATCATATCCATTGATACATCATACATTGCATCATTCTCAACCCTTAACTAGGAAACACAATCAACACTCTTAAACAATCACATATCTATGATATTAATCACATATCAAACAATAAAATTCACACACCATAATGGTCTAGTTAAGCACATCAAGAAGCCATACATGACTATAAATATAACTCTGCATTTTTTGATCATATCAACAAACACAGAGGCCTCCAATCCCCTCATAACCATGAAGACACTCACATACAACATTTCATCATAGACAATAGGAATACCACATTCCTCCATTAACAATGAATAAAAGGTTAGTTGAAGTAGATTAAGCAACCATGCATATTCATGTAAACAACTCATGATCATATAAAGATCTCGACAACCTTCTTGAGGTAGAGCTAATCCATTGTAAATTACTAAGAAGGTTGCATCCACATAACTCATTTAACTCATAATCACCTTAGGTATACAAGTTTACTTGTCAACCATGATTAGATAGTGAATCAAACACTTACATAAATGGCACAAGATTAATCATTAGTCATAAGCACAATAAGGCATATCATAGCCTATAATCTAACATGACAACTTAACCAATAATTTAAATAACTTGAAATGGCTAGCAATTGAAAGAGTGACTTCAACTCTCCCCCCAATCATATGCCAACTACATTTCAATGTTTCAACATAGTTACCAAACAAACGAGAAAATGACCTAGTACTCGTTTTTTTGAGGTAGCAAAAAATCACTCTATTTTGAAAAGTGGTGATTCAGAATAAACAATTTTTTTGGAGCATATTTTTGGCACTTTTAATTTTTTTATGTATCAAGTATGAACATTTTTTTTTAAATGTTAGTGATTTTCATGCTGATTTTGAAAAGTGTTGATGCAACATCAACACAAATTTTTTTAGAGGGTTTTCTGACACTTTATTTTATTTTTATGTATCTAGTATGACCATTTTTTTTAGTGATTTTCATGATGATTTTGAAAAGTGTTTATGCAACAGAAACACATTTTTTTTAGAGGGTTTATTTTTTATTTTTATTTTTATTTTTATTTATTTTATTTTATATTTTATATTTATTATTATTATTATTATTATATATATATATATATTTTTTATGTATCTAATACGGACACTTTTTTTTTGTTAGTGATTTACATCTTGATTTTGAAAAGTACTAATGCAATATCAACCCTTTTTGTTTAGAGGGCTTATTTTTTATACTTTAAATTTTCTAATGTGTTAAGTGTATATATATATATATATATATATATATATATATATAATGTTGGTGATTTTCATGTTGATAATAAAACATATAAAATAAAATTAAAATAAAGCATGACAAAAAAAAATCAAATATAAAAATATATATAAAAAAGAAAAAAGAAAAAAAAAGGTTTAAAAAGTTAAAAAAAAAACTTGTAAAAAAAAAATCAAATATTTCAAAAAAAAATAAAAATAATAATAAAAACACAAAAAATAATGCAAAAGAAAACAAATATTAAAGAAAAAAATTAAAAACAATAAAAAAACACAAAAAATAATACAAGTAATAAAACATAAAATAAAAAATAAAAAACATGACAAAAAATCAAATATAAAAAATATATAAAAAGACAAAAAAAACTATAAAATGTAAAAAAAAAAATTGTCGTAAAATTAAAAAAAAAAAAAAAAGGGAAAATATTTAAAAAATACAACACAATTTAAGAAAAAAATTAAAAAAATTAGCAAAAAAAAATTTAAAAACAAATTTTTTTGAAGTTAAAAAAATAAAAATAAAAATGAAAACAAATAATAAAATAAAAATTGAAATGAAAAAAATTAATATTAAAATTAATTAAAAATAAAAATAAAAAATATTTAAAAAACAAAAATTAAATATTAAAAAGAAGCATTAGAATATAAATCATCTAAAAAAATTGAAAAAAAAAAAAAAAAGACCCTCGGGTGGGCCGGGAGGGAGCTGTATGCAGAGTCCTTTCTAGCACACCCCTGCTGCCTGGGGGTGGTAGGGGTCGATACGGAGTCGGTCCGTGCCACCCTCGGGTCGGCTGGGTCGCGGGGGTGGCGGGGGAAGCCTTGGGGTGGCAAGGGTCGATTCCTCTGGCCGGCTGGGTTGTGGGGGGGAAAAAGGCCTTGGGGTGGCAGGGGACGGTTCCGGGAATTGACCCTTGCCACCCCAGTGGCTTTTTTTCAGTTTTGTTTTGTTTTGTTTTTTTTCAAATTTTTTTTGAAATCAGGCCCTCAGGTGGCAGGGCCTTTTTTTCGGTGTTTTGTTTTTATTTTTGTTTTTGTTTTTGTTTTTTTGTTTTTTTATTGGGCCCTAGGGTGGCAGGGGCTGATTCTGCCCCTGCCACCTCAGGTTCTTTTTTTAAGTTTCTTTTTAATTTTAATTTTTAATGATTTAGTTTTTAATTTTTTATTTTTTTTAATGGCTTTTTTTTTTTTTTTAATCTTTAATTTTTTATTTTTAATGGTTTTTTTTTTTTTTAAATGTTTTTTGTTCGTTTTTGTTAATTTTTTTCTTTCTTAAATCATGTTAAATTTAAAAAAAAAAATTCATTTTTAAAATTTTTCGATTTGTTTTTGTTTTTTGTTTTGTTTTTTTTTTTTAATTTTTAAATTTTACTAGTAAATTTTGATTTTTTTTTACATTTTATAGGTTTTTGTTTTTTTGATATTTTTTTTGTTATGTTTTATATTTTATGTTTTATTACTTATTATTATTATTTTTAAAATTTTGTGTTTTTATTTTTTTGCAATATTTGAAAATTTGTTTTCTTGTATTATTTTTTGTGTTTTTTTTTGAATATTTGAATTATTCGATATTTTTAATTTTTATAGTTTTTAATTTTTACAAGCAATTTTTTTTATTGTCTGCTTGTTTGTTTGTTTTTTTTTTTTCCATAATGTCATGTTTGAAATATTTTGAAAACTTTTTTTTTTTTTTTTAAGTCATAATCTTTGGTTTTAATTCCATGGTTGAAAAATTGTCAATATTTTAATGTTTTTCTAAGTCATGAATATTTTATCTTTAATGCTATGGTCGAAAGCAATTATAAATATTTTTTTCTCAAATTCATGCTTGAAAATTGTTGGAAATTTAAAGATTTTCAAAGTCGTGATATTTTATTTTTAACGTCATTATTAAAAATTGTTGAAAATTAACCCTGCGAAAAATAAAAAAAAAGAAAAAAGAAAAGAAAAAAGAAAAAAGAAAAAAGAAGGAATTCTAGCATCAAGATTCAACATTTTTTTTTTAAATGTTCAAAATGTACCAAAAAAATAAAATGTTATTCCAGTATCAACGCTTTTCATTTTTAGCTTGTTTTTTCATGTTTTTTGGGGGGTTTTTGGGCTAGAGTACTCGTTTTGAGGTAATAGTTCTCGTTTGATCGATAACTATGTTTTTCTTGCAGCTGACATGCTCGAGTTAGATTTAGATTCTCAGGAGTTAAGTGCACAAGGGTATTCATACCAGTAATGTCATAAAAAAAGTCGAGGAGGAGTCCACTATCCTAGTGGTTTATCTACTACTCCCTGGTAATAATCACGAGAGTGACTCACTCTATCTCTCAGGAATCAATCACATGGTTTATCCAAGGTTCATGGAAGGTTTTCTCAGTCCAAGAGTATGATCTTACTCAAAGGGTGGTTCTTCAGCTTAAGGTAAGCATCAGGTGAATAAATATCTCCACTAATCCTCTTCAGCCAAATCCAATACCAATGCGCACTAGGTCACACCAGAATGTAGGGAACAAGTTTCCAATCACACCCCAAGGATTTCTCCACGCCAATTCTACTAAACGATCATGCTCTTATGCATACATTTCTTTTCACTACTTTGTTTTCTCATGTGGCGTCCTAACTTCCATCCACTCACATTGTGGGGAAAACAAAAAATCGCGGGCACTCATGTTCCTGTCCAATCTCTCCTTTCCAATATCATCAACCGTGGAGCGTTATGTTCTGCGAACAAAACCACACCTCTACCTCTCTACCCTCCTTTCTTCGCATCACTTCTCTTGTGTGCTAACTTCCTCTACATGTCCTATAAGAATATTGACAATATGGGTCCGTTCTCTACTACAAGTTGCCCATACACAACTTCAATTCTTATATCAACAGACCATTTAATCTATTAGGGAGCTAAGTAGGGAAATAAATGAAATGGCTTGCGTTTAAACTCAACACAAACAACTCCTCCTCCTCAGCCACTGAATCCATGTCCAGTCCTCGAACTCAACCATATTCTACATTTTCAAATTATTTCACACAAACAAATATACATAGTAACATTTACACAAAGTAGCAAAAAGTGGTATCACAATCATGTCAAGAGAAATAATACAATATTTTGTTTGTGACTTATACAATAATGTCCCATTAAACTATATTTAATAAAATAATAAAGATCCTATAAAATTTTTTCTTATAATTTTTTTTATTTAAATCTAATAAATATATATATATTTTTTGTTATTTAAGGATTTTTATTATTATTAGTCCCTGGGACTCTTAGCGATCGATTGTGCGTTGACCGTGTATTAATCTCTTGTTTGACCAAAAAATATCACTGTGCATCACACCTTTAACCAAAGTTTAAATATTAGAAAATAATATAAAATTTATTATGTAATTTTTGATTGGACAACAAAGTTGGGGGTCTTATTGCGGGCTTCGCAGCTTTCAAGACATTATGTTCAGGGTAAAAATAAGATATCCAAAGTTTTCGGAGATGAAAAGTTTTTGTTATCCAAAGTTTCCTCATATTGCCGAGCTGAACATTTTATCAAAAGCACAACTTAGTTTGTCCTAAGTTTTTGGTACCTGTTCTCCGTGTCCTGCATGCAGTGTCGTGCATCCTGCAAGTGCCAGCTGTTTGCATATGCAGAGGCGTCCACGGTGGTCTACAAATGCCTTGTCCGGAGTCCGGAGTAAGTTCAGAGCAAAGAGTGTAAGTTGAGAGTAGAGAGTGTCGAGCAGCTAATTCTTCGGAGTAAGTTCAGAGCAGAGAGTGTGGAGCAGCTAATTCTTCGGAGTAAGTTCAGAGCAGAGAGTGTGGAGCAGCTAGTTTGAGAAGCTAATTCTCCGGAGTAAGTTCAGAGCAGAGAGTGTGGAGCAGCTAGTTTGAGGAGCAGAGGAGCAGAGAGCGTCGAGCGGAGGTTCACCTTTACAACTTGTAAGTTCCATGACTTAATATTACTTTCCACGATTACAAATATTACTTTCCACGATTACAAACAGTAGTTGTTTTTGTTCATGCCATTTCTTCGTCCAGTCGAAGTTCAGCCCCTCGTCTTCCATAGCTAGTTCCTTAAGTTGAATATATTAGTTTCATTTCCATTTTAATTTTGGGATGCGACACAAACAAGGACAACGTCATTAATCTCAAAGGCTTCATGGTAAACATCTTAGCTTTTTTCCTCTACATAATTATATCAGCATGTTTGATATTTCATAAGACTTTCAACATTGTTTTTCTTAGAGATCAATCTCTTCAACTAATTCTCTGATCAAAATTTCCTGTAACTTTCATAAGACTTTCAACATTGTTTTTCTTAGAGATCAATCTCTTCAACTAATTCTCTGATCAAAATTTCCTGTAACTCGGTATTGAAGGTAGGAAATGCAGTGATAGATAATGATCATGACACCAATGGTATGGTAGACTATGCATGGAGTCACGCAGTTATTTCAGACGAAGATTACCACAGCCTAAAGAACTCGTGCAATTCAAAGACAGGCAACCAGACATTGTGCGATAATGGATTGTCTGCAGCATACACCGATATCAATATTTACAATTTGTACACGTCTGTCTATTTGCAGCAGCAATCCTCAAATTTCCTTCCAAAACATGTACGTAACACACGACTTTTCATTACATTTCTGTGGTAAGGATGAAGGTCCTTCATTGTTCATGCTTCACTTAATTCATTGCCACTTCTCATCTAATTATATGCATGCATGCATGGTGATTTTCTTCAACGTAGGCGCTGTGGCCTAAGTTACCTTATGGTTATGATCCCTGCGGCGAAGTATATGTAGGCGTATATTTCAACAGAGCTGATGTGCAGAAAGCGTTGCATGCAAATACAACCCAAATTCCTTACCCGTGGGTACTCTGCAGGTAACAATAGAATTGTCGTTTCTAATAAAAACAATTTTAAATATATAAATAAAGTAATACACTATATTTTCAAAAACGATATAATTATAATACTTATAGTAATATATAATAAAATAAATCTAATATTAAACAGTGATTACTTTATATGCTAGTGTTCTTCATATACTTGTTATTATTATTATAACTTTCATTATAATTTTCTTCATACATATACAGTGACGTAGTTTCCCAAAACTGGAATGACTCTGCTTCCTCTATTCTGCCTATTTTCCGGAAGCTTATCAAGGCTGGTTTAAGAATATGGGTGTATAGGTATGTATTGAACTTTCTGTAGCTTAAGCATTTCTAAAATTAAATAGCAAAAGAGCAATTCTAAAATGGTTAGCGAAATAAATTTTGTGTCTCAAAAAGAAATTCCAATAGAGCTGTGTAACTAAACATTACTCCTCTAAGATATTGAGGATTCGATTTGAATAAATCTTTTGCAGTGGTGACATCGACTGGCTTTTTTTAATTGCGAAAAACTCTATTTGTTAGGATCATCCATAACTTACATTCGCGGAATTTACAACAATAGGCTCTTACAGTGACTTATATAGGCTCTTATAGTGACTTATATATTGTGTTTCGTACCTTTATTAGAACATCTTTTTATCATAGAACCCGTAAATTTATGACGGTAATTCAGCCTATTTTTAGGTCAATTACATATTGCAGAGTATAGGAGAGACCAAAAGCCACACTACTATTTACTATCAAACGAACACAGAAAACACAAAATTAGCAACAGTACTAGCAAATATTATTAATGATGAAAAAACAAAAGAATAACCATGACCAATTTGCCAAAAAAATATAATTATTAGAAGGAATGGCCAAACTTTAAAGATATGTGTTTAGTTCATGGATTGATCGATGGGGGTATATTATCCGAGCATGTTGAAGAGTCAAGACAGGCAGACAAACATGTTTGATAAACTGAATGCACACATTGTAGGCCCGACTAGGAAAATCCCTTGCAGAGAAGAAAACACAATAGGAAAAAAAAAATAGAACATATAAAAGTAACAACATGATATTTGTGGTGTAAATAGCCAAAAGTTTTCAAAAACAGAGAAAATATGGCATTAGCAGTATATCAACAGTTGTTTTACCAACGAGAAAGACAAATCACTAGTAATGATTGAGACTGCAAAGAGACGAAGAACCCGAGATAGAAAAATGATGAGTGCAGCGACTCTGCTGACAAAATATATAGAACTAATTACATGATATTAGCAATGAAGCTTGATAGCTGCTTTATAATAGAATCAACGAGGGGAATTCGAAGTGTATGATGCTTACTCCTCCATTCGCCATAGCAATGGCCATCACAGCTGAGGATTCCATAACCCATGATAAGGGGTTCCACATAAAACCCAAAAACTTGAGAAATTTGCTTTCCTGCGCACCCAAAAGACGTCATGGAGTTAAATTTAATCAATTCTTGACAATGTTCAAGTACTCTGCATAAACCCCGAGTGCATGAACCTCTTGGCATAAGCCATGACAAAGGATCCCTAATCGGAAGCCTAGGTAATATACTTTCCTGTAGCCTAAAGATTTGATGTTGCAGTATAAGCCCGACCAAGCTAAGAAAACGTATTTATTTTAAAGAACGATATAAGCCATGGAAATTACACTGTGCCTGTTCATATCTCTAACCGTGAAAGAAATCGCTTCACAGTAGAAGCAAAGAATTTGCTTTACTCTGCATACCTCAAGGCTCAAACAGCCTTAGAAATTCAATTCCTGGTAGATCTCAAATCCCAGCTCAACTCCGGAACTGAGCTCAAAATTAGAAATATGTCGAAGCTAGCCTTACCTTTTTCTCTTCGAGCTTGTTGTATCCGAATATAGTGAGCCTCTCCTGCGCAGCTTGGCTGCTCAAACCCTCGAGCCAACAGTGGTCTGCATAGATTTCCACCTGTTTCAACAATGCTTTGCCGGGATATCGATCATCAATGGTGGTCCACATAGGTGTCCACCTGTCTCAACAATGCTTTGCATGGATATCGATCAACCATGCTCTGCCTGGATGTTGACGTATATAAATAAAAATTCTTGTATATGGATTTAATAATTTATTAAATAACTATTAAAGCTGAGTTTAATTAATATATAAGATGACTTAATTAATATATGAAATGAATTTTGTTTAGTGATATAATTTTAAATATGCGAAGTCAAGTAACGAGGGAGCTGTCCCTAGAGCTACAACAATGTTGGGTGCCAGGGTCATGGCACTCGATCCCACTACCTATGCTTGCATCTTCTTCCAGCAACTTTATTCTATATGCATGATTTCTCCGCCATGACCACAGAGTTATCTCTATCTTCTAGTAACAAATCAAAATTCTGCAATAATTTTTTCGCACGCTTTTTTTCACACAACTCCTCCGCACATGCTCTTTCATTGCTTTGTCTACCCGCACTTTGGTCATTATATCCATGGATCCAAGGCAGATCGTCGTCTAAAACAACAAGCCAAATAAATCTGCGCAATTATTCCAGGGCTTTTGCATTACACATAATCACAGCTGCAATCACTTTCAGCACGTTTTCTCACAAATTTGACAGAAACACAGTGCTTTCACACATCTAGCCTAACCCACTTTCACAATATTAATCTGACATTTTCCTCGGAGTCCTGGGATTTCCTATGATGGATTTAGACCTAGATACACGTAGAATTATCAGCTATGTACCCATTTTATATTATATAAATACATATATTGGTTTAGGATAGAAATATTATCTTAATCTTATAATTAATGAGTTGAAAAAATATCTCAATTAAATGTTAAAACTATAATCATTTTAATTGGGTTTAAATCTCTCAAGTCTAATTAACTAACCATTAAACCATATATATAACAATTACAAAATTAGTTTTATAAAAAAAATATTAATAAAATTTTTAAAGAGAAATATTATTAATATGAATAAGAGTTAAATGTCTAGCAATTATTTTATCCCATAATTTTCATAAGCAAAAGCACAGATTTTCATTTGACATTGACTCAATGACATTGAAATTTTGGTTTAAGATCGACATTTATATCTGATATCTGATCCTTATAAAGTCTTTAACTTAAGATTTCTACACAGTGTTTTATATAATTTCCAGTAGATAATTTTAAGTTTAGATTGATATTTCGCCACTGGAACTTTGAATCAGTACGGCCAGTTCAGATTGATATTTTGGTTTTAAAATTTCATTGATATTCTCTCTTTATAAAGTTAGAGTATGTGCTCCTTGTAATTGGGGAGGTATTCCGTGCTTTGATACTTTCTGTGGCTAGAAAGACATCATTGGCAAAACAAGAATAATTCGGGTATGACAGCTACGGCTGAAGCTAAAGGGCGAAGGGTTAAGTCAGTAACGAATATAAGAGTCCAATCGGGTTGCCTTCCCTTGTGTTGGGTCTCGCCGGTGCTGCCTGTAGGTCGCAATGTGCTTCGATTTCTAATTCAGTGGATAAGGCGGGGTCACCGCAACACTTCACTCTCGAAAGGGATTATTTGATTCTTACAAGTTGAGATCTTCCCTATGATATGTTGTTTTGCAGGTTCTTTGTAGTGGCGAATGCAATTGCCTGTGGGTACACACTGTTTTCATTCATCTTCTCCGTAACCGGCAAATTTTCCTCCTCTACACTGTCAGCCTTTCTTCTCTCTGTCACCGATTTGGTAATGCCTTTTTCTTCTTCTTTGCTATGAAGGTGTGAAAGCTGCGTTATAAATGTTGTTCAAATCTCGAATTGAATTTCATAATTGTGTGCAGGTGATGGTGGCGCTGGTATCGGCGGGGGTCTCTGCAGCGGCTGCCATTGCTTACGTCGGGTACAAGGGAAATTCTCATACTCACTGGGGAAAACTCTGCGGTATATATGATCGCTTCTGCCACTCCATTAAAATTCAATATGCTCTCCAACTCCATAAAAAACCATCTATTTTTATGTCTTTCATTATGAACATCAAGTTCAACATCTTATATCATGTATTTTAGAATGAACGAGTTATGAATAACAAGTTCAACGTCTTATATCATGTATTTCAGAATGAACGAATTATGAATAACAACTTCAGTGTCTTATATCATGTATTTGAGAATGAACAATTAATTCAGTAATTACATCGTGTATTTCATAATGACCAACAAAGTTCAATGTCTTATATCGTGTATTGTATTTCAGAATGAACAATTAATTCAATAACTATATTGGATTTGGGTGCTTACTGATTTCTAAATTTCAAAAGAAATCAATGTTTTCCCATTCATGGTTATACCACCATTGCTTTGCCAACAATAGACAAAAATAAAAAAAAATTACTTCCCTTACGATTTCAGCATTGTACTCTGACCAATACAATTCGTTTAAAAACAAATCTGCAAAAATAATTTAAAAACAATTTCGACCGACATCTTTTTATTACAAAATAAAAAATTACTCTTACGATTTCAGTATTGTACTATGAGTAATACAAATCATTTAAAAATAATTTCGGAAAAATTTCGGCGGGTATGCCATCTGCAACGTAGACCTTCTTTATCAGTACGGTTAGAAGGTTTATATATGGGTTTCAGAAATGTCTTACGCATAAGATAACTTGTAGGAGTCGAAAGGGCTTCAACGTCTAGATCACAAGAGCTGCTCTTTTTTTTTAACTGCTGGACCATTATCTTTTTTTTTAACTGCTGGACCATTATAAAATCGTATTATTTGGCGAATCTTTTAGTGCTCGACCATTTATATGATTGTTCATTTAAGCCTATAGCATACACATAATATCTAATTCTTTTAGTAAAACTTGATTTGCAGTCAAATAGTCTGGCAAGGTCTCCGCAGTCTACCTTATCTGCAGTTGGCAGTTGGTCCAGGGGAAGCTCGAAGGGTCCTTCACAGGTCTCATCCCCTTATCTGCAGTTGGCAGTTGGTCTAGGGGAAGCTCGAAGGGTCCTTCACAGGTATCATCCCTACCAACAACTCCTTTGACAGAGAATATTGATGCATGGGATTTGCTCTATGCAGCGGCCGGCGAAGTTGTCAGGCTGGAGATGGATGGAGCTAATCCAATATCCACATCTCCGATGCATGCCCAAGGGTTTCAAGGGCATGTTAGAAGGAAAAAATTCTCTGCATTACAGTCTCCAGCTTTTCTGAATAAAGACCTCACGGGAAAGAGCTGTAGTTTCTAGGCACTTTGTTTTCTTGAATATGGGCACTTGGTTCAAACCAACCAAAGCATTTGTATTGTGTTGTTCTGGCAAACCCCGACAGGGACTACCAGCTACATGCAGCACTTGTTGATAGTTTAATTTCATATTTTTGTGAAGTGTTAATAATAAATCCCAAAGACCTGATGCCCTAAAATATTGATATTCCTTTTCTTCGAAGTTATTGAAAGCATTTTCTCCCTAAAATCCTGATAAACGTGTAATATTTAATCGTAGTAGTTGTTATCAAGTTCTATTAGTGTCGGGAAGAAAGTTCATAAATGTAGGGTGGGAATTTGAACTTTAAATGTCGGGAAGAAAGTACATTAAATTCTATGGGAATTTGAACTTTAATGCATAGGGTGGGAAATGGGAAATCGATGAATCTTGTGGTAATTAAATTATGAAATTTTCGTTTAAATTAATCTAGGAATATCTATAACTTCATTTTACTCCTTACATTTCATTTTTAGTTTGTTAAAATTAGTTTTTTAATCATTTCATGTTGCGGTATAATAACATAAAGATTTCATAGGTGCAGCTCTAGTTAGTATAAATATTAGTTCAATAATTGATTTCATGTGTTTTTGTTGTTTTCATTTTAACTGTAGTTTATCTTTTTAAAACACATTTGGAATAGATAATATGATGAATAAAGGGAAGGGTAAATAGGTTCGATTTGAAGGGGAAGTTGAAAATAAAAACCTTAACTTGGCCTTTTTTTATGCTTCACATAATATTAGGGTCAAGAATTAATTAGAATGGAGAACAATTTAGAAATAGTTAGAGGAAGACAACTTTGAAGGCTAATTTCTTATGAACCTTGCACCTTAAAAATGATAAGTAACAATAATTATAATCTTCTTTAAGGGGGAAACTTCCTTTTAAAATGAATACAATGTACAAGACAAGATTTGATGATCCTAAGACTAGGTCTCCTTGGGGTGTGTGTATGTATATATATATATAGATATATAGATATGAGACAAATGGTACATTTATAATAAAATGGGACCTTGAAAAGTTCAAGCCTATATAACAATATAACAATAGAAATGTAATCACTCAATATCTAGGGCTTAACATGCCCCCACCCTTGAAATAAGTGTTGTCCTCAACACTTGACTATTTGTAGGTGTTTTTGCACGAATAACTCCTCTTTCCATGTTGCTTCTTCAACTAGTACATTCTTCCATTTGATGAGGTACTTAGTAATTACTCACTTTCTTAGCTATTTAATCCTTGTTTCTAGGGTTGTTTTTGGTTCTAGTATGATTTTCCCTTTGTTCATTAATCTTTGGTAAAATAATTTGGACTGGGATGTTGTTACCGATTACCTTCTTTAAGAAAGACAAATGGAAGATTGGATGTACATAGGAATATGGAGGGAAATCCAATTTGTATGCCACACTTCCAATCCTTTGCAACACCTTATAGGGGCCATAATATATAAATGCTAATTTATCTTCCTCCTTTTGTTGCTTGAGTGAAATATGATTATATGGTTGTAGTATCACAAATACCCAATCCCCCATTTCAAATTCCATTTCATTACGATGCTGATCTGCTTATTGTTTCATCCTATTTTGTGCTAAAATCAAGTTGTCCTTCAATAGTTTGAGAACTTGTTGTTGGTGGCTATATGTGGTCCTCTACTACTAGAGCCTTTATAGTCCCTTTCAAGCATGATGTGATGTATGGAGTATGCTATGCATAAAGTGCGATAAATGGTGACATTTTGATAAGTAGAAGGATTTAAATAAGTGACATTTTGAAACCATTTGACCCATTGTGTATGTTTATCTAATCCAAAGCAATGTAGACATCCTTCTAAAGATTTATTCACAATCTTAGTTTTACCATTATATTGAGGATGATAAGATAAGCTGTGACCAACTGAGTATCAAAACAAGAAAATAATTTAGTCCAAAAATTTCCAGTGAAAATTGGATCTTTATCACTTATAATAATTTTCAGTATTCATGTAGCATATGGACTATTTCCATGAATGATTTTTCAACTATATTTTCTTTAAAAGGATGAGAAATAGAGAAAAAATGGGCATACTTTGTTATTCATTCTACCACTACCATAATGACACTCTTTCCTTCATATTTCGGTAAACTTGTAATAAAATCTATTGAGGCTTCTTCCCAATTAGGCTTTATATGACTAATGGTTGAAGAAGCCATGTGGACTTGATTATTTTCTTGTAAAATCAAACATCCAACCACAAAATTTTGGACATCCTAATTGAAAACCCTGAATGTCATCCTAAAGAAGTGTGTAATTCCAAAATGAATTTTTTTTGAGTTGAGAATTCTTACATAAGTATAAACAATCTTGATACCACAAAAAATCATTCTTCCACACAATTTTTTCTACTACATCGGGGTCCTCTTGTAATTGTTGAATGATCTTTCATACCTTCTCATCTTGCTTCTTGCACCCAGTTAGATTGTGGAATGTAAATAGTGCATATTAAACCCTTTGTGTCTTCCTCTTTCCTTGAGAGTGCATATGCCATAATATATATATATATATATATATATATATATATATATATATATATATATATATATATATATATATATATATATATATATATATATATATATATAAAATTCAAATTCAAAATTCAAAATATTTATAACCCATTTTTTTTGCTCTATTCTTTGTTCCATGAAGTACTTCAAATGATCATGATCTAGTTTTACTTTGAAGTGTCTTACTACTAGGTATGGACACCATTTCTAAACTACATGTAATATGGACAACAATTATTTTTCATAGATGGGTCTGCGTAAGTTCGTTCCTTTAATTTCACTACTTTTAAAGTCAAGGGACCTTCCTTATTACATCAAAATTACACCAATTCCATGGCTCAAGGAATCACACTCCACAATGAGGGTTTTTGTGAAGTCATGTGTCATCATGACAAGTGTTGTACACATATCCTCTTTAAATTTTTCAAAATATTTTGTTTCTTATTTAGTCCAAGAAAATTCTTCCTTCAATAATTTTGTTCAAGGTGCTTCTATTTGACCATAATTCTTGACAAACTTGATGTATATCCTATCAATACAGAAAATCCTCCAAGTTTCTTCAAGGTTTGGGTATTGGCCATTCCCTCATAGCTTTGATTTTGTTAGGATCCACTTTGACACCCTCATGGGATACAATATGACCCAAATATTCCACTTCCTGAACCCTAAAGGAACATTTTGAAGGTCTTGCATACATTTGTTTCCCTTCTAATATTGTTAAACACTATCAATATGTTGTACATGCTCTTCCCAATATTTGTTGTAGATCAACGTCATCAAAAATTAGTAACAACAAATTTCTAAGGAAGCGTTTGAAATAGAATTCATTAACCTTTGAAATGTTGAAGACACATTTTTAAGTCCAAATGGCATAACCAAAAACTCATAATGACCTTCATGTGTTCTAAAGGATGTTTTGGGAATGTGTTATTGCCTCTTTCTGATTTGATGATATCCAAAATGGAGATTCAAAGTAGTAAATAAAAATTCTCCATGCAATTCATCTAATAATTTATCAATGATAGGAGTATGAAACTTATCTTTAATTGTCAATTTGTTAAGCTATCTATAATTTGGACACATATGTCATGAATCATCCTTTTTGATAATCATCACCACTTGTGAAGAGAAAACACTTTGTCTAGGTTGAATGATGCCAACTTTTAACATTTCTTGAACCATACATTCAATCTCACTCTTGTTCATATGGATGCATGTAAGGCCTAATGCTAGGTTATACACTTCTAGGTTGCAAATGAATAACATGGTCATGATCTCGAGTAGGTGGAAGATCCTTAGGCATCTCTCTAAATACCTTTAAGTAATTGTTGATAGTTTTTTGGAGATCCCCTAGAGTAGAGGATATAAAAGTTTGAACATCCAATGAACACAAATGTGCAATTACACTTCACTTTTTTAGCAATTTTGTCATGCTATTAGAACTTATTACTTTACTAGGTTTCCCTTGGAAACCTTTAAGCTCAACTTCCTTTCCTTCCAAGGAAAATCATATAAATAGATCTTGAAAATTAAGGGCCACTGTTTCCATTGATGGTAACCATTAGACCCCTAATAAAACATCGACACCACCCATTTGGATTGCAATCATGAGACCATCCAAAAAATACTCCCCCATATTCAATTTAATATTATGGAACTTCCCTAAAAAAATTATGTTACTTCCATCTGCAAACATTACTTGAAATTATGGTGTTGGATATGCAAAAAAATTAAGAAGTTTTTCAAATTTGTAATTGATCAAGTTATGGGTACTACATGAATCAATCAATACTATTGCCTTTTTCTTTTTGATATATCCTTGTATCTTCAAGGTTTGTGGAGTACCCATATTGGTTAATATATGACAAGATATTTTTATATTAGTCTCTTCTAGCTCCAGAACTTGTGTTGGTCCCACTTCTTGATATTATTCATCTTTACAGTCTATGCAAAATCATTTATTCTCACTGCATTTATGCCCCTTACTATACTTGTCACAATTGAAACATAGTCCCCTTTCTCTTATTTCATCCATTTTCCAAGGAGTCAACCTTGTTGGTTTAGGAAAGGAAGCATGTTGGAAACAATGTTAATTCTGAGAGGGGGGGTGAATCGATATTATGACTAATTTTAAATTCTTTATTCCAATTTACTTTTCTTTTTTAACTTGGAATTCATCCATATATCCAACAACAATATATATAATGTGGTAGCAACATAAACTCAACACACAAGCATATAAACCATAAGAATCATACACATTAGACACAAGGTTTTTCACGTGGAAACCCTTTTGGGAAAAAACCACAAAGCTTGTTGTTGTTATTGATGTAAATAGGAGCACCTACTTTATTACATCAATTTGTTTTGTGAGCACCCACTCACAGGAAGCACCAACTCCCTTTGATTGTTTGCTAGCACCGACTAGCAGGAAGCACCAACTCCCTCTATTTGTAGACACCTGTCTAGCTTTCTAGAAGCACCATGTGAGGTACCGACCTCACATATTTGTTGAAAGCACCAACTTGCAGCTCCTTGGATATTTGCAAGCACCAACTTGCAGGAGGCACCAATCCCCAAGCCTTCCCAAGCTCAACTAGAGATGGAAGCACCAACTTCCTGTTTTGCTGGAACCAACCCACATTCAAATAAGAATTGGTTGTTCTTTGTAGTTTGGAAACAAATCTGCATGATAACAACTTTTGATTTCTTCTCACTCTGTTGCACTTTGCAGCTCTCTGCAACACTATTTAGTAGCTCACTGATCTACTCAACATCAGTCACTAGCCACTGTCAACGCAACCCTCTGATCTCGGCTCTTCATTAGCAGTCACTAAGTTTCGGCCTCTCTGCTTTCACAACACACAGTATGTTTTCGACCTTGCTTCACACAACATAGACTCAGTTCTCGGACTTTGCTCATAGCAAGTCATAGGCACCTTCAACCTTCCACACAACGCAAAGGCGCTTCAGCCTCAACCCACAATGCACAAGCACTTTAACCTTACACACAATGCAAAGGCACTTTAGCCTTAACCCACAACGCATAAGCACTTCAACCTTACACACAACACATGAAACTATCGACCTTTACACATAGATCTCACAGGCACTTTAGCCTCACACACAGAGTGCTACTCTTAGGGTTTCTTTAACCTATGTGTAGGCACTTACCGCATCTCTCTACAGAACTGGATCTCACTTAGCCTTTCACAACAGTGCACACACTCAAAGAGTTTTTCTCTGAGGCTCTCTAGCCACTATGCTTCTTTCCTCCACTTTCTCAATTGAGCTCCTGGGTTTTTTTCCTCTGTTTACTCCCCGATCGATGCTGTCACTCTATTCTATATCCACACTGCCCGCTAGACCTCGGCATGGCTCTACACTGTTCTGTCTACATTAGACTTGGTTTCTGCAACTGCATGCACTAAAGAATGGGCACCTGATTTTCCTTACTGTCTTCTCCATACTGAGAATTAATTCTCTGTCCACTTGCTTACTCAAGACATGCACAATCCTCTCTGTTTGCAAATTTCCCATCATTGAGACTCTCCATGCCTATTCAAAGCTCACAGAGCTTGAAAACACTTCATCATGGCTTCTCTGTACTTCAAGCATGGACATTCGGTGGACCATTGTCCTTGTTTCCTTATTCTAAGAGATATTCTATTGATCCATGACAATCACCATTCATCCTGTGAACAAACCTCTATTCCACATTCACTCTTGCAATTGCTGACTCATATGCCATCAATACACCTCTGTATTGAGATATCAGATATTTTCATCGCAGCACTACAGTGGCGCAATGTTTCATATTACTGATTTCTGATCTCTTATATTCAAGCACCTTTTGCTTTAGCTCCTTGATATATATCAACCATAGGACCGGGTGCTGTGACTGGGGGCTTAGCCTTAAGGCGTCGAGCCTTTTAGACTCTTGTCGGGGGCTATTCTTCCTTTGCTATGCACTACACCCTTGGTTTTTCGAGTTTCCTCTTAACAACACATATAACACATCATAGTCCCGCTTATCAATGTTTTTTACCTGTTGCCAATATGCCAGCAACCGCAAACCGCCGATCGCTGATAGGCCCCTTTGTTCTGGCCCCTTTTCACATTTCTCTTCATAGGACCGAGGGCAGTGACCGAGTGCCATGACCTAAGGTGCTAAGTCTTTCAACATTGTGCCATGAGCCTTTTTCCTTTTTTAAGCATTGCGCCATTGGTTTTGTGTTTATTCCACAACCAAGCACTTAACACTATCCAAGCCCTCTTATCGGGGATTTCTACCTATTGGACCTTATGCCAGCAACCATAAATCATTGATTTCCAATTGTCGATAGGTTCCTCTGCTAAGCCCTAGCCTTTAGTTCCTTAAGACTTCGTGATCACATGCTAGCCTTCTAATCAAAGCCCTCTAATTGGCGATTCACCAAGGTGGCCAAAGTGCCAACTGTTAGTGTCGGTATCTTCATCCCTCCATCAGTGATCAAATTCTCTTGTTGCATTTCATGTTAGGTGTCTCACTCGATCAACTGCATTCCATTAGGGTCATGGATCATCTGATGGTAGCGGTATATTATACATTTTCCCTCATGTCCTTTACCTGCTGGCCCATTTTCATACATCTAGATCATCTGCAGTCAATTTTTGTCTTTAAATTTATAAAGGTCATTGTTAGGGTTTTAGGTCTCATTAGGTGTAGGGTTTCGTCAATAAGGTCTTAAAAATGCTCAATAACGGTCAGTAGGAGCATGAGGAGGTCAAATAAAGTTTCAACAACAATAATTTCCATAATCACATGCTCAGTGATTAATTTTTCCTCAACCCCGTTTTGAGGAAAAACAGAGTTTTTTATGTTTTCATGTACAAATTTGATGTAATTTCATTTGTTCCATATGTAATAACTTTAGAGGCAGCCCTGATCACCTTGCCAAGCCTCTGCAACTTCACCACTTGCAAAGCAAAACAAAAAGTCAAAGCATTCAGTCCATCAAAAGCAAAAATAAAGCAAATTGCCCGAAAACAGAGTTTTAAAAGCAAGTCAAAAGCAAACATAAGAAGAATGGGTTTTTGTAAATGAAAAAAAAAAACTATATGTATATAAACCGTTTTTCATGTTTAAAGAGTTCATTTGTATCCAAGGGAGAAAGAGTGAGTAATGGAAAGGTTGTGTTGAAGCAAAAGAGGAAAAAATTGTAACAAGTCTCGCATTCTCACTGGCGTGGCGCACTGGGTTTGGAGCAGGCAGCGTTCTGTAGTGTAAATCCATAACGGGCGCGACGCATTGAAAGGGCGCGGTGCATCGTGAGGTGGTGCGGCGCACAGGGCTACAAGGCCGATTTCACTCACAACCTCTTCCAAAATTGCAAAGCTGCTAAATCCTCACTTGTCCAAGTAAGTTAACATTCCTCCATGACCAATGAATGAGTTTATCTTGGTGCTTATGGTGATTTAATGGGAAAAAATTGAAACCCTACGTCCTTGCATTTCTTGTCAAAAAGAATTGCATAGGGTTTATAAATTGTATTTCTTGCTGCTAATTTCACTCCTAAAGCATTTCTCACTCCCTCACTCCTTCATTCCATCATTCCCTCTCTTCATTTTCTCCCTCTCTTTACATTCTCATCTACCCGTTCCATATTTCCCATATCACTAAACAACTAACCCTAAATCCCTAATCCCACTATCCCAAACCCTAGTTAAATATCCCCAAACCCTAATTGATATTCCCAAACTCTAAATACTATCCCCTAAAACCTTCTATTCCCCAAAAACCTGTCAGCAACATTCCTAAATCCCTCATACACACTCCCTCCACAGTCCCTCATACATTCATATCCTTGGCAGCAAAAACCTAAAGACACCATAAAATATCTTCATACTCATCTAAGAAAGTCAAACATTGGAAAACATGGAGTCATATTCTTCCTATGACAAAGATGAGGAGTCAATTCTTTTAGAGAAATGCATGCACCAAGGAGGCCTCACAAGGGTGGAAAACATAACCGGAAGGAGCCTACTTCACTTGACGAGCTATTGGCCTGTCCTCTTGCTGTCACATGCTTTCAACACCAATCTTGTTATCAGTTCTGTGAGATGGTGGAGAGAGTCAAGTATCATCATGAGCTGGCCAGATTATTTGTGCTCCATCTTCATAATGGCCAAGTCACTTTGGAAGGTGTGACATTCACCTTGACACCTAAGACTATTGCTCAAGCAACCAACATTCCAAATGTAGGTGAGCAGTGGAATAAGAGGCAGTTAATAGACATAGATCATTATGAGCCTTACATCAAGGCTGGTTTTCAGAGACATATCAGTAGAGTTTTTCCTTTCAAGTATCTTCAGGACACATATGCTCCCTTGATGAAACTCAATTAAATATTTCAGCTGTGAGGGTAGAGTTTCTCGTCTATATGCCTATCATATCAGATTGTTGATGCACTTTACTAGGGTGAGGATGATGAACCTCCCTTATTTCATTTGCCGAAACATTAAGAAGATGACCACCTTAGTGCAAAAGAAGCCTCCTCAGCAGTAGTATAACAACATATATCATTTTGCACTAATCAAAATTGTGGTCTTGCATCAGCTTGGTTTACTGAACATCTCATGGGATGATTTCATTGCACATGAGGTATTTACAGGTCCTCAAGTACCCCCAACAATTTTTCATGAGGCAGGAGGTGTTGGAAATAATACTGAGAGGGGGGGTGAATCAGTATTATCTAGCAATTTAACAAATCTTCCTTATTTGATCTTTGAATTATTCTTGCATATCAGTACCATAAAATAATGAGCATGAACAAAGAAAACAGATAGTCACACCAAAGAACACAAGATGTAAGGTGGAAACCCAATGTGGGTGAAAACCACCTGCTGCAATATGTCTCTATCTTCTTTCAAATTAGAAACTCCTTTTACAATGATTTTGTACTGGTGCAGTCCTTTACCAGTACGCAGGCTGCAACCTGCAGAGAGCTACAACTCTCTACTTCTTTTCATAAAGCATCAAATGATCATCCAGTACATAACAGTTACTATCTACTACAGTTATCAGATCAGTAATAACAGAATTAACCCAGAACACCTTATCAACAGATAAATACAATCAATAGAATAGAGACGCAGTTTTTCCTTCTGTGGCCTGCTACCAGACGCAGCTAACCTTTTGCTACACTGCGTTCAGACGCAGATATCCTTCTGCTGCGCTGCGTGCCCACGCACTGTTCCTTCAACTGCTCTGCGTTCTGTTGCTTCAGGGACGCATCCAGAAACACAATCGCGCCGCGTCTTTCTGCTACAGGGACGCACCCAAAACCACTATCGCGCCGCGTCCTTCTGCTACAGAGACGCACCCAAAAACACTGTCGCGCCGCGTCCTTTGCTTCAGAGACGCACCTGAACCTTGATCGCTCTGCGTCCCCACGCAGATCTCCAGTTACTGAACCGCGTCCCAGACGCACCTGAACTTCGTCTGCCCTGCGTCCCCACGCAGGTTTCCAGATTCTGCACTGCGTCCCGGCGCGCTTTCCTTTCACCGTACCTGCGTCCCTCCGGGTATGAATGATTTCAAGACTTTAAGTGTAACCCAAACAGTCAGATCTTCAGATCTGATCTTGCGCCAAAGAGATCTCAGTCCTTCAGTAGATTCGCCTTCTTTAGATCTAGATCAGATCTCACCCAAAAGGATATTCAACCAAAGACATCCTTAGCCAAATGATCTCCTTGCTTTATATAGGCAAGCTCCTCCTCAAAACATGGAACAATACCACGAGCCGACACGATAGAAACACAAAACCGTCGGCTAGATACCACACAAGAAACCCCCACGTGCTTTTTTCTCTGCCTTGAAAAGTGTGCATTGGGTGGACGCACCCCCTGAACGGCTGGACTGCGTCTCTGGACGCGGATCCTGCATGGTGTACCTGCGGGTACCCACCTTCTGAACTGGTTTCCTGCGTCCTTCTTAATTTTCAACAAACTGAGAGCCTTGCCAAACTGAGAACCTTGCCACGGGAGTTTCCATCAAGTACAACATCTGTAACATACAGCCATACCAGAGAAACATAATGCCAACAATCTCCCCCTTTGGACTTGATGGCAACCTCACAAACTTCAGCTTCATTCTCCCCCTTTGACATCAAGGGCAAAGGGGTATGCTCCCCCTAAGATCATGCTCCCCTTGAACCAGATCTGTAACAAAGAACCATAATCCTCCATGAAAGAGATAGAGACATATTGCAGCTATTTCCAAGATCTCCTTCTGACCATCCTCCATAATGCCAACAATGCATTATATGCTCCCCCTGAACCTGTACCATCAATTAGAAAAGGTTCAACAACAAGAAGATGCATCAACAACCCCCAGCTTTTGCCTGAGGTACTCAAAGGTGTCCCTGGGCAATGGTTTGGTGAGAATATCAGCAACTTGTTCCTTAGAAGGAACATACTCCAACTTGACTTTCTGTTCAAGCACTTGTTCCCGGAGAAAATGATACTTGATTGGTATGTGCTTGGTTTTTGAATGCATAACCGGATTCTTTGAGATGCTGATTGCACTTGTGTTATCACATAAGATGGGGATAGGTGGCGTACAAGTGATTTGAAAATCCTGCAAAGTCTGCATCATCCAAAGAAGTTGGGTGCAACAAGATGCAGCAGCAACATATTCTGCTTCAGCTGTAGACAAGGCAATCGAACTCTGTTTCTTGCTGAACCAAGATACCAGTCTGGAACCCATAAAGAACGCACCACCACTTGTGCTTTTCCTATCATCCACGCTTCCGGCCCAATCTGCATCTGTATAAGCATGAAGAGTAAGATCTGTATCTCTAGGATACCATAAGCCATAATTTTGAGTCCCTTGAAGATATTTGAAAATTCTCTTCACTGCCTGAAGATGAGTCTCCTTCGGATTTGCCTGAAATCTTCCAACTATCCCAACTGCATGCATGATGTCTGGTCGGGTACCTGTCAAATATAGTAAACTTCCAATCATAGATCTGTAGGTTGGTTGATGTACTGCTGCAGATTCATCATTTGCACTGAGACTACATCCTGTGACCATGGGTTTTGCATCTTCCATGCCATATTTCTTCAAAATCTGTTTGAGATACTTGGTTTGAGATAAAAAGATTCCTCCTTCTTTTTGTTGGATTTGCAAACCAAGGAAATATGTCAGTTCTCCTAGCAAGGACATTTCAAATTCTTTCTGCATGACCGAGGCAAAGCTTTGACTCATAGCTTCTTCATTGCTGCCAAAAATAATGTCATCTACATACACAACAAGTATTAGCAATTTGTTATTTTCAACTTTTATATACAGATTTCTATCTGCTGAACCTTTTGAAAAACCTTGTTGATGAAGATATTTGTCCAACCGGTAGTACCAAGCCCTTGGAGCTTGTTTGAGACCATAGAGAGCCTTTTTCAATCTGCATACAAGATTTGGATCATTTCCAAGGATGAACCCATCTGGCTGTTCAATGTACACTTCTTCTTCCAAGTCTCCATTCAGAAAGGCTGATTTCACGTCCATTTGAAATACTTTGAAGTTTTGAAAACTTGAGAGAGCAAGGAACATTCGGATGGCCTCAAGTCTTGCAACAGGAGCAAAAGTTTCTTCAAAGTCTATTCCTTCTTGCTGCGCATACCCTTTACAAACAAGTCTGGCTTTGTTTCTAATTACTTCTCCATTTTCATTCAATTTATTTTTGAAGACCCATTTTGTTCCGATAACATTCTTATCCTTTGGTCTAGGAACCAACTCCCAAGTGTTGTTCTTTTCGATTTGCTCAAGTTCTTCATCCATTGCTTTCACCCAACATTCATCTTTGCATGCTTCTTTCACATTTTGTGGTTCAGTAGAGGAGAGTAATGCCAAATAGCTTGAGGCTTCTGCAACTGTTCTTCTTGTTTGTACACCTGCTTCTTTCTGCCCCACAATCTGAGATTCTGGATGATTCTTCTGAACATATCTGGATGGAGTCTTTTCTTCTATTCTTGTTTGCACTTCTAGCTCTTCTTGAGGTTCTTCTTGAGGTTCTTCTTCTTCATCATTTTGTCTTTGAGGATAGCCTTCATCTTCTTCGATGTTTTCATGATGGACTTGCCTAGGAATGTATCCCTTCTCATCAACCACTACATCAATGCTGTCAACAATTCTGCCAAGTCTTTTATTGTAGCACTTGTATGCTTTGCTATGTGGAGAGTAACCAAGAAGAATGCCTTCATCTGCCCTAGGTTCAAGTTTGCCAAGCTGCTCATCAGTATTCTTGATATAGCATTTACTCCCAAAGATTTTGAAGTGCTTTACCGAAGGAGTCCTGCCACTCCAAAGCTCATGAGGAGTTTGAGTGCTGTTCACCTGGACATTTGTTTTGTTGAGAATAACAACCGCAGCATGTGCAGCTTCACCCCAGAAAGTTGCGGGAGTTCCTGATTCATCAAGCATAGCACGAGCCATTTGTTGGATTGTTCTGTTCATTCTTTCAACAACTCCATTTTGCTGAGGAGTTCTAGCTGTAGAGAATTCTCTCCTTATCCCATGTTCATCACAGAAATCGAAAAATTCATTTGAAGTAAATTCCCCACCTCTGTCGGATCTGAGGCACTTAATTTTGTGACCTGATTCATTTTCAACCAAGGCTTTGAAGGATTTGAATTTTTCGAATGCTTCATCTTTGTGCTTCATAAGTCCTAACCAGACAAACCTGGAGAAATCGTCAATAAATAATATCAAGTATTCCTCTCCTCTAGGTGTTCTTTTCCTGAATGGACCACATGTATCTGTATGTACTAGCTCAAGAGGCCTGCTAGCTGATCCTTCTTTCTCTGGAAAGTTAGTTCTGGTTTGTTTTCCAAACTGACATGATCTGCATATGGTGTTGTCAGGAATTTTGATATCTGGAAGATCGCGAACTGCCTGATATTTGCATGCTTTCCTTATTTGTGAGAAGCTTAGATGTCCCAACCTTCGATGCCATAACCAGTGCTCTTCATCCTTGCTCAGATAGCATTGTTGTTGTCCTTCTTCAAATATGTACAGATTATTTGGAGTTCTTTTGCCTTTGAGTACTGTTTTACCTGTATCAAGATCACGAACAAGACATCCATTTGATCTGAAAATAACCTCGGTTCTTTGATCACACATCTGGCTGGCACTTAGAAGATTATGCTTCAATCCATCAACATACAAAACATTTCCAGCTTTGACCTTTTCTTTTAACTGAGCAATCCCTTTTCCTTTTATAGTTGCAGGAGTATCATTTCCAAAAGAAACTTTCTTTCCCTTTTCTAGAGCAGAATAAGATTCAAGTTTTTCTTTATCACCTGTCATATGCTTCGAACATCCACTGTCAATGTACCATAGATTTTCCTGTCCCTTTGCATAAAATGCTATTCCACATCTTTCTGTTTGAGGTTCCTTTATTCTCCATGTTTTGGTGCTTGAGGCTTGCTCCTTTTTCTGCTGAAACCTGCTCCTGCATTCAGATTCTTCATGACCAAAATTATTGCAAATAGAACATTCGACTTCATTTTCAAGAACCGAAAAGTTGTTATAGGTCCTTTTTGTAAGCCCTGTCATACTTCTTTGTTTTTGAGCTTCCCTAGTCATGATTGTTTTATATGCAACACATTGAGCTGCTTTGTGACCAAAGTTGTGACAAGAAAAGCATTGTCCATTGAAGAAACTTCTGCAGTTATTGAATCTGCCAGCCAACTGATTGTAATTTCTATTTTCATCTATTCTTGGACCAAATTGAGAAGATTTTACCTGTGGCTGGTTCACCCTTAAGATGGATTGCCCTTGATAGCTTCTGTTTGTAATTTGTCCCTGCTTTGCCTGATGATCTTCATTGTTCTTTTGCTCATTTCTTCTTGCTGCATCAAGATAACTCTTTGAGGTGGATGCTTGAGAGGTTTCTCCATTGTAGCCCAGACCTGTCTTGTTTAGAGGAGAACGCTGCACATTGATAATCTTATCCAAAGTTTCAGATCCTTTGACAAACTTAAGATTAATAGCTTTTGTTTTCTCAATCTCTTTTCTAAGACCAACAATTTCTCCTTCTAGTTTTTCAAGATGTTTTTCCTTTTCATCAATTTGAAATTGTAGAGTATCAATGATCACATTCTTTTCTTCTATACATCTCTTGAGTCTAGTGATTTCATCATAAAGGTTATCCACATCTATAGCATCCATATAATCATCATCTTCAAATGCCATTAATAACTTATATTCATTACCTCGTTCATCTTCATCACTGTTTGATAGACCATCACTATCTTCATGGGTGTAGTAGCTTTTCTTATTTGCACTTTGTTTCTTGTTCCATCTAGCAGGTTCCTTTCCTTTATCCTTATAAGGACATTTTGCAGCATAATGACCTACTCTTCCACAAGCAAAGCATTTGAAAGGTAGCTTACCTCTGAACCTTCCAGAACCCCTTTGAAGATTTCTGACAAAATTGGATTCTTCTTCCTCTTCTTCTGGAACATGGCTTGCTTCATAGTAATCTTCCTTGCCTGATGCCTTGAAAGCAGCTTCCCTTCTGTCTGATGGACCTCCCTTTCTCATTTCATAAGCAGTTAGAATTCCATGTAGCTGAGACATAGTGAGAACTCAGAGATTTTCCTTTTCTTCTATTGCAGATACTTTAGATTCAAACTTGGGGGATAATGATCTTAGAATCTTTTCAACTACTATAGCCTCTTTTATTTATTCACCCAAATTTTTCATACAATTAACAATCTCATCTACCCGAAGAAAATAATTAGCCACACTTTCATCATTATACATCTTAAGAGTCTCATACTGAATCCTGAGAGTTTGAAGTTTAGCTCGCTTTACCTGTTCATCTCCTTCATAGCTCGTGACCATTTTGTCCCATATCTCTTTTGCTGATTTGAAGTGCATTACCTTCATGAATTCTGTTTGGGATATACTTCCTAATAGAGTACTGACTGCTTTTGCATTTGTTTCATACTTCTTTTTCTCAGCTGGATCTGTAGGAGTAGCTGAAGGAAAAGCATAGCCTGTTTCTACAATGTCCCAAACTTCTGTACCAAGAGATTGAAGATATGCAGTAACTCTTACCTTCCAATAATTGAAGTTTGTCCCATCAAAAATCGGTGGCCTGATTGATGCTTCTCTCTCGTAGTTGCTCATGATGAACGATCTACCTTCAAGCGATCAAGCTTCTCTGAAGGACCTGCTCTGATACCAATTGTTGGAAATAATACTGAGAGGGGGGGTGAATCAGTATTATCTAGCAATTTAACAAATCTTCCTTATTTGATCTTTGAATTATTCTTGCATATCAGTACCATAAAATAATGAGCATGAACAAAGAAAACAGATAGTCACACCAAAGAACACAAGATGTAAGGTGGAAACCCAATGTGGGTGAAAACCACCTGCTGCAATATGTCTCTATCTTCTTTCAAATTAGAAACTCCTTTTACAATGATTTTGTACTGGTGCAGTCCTTTACCAGTACGCAGGCTGCAACCTGCAGAGAGCTACAACTCTCTACTTCTTTTCATAAAGCATCAAATGATCATCCAGTACATAACAGTTACTGTCTACTACAGTTATCAGATCAGTAATAACAGAATTAACCCAGAACACCTTATCAACAGATAAATACAATCAATAGAATAGAGACGCAGTTTTTCCTTCTGTGGCCTGCGACCAGACGCAGCTAACCTTTTGCTACACTGCGTTCAGACGCAGATATCCTTCTGCTGCGCTGCGTGCCCACGCACTGTTCCTTCAACTGCTCTGCGTTCTGTTGCTTCAGGGACGCATCCAGAAACACAATCGCGCCGCGTCTTTCTGCTACAGGGACGCACCCAAAACCACTATCGCGCCGCGTCCTTCTGCTACAGAGACGCACCCAAAAACACTGTCGCGCCGCGTCCGTTGCTTCAGAGATGCACCTGAACCTTGATTGCTCTGCGTCCCCACACAGATCTCCAGTTACTGAACCGCGTCCCAGACGCACCTGAACTTCGTCTGCCCTGCGTCCCCACGTAGGTTTCCAGATTCTGCACTGCGTCCCGGCGCGCTTTCCTTTCACCGTACCTGCGTCCCTCCGGGTATGAATGATTTCAAGACTTTAAGTGTAACCCAAACAGTCAGATCTTTAGATCTGATCTTGCGCCAAAGAGATCTCAGTCCTTCAGTATATTCGCCTTCTTTAGATCTAGATCAGATCTCACCCAAAAGGATATTCAACCAAAGACATCCTTAGCCAAATGATCTCCTTGCTTTATATAGGCAAGCTCCTCCTCAAAACATGGAACAATACCACGAGCCGACACGATAGAAACACAAAACCGTCGGCTAGATACCACACAAGAAACCCCCACGTGCTTTTTTCTCTGCCTTGAAAAGTGTGCACTGGGTGGACGCACCCCCTGAACGGCTGGACTGCGTCTCTGGACACGGATCCTGCATGGTGTACCTGCGGGTACGCACCTTCTGAACTGGTTTCCTGCGTCCTTCTTAATTTTCAACAAACTGAGAGCCTTGCCAAACTGAGAGCCTTGCCACGGGAGTTGCCATCAAGTACAACATCTGTAACATACAACCATACCAGAAAAACATAATGCCAACAGGAGGGCCTTCACATCAGCAGGAGATTCATGAGACACAAACCCCTAGTGTGCTAGTGTTTGTCACATACCAAAAAGGCACTAGAAGGTTGTTTGCAGCAGAAAAACGAGTACTATCTCCACTCGGGGTGGAAGGGGTCTCATTTCCTCCATCAACAGAGCAGGTACAGGACAAGGGCAAGAAGCTCTTGCATGATGAGGGACCTTCAGGAGGTCATGAGATAGATTTCATCCTCATTCAGGATGAAGACACTGATTTGGGCTCACAAAGCTCAAAGCTTAAAGAGATCATTCAGGAGCAGCAAGATGACATTCAACATTTGTCTCTCAACTTGGAAAGAGCCAAGTGGATCATTAATTATTTGGAGCAGAGGAACAAACAACTAGAAGATCAGAAAACCATCATGGAGCTCCAAAACATAAGGGCAAACCGACAAGCTGCCAAGAGGAGGAAAATAAAATTAACCACACTTGAGCAAGAAATTCAAGCTGATCGTGAATCTTGGCTTGAGAGGACAAACATGCACCTAGAAAGGATGCTAGAGAAGGCCAACAATGAGAAAAACATGTTGAGGAACATGGCATACCACTACTTGTCAAGAAATATGGTGTGCAAAGCAAGAATTAGGAATTTGAAAGCCAAATTGAAGAAAGCCATGAGGAAGAGAAAAGAGAAAAATAGACTCCAGATCTTGGCTGAGGCTTCCTTAGCCCAACACAACACTTGATGAGGAACACTCAGCCCAAATTTCAAGAAATTTGGGAAACTTTTTGCAATTTTGAAATTTTTGGCCTAAAAAACAGGTTTTTCTGCCCGATGCACCGCGCCACTTGGCGTGCGCTTTTGCTAGAGACCTCCTTTTGAGGAAAACTCAGCATTTTTGGATTTTTCATGGAAAAATATGAATTCCCTCACATGGCCAAGAAATTTTGATAGGTTTTGAGCTTCCAAAAAGGTCAAAAACACCTCAAAAATGACCTTTCTGCCCCTTTTTGGACACACAGGAAGCAGTGTTGGGAGAACTCAATTTTGGATGGGCAAATGGAGGCCAAATTCAGAAATTCCACTTGTTTTGGAAAGTAGACAGGTAGAAATTTCCAACAAGCCCACTTGGAGCAAATTTGGTGCACGGGAAGGCCTCCAAAATTAGCTGCAAAAAGGTGCTACGCATAGGGAAATCAGTGTGGCACATAGGGTGAAATTTTCTCATTTTGGCCAAAAAACTTTGTTTTTCACCTAGTTTCTTCACAGTTTGACTTTTCTCTTTCTAATAGTCAAAATAATGATGTAATTTAATGTGACTTGATGGATTTTGATGTAATTATGCTAAATTTTCACTCATATAGGTAGATTCATCATGAAAAAGTAGTTTGCAACTGAATGAATCAGTTTCCTAGGTTTTAGAGGCATGCTGTTCTACTGCCTATTTTTTAGTTCTTAGTTGAGATCTTGTTGAAACAGCTCCTAAACTCATGAACTCGACCCCTAAAGCTTAGCATGAGTTGTTTAATGCCTATATCTAGTAGTTTTTTAGTCATTGAGAAAGGTTGGACTATTGTGAATGCTTTGAGCATTATTGTAAATTCATTTTCAGCAGTTTGACAAAGGAATTGACCAGGGTTTGCAGCACTTTATGGGATTCTTGTAGCATCTTGATTTGGTATTGTGTTTTCTTATGTAATTTCAAGTTTTTCATGTCATTTATGTATGCCATTATCTCTCTTTGCTTCATCTTAACTAAATCAAACAAGGATAAAGGTAGAATACATTGAAATTGTAGTGCTCTACCAAGGGTTTGTTTAGTTATTTATGTTTTCAGCTGTTGAAGAAGATCCCTGAGTCTTTCATGCCCTCTCCAACTTCTCACAAGTCTAAAAGCTCTCCATCTCACTCAAATTTGAAGTGCTAAACCATTTTCCTACCTCGCCCCATAGAGATCTCTGCAAAACTATGTCCATTCCCTGCATCCAAATCTGCCTTTCACAATTGAGCTAGCAAACCTATCTTAAATTCAATCAAACACCTTTGTACACATACCTAGCCTAAAATCAGCCATTACATAAGTCACCTCAAGCTTCATTGGCCATCTTTTCTGAGATTGACAAGGAGAGAGCCCTCTCCCGACCTGGTAGGGCTAGCTACCAGGTTAAGCGTGGTTTGATGTTACCCTAGATCTTGCCTTTCTCAGCCTGAGGTAGATTTAGGCCATAACATAGTGGCGACCATACTGGGGAACGAAAGTTTATTATCATTGTTTTTCTTTGTAGACTACAGATGGAGCCTGAAGTTAGCCAGGTAGCCTTCGAAACGCTCTTGCTTTGCATTAGCGAAAGTAGATGAATGCTGCTTCAGTCAATCTCCGATCTAGTTTATAAACTGAACATTTGATCTAAACGATTACCCCAGTATCATTAAGAAATTCTAGACTTTGGATGATGAGTTTAGAATTTGATAGGCTGAACAAGTTGATTTTGTCCGTTTGATTTTTGGGATTAATTCAACACACTGGCTTCCAGACGATACACCAGAGCCAATCCTGATCCTGATCCTCCTCCTGTGTATGAAAATCCAAATCTCATCCCAAGAATTCTCCGACAAGAAAGTTCTGTGATTCCCGTGTTTAAATCTCATTCATGTCCTGTTGTTTTTGAATATCTTGAAGATCTTGAATTTGATGAACGTTTTGATCTGTCATTGTTTGAGACTAAATCTGAAAGTGCTGTTGGTTCCACTGTCTTAAATCTGGAGTTTGTCAAAGATCTTGAAACTGAAAGGGAAAATAGATCAATTGATAGTTACATCTTGAATCTTCAGACTTCCATTGTGGCTTCAAATATTCCCGAGTTCTTAGAATCTGCATCAGTGACTCTTGGTTCATCCGCAATTGCATCTAGTTCAGGAATTCCTACTGAAACTCCATTCATTCCCACCATTCTCATCCAGCCCACTAAATCAGATCAGAGACCTCCTGTCTCTTCTCCCCCATCAACCCCATCGACACCTCAAACATCTCATATTTCATCCCCTCCATCGACACCTCATACACCAAATACATCGTCAACTGCTATCATTGTTTCGACTCCTCCTACATCTCCAAGGCCAATTGTAAATCCACCTAGAGCAATGGCTGCCCGATATGCACCCCTTGTGTTGCCTCAAAATTTGGATGCCATGCCCGCTGAATACCAAAGAAAAATCCCATTGTTTGATGGCACTCCTCAAAGCATCACAGCTCAGCAACATGTGGATAGGATGATAGATTTCTTTGACTTTCATGAGATTGATGCCGAAAATGTGACTATGAGATTATTCGTGCAAACTTTTGGAGTTGAAGTGCGGAAGTGGTTCAGAGCTTTACCGGCTGCAAGTATCACTACATTGACAAATATTTAGAGACAATTCTTGGATCGCTGGGAGGTAAAGAAAAACCATCTTCAAATTCGTTCCGAATATGAGAACATCAAGAGGAATGTTGGTGAGAGTGTCCAAGATTATTGTGTCAGATTCAATACTGTTTACAATGCAATTCCTGCTGACATAAATCCACCTATGGACTTGGCTTTGATTAAATTTACTGATGGCTTCGATCCTAACATGGTGTATCAATTGAGGGAGAGAGATCCGACCACATTGGAGGACATGCAGAAAATTGCAATTAGCGTTGAGGCAAATTTGCTTGCTAAGAGAGCTAGAGCAAAGGCTGAAAAGAAGATGACCATAGAAGAGAAAGCTTCTTCCTCTGATCATTTGCTTCGCAAGATTGAGAAGATGTTTGATAGGCTCACAATTGCTAATAAGCCTGAAGCACAAGTCAGAAATCCAAACTTTCGTGGCCAGCAACAACCACAATTCAGAATCAAGCAACGAGAACAAAGAGCACAAGACCAAGCGGCACAACAGCAAGTGAAGACACCCCTACAATAGAATTTTGTACATTTTCTGAAATCAGATGATGATGAGAACATAATTGGTGAGGAGAATCATTTCTTTACACCTGATGATCTGCCCATTTATATCACCGAAGATGAAGAGTATTCAGAAAGCCTAGCTATACAAAAAGACAAAAATTTCATATTGGCAAATGAAATAGTTCTTGAAGAAGAGTTTGATGAATATCAAAGGGGATATATGAATGCTTTGATAGCCCAACAGCGACAATATTCACTCAGGAGTAGAGAAGTTCCCATCAATCCAATTCAGAAGAGGAAGGAAGTGTCACCGCCAAAGAACGATTCTCCCATAGCGCAGAGAAAGGGAAAGGAGACAGCTGATCCTAACACCAGCAAAACACAATCAACAAACGAAAGATCAAATCAGTCAATTGTATCAAAGGAGAAGACTGAAAAGAAGGATGCTCCAGTCAAAGAGGTAGAGAAAACATCAGCCTTTAGCTTAGAAAATGAAATTGCTAAGTTAAAAGTGTCAATTCCTTTGACTGAATTAATGAAAAACAACAGCTATAAAGGTCAGGTGTCTAAGATTTTGAATTTGGATCCATTATCTGATATGGTAAATGTGGAGGATGATCAACCTGAACTTATCTTTGGGCCAACATTAGAAGGTCAGTCTGAGGATAGTGATGTAGCTCCATTTTACATCAGCCTTAGACTGCATGATTTTGTATTGCACAATGCCATGTTCGATTCCGGAGCCTCTCATAATCTCATGCCTAAAGCAATCATGGAAAAATTGGGTCTAGATATCACTCGCAAGTACCATGATCTATATTCCTTTGATTCTGGTAGGGTTAGATGCATTGGGCTTATTAAAGATTTGGTTGTCACTTTAGATCAGATCCCGACGAAGAATGTTTTGATGGATGTAGTTGTGGTGGATATTCCTCCTAGATTTGGCATGCTTCTTTCCAGATCTTGGGGAGAAAAACTCAAAGGGACATTGTAGCTTGATTTCTCCTATGCTACTATTCCCGTGTTCGGTTAGTTGAGGAAATTATATTGGAAGAAAAAGATGAAGTACATGATCACTAGCAAGGAGAAACCTCTAAATCATCCAATCAATTATGTACATACTGATTTGGAATCTTTTGTTTATATTATGGTAGTTTTAATGATGCAAATAGTCAAGTAGTTGAAGTAGAAGATATTCCAGAGATCACTGAAAATTCCAGAGCTGTACTAGATCAAGAAAGATGAAAGCTTGATAGTACCGATGAGAAATCATCCTTCTGACAGTAGCAAAAAGTTGATGGACAACAAGCAAAAGAAGAAGAGCAAAATGAATTTCAGCATTTGGAAGATGAGGCTGGGTTGTGGAGCATGGAATTTGATGGCACGGTAGGAAGGGAAGGTGCTAGAATTGGCATTTGGATACGTAGCCCTGCATTTCTTCCAAACAAAGTGCCAAGTAATGTAAGGGTATGTTCATATAAATTGGCTTTTGATTGTTCAGTTAATGAGGCTGAATATGAAGCTTTAATTGCTGGTCTGAAAATCCTTAAGAAGTTAAATGCTAAAAGGATTTCAGTATATGGCGATTCTGAGTTAGTTATCAAGCAAGTGAAAGGTGAATACCAAGCTAAGCATCCTCGCTGTGAGCTTACCAGAATGCGGTGTTAGATATTTTGAGAATGTTTCCAGATTACACTTTGACATGTGTCCCTCGTGTTCAAAATGTTATTGTAGATTTTCTTGCAACAACTGCAAGTAATTTGAAGATTCCGATGAATTCAAACAATAAGTTTGAAATTCACGTCAAACATCGCCCTGCTGTCCCAGATAACCAAAGATATTGGCAAGTGTTTCAAGATGATCAAGAGATTGAGGCATTTCTGCAAAATGAAGGCAAAAACAAAGACACTTCTATAGATGGAGAAAATGATGATGGTGAAGTAGATATGGAAGTAAATCAGATGGAAGTTTTGCAGCTCAAGGACAATGTCATTCCTAAAGGTATAATACCTTTAGAGGAGTTGTTTGATCAAGATGATGTAGCCCGGAAACCGAGCTTGACACCCACCGAGAAAGGAGTTGAAGATGTAAACATTGGATCAGCAGAAAATCCTAAAATTGTCAAGTTATCAAAGGCTTTGCCTCCATAGGTAAAGGAAAAATACATTAGTTTATTATCTTCATTTACTGATGTATTTGCTTGGGACTATTCAGATTTGAAGGCATATGATAAGAGTATAATTCAGCACATCATCCCGATCAAGCCAAATCAAAAGCCTTTTTGACAGAAGTTAAGAAGGATAAATCCAAAGCTGCTGCCCTCAATAGAGAAGGAAGTGAATCGATTATACAAAGCTGGTATAATCATTCCCATAAGATTTTTAGATTGGATTTCTAATTTGGTGCCCATGCGCAAGAAACAATGTGAGATTTGATTATGTATTGATTTCAGAAATATGAATAAAGTATCTTTGAAAGATAACTATCCATTGCCCAAGATGGATCACATACTTCAGTGAGTAATTGGAGCATCTCGCATGTCACTACTCGATGGTTATTCTGGTTATAACCAAATTCTGGTCCATGAGGATGATAGAGACAAAACAACGTTCACCACTTCGTGGGGAACTTTCCATTACGCCAAGATGCCTTTTGGATTGAAGAATGCTGGTGCAACCTTTCAGCGGGCTATGGATATTGCATTTGCAAATGAGAAAGATGTATTTTTAGTTGTTTATCTTGATGATTTGACAGTTTTTTCTAATTCAGATGAAGAGCACCTTTATCATTTGAAGATTGTATTTCAGCGGTGTAGAAAGTATGGCATATCTCTCAATCCAAAGAAGAGCTTGTTTGCCATGGATGAAGGCAAGCTTCTCGGTCATATCATATCCAAGGAGGGCATCTGCATTGATCCAACTCAAGTGGAGGCCATTCAGAAAATTGATTTTCCACGAAGTAAAAAGGAGATCCAGTCATTCAACGGTAAGATGAATTTCTTACATCGTTTTGTGCCAAATCTTGCAGAACATTTGAGGGAGATCACAAACATGTTAAAGAAAGATAGTGTTGTGAAGTGGACCAAGGAATCCATCAAGTCTTTCAATTTGGTAAAGCTAGCCCTCTCTTCAGCTCCAATTTTGATCAGCCCGGATTATTCCCAAGATTTTATTTTGTTTTCATTTGCTTCGGATCATACTATGGCAGTGGTCTTAATGTAGAAAAGGGACTAGCTTGAGAAACCAATTGCTTTTTTCAGCAGAACGATAAGAGATGCAACTTTAAAGTACAATATTATTGAAAAGCAAGCCCTTTCTTTGGTAAAGGAATTGAAAGATTTCAGAGTTTATATTCTGCATTCTCATATCCTTGCCTATGTTCCTAACGTTGCCATTAAAGATGTCTTAGTGCAAATAGATCCAGAAGGGAGACGACGCAAATGGATCGCTGCTTTGTTAGAATATGTTGTGGAGATCAAACCAATGAAGCTCATCAAATGCCAGGGGCTAGCCAAACTGATGGCGGAATCTAATTTGCATGCCTTGGACATAAATCTCATAGCTGCTATGTTTGAAGACGATGAGGAAAGTTCTCTTGTTCAGGTGAAAGTTCTCTTGTTCAGGTAGCTGAAATGTTTTTACTTTCACATTGGTACTCGGATATTGTTTATGTGCTCCAACATCTTTCACTGCCACCTGGATTGGCTAAAAACAAAAGTAGGACCCTAAAATTAAAGGCTGCAAAGTTTTGTATAATGAATAATGCACTCTATTGGAAAGATCTCGGTGGTGTCTTGTTGAATTGTTTGGTTGAAGAAGAAGAAAAACAGGTCATGGATGATTTTTACAAAGGAGATTATGGAGGTCATCTATTTTGGAAGACAAGAGCCAATAAAATTTTGAGAGCGGGATATTATTGGAAACTCTCTTTTCTGATGTGTACAAAACTGTTACACACTGCCACGAATGTCAGATTTTTCAAGGTAAGAGAAAATTACAGCCTTTACCACTCAAACCGGTTGAAGTAAGCACTCCTTTTTAGTAGTGGGGTTTAGATTTTATTGGTGAGATCCATCCTACTTCATCAGCACAACATAAATGGATCCTTACAACGACAAAATACTTCACTAAATGGATAGAGGCAATTCCTACTCGGCAGACCACTGATACGGTAATAATTCAGTTTCTTGAGAAAAATTTTTTGTCACATTTTGGTTGTCCTAATAAGTTGATTACAGATAATGTGAAAACTTTTAAATCTAAAAAGATGATTGATTTTTGTAATAAATATCAAATTACCTTGGGCCACTCAACTGCATACTATCCACAAGGTAATGGTTTGGCAGAATCCTCGAATAAATCTTTGGTCAACATTATCGAAAAGATGCTGGAAACAAACAAGAAGAGCTGGCACAAGAAATTGGTCAATGCACTATGGGCAGATAGAGTGAGTCAGAAAAAGTCAATAGGCATGTCCCATTTCGATATTGTGTATGGTGTGGACATGGTTTTTTCTACATCTCTCGCAGTTACGGTTGTTAAACTTCTGCAGGAAGCTGGTAGTGAGGAAGATCATTTACAGTGGAGAATCAATGAAATGATCCATTTACAACAGACTAGAGAGGAGGTTTTTTAGAATACCTTCAAGCTGCAAGAGAGAATCAAAAAGATATATGATCGAAAGGCAAAGGCGGACAAGTTTCAAATTGAAGACATAGTGCTGAAATGGGATGCCCGAAACAAAGACAAAGGGAAACACAACAAGTTCAAGAACCTGTGGAAAGGAACAAAATTGCTGCATACTGAGGTTAGAATGCTTTCTTGCTGAAAGAAATGGATGGAGAAGATTGTCCTGGTGGGCCGGTCAATGGTCGGCTGCTGAAACGGTACCATCTTTGAAATATCTTTTGCTGTCATATGTATCACTGTATATACCGTTTTATTTCCTTCATTGCAAGTGTGTACTGTAATCACTCATTCAGTTTGGGGCCCGAAGTGAAGGCTATAAAACTGAAGGTTTGATTTCAATTTTGGTTTGGATTGTTTGAGTCAATCTGAGTCGGATTTTAGTCTTGAAATTGAGTCAAATATTGGTTTTGGTTTGTCGAAGTTATTGAATCCATAGCCCAATGGAAGAAGGCACTATCTGCTTTCCAGAGGTCTGTAGTTCTTGGCACCTCCAAGGAGCTACCATCCCCATTGGAGCCAATGTTAGTGTCGGTATCTTCATCCCTCCATCAGTGATCAAATTCTCTTGTTGCATTGCATGTTAGGTGTCTCACTCGATCAGCTGCATTCCATTAGGGTCATGGATCATCTGATGGTAGCGATATATTATAAATTTTCCCTCATGTCCTTTACCTGCTGGCCCATTTTCATACATCTAGATTGTCTGCAGTCAATTTTTGTCTTTAAATTTATAAAAGTCATTGTTAGGGTTTTAGGTCTCATTAGGTCTAGGGTTTCGTCAATAAGGTCTTCAAAATGCTCAATAACGGTCAACACGTGCATGAGGAGGTCAAATAAAGTTTCAGCAACAATAATTTCCATAATCACATGCTCAGTGATTGATTTTTCCTCAAAACCCTCTTTTGAGGAAAAACAAAGTTTTTTATGTTTTCATGTACAAATTTGATGTAATTTCATTTGTTCCATATGTAATAACTTCAGAGGTAGCCCTGGTCACCTTGCCAAGCCTCTGCAACTTCACCACCTACAAAGCAAAACAAAAAGTCAAAGCATTCAGTCCATCAAAGGCAAAAATAAAGCAAACTACCCGAAAATAGAGTTTTAAAAGCAAGTCAAAAGCAAACATTAGAAGAATGGGTTTTTGTAAATGAAAAATCAAAACTATATGTATATAAACCATTTTTCATGTTTAAAGAGTTCATTTGTATCCAAGGGAGAAAGAGTGAGTAATGGAAAGGTCGTGTTGAAGCAAAAGAGGAAAAAATCGTAGCAAGTCTAGCATTCTCACTGGCGCGGCGCATTGGGTTTGGAGCGCAACACACTCATAGAGCACAGTGCATTGGGCAGCGTTCTGCAGTGTAAATCCATAACGGGCGTGATGCATTGAAAGGGTGCGGCACACCTGTGAGGTGGCGCGACGCACATGGCTACAAGGCCGATTTCACTCACAACCTCTTCCAAAATTGCAAAACTGCTAAATCCTCACTTGTCCAAGTAAGTTAACATTCCTCCATGACCAATGAATGAGTTTATCTTGGTGCTTATGGTGATTTAATGGGAAAAAATTGAAACCCTACCTCCTTGCATTTCTTGTCAAAAACAATTGCATAGGGTTTATAAATTGTATTTCTTGCTGCTAATTCCGCTCCTAAAGCATTTCTCACTCCCTCACTCCTTCATTCCCTCATTCCCTCTCTTCTTTTTCTCCCTCTCTTTACATTCTCATCTACCCATTCCATATTTCCCATATCCCTAAACAACTAACCCTAAATCTCTATTCCCACTATCCCAAACCCTAGTTAAATATCCCCAAACCCTAATTGCTATTCCCAAACTCTAAATACCATCCCCTAAAACCTTCTATTCCCAAAAACCTGTCAGCAACATTCCTAAATCCCTCATACACACTCCCTCCACAGTTCCTCATACATTCATATCCTTGGCAGCAAAAACCTAGAGACACCATAAAATCTCTTCATACTCATCTAAGAAAACTCAAACATTGGCAAACATGGAGTCAGATTCTTCCTATGACAGAGATGAGAAGACAGTCAATGATTCTTCTAGAGAAATGCATGCACCAAGGAGGCCTCACAAGTGTGGAAAACATAACCGGGAGGAGCCTACTTCACTTGCTGAGTTGTTGGCCTGTCCTCTTGTTTTCACAGGCTTTCAACACCAATCTTGTTATTAGTTTTGTGAGATGGTGGAGAGAGTCAAGTACCATCATGAGCTGGCTAGATTATTTGTGCTCCATCTTCATAATGGCCAAGTCACTTTGGCAGGTGTGACATTCACCTTGACACCTAAGACTATTGCTCAAGCCACTGTCACTCCAAATGTAGGTGAGTAGTGGAATAAGAGGCAACTAATAGACATAGATCATTATGAGCCTTACATCAAGGCTGGTTTTCAGAGACATATCAATAGATTTTTTCCTTTCAAGTATCTTCGAGACACATATGCTCCCTTGATGAAACTCATAATTAGATATTTCAGCTATGAGGGCAGAGTTTCTCGTCCATATGCCTATCATATCAGATTGTTGATGCACTTTACTAGGGTGAGGATGATGAACCTCCATTATTTCATTTGCTGGAACATTGAGAATATGACCACCTTAGTGCAAAAGAAGCCTCCTCAGCAGCAGAATAACAACAAATATCATTTTGCACTAATCAAAATTGTGGTCTTGCATCAGCTTGGTTTACTGAACATCTCATGGGAGGATTTCATTGCACATGAGGTCTTTACAGGTCCTCAAGTACCCCCAACAGTTTTTCATGAGGCAGGAGGGCCTTCACATCAGCAGGAGATTCATGAGACACAAACCACTAGTGTGCTAGTGTTTGTCACATACCAAAAGGGCACTAGAAGGTTGTTTGCAGCAGCAAAACGAGTACTATCTCCACCCGGGGTGGAAGGGGTCTCATTTCCTCCATCAGAAGAGCAGGTACAGGACAAGGGAAATAAGCCCTTGCATGATGAGGGACCTTCAGGAGGTCATGGGACAGATTTCATCCTCATTCAGGATGAAGACACTGATTTGGGCTCACAAAGCTCAAAGCTTAAAGAGATCATTCAGGAGCAGTGAGATGACATTCAACATTTATCTCTCAACCTTGAAAGAGCCAATTGGATCATTAATTATTTGGAGTAGAGGAATAAATAGCTAGAATATTTGAAAACCATCATGGAGCTCCAAAATATAAGGGCAAACCAGCAAGCTGCCAAGAGGAGGAAAATCAAATTGACCACACTTGAGTAAGAAATTCAAGCTGATCATGAATCTTGGCTTGAGAGGACAAACATGCACCTAGAAAGGATGCTAGAGAAGGCCAACAACGAGAAAAACATGTTGAGGAACATGGCATACCACTACTTGTGAAGAAATATGGTGTGCAAAGCAAGAATCAGGAATTTGAAAGCCAAATTGAAGAAAGCCATGAGGAAGAGAAAAGAGAAAAATAGACTCCAGATCTTGGCTGAGGCTTCCTTAGCCCAACACAACACCTGATGAGGAACACTCAGCCCAAATTTCAAGAAATTTGGGAAAATTTTTGCAATTTTGAAATTTTTGGCCTAAAAAACAGGTTTTTCTACTCGATGTGGCGCACGCTTTTGCTAGAGACCTCCTTTTCAAGAAAACTCAACATTTTTGGATTTTTCATGGAAAAATATGAATTCCCTAATATGGCCAAGAAATTTTGACAGGTTTTGAGCTTCCAAAAAGATCAAAAACACCTCAAAAATGACCTTTCTGCCCCTTTTTGGACACACATGAAGCAATGTTGGGAGAACTCAATTTTGGATGGGAGAATGGAGGCCAAATTCAGAAATTCCACTTGTTTTGGAAAGTAGAAAGGTAGACCTTTCCAACAAGCAAACTTGAAGAAAATTTGATGCATGGGAAGGCCTCCAAAATCAGCTACAAAAAGGCGCTATGCATAGGGAAATCAGCGCGGCGCATAGGGTGAAATTTGCTCATTTTGGCCAAAAAATTTTGTTTTTTGCCTAGTTTCTTCACAGTTTGACTTTTCTCTTTCAAATAGTCAAACTCATGATGTAATTTAATGTGACTTGATGGATTTTGATGTAATTATGATAAATTTTCACTCATAAAGGTAGATTCATCATGAAAAAGTAGTTTGCAACTAAATGAATCAGTTTCCTAGGTTTTAGAGGCGTCCTGTTCCACTGCCTACTTTTCAGTTCTTAGTTTAGATCTTGTTGAAACAAATCCTAAAATCATGAAATCTACCCCTAAAGCCTAGCAAGAGTTGTTTAATGCCTATATCTAGTAGTTTTTCAGTCATTGAGAAAGGTTGGACTCTTGTGAATGCTTTGAGCATTATTGTACATTCATTTTCAACAGTTTGGCAAAGGAATTGACCAGGGTTTGCAGCACTTTATGGGATTCTTGTGGCATCTTGATTTGGTATTGTGTTTTCTTCTGTAATTGCAAGTTTTTCATGTGATTTATGTATTCCATTATCTCTCTTTGCTTCATCTTAACTAAATCAAACAAGGATAAAGGTAGAATACATTGAAATTGCAGTGCTCTACCAAGGGTTTGTTTAGTTATTTATGTTTTCAGCTATTGAAGAGGATCCCTGAGTCTTTCATGCCCTCTCCAACTTCTCACTAGTCTAAAATCTCTCCATCTCACTCAAATTTGAAGTGCTAAACCATTTTCCTACCTCGCCCCATAGAGATCTCTGCAAAACTGTGTCCATTCCCTGCACCCAAATCTGCCTTTCACAATTGAGCCAACAAACCTATCTTAAATTCAATCAAACACCTCTGTACACATACCTAGCCTAAAATCAGTCATTACATCAGTCATCTCAAGCTTCATTGGCCATATTTTCTGAGATTGATAAGGAGAGAGCCCTCTCCCGACCTGGTAGGGCTAGCTACCAGGTTAAGCGTGGTTTGATGTTACCCTAGATCTTGCCTTTCTCAACCTGAGGTAGATTTAGGCCATAACACCAACCATTGCAAACCTTCGATCACTGATCCCTGATGTGATGTCAGCATCTGCCACATGGCATATTTTGAGTGGTAACACGTGTCACACGGATATGGCTCATTAGGCCACCTCCAAACACCAAAACTTCTTGCCATGTGTCCCTCTTTACTGTCACGTCATGTTGTCATGAACAACCACGTGTCCCTTATCGCAACTAAACAGATCCTTCCACTTGTTTACATCAGAGTTTGTCTGAAACTGCCATATGTCCTTATTGGACCAAACTGGATGCCTCCATTTGTCCTTCCTGGAGGAGAGAGAAAGATTGCTCACTTACTTTGGTTTTTCACCAAATTCCTTTGTATTTTCCTTTTTGACCTCCTCGACGATTTAATAAAGGATGCACAGTCTCGACCCCCCTTTTTTAACTCAATCAGTGTTTGCTGATCAATGAATTGCCTTAGTTGTTGTTCCGCACCTCGAATCCTTAGATTGTCGATATGTCGAGACCTACGACATGCGATATCGCTAGTCGTTGATTTGCGAATTGCATTAGCTATGTGATGCACCTTATGTTGGAAATACCGAGAGGGGGGTGAATCAATATTTCTTTTTCTCACTATTGTTTTACTAGTTAAAACATATATGTTCAGAACACAAAATGAACAGCAGGAATAAATGCTTTTATTAATATAACTGTGCAGAAAAATAAAAACAGTAAATAGATTGTCACAATTGGTTGCCAAGCTCCAACTTGGACTTTGGTGAGGCTCCAACCTCTTGAGCACCAACTCTATTTTGCCAAGACACCAATCTTGGACTTAGGAGCACCAACTCCCAAGGACTTCAATCCTGTTCAATTCTGAGGCTCCAACCTCTTTGGTATACACTGGTGTGCCGCTGCGCTCTTTTCAGCTTCCACTGCTTCTGCTGCCCCCTTTTCTTCTGCTGCTTTCACTATCTCATGCTTAGGTTATATCGTTCACTCACGACAACAACAGTTCTCTGTTTTTGCTGCTTTTATATGCTCCATGCCCTTGTCCATTCGTTTCCTCTTACATGCTGGCTCTTTGGCTTCCTCCTCACTTGATCGCTTGACACTTCGGCTTCCATTCCTTTGCTTCTTCTGTCTATACAAGTGTTCCAAAATCTGAGTAGAAAAACCCAAACTCCCCTTTCTTAAATAAAACTCGGCCCTTGACCTGTGGTTAATACCTTACAGGCTTTATCGGAGGCGTTTAATCACCCATCGGAAGCCACCACCCGAGCGTTTTAATCAACCATCGGAAGCCACCAACCGAGCCTTTAATCAACCATCACCGAGCGCTTTAATCAACCATCGCACAAGTTTTAATATATACCTTAACCCCACGGCCATGTATCATATAATACACGGAAAACATTATAAACCCCCGCTCTAATTCAAATGCCGGACTTCAATTATTATGCACCCGCCTTTACAATTATCGGCGGGTCCGGATTTCGGCGGTCGCAATAACTCTTAAGCCCAGACCTCATACGAGGTGCGGACCTGATATGGCTTTAGACTCCCTTTAATATTGTTTCGGGTCTGATGAACATCGACGTTCGCTGTAAACAATAGACCCATTCCTCCGATGTAACGCGGACCCGATGCCTCCTTACATTTCTTCCTAAACTGAATTCGGATCCGTCATATCGGCGGATTCCTTATCGGCGAGTCTTGATGGGTTGCGGACCCGATCTCCTTTAGGCTACTCCAAATATAATTTCGGCTCCGGATGATTTCGGCGATCGCTACCTCCGCTGCTCCGATGCGATACAAGAGTTTTGCGGACCCGATATGATTTTACACTTCACTTGATAATAGTTTTGGCTCCGGATTTTGCTGATGCGATAAGGATTCTCTGCTCCGCGGACCCGATATGCTTTCTATTTTTCTTGATAAGAGTTTCGGCTCCAGATTTCGGAGCTTGCACCTTGAACAGTTCCGACATTCTGGATGCGATATATTATAGACTATTTTTAATAAGTCCATCGGGTCCATGCCTCTATCGCAATCGGCAGATTATAGTGCCATCCATTATGACTTGCGATCACTGCGGATGCGATATGATATTAAGCCACAGTCTATATTCCCATCGGGTCCACAACCGTATATCGCAATCGGGGGTTTCGGGAGTGACAGCCCTTTGAGACTAGCGACATAGCGGATGCGATATTACATTTAGCCAGTTTATAATGGAGCCGCGGGTCCGCGTTATTATATCGCCTCTCTCTCTCTCTCGATATATATATATATATATATATATATATATATATATATATATATATATATATATATATATATATATATATATATATATATATATATATATATATATATATATATAGATATACTCCTCAGTACTCCCGATAGTTCTTCCTTTGGCATTGTTGTTTGTAATATGTGCCTGCCGATAGTGTTAAGGCATATATATATGGGTTTTCTCCTCCGATGGCCCTATTTGCTTGTAATATATATATGGCTCCTCTTGGCTCCTCTTGCTCCATCTGCTCCTCTTGGGCCACTCTGTTTGCTCCTGTAGCTCCTCCGATGGCTCCTCTTGCTCTGACACTCCTTCGATATGGCTCCTCTTGCTCTGGCACTCCTCCGATATGGCTCCTCTTGCTCTGGCACTCCTCCGATATATGTGGCTCCTCTGGCTTGGTCCGCTCCTCTTGGCTCCTTTTGCTCCTCTTGGCTCCGATATGCTCTGTCTCATCCTCTTGAATATTGCCATATTGACATCAATGACAATCTGTGTCCAACACCTTAGAACTTCTGAACTTCGACTTGCGAGTCCTCTAATGGTCCGATCTCTGATTTGCAGGGGTTCCGATATGCGGGACCTCCGATCTCCGATATTCCTCCCTGCTTAAGCCTTTAATCACCTTGAACTTCAGCCGACCATAAATTTTGAACCACAAGTCCATTTATAGACTTCCGCATACCATTGGAAAAATCTTCCAGAGCAATTCCTAATGGAATGAGTCCAATTAGCCACTGAGCCCATCTGATACCTTAAAATATGGCTCCAAACTCACTGCCAATTTTCTTCTCTTGAACTCTCCAGACAACTAGGAATCACATCCACAATGTGTCCTTAGCATGAGGCCTGCATCTCCCATGGAATTCCATCCCGGGCCATCACTGAGACCATCAATTGATAGCTTGTCTAATAATACTGTTACTATGATGTTTCTCTACATGAAGCCTGTAGATACCAAGGTATTCCTCTTGAGCCATCACTACTAGCATCTGTTGCAACAAGCAACCAAGATTGTTTGGTTGACATGAATGCCAACAATATTTCCAGCTGTTAGGCAAGCCAACTGCCCAACATAACTCCTCAACATGACTGTTGACATCAATGCCAACACACTTGCAGGTGACTTCTCAAAGGCCACTAGCGGTGCACATAATGCCAACCTTCCAACAATATCTCCCTTTGGCAATGATGGCAATACACCATCCTTCTCTCCAAATGATGGCCAACCTCAAGCTGCTTCCACACATATCATTACAATGAGACACCAATGGCATGCTTTCTTCTACACAGGCCATCATAGCTACTCCACAACTTTTCTCCCCATTTGATATTAATGGAAAGGGGCTACAAGCTACCTTTCTCTCCTCATGTAATCATCAATTGTGAGGACCATAGTCTAGCTGTCGAGATGTGCATTCTGCCTCACAGACCTTTCTACGAGGACTGTCACTGCTGCTGCTCCATAAATTGGGAAAATGTGATATGATCCCCCTGAACATATAATCCCTCTGTTTTTTCCTTCAAGTTTTGGACACTTTATGGCTATTGGCTGATCACTCTGTCCTCCAATGCATATTTTTTTATCAAACTTTATTATAATATTTATGAGGGAAACTATGTTTTACTTTTTATTTTTATGAGGTACATCTCAAGCCATAGTAAATATTAATTTTATTTTATTTCCTTTTATTACCAATTTCAAGCACAGTGAATCTTGGACTTTAAACACAATATCTAACCTTACTTTGAATTTTGGACTTTGAACACAATATTTAACCTTAAGCTAGGCTTGATCTAGGTGGATATTGGTCGCCACCCGCCAAGTCCACTTGGAACCCCACCATTGTTTCTTTCAACTTTTCAGTTTCCTTAATTGCAGCACAATTTACTATTTTTAGTAGTTTTTTGGGTCCTGAACTTCTGGAGCCGTTTTGAGGCCCTAAACAATGTTTTTTGGGAAAACTGGGAGCAACATGGGTCCATGGACCAATTTTTCTCTTCCCAAAGTTGTAGTTCTCAGATAGATCTTTCTAACGAGATATTGTACGTGTCAAATAGAGATCGTATGCCAAAGTTACGACCCCGGGAAGTTGATGTACCAATTTATCCAAACGGGGCCCACAATTTGGCGTTTCATCTTCTAGGGTTAGGTTTTTGGATGTTTAGGGTTTTCCATTGTTTCTCAACAATAAATAGGCCTTCGAGGCTCATTGTAACACAGTTCAGAGGCATGTAGCCGCCACATCTCTTCTCAGAGATAAGCTACCATTGCCCTCGCTGGTTTATTTCTATTTCTGTTTGTAAGCATATTTCAATATTTTACAGTAATGAAATGAAGTATTATTTCCACTGCATCTCTGTATTTATGGTTATCTTTGTAATTTGTTGCATTCCCATTTAAATCTGGATTAGTGGTATCAGAGCGGTTTTCTTTTTCTTTGTTTTTCTTTGCATGTCCCCAACGAGGTCGAGATATAAGGAGTTAGGGCTTGAACTGGTCAAACCTTTACAAGACCAGCCTCGAAAATCTTGACAACCTCCCATGGTGGATGAAAAGAAAGTCGAGGGGGTAGGAGATCCTATCAAAATCTTGCTCGAAGAAGCCCTTGAGCGGCAAAGGAGCACGATGATGGACAACTTTTCCCAGATCCTTCAGCGGCTACCCAAAGGCGACGCATCGGCTTCCAACAACTACTCTGGAAACACCACACCCTTTAAGGCACAAGTTAAATCTGCTAGAAGGGTATTTTTCTGTTCATGATTTTTCGAGTCGGGAAAAGATTATTTTCGTTCTTCTCAAAGCAGCCCCCCACATCAAGGACTTGTGGGAAACCTACTGCGCACAAAAGGATGAAAGTACAGGCTCACTATTCTTAGTTGCACCCACTTGGAATTCATTCCGGACTACCATCAAGGAACAATACTACCTTGTCGGAAGCTATGAAGATCAATACATAAAGTGGACAACGCTACGGTAGGAAAGAGACCAAGACGTGCCAGAGTTTACCAATATTTTCCATACCCTTCGCAAAAAGTTGGGTATTAAGGATTCAGAGCAGCATTTTATACTCAAATACCGCGGTTGCTTGCACAAGTACATCTAAGAAGAAATAGAATTCCTAAATATCTCCTCTCTCGGCACGACATTACCGATATGCCGTCAAGGTCGAGAAAATGTTTAAATAGAAGAAGCGAGACTTTGGATCTACGAATCCGAAGCAAGGGAAAGGTGCCCCCAAACCGCAAAACAAAGGACAAAGCCAAGGTGGGGCGGCCCAAGACAACCCGCCAAAGCTGCAAGCAAAGAACAGTGCCACGAAGCCGAAAAAGGACATGGGAAAGTGGTGTGAGTTCCATAAGAGCTCCACTCACAACATAAATGAGTGTCAAGCCAAACACTCACTGGTGGCCAAGCTAAGGGTTTCAAAATTAGACGCCTATTCCAACTATGAGTCAGAACCCGACAAGGGGAATGACAAAGGGAAGTAGATTATTGATGCGGAGCCCAACTCCACCGTTACTACCATGAAGATCTAGAAGGAGGAACCTGAAGATCCAGAGGAGGAGGAACGTCTCTTCCACTCTCAGATGTGGGTAAAGGGCACCCCACTACAGTTCATTATCAAAAGTAGGAGCCAAAAGAACCTCATTTTGGCAGAGGTCATGAAGCGACTAGGCTTACCGACCACAACACATCCACAGCCGTACACCATCAGGTGGCTTCTGACCAAGGCGAGTCTTCGCGTAAGCCAGCAGTGTCACCTTCCATACAACATCAAGCCCTTCATGGATGAGGTATTGTGTGACGTTGCTCCCCTTGATGTGTGTGATGTATTATTAGGACAACCATACTTGTGGAAGAGACATGCTGAGTATGAATCAAGGCCCCGTGTTGTTATTGTTACTTTGGGAAATAAGTTGTACAGGATACTAGAGGTAGCACCGCCTACCACGATCTCTTTGGTTGCTGCAAAACAATGCAGTAAGCTCATTTCCAAAACTAGGAAATTTGTTTTCCTGATGATACGCCCTCAAGGAAAGAAGAAGATGGTTGCCACGACCTCCAAACAGGGGCCCTCTGCACAACAACTACAGATGGACAAGGTCATGGAGGAGTATGAGGACATCTTCACGTCCCCCGTAGGGGTTCCTTTGCACTGTCAGGTCAAGCACTCCATCGATCTGACCCCAGGTGTGCCGCTGCCCAATGGACCAATCTATTGGCGCTCCATTCTAGAGAACGATGAAATCAAGAGGCAGATTCAGGAGCTGTTGCAAAAAGGTCACATCCGCCTGAGTTCATTGCCTTGGGGGAGCCCGATCGTGTTGGTACAGAAGAAGGATGGGACTTGGAGACTTTGTATTGACTATCAGGCACTGAAAAAGATCACTGTCCGTAATAGGTACCCAATCCCACAGATTGATGACCTCCTGGACCAACTGAAGGGGGCAAAATATTTCAGCAAGATCGATTTGAAGTCAGGATATCACCAGGTAGCAATCGAACCCTTCGATGTGTGGAAGACTGCATTCAAAGCCAAGGAGGGCATTTTCGAATGGTTGGTTATGCCTTTTGGATTGACGAATGCTCCTGCAACCTTCATGAGGCTAATGGATGACATATTGTGGCCATTCACCAACTCATTTGTAGTGGTATACTTGGATGACATCTTGATCTTCAACCGGAGTTGGGAAGAGCACCTCCACCAAATCTAACAGGTTCTCCAAACACTGCAACAAGACAAGTTATGTGCCAATTTGGAGAAATGCACTTTCAGCATGACCTAGGTTCAGTATTTGGGATACATTATTGATGAACGGGGGGTGCATGTGGATCTAGCCAAGATCCAAGTCATTATGGAATGGCCATCTCCAACCACTTTGACAGATCTCTGCAGCTTTCTAGGTCTTGCCAACTTCTACCACAGGTTCGTGTTGGGATTTTCTCATATCACTTGGTCCTTGAGATAAGTCACCAAGGGAGGAGCAAAAGAAAAATTCTTTTGGTCTGTCTCAACAGAAAGCATTCACAGAGTTGAAAGATTGCCTCTGCTTGGCACCAATGCTCGCATTACCATACTTGCAACAACCATTTGAGGTCGAGACAAATGCCTCTGACTATGCTATTAGGGTAGTCCTTACTCAACACAGGCATCCAGTGGCATATCACAGTGAGACACTTTCAAACATAGTCCGGAAGTATCCCACTTATGAAAAAGAGATGTATTCCATTATACATGCCTGTTGACAATGGAAGCATTAGATTTTGGGGAAGGAAATGGTCATCCACATAGACCACCAACCCCTGCAGTTCATACAGACCCAAGGGAAATTGCAGAATGATCGCCATCAGAACTGGTCCACATATTTGCAATAGTTCCATTTGAATATCAAGTATAAGAAGGGAAACACCAATAATGTTGTAAATTGTCTCAATCGACCACCAATCATGGTGTTAACCACCGTGCTCAACTCTTGTGTGCACGAGACTTTTGATTGGCCACTTCTCTACAAAAGTGACCCAGAATTTGGCCACGCTTACCAAACACTCTTGGAGGGTCAACATGCTCCAGATTTTCACCTCCAGGATGCTTTGTTATGCCACCTAGGTCACCTTTGTGTTCCTTCAAGTGAGCGTGCCAAGATGATTTGGGAAGCACACTACAGTTGGGATGCCGGGCATTTTGGGGTCGAGAAAACGGTGGCAGTACTGCAAAAGTATTTCTATTGGCCAAATATTTGACATGATGTCGGGAAGTACATCAGATCATGCACTTCCTGCGCCATTGCCAAATTGACCATCAAGAATCAAGGCTTATATACCTCGCTACCTACCCCTAGTCGACCTTGGGAATCCATCTCCATGGATTACATGTCAGGCCTTCCTTCTACTAAGGATGGAAATGACTATGTTTTTGTGGTCATTGACAGGTTCTCGAAGATCGCCATTATGACGACTTGCAAGAAGAATATCACAACAAAATCCACTGCTAAACTCTTCTTTGAACGAGTGTGGCTTTGGGATCCCACAGCCTATCATCTTAGATCATGGACACACATATCAAGCACACTCACCAGCATAATATCCAATTATATCGAATTGTTAAAGCAGGTCAACTCCTTCACCAGGGCAAGTGGCTCACTAGGGATGAAGTTCAGCAGAAGTTTCCTCATCTCATGGAGGAACTCAACGCAATGGGAACCATTGCTTCCTAAGGGGGGAGGAATAATCTAGGTGGATATTGGTGGCGACCCGCTAAGTCCACTTGGACCCCCACCATTGTTTCTTTTATCTTTTCAGTTTCCTTAATTTTAGCACAATTTACTATTTTTAGTAGTTTTTCAGGTCCTGAACTCCCAGAGCCATTTTGAGGCCCTAAACGGCGTTTTTTGGGAAAACTGGGAGCAACATGGGTCCATGGACCAATGTTTCTCTTCCCAAAGTTGTAGTTTTCGAATAGATATTTCTAACGAGATATTGTGCGCATCAAACAGAGATCATATGCCAAAGTTACGACCCCGGGAAGTTGATTTACCAATTTACCCAAACGGGGCCCGCAGTTTGGCATTTCATCTTCTAGGGTTAGGTTTTTGGATGTTTAGGGTTTTCCATTGTTTCTCAACAATAAATAGGCCTTCGAGCTTCATTGTAACACAGTTCAGAGGCATGTAGCCACCACATCTCTTCTCAAAGATAAGCTACCATCGCCCTAGCTGGTTTATTTCCATTTCTGTTTGTAAGCATATTTCCATATTTTACAGTAATGAAATGAAGTATTATTTCAGCTGCATCTCTGTATTTATGGTAAAATCTGTAATTTGTTGCGTTCCCATTTACATCCGAATCAAGGCTACTAAGATTGGTTTTTGCAATAACCTCAACAATCTTCTCCTCTTGGGAAATATGCGTTTCATAATAAATTACCATAATTCAAAATGAAATTTTACAGAAATAATTCAAGAAATTGAAGACAAGTAAAAGTAATAAAAACCAAGTAAAAGTAAGAAAATTCAGTATAAGGAGTCATAGCCACATTCTATTTATTTCATGTATATCCTTTGAGGGAAAAATTGATTTTCAAGGTTAAGTTGGATTTATGAAAATTGTATGTGTGCTTCTTGAAATATGGTATATTTTTTATATTTGTACTTTTGTTGCCGCTGTTGTTGCATGGGTAGTAGGGGAGCCTCTGAATATTGAAGAAGTGGAGGTGGCTCCTCCACAGGCAATGAAAGTCATAATCAAAATTCATTATACAACCTTGTGTCATACAAATGTTTATTTCTGGGAAGAAAATGTATGCTTTAAATAATTGTTAGAACTAAAGTTATGAAACATTAATAAAAATTAAACTCTGGATATGTGACATACCCCTTGCACTGTATGACACATTAGATTCTCTTTATACAATTAAGTCACTATAAATATTGATTATTACATATTCTCAGTAGTGAAATTAAATGACTAATGTTGACACTGCTTTGGTTGCAGGGCCGAACCCCTCTCTTTCCCTGCATTTTGGAACATGAAGTAGCTGGGTATGCACTCTGTTTTGTATTCAAAAAAATTAATTAGTCATACTAGTAGGCATGTAGAATTTTAAAAGGGGAAAAATGGACATAAAATTTGTGATTTATTGCTCACTAACTATAGGTTGGTTGACATAGAGTTGTTGAGAGTGTTGGAGAAGGGGTGATTGACTTCAAGGAGGGTGACACTGTTCTTCCTCTATTTATTGGAGAATGTGGAGAATGGAGACACTGCAAGTCATCTGAGAGCAACACGTGTAATCTTCTAAGAATTGACACTAACAGAGGGGTTATGATAAATGATGGAAAACAAGTTTCTCAAAAGATGGGATTACTTGATACCTCAGATTGATTTGGAATAAATTTCTAATAACAAGACAAAAGTGGATTTTCCTTGAATCTATAATCCTGTATGCATGATTTGAATCCACACTTAGTAGGTTGTCTATCTAGTGCATCATGCATGTATCTTGCGAGTCCACCCACCCCTTTTCCAAAGGAGAATGTTAATCTGACTCCTATGTCTTTAAAATTTTGTGGCAAGACATTACATAACTGTAACAACACAATGATCAAAAGATTATGCCAGGGAATTTTGCAATAGCTATAACTAAACTTTGGAGCAATGGTACAAAACTTAAAAAGTCAAAAACAAATTATTGTTAACTTGCTCCTAGTCTCTACTGGGATCAGAGACAACTTTGTCAATTCCTTTTTTGTTTTGTTTTTCAAATGGTGTATATTGATCATTTTTGGAAATGCGAGCCAACCATCTAAATTGATGCTCTTTGATAAAATTTTTATGTAGCTCCACAAAATTCCATAGGAGAGGAAGTCAAGAACAAGACGTGACTTTAGGAGTGTGCTCAATTTCAACAAGCATATATTAAGGAAAAGAAGCATATGCATACATTGGCATATAAGAAGTTTTACTAGCATTGGTGTCAAAAGACTAATTAAGGCCATGAAAATACTTTGAATATCTCAATAACCACTACCTAAATGGTAGTCAATACCCTACAATATTTGTGTACCCAATTGTTTCAAAATATCAGATCTTCATTGCACAAATCCATTTGAAAAATCAAAGAAAAGCATTTGAGACAAGCATCACAAACTACCATTGCCTGCATACTCTTATTATAAGCAAGAAGATAAATTTGGAATGCTAAGCAACACATATTATTCTCTTACTAAATAAGAATGAGCTTAGCATTTGAGAGAACCCTACAAAGACTACTTGCTGAAAAATCCTGAATGATTATTGAGATTTTATAAGGATTTTACAAGTCTCAGGGTCAATTTTACAAGCTTGCTTGTGTTAGTCGCTTCTTGAAATCTGATATATTTTGATATTTGTACTTTTGTGGCAACTTCTCTTGCATGGGCAGCAGGGGAGACATATAAATCACACTCCAAGCTCAATGTTGTGTGCAGAAAAGGTAAAGATATAGTGAGTACTCCAAGGTCTTATAAGGACAGGGTGACCAAAGTTCCATATAAATCAAACTCCAAGCTCAATGCCATGTGCAAATAATGTAAATATATAGTGAATACTCTAGGGTTTTATACAGACAGGGTGGCCTATAGAAGGAGCAAGCCGTTGATAAAAAATATTATTTAAACCAACCTATACTTATATATTTATAACATAATTATATAACTTTTTGGTTAACTGGATTTAACTTAACTAGGTGGTTGAAAGGATTTTTTTTAAACACATCCGTAGATGTTTATATTAGCAAAAATTGGATTAAGAAGATGCGGTGAAAAAACACAGAACTTCATGGCCACCAAAAGGCTCTAATTAATAATTGTGGCTTATAGGAAATTCTAGAATATACATAGGAAAGAAAACAAATGTTTGAGTATGAAATTAACTTTATAATCACTGTAAAAGATGCCTAATATGAGGATATTGAAACACTGTATACAAAATAACTAAAAGAGATTGAGGCACGCTAAGTTTGATTGCCATACAATTGCATATTCCTTGAGGCGGGAGTGTTCAAGTTTGGAATGAGACAATCAATTGAATCAGTTGGTACCATTTCTAAATGGCCCGAGGAAGAGTTGCTCTACATATCTGCCAGTAGTTGATTCCTGGTGTCCTCTTGCTAAATACATAGGGCTCCACATTCATCCTAAAGTTGTTGAATTTCCTGTTGGTGTTGTAGTAAAATATCTAGGGAAGTCTCTACTAGGAATGTTAGATTGGAAAAATGGATTTGGAAATGACAGAGTAATGAGTGGAACTCCTCGAAATTCCTTGTGAGTTGTTGAAGGGCCAACTTGACTGCAATGAATTTATGCTTCTCCTCGAAAATAAAGTAAGATGGGAATGAGAGATTTCAAACCTCCCAACATCCACTAAGAGAATAATTCCTTACAATTCATGAAATGCCTAGACTAACAAATGTAACACTAAGCAGGCCTAGAGGAAAAATCCAAATGATGCTTCCTAAGGAGGAAAGTATGATAAATGTCCACTCATATTTACCTTCGGAAAAAGCCTCATCAACTTGCACCTTTCCAATTTGATTTCAAATTTGATATGCCTCTCTACCATGAAGTATGAACCATGGGCCACATAAAACACAGTGAAGAATAATGACTTCTGACTATTAAGAAGCATTGACCAGTCTTAACAAAATTAGAACTAAATCAACTACCCACATGATCTGACAAAACAATAGTTGATCAAGTGGGCCATTGTAGGGAAAAAATTATCTATATTTACAACAAATAAAAGGGCATATAGTTAAAACTGTAGCCGTTGTATTTATTGCATAGAAGTATTCATTTTCTTGGGCAGGCGAAGGTGCAATGAAGATGATTGTAGTGAAGGACGAACCTTGAAGCACCTGGAAACCACACACAGTGTTATGGACAATGCTTGCAGACAAATAGAGAAAGAGACTATCTCATTGAGCCAGACATGTAATAAAAAGAAATGAACAATCTTAACAAGATTAGTGCCAAAAATGCTGCCCACAGGATCTGACAAAACAACAATTGATCAAGTGGGCCATTGTAGGGAAGAAATTTATCTATATTTACAGTAAATAAAAGGGCATATCATTAAAACTGTAGTTGTTGTATTTATTGTATAGAAGTAGTCATATGCTTGGGCAAGCGAAGGTGCAACGAAGATGACTGCAGTGAAGGATGATCCTTGAAGCACCTGGAATCGACACATGATGCTATGGAAATTGCTTGCAGACAAATAGAGAAAGAGACTATCGCATTGAGCCAGACATGTAATAAAAATTATTTTTATACGCCCAAATACTATTCAAAGGGAAACAAGGAAGTAACCCAAAACCAACAAGTTGTAACGCTAAAATCAATAGCTCAAAACTAAACCCAGTACATAGAGTTTGAGAAGCTGAAATCAATGTTGTGCAATTTACAGAGCCACAAAGCTCAGTTGAATGTTTGACCTGCAATTTGAGATTGGACTTGTCTGCCTCACAAAACCGCCAAATATGGAGGATTTCCAACTCTTCAAAGCAGGAGCAGGAGGGAAACAGATTGAAGTTGATTGGAATTTTCTCCATGACGAGGGCCACTCTCAGTGCACGTCGAACAAAGGCGACAGTGATTGAAACTAGAACCAAGGGATAATACACAATGCAGGGAACTGAGAAAGAGGGAGCGATAACACATACATTAATTTGATCCGATAATACACAATGTAATTTGACCCGACTGACAACACGTTTGTTTAACAACGTCATGGAAGCAAATAGTTGTTGGTCTGTGCACCAAAAAAATTTGGAGGTGTATCACCCATTTTGCAGAGACCCTGAGCTAGCGCACAGAGGAACCAGATGTGAAGCGGAGAGAATAGTAAGCCTAAAATATTGTGTGCCACGTGTCAAAAGAAGAACAAAAATGTAGACGTCAAAAGGAAGTGAATTGATTCAAAGAAAGACTTATCGGCTTAATTATGATGGGTGCACTTTGATTATAAATTTTAAAAATATGAATCAAATATACGTGATACTATTAAATTTAATTAAAATATATTTTATAAATTAATATATTTAATTAAAATGTTTTTTTAAGTGATTAAAGTTAAAAAAATCTAATTATACTAAAAATTAGTTAAAAAACTAATATTTTATAAATTAATATATTTAAATAAAGTGATTTTATAAGTGATTAAGGTCTCACGAATCCAATTAGATTAATGTTGGGTTGGCATAATCTAGATCAATGTGATTTCTATGTATCTTTAATGGAAAATATTAACAAATAAAAAAAGACATAGAAAAGAATAAGGTTGGTATATTTTAAATTGAATGCGATTTTTATATAAATTTTTTTCAAAAAGGAATTTACTATAAGGGTTAGTATATTTTAGACTGGGTGCAATTCTTGCTTAATTTTTTTAGGGAACAAAAAAATTAAGTCATATTAAGAGTTGGTATAGCATAGTTCATATTTGGTTTCCACAATTTTTTTTTGGCTAACACGTTAATAAATAAATATGTTAATTTTTTGATATTGGTGTTAGTTGTTATTAATTATTAGTTTTATTTTTTTGATTCTTTTACAATAATATCCAATAATTAAAAATTAAAGCGGATGATTTACTAAATTTATTATCCATAAAATATGGAAAATATTTAAAAAAAATAAGACAAAAAACATAAAAAAAAAAAAATAATAATACAAAAATCTATATAATTAAAAAAATATGAAAATAATAATAATAATAATATATTGATCGGTTAATTATAAACAATATACCCATTGAACGGGTCCAAGTATGTGTGTATATATAGGAGATGATCCCTTTGATTAGTTATTATCAATCTATTATTCATTGAAGATACCTACTAATCGCGGGATCTGCGCAGATAACAATCATATTTATAGAACAATATTTGTTTTGTGAAGTAGATCTAAGGGATCAACACAAGGAGCAGATATGGGATTCAGAAGACGTGGCGATATGAGATCTCAACTTCGATTCTCTATGCTCTTGCTTCTGCTGCTCATCGCTGCTGGGGTTCACTTCGTACAGGCAGCCCGCTCATTACTTCGTAAAGTCTAACTTTCAATCATAATCATATATATCATAGATGGGGAGGAAATACATTTTTTTTGGCTGAAGATTATTTGGTTTATTAGTGAGTGTAGTTTATTATTTGGATTTAGATAATATGGTTTGTTATTAAAATTTATAAGATGAATGGTATATATAAATTTTTGGGATTAATCACATTGTTAAGATTTGATTGAAGTTTTGAACTAATAGTGCAATTTCAGTAATTGTTAAAATTTGATCGAAGTTTCGAAACAATGATGCATCCTCAGAAATATGGTTTGAATTATTGAATTTAGAAAATCCATATAATTAGTTGACACCTTCAAAGATTTTTTTTGGTGGCAGACTCTGAATTTTGTCAGGTGAGCGACATATCGGCGACTTGGAAGGAGACGGGTAGCAGCAACATCGGCAATATAATTCGTTATACGTATGAAATCCAAGTCACAAATAACTGTAAATCATGTGACGCTGAGAATGTAAGTTTGAAGGTCAGCTTTAACAGTGCTTCTGTGTCCTCTGACACGGTGTATCTGAAGCCCATCCCAGCGGGCGCTCAGGTTTCTTTTGAGTATCGTAACACGTTGTACCAGGACGCTAAAGTTACTGGAGTCGTGGCTTCTGATGTCTCATTTGTCACCTGTACAGGGAAGGCATAGAAAGTCTGTATTCATCTCTATATTTATATTTGGGGTTATATGGTTGATTTTAATGAATTGAAGTGGATTTAAGTTTAAAATTAGTAAATTTGTAAATATTTTATTTTTATTTTTATTTTTGACGTAGTTATCAGAGATTTGAAGTAAAAATTATTTTTTCTATTAACGTTTCAAATCCCAACCAGAATCCATTATCAAGATCAAATATAAAAAATCCAATTACCCCACCCACACAATAGCTTGATCCAGGAAAAAATGCCTATCGAATACAGAGCATTAATCGGATCACTATTGAACTGATATAAAGAACCAACTCCAGATGTAATCAAATCAATATTAGAGTGTCAAATCTTTTATTATAATTTAAAGAAAAAAAACCATATAAAAGAGTTTACATAAGTCACCGTGTTGATTACTTGGAGAGATCATTCCGATAAGAATTTGAAAGAAGTTTGTGCATAAAAGCTATATATGTTTTGCATGAATTGACAATATCTTAAAAAAATATTACTCAGTACAAGATTAATAGTACATGGTGAAAAATCTTTTATCATTATTTAAGGGAAAAAACTATATAAAAGAGTAAATATTTTACGGAGTTTAGAGAACTCACCGTGTTCATTATATGGAGAGATCATTCCTATAAGAATTTGTAAGAATTATAATTTTGGATTTTTTTTTAGTATAAATATTAAATAAACATAGTGGTCAAAACTTGCACAAAGTGGTTCAAATACTTCTGGAACATGCTATTCATGAGGCTCATGAACACTGGTGGTGCATTGGTCAAACCAAACGACACTACTATGAAATCATAGTGTCCAAACCAAGTTTGAAAGGCATTTTCAGGATATCGCCTAATTTACTCCTTAACTAGTGGTATCTAGATTGTAGATCAATTTTCAAGGCAACCGTTTCTCCCTTCATTTGATTGAAGAGATCATCTGTTTTTGTTATTGGGTACCTATTTTTTTTTTTTTTTTATCATGGCTCAATTCAATTCCTCGTAATCTGTGCACAATCTTAAGGAACCATATTTCTTCTTGATGAAAATCACTTATGCAACCTAAGGCGAAATACTAGTTCTAATAAGCCCCAAATCTAAAATCTCTTTTAACTGCATTTGCAACTCACAAAGTTCTAGAGTTGTCATCCTAGAGGGGTGTTATGGATATTAGCTCTGTGCCAAGTTTTAGGTCAATTGTGAAATTGATCTCCCTCTTAGGGAGTAATCTTGGCAACTCTTTGAGGAAAACATCCTCAAATTTTGACAGAACTAAGTGTTGATGTAGGGAGGGTCCGTTCTCATCACCTACAATCTTGGATGCATATAATTTTTATCCTTTCCTAAGGAAATGTTTTACCTTCATCATGGAGATGAATCATATATGAACGCCTCTCTCGACACCACAAATCTCAATTGATCTACCTTCATCATCTAAAAAATTAATTTCCTTTTGAAACAATCTACCAAAGCCCAATGAGTTTCTAACCGATGTATTCTTATGATTACATCATATGTCCCTAGTGCAATGACATATACATTCAAATTAGTCCTACAAACCTTGAGGGTTACTCAATATTGGTCAACCTTATGTCCTACTACTTATTTTACTGTAGAATCCATTTCGACTTGTTTAAATTCATTATGCTCATAGGCTTCCATCCCACACTCTTCTAATGCAACTGGTGAAATGAAACTATATATAGCACCAAAATCAAACAAAATTTCAACTTTTACATGATTTATTGTACCTGAGGCTTCTACCATAGTGGATTGGTGTTCATCTTGGTGTTTTTCAACTCCTCTCATTGGTGCTATTCCTTCTCTAGGCGTGTTACTAGGTTATAACTTGGGGCAATCAAATTGGTAGTGAGGTCCCTCACATCCCTAATACATGACACATGGTAAAATATAAATATATTTTTTAGAGCTCTCTATGATAAGCTCCTTCCCCTATGACTCCGATCTCTTCTTATAACTCCACACATCTATCCTCGACTGGTATGAATCCCTGAAGTTTCCCATGGAGCTACATTGGCAACCATTGAAATACATGTTTTCATTGTCCTATGTAAAAACCTGTTTTCATATGGTGGTGGCATCAAACTTATTCCCCTAGATAAGGTCCAAAGGGAATTCTCTGCAAACTTTGGTTATTATGGAAAAACAACTTTGATTCCCACTTTCAATTCTAGGTGCTCTTCTACATAGTGAGCAATTTTAACAACTTCTGAAACTAAGGATGGCTTCCACATCTAAACCATTTCCCTAATCTTAGGGTTCAATCCATAAATGAAGTTTTCTTCTTGGCATTGATCAATGTCCATGAAGGAGACATGGTTCACCAATTCCATGAATCTAATATCATATTCTTCTACAATGTGGTTTCCATGCACCAAAGCATGGAATGATCCTACTTTCTCTTCATAACATGTTGGCATGTACTCCTTCCTGAGGCTTTCCTCAAATAACTCCCAGGTGAAAAATTCACGAGTCAGGTGTAGTTATTACTCTAGGTTACCCCACCAACTTAGGGTGCTATCTTTAAGCCGAAATATCCTATCTTAGCCTTCAAATTGGAAGTATGATTTCTTAGTGCAAAACATATTGTCATTCCTTCCAAAAATGTTTATGATTACTTGCTAAAATGGCCTCTAGTAAATTATGGTAAGTTAATATTTTGGAATTTTGTAGTAATGCCCTCAGTTGGAGGTCTTCTATCATAGTCCCTTGATTCCTTAGGGTTTCCCACCCATGATGAAGGGTGCTCTACTTCCACCTCAACTAATTGATGCCATTTTAATTTTCATTATTTTCCTCTAGGGAAAGCAAGATGAGAGCTAGCTCCAATGATGGAAATGGTGGTTTTTGTGGAGGTGGTCCTTGTGATAACCCTCTTCGACATCGATTCCATCATGTCCTCACCACTTTGAATTGATCAAATATCTGCATGGAACATAAGACTCATTAGTGAAGTTTAGAACATTATTATCTTTTACTTGGCACATGTTAACAAAATGATAGATATAATTTTTTCTTTGATAATGCTTTTAAATGAGCATTAATAATATTGATTATATCCTCATGGACCTACTAAAGCCTCTTCCATCACTAAGAGGGCACTATGATGCCCTACCTATCACCCTCAGATGTCTTCCTAACATCAATTTTTCCCCATTAGCCTTAATTAATATTATAAGGGACATTGCAATGCTAATTAATTTTTTCTTAATTAACCTTTATGTTAATGCTATTATTATTTTAAATCATTAATTTAGATTATGTTTAATAGGTTAAACAATATAACATTTTTTTAATCTAATATACATGGAATGCATATGGCATATATATATATATATATATATATATATATATATATATATATATATATATATATCCCATGAGGTGTAGAATAGATGGTGACAGGGTACTTTATTAGGAAACTTTGTGGTGAAAAGGTTAACAATTCAAAACTTCATGGGGAAAAATCTAGTCATGCTAAGGACTGGTGTGGCCTAGGTTGGGTATGATCTTGGGGTAATTTTGACGACTAAGATGTTCCTAGGTCATGTCTAATAAAGCCATAGGTTAGGCATGCCAGTCATTTTAGGACTCACATTACCTAACAACTAAACAAATAATAATAAAAATATAAATATAAATTAGTATAAAACAAAAGTTCCCGAGGGAAAACTAAATTGGTGATAGCCATGAAAATGAAGTGTTATGTATGAGGAGGTTCAAGATTCAAATCCCCCTGATTCAACTATGCCCGTGGAAGGGGCATATGTAGGCACTTAGAGGTTATAGTGGTAGAAATTGGAATCGAACCCTTGTCAAATGAGTATGAAACCAACCCCGTTGCCGATTCCATATAAACAAATTTAGTATAAAATAAATAAAATAAAATAAAATAAAAATAGACACCTAATCCTCATGTGGCCTAGGTCCTTGCATGTGGCCCACATGCCACCTTATCTTCATAGTGCTAACCCAAAATGGGATAACAACCATGTTTTGACCACACTCCCCTCTAAGTTCAATCACCTCCTCTACAACTAAGTGCAGGCCTATCAACTCATAGAGTTTTCATGGTAGATAATTTCACAATGTTGGGCTTCTAACGAGAATCACATGATTCACAAAAGTTATAAAGAGAATTGGGTAATGTTGGGCTTCTAAGCAGAGAATCACATGATTCACAAAATTATAAAGAGAATTGGGTATTAATTTGGAGGGTTAAGGTAGAATTTGTTTTATTTGATATTTTGTGCCATATTTATACTTGCTTTTGTTGATTAGAATGACATCATTATCATGAGAGCTAGACTTGTTAAAAGAGATGGATGATCTAAACAAGCTCGAGAAAGAGGTGGACGAGGTTATTTAAAGGGAACCTCATTCCTTAAAAACACGTATCATTGGCATTGCTTCCTCACCCACTATACCTTTTACTGAGAAGGCTAATATCTATGCCAAACTATGGTACGACTATGTCGTCTTTCCCCCACAACATTGCGATCCTACTAATTTGAGATGGCCATATCCATGGTAAATTTCAGTCATTAGAATTACGATTTGTAGGTTTTCTCCCTAGCATAGATGCTCCACAATGGTAATGGAATTGACAGTATTTTCCTTTGAATTCCATGGAGGACTACTAACCCGTGAATTTCTATTTCATGAAAAAGGTTTGATGCTAGTGAGTGATATAATTGTGGAGGTTGTTATTAGGTATTGATCAACATAAATGATAACTTTGAGTAGTCGCTAAAGAATGCTTTGTTCATCTTCAGAGTCGACCTAGATGTCTATGGCACCTTTAACCCTCTCATTCACGCTCATGATCCGCTAATCCAAACTAAAAATGGCTCAAGCTATTCTTTGCCCTAGCTAGGCTAGGGTTTGGATTAACAACATCCTCATCCATTTCATTGACGACTAGTTCATAGGGCTTTGTAATGTCTTTTTTGGAGAATAGAATAGTGGATAACTAATTGCGTTGAAAGGTTTTTTGGAGAATAGAATAGTGGATAACTAATTGCGTTGAAAGGTGCTCTACAATCTAGTACATGAGAGATGTTGTCACGTAACGTTACATTAAAAAAATAAAAATATGTGTGTGTGTGTGTATGTATATTTAAGAGATGTTGTGCTTACTTTAATATATGTATATGCAAGAGATGTTGTGCCTAATGCTACTTTAAATTTTTTTAGTAATGTTGTTTTAAAAATCAATGCTTATTTTTAAATGGAGTTGTCTTTAGTGCCAAGCTTTTCCGGTGGTTTTTTTCAGTCTAATTTCTTTAAAATCCGGCAGTGATTTATTGAAATCACAAGTTTGATGGGTAGCCCTACACAATCCAACCTTAATTTTTTTTGCTGGATTTCGGCACCAGAAAGTCCAAAAAGTTGCACCAAAGACAACTCCTTTTTAAATACTTGAATTTTCACTTTTATTTTACATCAAACTTTATATAATGAGATAAAGTAATTTAAAAAAAAATTACTTTTTAGTATGAGGGATAAATGTAATTTCTTCATTGAACCGAGATCTAATGTCTATAGTATGCTAGAAATGTGTAACTTAAAGTAATATAATGTTAACATTTTGACTAGGTCAAAATAAAATTAAAATATGGTAGAGATGTGTAACTTAATGTAATGTAAACATTGTAATTTGGTGAAAATAAAATTAAAATAACAAAAATTAAAATAAAAAAATAACCCTATAAAAATTAAAAAAAATGATTCATGGTATTAACCCATGGTTTTAAAAATCCATGGTATTGACTCATGGAATTCCTCTGGAATATAATCTATTTAAGGGGGGATTAAACTATCCTAGATTCATGTTGGTTTGTTGTTATATTTAGATACATAATTAGTTGTAGAAGATGATGGTGTTGAATACATGTAGCCTATAAAAGTAAAACTTTTTTATGGATATGTTGGCACTTGGCATTTGTTTGCAGAGGTGGGGAAATATTAGGAAAAATGTAATGATTAGATTTTATCTAATATTTTTTCCTACCTCCATCCACTTTTTAGTAAGTTATATTGGATAAAATATAATACTATAATATTACATCTTATCCAATATTTCCCCTCCATGGGTCCACTTCTTATTGTAATTTTTCTTTATATTTGTTATTTAAAAGTAAACAAACTCAACCCTAAAATTAGTAAGAGTGAAAGGAAATATTGAATAGAATGTAATATTTAGGGTGGGTTGTCATGTGAAATATTAAGTAAAATTTAATAATATTACATTTTAAGTAGTGACTATTTATTAGGTGGGGATGGTTATAAATATTGGGTAACATATAATATTGTAATATTATATTTTATGTAATATTTCCCCTCACTGAATTCACTTTTTGCGCACATGTGTAGATGTAATGAAGTAAACATTTGTAATGTAGACTCAATTGTAATCAATATATGGGCCAATGCCCACGACAGAAATATAGAGAGGGAGAGGAGCGAAGAAAATTATAATACCATGGGCTACTACCATGGTTTATCAATACCATGGGCTATCTAGACTTTTGATTATGTTATGGATGTGCCAATACCTGCAAGAGAAAGATAGAGAGGGAGAGGAGGGAAGAAAATTACAATACCATGGGCTACTACCATGGCTTATCAATACCATGGGCAATCTAGACTTTTGATTATTATGTTATGGATCTAGGCTTTTAATTGTTATGTTACAATACCATGGCTTATCAATACCACATGCCCAAAAACCATAACTTATTTCAAAATCAAAATATTTTACAAATACTTCATTTTAATTTAATTTTATAACATTTTTTAATTAAATCTAAGATAAAAAAATGTTATAATTACACTTGAGATATATCTAAACCCTCCATCCTAACTACTACTAACAATATTCCCATAGAGATTAAATGGAGGTTTTAATAAATTAAAAAATGTGAACACTTTTATATATACATATGTGAAATTTATATAATATAAATAATATTATAAAAAATCAAGATAGATGCATCTTAACCAAGGATCCAAGCCAAGTGAGAAAGAAAAGTGATTAACAATGATAGAGGCAAGATAGTGCATGATTATTTTAATTTTTTATTATTATTGTATTTTCTTTAACACCAACCTAGATCCATCTTATCACTGTATCTATCAAGCACCAAGAGGGATCAAATCTCTCAAGGTGCAAACCTTTCCTCAAGTTTTGCACTCAAAAAATAGGTTTGCACCTCAAGAGATTTGATCCCTATCAAGCATGAGAGGGATCAAATATCTGGAGGTGCAAACCTTTCCTCAAGTTTTGCACTCAAAAAATAGGGTTGCATCTCAAGGGAATAGGTTTGCACCTCAAGAGATTTGAGAGGGATCAAATATCTTGAGGTGCAAACCTTTCCTCAAGTTTTGAACTCAAAAAATAGGGTTGCACCTCAAGAGATTTGATCTATCCAACGTTAAGATGCGAACCTTTCCTCAAGTTTTGCACTCAAAAAATAGGTTTGCACCTCAAGATATTTGAGAGGGATCAAATATCTTGAGGTGCAAACCTTTCCTCAAGTTTTGCACTCAAAAAATAGGTTTGCACCTCGAGAGATTTGATCCACCCTTGATAGATCTTGTGTTAAGATGGATCTAGGCTGGTTTATTTATTTAATGTCATCTCTAATGTGGTATTTCTTAATTAAATCAATAAAAAATATTATTAATTAAAGAATAAATCTTATAAAAAAGTCACTTTATTAAAAGAAAGAAAAGAACCCTTGGTTTTTGGAAGATCCATGGTATTCTGACAACGATTGTAATAAAAGGAAGGTAGAGGATCATTTGAGAAGATGAATATCTGGATTATTGTAATTTGGATTATTGAGCTCTAGTAGCTTACCATGTGAGGGGAAACACTTGTATAATTCCCACTTTTGGTGTTGAGAGATACATCTTAGCTGGTGGTAATTAGTTTTAGTGGTGAAATATTCTACCCTAGATAGTCACATGTAAGAACCACTTTAGGTTCTTTAGTGGTGCTTAGTGAGATTTTGGTGGTGATTAGTTTTGGTGGTGATCAATTTCAGTGGTATATATTCCACCCTATATAGTCACAGGAAAGAACCACTTCAGATTCTTTAGTGGTGCTTAGTGAAATTTTGGACTAACTGATAGAAAAATGAAGCAATCTACATTGTAGACGAGGGAGTCCATCCATAGAAGGATTTTGGAGAAGACTGAGTTTCTCCATCTTATCTATTTTCACTTTCCTATCAAACGAATTTAATGTCATTTCCTTCTTATTAGTCCCTGCCCTCCAGGCATGGACTATAGTAATCGAAAATGAGCACTTTAGCATTATTAGTGTTGCTTTTACTCCTCGCTTATCAACTATAAACCAAGTTTTGTAGACACATATTGATAAATCATGTTATTTGGCCTCTTCCCGAGGACCGAAGCTAATCCGAAGCTAAAGCATATGTTATAATTTTGTGTTTGCTTGATATTTTGAAACTGGTAAAAATACTACCTAATCTAATGCTGGCATTAGTCGACAACACTAAATGTTAGCTCCGCTATTTTGGATTTCCATGGACTGCATGGTATAATAGAGGAAGCATCAGCTCTGCTTGTACGCCAGGGTACTCCTACCACCACTACTTATCACCGCTTGTACGCTTGCCACTCCTGCCTGCCACAACTTCCAGGTGCCATCTCTTATGTTTGCATGTAACCAGGTGTAATATTATTCCAAATCTTATTGTAGGATTGGCAGCACTGGAATTGCTAGAATTGCAGGACTGGCAGCACTGGAAACTCGCCATAGAGGGGGAATGATTCATGAAGAAAGGAAAATGATTCATGAAGAAAAAAAATACAGAAGTTACCTCCTACTTCTACCCATCGCCAGTTCTCTATGATTGACCCTGCTCAACTGCTGAACGCTTTTACAGCGCTCTGTGATTGAACCTGCTCAACTGTTGAACGCTTTTACAGTATTGTTGTATTATCCAGCCTGCCGCACTGGAATATTCTAGGGTTCATCTAATTGTGTCATTGACTAGTACAGGGTTGGCTCTGAAGGAGAAAGAAGGAGAAGGAAGGTAGTACAGGGTTGGATCTGAAGGAGAAGGAAGGAATAAGCCTTTACCCAGGAGCCTTTCACCTTCTTCCTTCAACTTGGAACCACTTCTACGGACAAGAACCGGCATCTGCTTCGCATTTGGCAAATCTAAAATTGGCAATCTTTGCTCGAAAATTCTTGTCCAGAAAAATATTGCAGCTATTAAGGTCCTTGTGAACGCAGGTGGGAGTTGATGCAGATACTCAACCCATTTTGCGATGTCCAGAGCGATCTGCAGCCTCTGGTTCCATGACAGGTTCAGACCCCCTACATGTGACCGTGCGCTATGGATATAGTCACTAAGGGACCCATTTTCAGCGTACTCAAAGACAAGGTACGAGTCCTGGTCTGGCGATTCTTCAACGCAGATGCCGAGCAAAGTTATCAGACTCGTGTGGTGGAATCTATGAAGGGCATTGATCTCCTTTGGTACCTGCCCTCTCAACTATTTGATCGCCACTCTGTTTCTTCGAAGAACCACATGGAAGACATAATTTTTGATTCTGTGCGCCCCGTTGAAATTTTCGGTGGCCTCCTGAAGTTCTTTGAAGGAAAAGCCTATGAATCTGTCCAATGCCAGCAATTTTGACATGTTTGAAAGAAGGCTCGATTCGATTTCGAAACCCTCCACATCGCATGCGTATGGTTTTATTGTCTCTGGTTTGCTTTGCCTTTTTCTTGAAAAGCAAATGGCTCCCAAAAACCCTAGTCCAAGAAGTAGTGCTTCTCCTACGGATACAATAATTGGTACATAAATATGGCTACAACTCTTGTGGGAGGAAGGTGCGGGGTTATAAACAAAGGCAGGCGCCTTCGCTATAGCAGGAGGAGGGGGCAAAGAGAATGGGGTAGAAGGGGGAATCACAACGCTGTGGTTGAGGGGAATTAGTAGAGTTGTGTAGTAATGGCTGCGGGGGACATTAGGTTGATAGTTTATACTGTCAATGAAAAAGATGGAGGCAGTGGTGGTGGCACTGGCGTTGGCAATGGTAAAAACAATAGCAACCCATTTGGGCTCAGACACTGACGAAGTCTGTGCAGGAGAAGAAATTGAAAGTGAGGCATGAATTTGAGATAAGACAGGCAACACTTGATCTCCATACCTCCGACACCTGGGAAGCATGCTCTTGGTGTGGCAACGTCTCTTTTTAATTTAATTTAATTCACTTTATTATTTTTATTTTTTAACATTTTCATATCTAATGGCTTGGTTCAATCTTCATGGGGCTTGCTTATGGCTTCTTCTTTGGGCATGGCCTTGCTTCTGGTGGTCTTCATGCTCAGTGGGGTATGGACTTCGAACAACCATGATTGAAAACTGGTGAGCTGCTGAATTCTGCTTTCTGTCACAAATGTAATGACAACGGTATGGCTTAACTAGAGGGAATGAACCATTTCAGGTTTCACAATTTGTAGCATCTAATAATGCACAAATTCACATATCTGCACCATCAAGGTCTATGCAAACAAATGTTCCAATGCAGGTGGCATTGGAAACTTTGGAGGACATGTATTTGGCTTGCTGCAGGGGAGCAATTTCAGAGCGTCTCAGGCTGCAAGCTCACAAGATATCCAGGGCACCATAGATTTGATGCGCAGGTCCTCAGAAACACAAAATGATTTTCATGATGAACATCGTATGGTGCACCAGGGAAGTAGACAGTTTACTGACGTGCAGTTGTTGAGGTCTTTTGAATCATCTATTTACGACACTCATTAACTACTGTAGCTCTGATCTGTTTGGTCATACATTAGTATTTTCTTTGTCGTCGGACTTGAAGATAACTGTTAAAACTTCATTATGACAATTATCTATATTTTCTAGTTGCAAACAATTACTTTCAAGTTGCAGTTACTCTTGCTTAATTTGCTTGTTACCATGTGTGGTCCTGGTTGTTGTCTTTATCTAGAGTACAATATCATATTCGAATGGGTTTTGGTAATTTAGATCAATATGGGTAACATCATCTGTGCACATGGCATCAATTTGATGATTACATAGATAGGCTGAACTCAGGGAATGGGTTTATAAGTTGTCCCTCTATTTTTGTTGAATTTTTGAGCACTATTTTGTTTATGGAATTGATTCGACCTCATCATTTCATGGAGAGACAATGATACCAGGTAATTGACAGTAATTTGGAGTTGTGTAGGATCTTTTCCATTTTGTACGCAATTTCCAACCCAGCGATCACCAAATCTCCTATTATTACAATATTTGGGTGCCTATTGCAGTAGTTATTGGTTATCAGTTTGGAGATTTATCTTAGCAGGCCATGATCTCTCTTCTTGATGTATGTGATGGTTTAAAATTGAGGAATATGGACTTGTGTGTATGGCATCTCATTAAATGATCAATGGCTGATCTCCCTTTAATCTTTATGTACATTCAACAATATCATATTTTGACTTGTTATACGTATATTTCATATTATAACTTGTTAATTTTCTTCTTAATCTTTATATATATTCAACTGTGTCATATTTTGTTTTGACCTATTATATGTATATTTCATATTATAACTTGTTAATTTTCTTTTTAGATGTCCACTGTGGCAAACACTATCCACCATGCAGACTCATTTGCCCGGCATTCACAGGGCAAGTTGAAATCATTCATGGTTCATGGTGGTTCCAACCTATTTGGTGATACTTTTAGTTAGTTCCGTCTAATTTTGTAGCAATATTATCTTCCATTGTCGGAATCTGGTGATATAAGAAATCCAAGTTCATATTGATCCAAAAATTGCATTCTTATTAAATTTGTGACAAGAAAAAGTTGGTATTGTCTATAATATTAACTTGTATTTAAACCTTAGTATAGCATTTAGTTAAATGATCAATTACTGATGTTTCTTAATTCATTAAGAAACCTAATTTCTTTCAATATATTTGATATATTTTAGCCTCTTGTAAATTTAGATACTAAGAGGATGAAGTATCTCATTACAGTCCGTTACAACCAATTTCCTGGCAAGATGTTAAGTTTCTTTTATGGGGAAACCAGAGTTTAGAAGTCTGACTGTCATCTTCATATTTAGGGGCTCTACATGGTGAAGTAATATTTATATTTAGGGGCTTACATCGATGAACTATTTGCATGGTGATTCCCTGTTTGAATATTTCAATCAGATTCTTAATAAATACCTACTCCAAGATAGATTGTGTTGAATCATCTTCGAGAAGGTTTTAGCGATATCACTAGTCTATCCCATTCATGGTTTCAGCCTTGCTCAGTGATGATTCTGGCCCAGCAACACATAGATGTTTAATAAATTTGGGATAAAACCAGTGGTTATTTAGCACCTAATTACTGTATGTTGAGAGGGACCCACACTCTCAGCACATAGATGTTTAATCATCTCAGCCTCCTCAGGTGGTAGATATGTCTGAGATATTGAGTGCCACCACTGAGACATCCATATTTTTGAATGGCTTAACTAGACGGAATGAACCATTTCAGGTTTCACAATTTGTAGCATCTAATAATGCACAAATTCACATATCTGCACTGTCAAGGTCTGTGCAAACAAATGTTCCTGACCCTCTGTACCATGAGATGCTGAGGATACCGAAGGAACAGGAGCGAATTAGAAAGCCTCATGAAGAAGAGGTACTTCCAAAATATTTCCATATAACTTCTCTATTCTAAATTTGCTAAATTTGTTGTTCAAGATTTGGTAAGTTTGCTTTCTGCTATTGCTAGATTTGTTCAGCCAATATTTATTAGTTTACCTAGATCCTGATGTTAGCTTATTGGAAGCTGCCTAAGTATGTATATGAACTTGGAGCATCATTTTAAGCTCACTACATACATTTCTTTCTATTTATGACAGAATACGCGAATCAGAGTTCAGTTTGAGAAGGAATTGGAAGAGCTGAAGAGATTTTATCTTTTTTTGGTGACTTGTATTATCTGCATTCTCAGTTAGCATTTGATTTCAATTTTATGTTGATTGAAAATTTGAAAACCATGTCTCAAAACTTCATCTCACATCATTCACTCCCTGGGAGGAGAGCTTGGTGAAATCCTAATCATATATTTGCCATTCCAAGCATAGTTTTCAAAACTGGCCGATCTGAACTGGAAACCAGTCAAATCGGTCGGTTCATTAGCCCTAGCCATCAAACCAGTTGGAAACCCGGTTTTCTGAGCAGCTAGTGGATGAAAAACATGTAGGTAGTAAAGAAGCCCTACCCCCGCATTGATTCCCAACCAACTCCTTTTCTTATAAACATTTTCCTCCCATCCATGGACTATGAAATTGAAGTCCTTGTACTTCTCCAATGGGTGCTCAAATTCCATGTCTGTGATCACAACATCTGAGTCCATCCACCATCTCCACTCAGCTTCAGGGTGAGCCACCATGGCTGCCCTAATCAAAGGAATTTTGGCCCAGAAAGTGTACATTTTCTGATTAAGGAGGATTGTGTTGTAAAACATGTCCAAGCCATGGATCCTGCAGTAGTCCTGCTTGTTTTTGAAGCACCTCAGAAGCAGATGATGATGGGCCTTCAACCATTTTTGTCTCTTGAGGTAAAGTCAGAATCAGCATAGAAATTATCAGAACTTTTCTCCCACTCATCCATTGACCGATACAAGGATTCCTCTTCTTTGCCATTCATTTCATGTTCATTGCTCTGATTCTGTTGAACAACAGAACTCACATTTTGATTTTCTCCCACTCATCCATTGACCGATACAAGGATTCCTCTTCTTTTCCATTCATTTCATGTTCATTGCTCTGATTCTGTTGAACAACAGAACTCACATTTTGATTTTCTTGAGTAGCAACAGTCACATTGGTATCATCAAACCTCTGGATCCTGAAATTCCATTGTGCTGAAGATTGTTGTGCTTCAATTGTGACAGCTCTATAAGCAATTCCATAAGAGCAAATTCTCTATAAACTCCAACAGAGTACTAGAGCAACAATGACCAGTGCCCAAAACTCAAAAAAATCACAAAGTTTCCTCTTCTGCACCATATTGGCAGACATAATTTCAAACTGTGAAGCTTTCACTATGAACCCTCCATCTCTGTAATAGGGTTTTGCTTCACATATGCCACAACTCATCCACTCATCTGTTCTACTATGTAATATAAAAAAATATAACCAATATTTACAATTCATTTACAGTTAAGGGTCAAGGTATAGCTGGTCAAGAAATTCAGGTTACTTGTGAGGTACAACAACTATTAGGAAATCATAAGGTTAGAGCTGTAGCTATGAGTGCTACAGATGGTTTGACGAGAGGAATGAGAGTGATTGACACGGGAGCTCCTCTAAGTGTTCTTGAGCTCACCCTCAGGGCTTTATCAGGATATCTTTTATTGGATACAATGGAAAGTTTTCCAGAACTATACTTGTTTGTACTTCCTTTTTAGGAAAAGACTTCATACGTTCTCTCGTCCAATAGGTACTAGATGGAGATTCCCAAGGAAGGAATTCCTATAAAGTTATAAACTGTATATGTTTACTTTGTAGATTTCCAAATGGTTAAAGGGCATCTCAAAAATTCTAAACATAAAATTAATCAGCATATGGTTGAAACAATGATCTCTTAAGCTTTTAAGTTTGGCACGGATTGAATCAATCAATACCTCCCTTCTGTGATTGCTCTTTATTGCACGGAGAGTAGCTAGGTGATATTATAACCTGGGGTGGAAGAGATCTGTCACGTGTGTCACATGTGGACTACTAAATAAACTAAAATGAAAAGGAAATAGAGTTCTGATCTCATGTCAAAAAAGTAGAAGAAAACGACCCAACAAAAATGTATAAAAAGTAAACTAGCATAGATCCGTCTCAACACTGGATTTTTTATGTGTCTAGAGATTTTTTTGATCTCTATTGGCGGTTAAGATCATGGGTTAAAATAGATCTCAATATATTTGCATGCAATAGGATATAACTTTGATTGGATAGTAGATACCCTATATTGGTAGGCTGACTTCTGCATGCAGTGCTTCCTAGTAACAGGTTTATAATTGTTCCTTTGCTAACAGGACTGACCAGTTCTGGAGAAAGAAGCCCAGCAAAGTTCCAGTCTTCTCAGGATTACGAGTGCAGTAAATCAAGCCCATACAGGCCATTGGATGGAAGTCCACAGACTCAAAAAAATTGCTTTGTTGTGCAGATATATTTAATAAATGAGGATCGCATTGCCACCCGAAGCCCTTATAATGAGGTCGGTTCTAAACGTCCCATGCTCAATAATGGGGATGGATTTAACATATTCGCTTCGCTTTTTAACCACTCTCGTGGATGGATATAGATGGTTATAGTTTAAACTTTCAAGGAGTGCTTGATTCAACAGATACAAATTTTTTTGTGTTTTTCAATTTACATAGTACCAACTTCTTGTATTTGGCACGTGTAAAGTTTTAACACATTTCATACTTTTGATTGATTGTGCAGAGAATAAAGGAAGCTTGCCAATCTGTGGCAGGGAGGCTCTGGAATGCAGAAGAGAAGTAAGAACTTAAAATCTTTTGTTAGAGAATCAATTATAATCTAGTCAATTGCATTTTGTTTTGTCAATGAGTGAGGGTAAGCTCTTAAATGGAATCATCGAGAACTAAGGCATTGAAATATTCATTGCTGTTTGGCATATTTGGCCATAAAAGAAAAGAAATATGGTAGTTTATAAGCACTTCATTAGATCTACCATCCTTACTAAAGCTTTCTATAACATCAGCATTCCAAAAAAAGTTAATTGTTCGCTGATAACTACATACCCTACAATTCATTATTTTGTTGTTGTCTATGATATTAAGTAAATTTAAATCACAAAGATGCATCTCTGATGTGTTTGTCTCCTTGGCCCCAAAACCGTGGTTCAATCTTCATACTATGAAATTCATAGTGGGTAAGAGTCTGCCTTCTGCTGCTTCCCATATGCATAGATGTTGTTAGGTCATTCTCCTAGTGGCATCTGGTTTGAGATCTTTCCTGGACACCGGGTCAAATTTGTCAGGTTGCATCAGATCCCTTTGATCATTTTTCACTTTTCAGGTCCATGTCTCTCAGTCTCTGCCAGCTGCCAGCAAAGCAAACTTCTCCTCAGTCATCCTTCACCCCTGTGTTAACCGATTAGTCTGTCACTGTTTTACCTGCATATCATATGTGATGAAATCCAAGGCTCTGGAAGTCATTTTTCAGAGGTATTATCCTATTTTATTTTGTTAACAGTAACTTCTAGATTGTATTATCAAATTCTGAGTTGGTCATACAGTATGATTACAGAATAGTGTTTACAGAGCCAGATTTTCATTAACCTTCCTACAGATGGCCTGCTTTTAATATGTTCTCCTAACTAGGACAACCAAAATTCCATGGATGTCTGTAAGTAAATTCTCTGTAAAAAACATCTCTATACTTGCAACATTTTACTTTCATATCGGTTTATTAAGCTACATGCTACCCGATAAAACTTTGTCTGTGTCAAGAATTACCAAGGGAGCTGTGATATTCAAAGGACTGCGAAAAAGAGCTCATAAGGTCAGTTCACTTTTGGTTCACGAAGGTCTGCCATCCCAGGGGCCATGAGAAGAATGCTGCTTCCGAAATCTCGAGGTCTATGTGGGGTTCTCTTACTGGCTCGGTCGGGTCAGCGCAGAAAAGCATTCTACCCCACTCAATGCAGGGACTTGCTGCCTCACAGCTTCCCTTGTTAATTAATAATTGAATTTCGAAAAGAATTTGAAAGAATTTATATCTTATATATGTTTGCACGAATTGAATTGATAACATCTTGAAAATTATTACTCAATCACAAGATTAATTAAATGGCGATTATAAGAAATATATTTTAAACATGTAACTAATATTATTATTTTGATTTGGAAATTGAGATATTTTATGTAATGATGTTTGTTTATATTATAAAATTATTTTAATTAAATTGGAAAATATTTATTGTTTAGTTATTTTTGAGTTTTATGAAAGTAAATATTGTATAATAATTTTGAAATTAAAATTTAATGGGTTTGAAAATGATGTTTAGATTGAAATTTGAATGATTATTTATATATATAATGTTGATAATTATGATTATAATTAGTGAAGTTAATTTAGATTTATTTGGTATTAATATTGTAAAATTATTTTAATATTAAAATATTATATACACACATGATTGGTTAAGTTTCAATTATTAAAGTGCATTTGCTATTAAGAGGTTAGAGGTTTAATTCTCTTTGACACTCTTGGGGTAAAGCTTTATGATTGAGCCAAGAGGAAGTGACTCATTTTGGTGGATCTGCTTGGTACAAATTTTTGTGGACATACGATCAACAATATAGAGGTCCATGAACCTCATAGAAAAAAAATATGATTTTTAAGAAAAGTGAATTTTGTTTTCCTTGGTACAAATATTCATGGACATAGTGATCAACAATGTGGAGGTCCATGAACCTCATAGAAAAAAAGTATGATTTTTAAGAAAAGTGAATTTTGTTTTCCAACTTTTTATTAATATATTTTTTCCATAATTTTTAAAGAAATTTCCCTACCAATTCTTTCAATACACTCTTGAAATTTCTTTTTTATTTTAATTTAGTGTTTTAATGTGTCATTTGTGAAAATTTAGTATTCCTTTAATCCAATATTTCAATATTAAAGTCTTGAGAATTCATGTTTATTTAATTGTTATTGATACTCTTTGAATTAATTATAAACTAGCCTAGATCCATCTTAACTTTGGATCCAACAAATGCCAAGAGGAATCAAATATATCAAGGTGAAAATCTCTTTTTTGAGTGCAAAACTTGAGGAAAGGTTTGCACCTCGATATATTTAAATCCTCTCGGTTCTTGATAGATCTGGAGTTAAGATGGATCTAGGCTAGCATAAAAAATACTTATAAAACAAAATAACATTTATTTTGATATGAAAATTTTTCATGATGTATGACGATATGATGAAATATTAGTCCTATATGCATATACATAACTCTTTTGTCTATATTGTGTTTCCTTTGACCTTTATTGAATATTCCTTACCTGTTTCTCCATTTATTTAATCAATTATGGCCCTACAATTATTCTGTCCTCCAACCTTCCCAACATAGCAGTGTCTTGTATGGTCTCTCCTATAGAGCTTGATAAGGAGGAACCCCAATTGAGCTATGGTGACTATTATTGTAGGCAAACTCGACCAATGATAGATACTTCTCCCCTTGAGTTATGCTATTCATAACATATATACTAGGCATGTCTTCCTTAACTTGATTTACTCTTTTAGTCTTCCCATCTATTTTTAGATGATATGTAGTGCTCAAGTTCAATTGAGTCCCCAATGTTGATTGCAAACTTATCCAAATCATAAATGTAAAGTGAGAGTCTCTATAGGAAATTATTTTTGTGGGTAACCCATGTAGTCGAATCACTTCACTTATAACATTATATGTGTCTATCATTGGGATCAAATGGGCACTTTTGATCAACTTATCAACTACAACCAATATGGATTTGTGCCTTTATGAAGTTAGCAGAAAACCCACAGATAAATGACATTTCTTTTAGATATAGGAACGCCATGCATTTGTAGGGGTCTTGTTGGATGGTGATGGTTAGCCTCCACTCACTAACATTTAAGACAATTGGCAATAAACTAGACCACATCACTCTTCATGCCTATCCAAAAGAAATGTTTATTCATGAATGCATACATCTTCTTCATGTTAGGATGCACATAATAAAGTGCTCTATGTGTTTCCTTAAGGATGGTTATTCTTATACTTCCTTTCTGAGGGATGTACATTCTTCCTTGAAATCTCAATAATCCATTTGGTTCAAGGGAATAACCCTTAAACCTTGGTCTTATATAGTTTCCACTCTAGCGTGTTGACACATTAAATGAATTTCCAGCCTAAAAGTGGCTTCCTAAGGAAAATTAATAAAATAATAGGAAAATAATAAAATAAGAGTTATGAATTTTGGAGGTAAAGGAAGACAACTATTTTTTTTAAAAATGTATTTTTGGCTTATCTCCTTATAGATTTACTCAAATTTCAAGTGTAGACATACGTTGGATGCATAATTAAATATTTCATCCACTAGTACCCATTATGCATATTTTTGAGAAGACTCACATTGATAAAAAATGAAGATACATTATATATATATATATATATATATATATATATATATATATATATATATATATATATTTATTTATTTATTTATTTTCCCTCCAAAATATTTACATGTACCTCTTTTTAAATTTAAAGGATTTTGATTGGTTTACGTATTATGTAAGTAAAAATTTCATGGGCACCTTTAGGACAAAAATTCCTCTAATGGTAACATTTAGATACCAAATATCTTCAAAGAGTATCTAACACACACTCCCTCAAATTGACCCCCAAGGGTACCAGGGAGAACATTTTGGATCTACTTAGTGAATCAAATATCATATCCTCTTTTACCTTGATGTACAAAATCCTACAATAATATTCATTCACAAACTCACTCCATTGTCTCTATCTAACATTAATATCCCTCTAAGTGAAGAGATTCTTCATGCTCCAATGATTAGTCTTCAACGCAACACTTCTCTTGACAAGGTAATGTCTCCAAATTTTCAAAGCTACCATCATTGCTACTGATTCTACATCATGGGTAGTGTACAACTCTTCATGTTTCTTCAATTTCCTAGTTGCATAAGCTATTACTCCCCTTTCTTGCAATAACACAACTCCTAATCCTTGTTTTAAAACATATTTTGAAACAATGAAGTCCTTCTCCATGTCAGTCACCTGAAGGATTAGTGGATTAAATATTAATCTCTTCAGTTTGATTAATGCAGTGTTGGATTAATCTATCCATTCATATATAACCCCCTTAAATCGTAATGTCAGGGAAAATTTTAAGAACCCCCTCTAAATTTATAAATATAATAAATGGGCGAATCTCCATGGTATATAGGAAAAATGGACGGCGATTTTATCAATAATATAATATGTATATATAATTTTTTGGCGAATCTCTCACCAGGCATGGCGAATATTTTACTCAATTATAAAATCTTGTAAGATCTTGGCGAGTCTTTCACTAAATAATTAAACTTTGTAAAGTCCTAGTGAATCTTAGCATAGGCTACATGCTTTTTAATTCCCCCATTTAAATAGGCTACATTCCAGGTGAATACCATGGGTCAATACCATGTGCCATTTTGGTGAATACCATGGGTCAATACCATGTGCCATTTTTATTTTTATTAATTCTAATATTAGGGTTAATAATGGTTTTTGCATGGTATTAATAACAATATAGTCCATGGTATTTTTCCCATAGTATTTTGGCCATAGGTTTCACCTAAATATAACCCATTTTTTGAGTGTTCCTAAATATAAGGTGACTTATGGAGTAAATATAAAAAAATGTTTTATTTGTTTACCATACCTCTCATTTATTTATATTTTTATTAATTTACCATACCTCTTTTACAAATATGGTATTTGGCCCATAGGATTCACTTTAATAAAACCTCTTTCTTGAGCCTTCATAACTAGAACGAGGGTTATGGACTAAATATAAAAAGAGGTTTTATTTATTTACGATACGTCTAGTTTATTTATATTTTTATTTATTTACTATACCTTTTGAGTAGAGTATAAAAAGACGTTTTATTTATTTACCATACCTCCACTTTACTTATATTTTTATTTGTTTACACCCTTACATGTATATAAGGTGACTTATGGAGTAAATATAAAAAAATGTTTTATTTATTTACCATACCTCTCATTTATTTATATTTTTATTAATTTACCATACCTCTTTTATAAATATGGTATTTGGCCCATAGGATTCACTTAAATAAAACCTATTCTTGAAAATGGGGGAATGGATTCACTTAAATAAAACCTATTCTTGAAAATGGGCGAATGGAAGGTTGTAAGTCCTAATTTCAAGGGCTAAATTTACCTTTTTTACCCTCTCCCTTAAAATAAGGTGGGCTATTTGAGGTGATTTGTAAAATGTACTATGATACAAAATATTCGCCCACTAAAAATTTAAAACCCCTTAATTTCGCCAAAGGGCGAACATTCGCCCCTAAAATTATCCTTGCATAATGTGGTGATGGGTTTCACAATATTTGAAAACCCTTCCATGAATCTCCAATAATAACCTTCTAGCTCCATGAAGCTACACACCATTGTTGGCCAATCCATTATGGCCTTCACTTTTTTCGGGTCAATTAAAATCCATTCTCCTAAGATGATGTTCCCAAGGTAATGGATTTTCTTTTGAATGGAGCATTTTAATAGTTTTCCATACAACTTGTTTTTCCCTAAAAGCACATCAACACAATTGTAAGTTCTCTTCATGCTCCTTTTCATTCTTGGAATACATGAGAATATTGTCTAGAAGAACTTACAAAAAGTGGTCCAAATATTTTCGGAACATGCTATTCATGAGGCTCATGGAAACTAGTGGTGCATTGGTCAAACTAAATGACACTACTATGAAATCACAATGTCCAAACCAAGTTTGAAAGGTGGTTTTATGATATCTCCTTCCTTAACAGTTAACTAGTAGTATCCTGATTACAAATCAATTTTCAAGAAAACCATTTCTATCTTCATTCGATTGAAGAGATCATCTATTTTTGGTATTGGATACCTATTTTTTTATCGTGGCTCAATTAAATTCCTTGTAATATATGCATAATATTAAGGAACCATATTTGTTCTTGACAAACTTTCACTTATGCAACCAAAGGCGAAATACTAGGTTTAAGAAGCCCCAAATCTAAAAACTCTTTTAACTGCATTTGTGACATATAGTTCTAGAGTTTTCATCCTATAGGGTGTCATGGATATTACATTTGTGCTAAGTTCTAGGTCAATTTTGAAATTGATCTCCCTCTTAGGGGGTTATCTTGGCAACTCTTTGGGGAAAACGTTCTTAGCTTTTGAAAGAACTAAGTGTCGATCTAGGGATTGTTCGTTCTAATCACTTGGAATCTTTACAAGTATCCTCTCCTAAGGAAATATTTTAACTTCATCATGGAGATGAATCGTAGAGAAACAACTCTCTCTACACCACAAATATCAATTGATCTACCTTCATCATCTAAAAAAATCAATCCATTTTTGAAAAAATCTACCAAAACTCAACAAGATTCTAACCAATGTATTCTTATGATTACATTATATGTCCCTAGTGTTATTGGGAAATCTAGTGTCTATGCAGAGCTGCTAGTCCCACTAAGGCTGGTAGCTACCTTAGAAATAAACAAACCAAAACCACTTTCGTTTTCCTTTATGAGAGGTAGATAAGAGGGGAAAGAAGGAGACCAACCTCTATCTTGCGCTTGGTTCCTTGCTTGATTCCTCTCCCTTTTGATAGATCTTTGCCACTCGCTTCCTCGTCTACCCAGCTTCAAAGAGCACCTGTAGAATCAAAGTAGCATAACACTATCCAAGAACATAGATCTACTATCATAAACAATATAGGACCAGATATATATTGACCACACAAATGCATATATCATCAATCATACAAGAATGTGGAGGAAAACTCAAATAGCTTTATTAATAATCAAGAATAGCAAAGAGGATTACAACCAATTGTTCTGACCCAACGTCATCCTCTCAGCAAGAAAGCCCTTCTTCACCTCATGAAAAGCTTAGATCACCCAACACTATGTTGTTACACCAAGAAACCAACAGCACTTCCTTACAAGATACAAAATTCCAACCTCAGGATCTCTGGGATGAGGGATCCATATATAGATGTGTGCAAGGGGGGTGAATCAGCTTTTGAGATTTGATTAGTGTCCTCTCTCTGATAGTTCTTGATTCCACTTGGAGATTGATGATCTCTTACTCATCCCTGGGCGAATGCAGAGAGGCAAGTGTCACAGGAGAAGTTTCTGGAAGATTCCATGATCCTCCACCTCACAGATTGACCCTGCCATTTGTCCACTCTCGCCCATCGCACCCCATAGAAGGGCTTTTCAGTATGCATCGCACCTCCCGTGTGCATTTAGGTGGGATGCAGCTCACTTTGACCATGGAGCAGGTGAGATGGTCCAATTTTGACCAGTTCTGAGTATTTTTTCATGGAGAACTTCTGGGAGATGATGTAATCAGTTGACCTTGTTCTTTTAGGGGTTGGAACAACACTTTTAGGGACTTAAGAGCCTTTTTTTTATGGAAATTTATGATTGGGGTTGCAGTGCCCAAAAATGTCTATAATAGTTGCCCCCTAAAGCATGAGGTCGTTAATATTTTTTTTGATGTCGGGTGAAATGCTTTATCATGAGGATCCGAAGTTTTTTCAAGCTGGAAGGCGACCTGTAATAAGATACAATACAATACATTATCTTCGTAATATTTTCATGATCTAGCTGAGGCGGGCATTCCCATGCTCAGCTTTATAAATTCATTTTCATGTACATAAGACAAACAATCGTCTGTGTGCAGACTGATGATTCTGGTAGAGCCATCATCCCTTGGGTTGGATGATTATCTGTGCAGCAATGATGTACATTTGATGTCTTTATTTTCCTGAATATATATCGCAGCTCGGATGGATGAAACTAGATCCGAGGTCTTCAATCTCGTTCGATCTTCACTCAAAGTACAAGTCGATCCATGTGAGAGATGTTCTAGAGTCGAACATGGAAAGACATCGCCTGATTACCAGCCAATGATGTAAGCTGTTAACAGGTGCGAGAGGAATCACTGATAATGATGATGACCCTCAAGGTACTACATTACAATTCATGTGGTGTGAATAAAGGGACTTGGCGTCGAACACCACGCAAAATCTTTCGGTCGAAGGCCATTGATGTAAACCTGTCATCGGAAGTCAGAAACTTGCCATTGAGGCATGCAAGCTTCAAAGTACTGAAAGGGTTGTTCCTAGATCGACTTCTTGGATAATGAGCTGATGTCGACAAGAAGCGATCCGTCATAGGAGGGCCTTAGTGAATACCACATCAACGACACAGAACGAAGCAAATGATTTTAATGGAGGTGAAAATGATCTGATGACATAAGATTCAGGGTGGCAGTCATGAAAGAATGGAGCGTAAATGTATTGCAGTGGATGAGACACAGGTGAATTCTCTGAGCGACTTCTCTTGAGCATATTGGTGACACTGACATGATGGATTGGTAGCGTTAACTCCAAATATGGCTGGTGTGACGAACCAATGGTGATATGACCAGTGAATGGAACAACCCAACCCGACTTGGATGCGGAGTGAAAGTGTCATGTTCAAGAGCGACTTGCTACCAATAACATATGCTTGTTCTATAATTTGCCCTTCGGGCAAACCCATCGCTATGTTTTAGCGAGCCTAGCGATGGGTTTAACGACAAAGATAACTCGGTCCTTTTCAATTTTAGAGAGTCTGAAAAAGGGACGTAAAGAAAACTCCAATAATCCTTTTTCGTCATATAATCCCTTGAGTCCGAAAAAGTATAAAACAATACAAAAAGGATGAATTTTTGGTATTTTTAACGAGCCGAACAAAACAAGCGCTCGATATTTTTATGTAATAATCCCTCAGGTCCAAAAATATTAAAATATAAAGGAGGGATAGCTCTTCCGGTCACTTTAAAGAGCTGGAGAGGCCAATCGCTCGGCAATCTTTTCATATTTTACGAGTCAGCTGAAAAGAGCTTAAAGGAGACTCGTTTTTTGAGGAACGAGTGATAAATTTGGGTAGCAGCTGATTCCAGGTAAGGTTTGGAATTTTCCAATCACGGCAGTGTCACAAGGATGGCTAACAGGATCACTCTTCGTAGCTGTTCCTCAAAAAGGGTAAACAATCAAATGGAGGTGAATGATCGGCCAAAATAGAGTGGAGGTGATGATGAGAACACGACCAAGGCTTCAAAGGTTGATGACAATACATTCACGATGGTTATTTATCGGAAATTGTTTCATTTTTTAATGAGCTTAAACTCTGGGAGAACATTTCCTCATTGCTTATGTTTATTTTTTAACGAGCTTGAATTCCGCATTAAAACTACTCGATCGAGTCGTATGATAAGGATGTCTCATTTAAAAATGGCATTTTTTCAAAGCTTTGCCCCGCATGCTTTCTTTATGCAAGTTAGGAAACAACCAATCCTACGAGTTTAAAGGGTTAGAGGACCTACAAATTTAAAAAATAAATGGTCTCTCTTCGCTTGCATGCCCCCAGGTATAGTGAAGTAGAGTTTCCAGGTTACCCCTCAATTTGCAGATAAAACATTTGTTTTATCGGGAAAGGCCTACCTTTTAACAGAGGTATCTTATTCTGGTCTAACCCCATTTTTCTAAATGGACGGGTGTGTCAACTAGTCATATATCCTTCGTGGAAACCTACTCTATGCCCAAGGTTTTCCTGCCGAAACAGACTAGGGTGCATACCCCCTGGGTTTCAGTCATGTCCTCATGAATCACTCGCGCTCATCAGGTGGATGGACTGGGGATTGATGAGACATTCTTTGCATGAAAAGACCATTCAAGGATGGTATTTGACTATTTGCGATGTGTGAACTGGGGAATGAAAGCTGGTCTACGAGCTTGACCACTCTTCCTTCATGCGGAAAACACATTACTTTAAAGAGTGAGGAGACAATGGATCCCATGCAATAAACATAGTCACGTCCAAGGAGTAGATTATAATCTAGAGGTCCTTGGAGTACCATTACGTTCATGTGAACGGTTTTCTTTCTTAATGTTATCGGCACACTGGGAAGGATCCCTAACAATCGACTGGTTCATTTGTCAAAGCCTATTAGATTTCTCATTTCAGGCAAAAGCGATGGCGAACCAAGCGCTTTGTAAGCAGTTGAGGAAGGACACTCACATAAGCCCCTTCATCTATGATGGTACCGGCCATGACCATTCTATATATTTGAGCAATGATTCGAAATGGCACACCAGCCGGTAAGAGGGGTCTGCCTAGTAGATTCCAATCGAAGGAAACAACTAGGTTGCTTAGAGGTGGGACCAAATAGACGGCCGGATATGACTCTGATGAAGTTCCTTCCTGCGGTAAAGGAACAGGTAGATTGCCCCCATGTTCATCGGAGTCTGTGCTTACGAAGAGAATTTGGACGGTGTCGTTCTTGTTCTCTCCGGTGACTGTATCATTTGAAGATGGATCCTCTGAAGGCAAGATCAGGTCAACTGCCGCCTATACCTTTTGAATTTCGTCTGGTGTGGATTCAGATGGTTTATCTTCAATGATAGATGCTTCGGCCGACCACAATGGCGTGTCAGCCGGATTTTCAACGAGTGACAGACTCGGCAAGAGCTTCTTATATCCAGGAGGAAGTCGTAACGGTGAAACCGGACGGTCGTACAAAACTCTTTTAGCCTCGTCTAAGAAGGGACAACGGTGGACGGCTTGATCACCTTCACATAGTTTACAAGGAAATTTACATTTTCCTTTTTGTCCAGGGGCTTCACTTTCACTAGTCGACAGTGTATTTTCAACATGATCATCAGAGGTTGATGACACCAGATTGTGCAAACGAGGAGACCAGTCCCTTAAGATACGAGGGATGCAAGGACAATCTCGATGATAGTGGTCTCCTTTGCAAATTACACATGGCGATTTAGGCCTGGACGGTGCAGTGTGTGGATTTTTGCGAGACAATGCCTAGTCACCCCTTTTCGCCTTTGGCTCCTTCTTCTTCTTCTCAGTTACTTGATTTTTGGCTTTATCAGCTTGATCAAGAGAAGAGGAACGAGGAGAGGGAGAACTGGACGAAGTAGAAGGTTGGGGGGTAACTTTGGTATCGTTTAGTTGCTGACTTGATTGTTCAGGAATCACGGTGTTCTGAATGACAAAGGTCGAGAAGAGCCATACAAGCAAGCCGATTGTCAATCCTGGAAGTGACAATGTGGCCATATGGGGTGCACCAACATCTCCCCAAGAGGAGAAAGGACTAGGATTTCCTCCAAGGGGAAATCCTTGGTTGGTGGAATCCATTTTTCTCAACCTAAGACGAATGTAGGAAAGATGATGTTTATTTTGATTAAAATAAATTTTAGACGCTTTGACACAACTTGTTTTTTCAATTTTTAAGAGTTGAGAAAAAGCAAAATATGACTCTAGTTGCCTTCGATTTTTAATGAGCCTGAAGTGACAAGTGCTTAGATGGACCTTCTCCTTTAAGGAGTCTGAAAAGGAACGAAAGAGACTACTCTGGAAATCTAGACAGAGGAATTACCAAACCAATTGCAAAACTGCAGAATACTTTTTATGGTACGGCAGTCAATCTTCCCGAATGCTGTGTTCAGTGCATTGCAATCGATAGGGTGGCGGAAACGGTTTCCTATGGATAAAAGATAAAGCCTATTGTGGTCTCCCAATATATACTCGACGGTACGTGGGAGAAAAAGTCCGTACTGGCACTTATCGTCTCAAAGTGGAGGAATCACCCAACCAGCGATGAAAACAATAGTTACCAGGCTTTACAACACCGGAATACATCTCTAGCCTAGACTTCTAAATGTTGTGCGTTAGGTTCCAAAGCGTTTTTAGATTCATTAAATTTATTTTACAGTTGATCTTGCTTAAGAAATTTTCCTTTCAGGTTCACTGTGTGATGTAGATATACAATTTCCTAAAATGCAATCTAAGATGATAAACAATCGTTTAATCTTCTTTTTGCAATGAAAATCCTAGCTACTAAGGAAAGAGAGATGATATTCTTTCAACATAGAGCAGAGAGCACACACTATATGCACTGTCCTAAATCAAACCAAAAAATAGTCTAAATGCAAATGCACATGCATGTATTTGTTTTCAGCCTTCTTAATGTGTGAATGATAAAAAGAAAGCTAAGCGCAAATCTGAATTGTTTTTGAAAGTGACATTACTAACAAGTTTATTTTCAAGACAAAATGAAGACAATGACGACACTTTGCGCTTTGGAATTGAAAACTTGATTTCAACACTTGAAAAACTACTAATTCAAATCAAATACAAGAGTAACAATGTAATCGACTATCAAGAACAATCAGATTCTCTTATATGACTGAAAATGACACTTGCGACACTTCCAAACCAAGAAACGACAGTTCAATTACGCTACTTCTTTGTAAAAGAGAACCGAAAATGGCTCAAAATACATAAAAACATTTACAGTTCTTTGCACAATGGAGGTGGAATAATGGTAAGGAAGGGGGTTCCAACAGATGTGTACTAACTACAGACAACAAAACCCCTGAATAGAGCTAAAAGGAGTGAACACAGAAACCAAAATATAAGAGCATAAGAGGTCTTATCTGATCAGCACACTTGTAACACAAGGAAAGTGAGATGCAGCACACCTAATACACACGGGAAGTGTGATGCATCCAGTTTCCAAAGAAGAGACAGTGCAATGGTCCAGGGATGAGACTTCAACTGGGTTCCGGGTCACAGTTTGCAGCTCAGTTCAGGGATTTAGGCCGAGTAAGTGGTAATCAGTAAATAAATCACAGGGGTAGCTCTAAAGAGGTTACTAGAGCCACCACAAGGGCAATTAGAGAGCTTGTAAATCGATTGTTCAGTTCATAAACAAAACCCGGAGATAGACTGAAGCAGCATTGATCTACTTTGCACTTGCATAGCAAATGCAGTTCGAAGGCTAGCTGGCTTGACTTCAGGCTCCGTCTGTAAGTTTATAAAGCAAACAAATATAGACAAACAAACAATCTATTCGCTCCCCAGTGGAGTCACCATTTTGTTATCGGGAAATCTAGTGTCTATGCAGAGCTGCTAGTCCCACTAAGGCTGGTAGCTACCTTAGAAATAAACAAACCAAAACCACTTTCATTTTCCTTTATGAGAGGTAGATAGGAGGGGAAAGAAGGAGACCAACCTCTGCCTTGCGCTTGGTTCCTTGCTTGATTCCTCTCCCTTCTGATAGATCTTTGCCACTCGCTTCCTTGTCTACCCAGCTTCAAAGAGCACCTGTAGAATCAAAGCAGCATAACACTATCCAAGAACATAGATCTACTATCATAAACAATATAGGACCAGATATATATTGACCACACAAATGCATATATCATCAATCATACAAGAATGTGGAGGAAAACTCAAATGGCTTTATTAATAATCAAGAATAGCAAAGAGGATTACAACCAATTGTTCTGACCCAGTGTTATCCTCTCAGCAAGAAAGCCCTTATTCACCTCATGAAAAGCTTAGATCACCCAACACTATGATGTTACACCAAGAAACCAGCAGCACTTCCTTACAAGATACAAAATTCCAGTCTCTGGATCTTTGGGATGAGGGATCCATATATAGATGTTTGCAAGGGGGGTGAGTCAGCTTTTGAGATTTGATTAGTGTCCTCTCTCTGATAGTTCTTGATTCCACTTGGAGATTGATGATCTCTTACTCATCCCTGGGCGAATGCAGAGAGGCAAGTGTCATAGGAGAAGTTTCTGGAAGATTCCATTATCCTCCACCTCATAGATTGACCCTGCCATTTGTCCACTCTCGCCCATCGCACCCCATAGAAGGGATTTTCAGTATGCATCGCACCTCCCATGTGCATTTAGGTGGGATGCAACACACTTTGACCATCGAGCAGGTGAAATGGTCCAATTTTGACCAGTTCTGAGTAGTTTTTCATGGGGAACTTCTGGGAGATGATGTAATCAGTTGACCTTGTTCTTTTAGGGGTTGGAACAACACTTTTAGGGACTTAAGAGCCTTTGTTTTATGGACATTTATGATTGGGGTTGCAGTGCCCAAAAATGTCTATAACACCTAGCGAAATGACATATGCATTCAAATTACTTGTACAATCTCTGATGTTTGCTCGATATTGGTCAACAATACACCCTACTACTTGTTTTAACCTAGAAGGCATTTCGACTTGTTTAAAGTCATTATGATCATGTTAGGTCCCTATAATACTAGTGTATTCCCTTATTATTATTGTCATAGTAGCCCATTATTGTTATTGTTGTGCCCATTTTGTCCCCATATTGTTATTAGTGTGCCCCATAGAAGCCCACTATTGTTATTGTTGTGCCCTTACATTACTATTGTTATGTCGGCTTTGAATATATTGTGACCCCTAAGACTCCTATATATAGAAAGTAGGTCTTGTCATTTGTATAATCCAAGAATTTTTAATTTGTGTAATGTAAAGGAGGTTTCCCCCTTGAAGAGGCTGGTTTTTAAGTCATTGTTCTATTTTTTCTTCCATTTTGTGAGCTGGTTGCATAACAATTGGTATCAGAGGTTTGGATTCTAGGGTTTCACTGCTTCAAACAGGTCATCATGGAATTTTTGCTATAAGTTTTTTTATACGAAGTTTCTGAAGATGAAATTAAAACCCATTTGAACCGAAATCTTGGTGAACCTTAGGTACAAATTTAAGATCTTCTCCCACTATATTTTCAGGTATATGATCCAAGGAAGTTAGGGTTTTTGCAGGCTCTCGAATTATATCTCAAACAGGTGACCTGGGTAAAATCGTCATAAATTTCTCTCTAAGCATAAGATTTAAATTTTGTAAAAATGTAAAGAAAGAGGATGGAGTGTAGTTTTTTGTGTATTGGTTTCAGGTTCGAAGGTCAAAAAAATGACACGTGGAACTTCGTAGAAGTGCTCTCTACTGAACCAGTCTATAATCAGGTCATCGTGGGAGATTTGGAATAACTCTTTCTTGAAGAATCCAATCTTATTAAGACTTGCGGGGTTGGAACGAGGACTCAAAGGGATACCACAAGACGAAATTTCAGACCTTGAAGATTTGAAATTACAGAGATACAACAGATTCAATATCGAGCTCCTATAAAGCCAAAAAAGATGTGTATTCTTTTTAAAATTTTGCATAAGTTTGGTTCTAAAAATTAGTTTGAAGGAATTCAAAGGACATAGTGAAGCATAATTATCATTAATTCATGCCCCAAAGAAAGAAAATGGAAACACCTATTAAGAAATCTGAAAGCTCTAGCATGATTCATGAAGAAGAGGAAGAAATGCAACATGATATATCAAAATTACGAGACCAAGTGCAACAAATTTCACTCTCACAAAAAGTAACAGAAGCTAAGATGGATGGTTTAGAATTAAACATTAAAGATTTGAAGAAAGACATGGAAGGTTTGAAAGGAGGTTTGGAAAAGTTTCTACAAAAAATGCTTCCTAATGGCGAAAAGGTAGTAGAGGAAACTCATGATGAGAAAAAAAGAAATGTTAGTCATGATTTCATAGAGTCTAACATTGGATTGAAGACCAAACATGTTCCAAAGATCGATATAAGGAAGTTTGATGGCAAGGATCCTGTAACATGGATACTATAGATGGAGCAATATTTCGATCTCCATAATGTGCAAATCACACAAAAGGTACACATTGCAACTTTATATTTGGAATCCAATCAATTTGTATGGTATCGATGGCTTTTCTCTCGTTAACAAATTGTCACTTGGGAAATTTTTACGAAAGAAATGATAGCACATTATGAGGATACAAAAAGAAACACCTTTTTTAGCCATTTGATAAATCTCAAACGAAAAGGTTCAATGGTGGAGCACATTGAGGGCTTCCAAAAATTGAATATAAGGGTAAAAGATATTCTAGAGGAGCATATGATTGATGTGTTCATAGGCACATTAAAGGATAACATCCAACATGAGGTCCACCTTTGGGAACTTGGTTCATTGGAGAAGGCATTCAGGTTGGAAAGAAAAATTGAAAGCAAAATTATGGCAACAAGGAAGCTTACCAATCACAACTATAAATGTTGGCATTATGACATGGGTTCGGCACTATGACACAGGTGTTGTCCTTGATGGCAACTCACTCAAATGACAGATCACAGTTCAGGCTCTTAGAATGAAGGAAAAAGAGATATACGTAGGTTCCACTTAACAAAGTTACGTATACACGCGGGACAACCAATCAAAAGGCGCGTATGCTTATGCACGCACTTTCATGCAAGGAAAAGCACGTACATGTGGGAAAACTTGTTTTTTAGTCCATAGTATTTAGTCCTTGGTATTTGGACCTATGGTTTTGGACCATGGTATCTCGTCTGAAGTGTTGAACCCAAGTATTTGGACCCAGGTATTGGTTATAAGTTTTTTTGGACCATGGTATTGAGTAAGGCATAAGACTATAAAAGGGGAAGGAGATCATTAGGCAAAGGCACTCAAGTATTGAATATCTGATGAAGAGCAAGATCTAAAATACTGGTCATTAGGCTAGGATGCATAGCTGGATCTAAATCAAGGAGGAACCAGAGCGCTAGAAGAAGGAGAAGTTCTATTGATGGGTCAAGATATCAAGGCTTGAAGAGAAGTATATTTGTGTGATTCTGATCTATTATATTTGGCGCATGACTTCATCTATAAATCTGATAATTTGGGTATAACTGATGTCTGAATAATTGAAAAGGGTAAATTATCTTTTATAGATCTGTACACAGGTTCGGCATAGCAGAGGCACGTATGCACGCTGGTTCAGTAATTCAAAACAACGTATATGCAGGTTTGCCTTAATACAGTAGCGTATGCATGCAGGTTCCACATATTGAAGTAGTGTACATATCATAAAACATGTTTTTGCTACTTCTGTTTATTGTTGCAGTGTTCTGGGTTCATGATTGGTGTCTGGTTACTGTTACTATATTCTGGCTATAGCATTCAGAAAAGTAATGTTTTTGGTTGGTGCAAAGGAGATTGGTTGATGAAGATATATTTGATGTTTGATTGATGTTATTGATGGATCCAGTCTGAAAATTTATGAAACGTGGGCCTTGGAAGAAAAGAGAAGGTTGTAGCCTTCAGTAGGTCAGCACCTACATACTAGTACATCAGCTAGTACAAAATCTAGGGGGTTGTAGCTCCCTTCCAGAAGAGGCTGGAGAATGAGAGAAGGTTGGAGCCTTCTGCAGGTAGAAGCCTGCGTACTGGTATAAGACTGCACCAGTACAGAAATATTGTAAAAATAAGTTTCTTATTAAAGGAAGATAGAGACGAATTGCAGCAGGTGGTTTTCACCCACATTGGGTTTCCACCTTATATCTTGTGTTCATGTGCGTGATTTCCTATACTATTTACTGCACTTGATTACTGTTTTATGGTTCTGATACACAGATTAAGACCAGCCAACTAAATTAGAGGTCTGCAAGGTATACGTGGTTTTATCTAAACACAATTACGTATATACACAGGTTTAATTAATAGAAGTAGCGTATATCAACTTGTTTATGGAAATGAAAAATTGTTAAATTGCTAATACTGATTCACCCACACCCCCCCTCTCAGTATTATTTCCAACAATTGGTATTGAAGCAGGTCCTTCAGAAGAAGCTTGATCGCTTGAAGGAAGATATATCATCATGAGAAACTACGAAAGGGAGGCATCCATAAGGCCACCAATATTTGATGGGAGAAACTTCGTCTATTGGAAGGTAAGAAGCACAACTTATCTTCAATCTCTTGGTGCAGAAGTTTGGGATATCATGGAAGGAGGATAGGCATTCCCATCAACAACTCCTATAGATACACTTGGTAAAAAGCAGTATGAAACAAATGCAAAGGCTGTCAATACTCTATTGGGGAGTCTATCTCAATGAGAATTCGTCAAGGTTATGCAGCTCAAAACCGCCAAAGAAATATGGGACAAGATCATTCTAAGCTATGAAGGAGACGACCAGGTAAAATGTGCAAAACTACAATATCTCAGAATTCAATATGAAACTCTTAGAATGCACAATGATGAAAGTGTGGCTAATTGTTAATTGCATGAAAAACTTGGGTGAAGAGATAAAAGAAGTTACTTTAGTTGAAAAGGTTTTAAGATCTTTGTCTTCTAAGTTTTAATCAAAAGTTTCTGCCATAGAAGAAAAGAATAATCTTCAGAGTATTACCATGTCACACCTGCACAAAATCCTAACTGCTTTCGAAATGAGAACAGGGGGTCCATTAGACATTAGAGAAGCCACATTCAAAACTTAAAAAGGAGAATACAATGAGTCAAGACATACGTAAGAAGGAGAGGAAGAATCAAACTTTGTCAAGAACCTTCAACAGGGTTCAGGAAGATTCAGAGGTAAGCTACCTTTCAAATGCTTTGTTTGTGGGAGAGTCGGAAACTACGCAGTCAAATGTCCTCATAAAGGTAAGCTTGATAAAGGTAAGGAACTAGTTAAATGGAACAAAAAACAAAATGTAAGTAGGAAGAGCTACTATACACATGAAGACAGCGATGGACTTTCAAATAGTGATGAAGATGAACATGGTAATGATTATAGAATTTTGATGGCTTTTGAAGATGCTGATTTATTGGATGCTATAGATGAAGATGATCTCTATGAAGAAATTTCTAAACTTAAAATTTGTTTAGAAGAAAAGAGTATGATCATAGATACTCTGACATTCCAACTTGCTGAAAGGGAAAAACACAATGAAAAGTTAGAATGTGAAATTGTGGGACTTAGAAAAGATATTGAGAAAACAAAAGCTCTTAATCTTAGATTTGCTAAAGGATCTGAAACTTTAGATGAGATTATCAAAGTGCAGTGTTCTCCTCTAATCAAGACAGGTCTTGGATATACTGAAGAAGCATCTCAAGCACATAAGCCATCCACTTCCAAAAGTTATCTTGTTGCAGCAAGGAGAAGTGAACAGGTTGACAATCGTCAGCAAAGGCTTAAAGAGAATCACCAGGTAAATCAAGGTCAATCTACTTCAAGGATGAACAGAAGTTACAACCAACCGCAGGTAAATCATTCTCAATTTGCCTCAAGAATGAATGTCAATGGAAACTACAATCACCTGGTTGGTAGATTTGATAATCTCAGGAATTTCTTTAATGGCCAATGTTTTTATTGTCATAACTTTGGACACAAAGCTGCGCTTGTGTTGCCTACAAGATCATCATGACTAGAGAAGCACGAAATCAAAGTAGTGTGACTGGGATCGTGAAAAGGACCTACAATAACTTTTCTACTCTTGAGAATGAAACAAAATGCTCTATTTGTAACAACTTCGGTCATGAATATTCTGAATGTAGGAGTAAGTTTCAGCAAACATCTCAGAAGGAGCAAGCTTCATTGGGTCCCAAAACATGGAGAAAGAAAGAATCACAACCAAAAAGATGTGGTATAGCCTTGTATGCGGAAGGACCGGAAAATCAGTGGTACATCCATAGTGGATGCTCAAAACATATGACAGGTGATAAAGAAAAACTTCAGTCATATAGTGCCTTAGAAAAGGAAAGGAAGGTCTCATTTGGAAATGACACCCCTGCACTCATAAAAGGTAAAGGCTATGTCCTTTTGAAAGAAAAGGTCAAAGCTAGAAATGTTATGTATGTTGATGGCTTAAAACATAATCTATTGAATGTTAGTCAAATGTGTGATCAAGGAAATGAGGTAGTATTTTGATCAAATGGATGTATTGTTCGTGAGCTTGATACAAAAGAAACAATGATCAAAGGCATAAGAACTCCAAATAATTTATACATACTCAAGGGAGGACAACAACAATGATATTTAAGCAAAAATGATGAACATTGGCTATGGCACAGAAGATTGGGGCATCTAAGATTCTCTTAGATAAGGAAAGCATGCAAATCAGGTGGTTCATGATCTCCCTGACACCAGAATTCTAGACAATACGATATGAAAATCATGTCATTTTGGTAAGCAAACTAGAAATCATTTCCCTAAGAAGGAAGGATCAGCTACTAAGCCACTTGAACTTGTCCATACTGCTTTATGCGGTCCATCAAAGAAAAAGTCACCTCGAGGAGAAGAATATTTCATATTGTTCATTGACGACTTTTACAGAATGTGTTGGATAGGACTTCTGAAGCATAAAGACGAAGCTTTCAAAAAGTTAAAAACATTCAAAGCCTTGGTTGAAAATGAATTAGATCGCAGAATCAAATGCCTCAGGTTTGATCGAGGAGGGGAATTTACCTCAGATGAATTTTTTGACTTTTGTGAAGAACGTGGAATAAGAAGGGAATTCTCTACTGCAAGGTCTGCTCAGCGAAATGGAGTAGTGGAAAGGATGAACAGACTAGTTCAACAAATGGCTCATGCTATGCTTGATGAGTCTAGAACACCTGCAACCTTCTGGGGTGAAACTGCATTTGCTGCTGTTACTATTTTCAACAAAAAAAACATCCAGGTAAATAGCACTCAAACTCCTCATGAACTTTGGTATGGTAAGAATCCTATGGTAAAATACTTCAAAGTTTTTGGAAGAAAATGTTACATCAAAAGGACTGATGAAAATCTTGGCAAGTTTGAACCTAGAGCAGATGAAGGCCTTCTCCTTGGTTACTCTTCCCGAAGTAAAGGATATAAGTGCTACAATAAAAGACTTGGAAAAATTGTTGAAAGTATTGATGTGGTGGTTGATGAAGTAGGCGACAATCCAAAGCAGATAAAAACCGAAGATTTTGAAGATGAAGAGGACTACCCTTCAACTTCAAATCAGACTAATGATGAAGAAGAAACCTATGAAGAACAGATAAGGGTAGAAGAAAAGACTCCATCCAGGTACGTACAAAAGAATCATACAGAGACTCAAATTTTGGGGTAGAAAGAGGCAGGTGTTCAAACAAGAAGAACTATTACAGAAGCTTCAAGCTATCTAGCATTGCTCTCCTCCGTCGAACCACAAAATGTAAGTGAAGCATGCAAAGATGAATGTTGGGTCAAAGCCATGAATGAAGAACTTGAGCAAATTGAAAATAATAACACTTGGGAATTGGTTCCTAGACCTAATCTTAAGAATGTCATAGGTACCAAATGGATATTCAAAAACAAGCTAAATGAAAATGGAGATGTTTTTAGAAACAAGGCCAAACTTGTTTGTAAAGGGTATGCTCAACAAGAAGGTATAAACTTTGAAGAAAATTTTGCACCAGTTGCTAAACTTGAAGCCATAAGAATGTTCCTTGCTCTTTCTAGCTTTCAAAAGTTCAAAGTATATCAAATGGATGTGAAATCTGCCTTTCTAAATGGAGACTTAGAAGAAGAAGTGTATATTGAGCAACCAGATGGATTCATCCTTGGAAATAATCCAAAACTTGTATGCAGACTCAGAAAGGCTCTCTATGGTCTTAAACAAGCTCCAAGGGCTTGGCATTATCGTCTGGACAAATACGTCCATCAACAAGGTTTTTCAAAAGGATCAACAGATAACAATCTATATATAAAAATTGACAATGATTCATTGCTAATACTTGCTGTGTATGTTGATGATATCATCTTTGGTAGCAATGAAGAAGCCATGAGTCAAAACTTTGCCTTGGTGATGTAGAAAGAATTTGAAATGTCCCTCCTTGGTGAGCTCACATATTTTCTTGGTTTACAAGTCCAACAAAACAAAGATGGTATCTTTATATCACAAGTACCTCAAGCAGATCTTGAAGAAATATGGCATGGAAGTTTCGAAACTAGTATGTACCCCTATGGTAACAGGATGTAGCCTCAGTGAAAATGATGAATCAGTAGCAGTACATCAACCAACCTATAGATCCATGATTGGTAGTTTGATCCATCTAACAGGTACCTGACCAGACATCATGCATGCAGTGGGAATAGTTGGAAGATTTCAGGAAAATCCAAAAGAAGCACACCTTTTGATCTAGGTGGATGTTGGTGGCCACCCACCTATTCCATCTAGACCCCCACAACTGTCCCTTTCAGTTTTTCAGTTTCCTTAATTATAGCACAGTTTACTATTTTTAGCAGTTTTTCCGGTCCTAAACTTCCGGAGCCGTTTTGAGGCCCTAAACGACGTTTTTTGGGAAATCTACCGCTAGCGATTTTTCTATTAAATAATTGCCTTTTCTGTCGTAGTCCTCGGAGATATATTTCCAACGGGCTATCATGCGCATCAAACAGAGATAATATGACCAATTCGTGACCCCAGGAAGTTGATGTACCAACTTACCCAAAAACGGGGCCCACAATTTGGCGTTTCATCTTCTAGGGTTAGGTTTTGGAATGTGAAGGGTTTTCCATTGTTTCTCAACAATAAATAGGCCTTCGAGCCTCATTGTACCAAAGTTTAGAACAGTTCAGAGGCATGTATATGCCACATCTCTTCTCAGAGATAAGCTACCATCACCCTAGCTGGTTTATTTCTATTTCCGGTTGTAAGCATATTTCAGTATTTTCCATTAATGAAATGAAGTATTATTTCCGCTACATCTTTTTGTATATGGTTATCTCTGTAATTTGTTGTGTTCCTGTTTAAATCTGGATCACCTTCAGGCAGTTAAAAGAATGTTCAAATATCTTCAAGGAACACAAAACTATGGCTTATGGTATCCTAGAGATACAAATCTGACACTTCATGCATATACAGATGCAGATTGGGCAGGAAGCGTGGATGACAGAAAAAGCACTAGTGGTGGTGCATTTTTTATGGGTTCCAGATTAGTATCTTGGTTTAGCAAGAAATAAAGTTCAATTGCATTATCTACATCTGAAGCAGAATGTGTGGCTGCTGCATCTTGCTGAACACAACTCCTTTGGATGATGCAAAATTTGCAAGACTTTCAAATCACTTGTACTCCACCTATATCCATTTTATGTGATAATACAAGTGCAATCAGTATTTCAAAGAATCCAGTCATGCATTCAAAGACCAAGCACGTACCCATCAAATATCATTTTCTCCGAGAACAAGTTCTTGAATAAAAGGTCAAATTGGAGTATGTTCCCTCCAAGGAATAGGTTGTTGATATATTCACCAAACCACTACCCAGGAAGACATTTGAATACCTCAGCCAGAAGCTGGGAGTAGTTGATGCATCATATTGCTGTTGACACTTATCTGTTTCAGAGAAAAGTGGTTGTACGCGAGTTTCATGAAAAGCATCCACGTACATACCCCTGTTTCTGTGGATACAGTCGCTTATATGTTGGTTCGAAGACAAACAGTGGACTAGACTTAGGATGAAAAGAGTATGATATGGGTCTGATAGAGACCCACTGGCACAGGTTCAAGGGGAGCATATACTTCTAATAATGCATTGTTGGCAATATCTTAGAAGATCTTGGTGGAACAGTTGCAGAGGGAGATCATAGTTGCTAGTCTGGATGACAATTGACAGATGCTACTAATGATAGTTGTTGATGACTATCATAGTCTTGTCTTAGATATTTTAGTCTCTATGTCATGTATTTCTTTTATTATCAAGGTCATGTAACGGCCTATGTTGGTTTCCCCACTATGCCTGGGATGGGTGTATGTATGAGTCTTTGGTGATAGGAAGGTCATTTATGATGTATAGAGTCATGTTCTTTCTTGTAGAACATCTTTTTACAGACCTTGCCTAAAGTCAGGGGGGAACATGGACAGCACAGCAGAGCAAAGATTTTAGCATGTACTTAGGGGGAGCATAACCCTTTTCCCTTGATGACAAAGGGGGAGAATGACTTTGAGTGACTTGGGGTTGCCATCAAGTCCAAAGGGGGAGATTGTTGGCATTATGACACAGGTTTGGCACTATGACACAGGTGTTGTCCTTGATGGAAACTCACTCAGATGACAGATCACAGTTCAGGATATCAGACTGAAGGAAAAGGAGATATATGCAGGTTCCCTTAACAAAGTTACGTATACACGCGGGACAACCAATCAAAAGGCGCGTATGCATATGCACGCACTTTCATGCAAGGAAAAGCACGTACATGTGGGAAAACTTGTTTTTTAGTCCATAGTATTTAGTCCTTGGTATTTGGACCTATGGTTTTGGACCATGGTATCTCGTCTGAAGTGTTGAACCCAAGTATTTGGACCCAGGTATTGGTTATAAGTTTTTTTGGACCATGGTATTGAGTAAGGCATAAGACTATAAAAGGGGAAGGAGATCATTAGGCAAAGGCACTCAAGTATTGAATATCTGATGAAGAGCAAGATCTAGAATACTGGTCATTAGGCTAGGATGCATAGCTGGATCTAAATCAAGGAGGAACCAGAGCGCTAGAAGAAGGAGAAGTTCTATTGATGGGTCAAGATATCAAGGCTTGAAGAGAAGTATCTTTGTGTGATTTTGATCTATTATATTTGGCGCATGACTTCATCTATAAATTTGATAATTTGGGTATAACTGATGTCTGAATAATTGAAAAGGGTAAATTATCTTTTATAGATCTGTACACAGGTTCGGCATAGCAGAGGCACGTATGCACGCTGGTTCAGTAATTCAAAACAACGTATATGCAGGTTTGCCTTAATACAGTAGCGTATGCATGCAGGTTCCACATATTGAAGTAGTGTACATCTCATAAAACATGTTTTAGCTACTTCTGTTTATTGTTGTAGTGTTCTGGGTTCATGATTGGTGTCTGGTTACTGTTACTATATTCTGGCTATAGCATTCAGAAAAGTAATGTTTTTGGTTGGTGCAAAGGAGATTGGTTGATGCAGATATATTTGATGTTTGATTGATGTTATTGATGGATCCAGTCTGAAAATTTATGAAACGTGGGCCTTGGAAGAAAAGAGAAGGTTGTAGCCTTCAGTAGGTCAGCACCTACATACTAGTACATCAGCTAGTACAAAATCTAGGGGGTTGTAGCTCCCTTCCAGAAGAGGCTGGAGAACGAGAGAAGGTTGGAGCCTTTTGCAGGTAGAAGCCTGCGTACTGGTATAAGACTGCACCAGTACAGAAATATTGTAAAAAGAAGTTTCTTATTAAAGGAAGATAGAGACGAATTGCAGCAGGTGGTTTTCACCCACATCGGGTTTCCACCTTATATCTTGTGTTCATGTGTGTGATTGCTTGTATTGTTTACTACACTTTATTACTGCTTTATGGTTCTGATACACAGATTAAGACCAGCCAACTAAATTAGAGGTCTGCAAGATATACACGGTTTTCTCTAAACACAGTTGCGTATATATGCAGGTTTAATTAATAGAAGTAGCATATATCAACTTGTTTATGGAAATGAAAAATTGTTAAATTGCTAATACTGATTCACACCCCCACCCTCTCAGTATTATTTCCAACAATAAAGATAGAAGTGTTGTTGCCCCTAGCCTTCCATAACCTACAAGGTTGACACCACAACAATTGGAAGAAAAAAGAGAAAAAGGGATTTGTTACAGTTGTGATAGGAAATACACTAAAGGTCATAAGTGTGCTGAGAAGAAATTATTTTTCATAGATTGTGAAGAGGAAGAAGAAAATGAACAAGAAACATCAAAAGAAGAGGATACACACTAGAAACAAATCCTAGAGAAAGAAGAAATGAATTCGACCATATCTTGTAATACATTGGACAAAATAACCACTCCTGAAACTATCAAGATAGAAGGAAAAATCAAGAAGAAAAAGGTAACAATGTTGATTGATTTGGGTAGTACCCATAGTTTTATTCATTGTAAGATAGTTAAGGAATTGAATTTCTTCCTATATCCAGCACCAGAGTGTCAAGTGATGGTTGCAAATGGAAGAACCATAAATTGCTCTAGAAAGTGCCATAATATCAAGCTATCCATGGGAGAATATGTGTTAAATATCCCAATGCTTTCCATTCCAATGGGTGGTGCTAATGTTGTACTAGGAGTCCAATGGCTACAATATTTGGGTACGATAGATTTTGATTTTCAAGAACTTTTCTTGTTTTTTTTTTAGAAGGAAAGGAAGTTGAATTAAGGGGTATCGCAGGGAAACCAAGAAAGATAATCAACTCTAATGACATGACAAAGCTTATAAAGAAATAACAACATGGCGTAATTGCACAATTATGTTCGCTAGAGGTTCCCACGCCAAAATCATCTATGTCTCCATATCTCCAAAAAGTCTTGGACAATCATTCCAAGGTATTTGAGACTCCCAAAGGCCTCCCACCTATTGGTGATCATGATCATGCTATTCATTTGATTCTAGGAAGTGTTCCTCCAAACATTAGGCCTTACACATATCCCTATGCCCAAAAGAGTGAAATTGAATGTATCGTTGTAGAAATGCTAGAGGTTGGTATAATTCAACATAGTTAAATTTCTTTCCCTGCTTTAGTAGTATTGGTGCACAAGAAGGATGGATCATGGTGCATGTGTCCAACTTATAGGGAGCTCAACAAGCTCACTATTAAAGATAAATTTCCCATTCCTATCATTGATGAATTATTGGATGAATTGCATGGAGCAATTTACTTCACCAATTTGGACCTTCATTCAAGATATCATCAAATCAGAATGAGGATTGAGGACATTTTGAAAACAACATTTAGAACTCATGAGGGTCATTATGAATTTTTGGTCATGCCTTTTGGCCTTACCAATGCACCTTCTAGATTTCAAGGTTTGAGGAATTCCATTTTCAAACCCTTCCTTAGAAAATTTGTGTTAGTATTTTTTGATGATATACTAATCTACAATAATTCTTGGAAGGATCATGTTCAACATATCGATAAAGTGCTCAATATATTGGAGGAGAAACAATTATATGCAAAACCTCCAAATGTTTCTTTGGAGTACAAGAGGTGGAATATTTGGGTCATATTGTATCTCATGAAGGTGTTAAGGTAGACCTTATAAAAATTAAAGCCATTAAGGAAAGGAAAATCCCCACATCCATAAAGCATGTGCGAATATTTCTCGGGTTGACATGGTATTATCGCAAGTTTTTTAAGAATTATGGGAGAATAGCAGCACCTATAACAACATTACTAAAGAAATATGCATTTTCTTGGACTCCAGAAGCAATGAAAGCCTTTGAACATCCTAAAGAGGCAATGTGCCAAGCATCGGTCTTAGCTGTTCTAGAGTTCACAAAAACCTTTATTGTGGAATGTGATGCCTCAGGAAATAGAATTGATCTTGTTTTAATGCAAGAAGAAAGACCCATTTCTTTCGAAAGTCATCCAATCAAAGGAAAGTATTCACACAAAGCTATTTATGAGAAGGAAATGTTGGAAATACTACATGAAATTAAGAAATGGCGACCTTACCTAATGGGAAGACACTTCAAGGTAAAATCAGATCATGATAGTCTTAAATAATTTTTAGAACAAAGATTATCTTCAGAAGAGAAACATAAATGGGTCACAAAGATGTTGGGTTATGACTTTGAATTCATCTCCAAAAAAGGGAAGCAAAATGTTGTTGCATATGCATTCTTAAGAAATGATGATGATGTGGAAGCATTTCTTTGCGCCATTTCTATTATCCAACCGAATTGGATAAATGAAGCAAGGGATGAATGGAAGAATGATGAAGAAGTGTGGGAACTCATATAAAAGTTACAACAAGACCCTAGTACATCTGATACATTTAGCTGGAAAATGGTTCGTTATGGTACAAAGAGCACATATACCTCTGTAAGAATTCCCAAATCAAACAAAATGTTCTTATGGAATTGCACACCTCCCCCTTAGGAGGGTACTCAAGATTTTAAAAAACTTACCACAAGGTTAAGAAGGATTTTTTTTTTGGGATGGCCTTAAATCTGATATTCAAAAGTTTGTGGCGGAATGTTTGGTATGCCAAAAAATAAAGTTGAATCAATTAAGTCCCCAGGTCTATTACAACCTTTATACATTCCAAGTCAACATTGTGGGGAGGTTTCGATGGATTTTATCACATGTTTACCCAAGTCCGAAGGAAAGAGTGTCATCATGGTGGTAGTTGATAGACTTACCAAGTATGCACATTTTTGTGCATTATATAATCCCTTTAAAGCTAGTACAATTGCTACTGCATCTATGAAAACAATTCAAAAGCTACATGGAAACCTGAAGATTATTATAAGCGACAGACATCCCATTTTCACTGGAAATTTTTGGACATAACTATTTTCTTGTTTGGGTATTCAGTTAGCTCATAGCTCATCTTATCATCCTCAATTTGATGGGAAAACTAAGATAGTAAACAAATGTTTGGAAGGATATCTTCGTTGCTTTGTATCTGATAAATAGACACAATGGGTCAAATGGTTTCCTCTGGCTGAATGATGGTATAAAACTTCCTTCCATACTGCAACAAAAATGGCCCCATTTATGACACTTTATGAATATCATCCACCGTCCATCACACGTATTTAAGAGAAAATTCTAAGGTTCAAGTAGTGGAAGATCACATTTAGCATCAATAACAAGTTCTCCAACTCTTAAAGGATAACCTCACTTTGGCACATAATAGAATGAAACAAAAGGCAAATCAACATCGTAGTGAAAGAATTTTTCATGTAGGTGATTGGATATTTCTATGGATACAACCATACAAACAAATGTCCCTCAAGCAAGCTAAGAAGGATAATAAATTATCACCAAATTATTACGGTCCGTACAAGGTGTTGCAAAAGATTGGTACTATGGTATACAAATTGGAGCTTCCTACAAATTCCCAAGTGCACCCAGTTTTCCATGTTTCATGCTTAAAGAAGGTTATAGGTGACAAGATCCTAGTTCAAACAATATTGGTAGAACTTGACGAGGAAGGAAAAATCATATTGGAACCTGAAGTAGTCATATAGCTATGAAATCGATCAATTTCAGAGTATCTCATCAAGTGAAAGAATTTACCCGCTGTAGATTCCATATGGGAGGATGATAATTTTATACAGAAGCATCCAAAACTAAAGTGTTGAGGAAACCGCTTTTCTGAAGGAGAGGGGCATGTTAGGTCCCTATAATAATAGTGTATTCCCTTATTATTATTTTCATTATAGCCCCTTATTGTTATTTTTGTGCCCATTTTGTCCCCATATTGTTATTATTGTGCCCCATAGAAGCCCACTATTGTTACTGTTGTGCCCTTACATTATTATTGTTATGTCAACTTTGACTATATTGTGACCCCTTAGACTCTGTATATAGAAAGGAGGTATTGTCATTTGTATCATCCAATTATTATTCATTTGTGTAATGTAAAGGAGGTTTCCCCCTCGAAGAGACTGATTTTGAAGTCGTTGCTCTATCTTTTCTTCTATTTTGTGAGCTGGTTGCATAACAACTCATAGGCTTCCATCCCACATTCTTCTAATGCAACTAGGGAAATGAAACTATCTATAACACCAATATATATATATATATATCTATATATATATATATATATATATATATATATATATATATATATATATATATATATATATATACACCTGAGGTTTCTACAATAATGGACTGGTGTTCATCTTGGTGTTTTTCAATTCCTCCCATTGGTGATTTTCCTTCTCTATGGGTGTTACCAGGTTGTAAAATAGGGAAATCACATTATTTGTGAGGTACTCCACATACCTAATAAATGACAAATGGTAAAATATAAATAAAATTATTTGGATATCTCTAGGATGAGCTCCTTCCCCCCGGACCCCTACCTCTTCTTACAACTCAACACATCTATCCTCGACTTGCATGAATCCCTGAAGTTTCCTATGAATCTACAGTGGCAGCCATTGAAATTCATATTTTCGTTGTCCTAGGTACAACCTTATTTTCATATGGTGGTGGCGTCAAGATTCTTCCCCTAGAGAAGGTTTAAGGGTCCTTCCCCACAAACCTTGGTTGGTATGGAAAAATGACTTTGTTTCCAACTTTCAATTCTAGGTGATCTTCTACATAGTGAGAAATTTTAACAACTTCTAAAACTAAGGATGGTTTCCAAATTTAAACCATTTCCCTAAACTTAGGATTTAACCCATAAATGAAGTTTTCTTCTTGGCACTAATAAATGTCCATGAAGGAGACATAGTTAACCAATTCCATGAACCTAAAGTCATATTATTCTACAGTGTGGTTTCCCTACACAAAAGCATGGGAGGATCCTACTTGTTCTTAATAATATGTTGGAATGTACTCCTTCCTAAGCCTTTACTCAAATATATCCCAGTGAAAAATTCATGAGTCAGGTGTAGTTGTTACTCCAGGTTACCCCACCAAATGAGGGTGCTATCTCTGAGTTGAAATATCCTATATTAGCCTTGAAATTGGAAGTATGATTTCTTAGTGAAAAACATAATGTCATTCCTTTCAACAAAGATTCTACTCATTTGCTAGAATTCTCTCTAGTAATGATCGAGGAGGATCCCAAGAGGCACTTTTTTTTTTTTAATTCCTCAACTCTAAGTGAAACCAACAATAAATTTAATATCTTGGCAAGAACTTTCCAATGGCATGAATAACACCTCAATCTGACATGTATGTGAAAGTTATCCCCATCTGAAGCTTGTGTCATTTTTGTTTATGGGTGGACCCTAGAATGACACGTGGCACTGCCACAAGATTCCACGTGGAAGTCATGCCAATAATCTGGGTGGTAGTATAATCAGTGACTAACCATGATGTGGTGAACTATGGAGACAACATATGATGGTGACTGGGCATGACTGGGAAAGTTATATGGCCCAATAGTATGAGGCCATGTGGCACCCAATGAGTGGCCAAATTTGGCCCCAACTTGCCAACTTGGTGGCATACTTATTTTTGGCAAACAATAACCAAACTTAGCAATGGTCCGGTTGTCAGAGTTTAAGGTTAGCAGACGGTTTATGAAACTGGTGACATATGGTTATAAATGAAAGAGAGGTTGGTTGGCTGCCAAATCAGTGGGCCCACCAACTCCCAACACACTATTATATATATAAAACATTAATTATAGGGGTCGCAGGGTTTGAACCCTCGTCCACTTTCCAAACTTTTGAGTTAACACATCCACTTGATCATTAGGCCAATGACCCAACTTTGTTTTGTCTACCCACATAATTGTGTAGTAAACAATTCCATGTGAGTGGTCAAACAAAGGACTAGTGGGGTAGCAGAACCATAACGTGGGAGCAACATGCAGGGAGCCGAAACTTTGATGCAGAACAACACAACTTGAATCATGAGACACATATATTCCAAGTCTTGTAGGTAAAATGTTGTGGAACCTAAAAGATTCTCTAAGGAGCTAGCGTCGCAAGTGATGGAATATAGTCAAGTTTATACTCAAATGACTCAAAATTTCAATATGATTTCACTGGTGCAGTCTGCTTCTGGACCAAACAACCCTTTTTTAGGTCACTCATAGGGTTGGAGCTATAATGATGTATTTTTCCATGTACTCATTCTTATTTTTGTTGATATGAATGAAGAGGCATCCCCACTATTGAAGTGGGGCCCAGAGATGTAGTTCACACGGGACAAACTTCGTTATCAAATTTTTGTGTGCATTGTATTTCTGGTCTCCTTTATGTTTCCTCTCCTTTAAGTGTTTGCACATTTTTACATGCTCTTTCATGAAATTTTGAAAACATCAATGAGGTATATATCCTAGATCATGTTTGGTATCAGATAAGTCTTCTTGTTGATGTGAATTGATATTGTGAATGATAACCAGGGCCAAGCTCATAAAGTGTGAAGGAAAACTTAAGTCTTTTGACCCATTGATTGGATGTGCAACATGAAGAAGGAAAATGGCAGATGATTATGCCTGCACTAAGGAAGTTAAATATTTCTATAAAAAATTATACACCATAGAAAATAAGGTAGATAAATTGTTTACAGATTATGAGAAGAAATTGGCAAAGAAGGAAAAGAAGTAGGAAGAGAAAGCAGAGGATAATGCTTATGTAAATTTAGGAAATGGAGGAGAAATTCCTGAACCTCCATCTCCATATTGTAGTGAATTTTCTACTCATTCATATTCTTCTCATCAATCTATAATCAACATATAAATTCCTTTAAAAAGCCTTTTTTTTTTTAAGTTGGATGTAAAGTTTGAATTTTGATGTTTAACAAAGAATCTAGTTCAAAAAAATTGAACAATTGGATTAGACAAATTGGAGTCTATTGATGGATACAACATATCAAAGATAGATGAGGCAAAAGTATAGTTAACATCTCTTTTACTAGGAGGCACTGCTCTTGTATGGGGGGAGTGCAAACTTTAGAAAGGTAGCAAGCTTTTGGGTAAACTCCTTTCTACCTGTTCTGAATTTGTTTTTGCATTGAGAGAGAAATTATATCCTTTGGGATATCAGTAAAAGGCCATGATGGAATGGAAATATTTAAGATAAGTCAAAGGCCAAAATGTTCAAAATTCCATAGAGGAATTTAGGAGGCAAGCATTAGCATTGGGAATTCCTTTAGATTCACCTAAAACTGTGGTGAAATATATTGGTGTGCTACATATTTATTTCCAACATTGTTGATTGTTGTTTGAACCAATTACTATTCATGCGACTAGTGTGAAAGCTATCCATATTGAATGCATGGGTAAACATGAATGGGAGGATAATCCAAAGAATTCATCATCAAAGCTTCAGAATAATAAATTTAAAGGGAAAGGAAAAGGAAAGGACAATAATATAGCTACAACCAATAAATAAGAGGGAAAACCAACTTGCAGACATTACATGAAAGAAGGGAATGATGAAGATAATTTTTGGAAGCTGGATCCATAATTGAAGCCAAAGAATTATGGTGGAAAGGGGAAGCAGAAGATGGTTGCTATAGTGCAACAAGCCCTTGGATATGATTTTGGTGATGAGTGATAGAGGGAAATGTTCCCCTAGGGCTTTTTGGGTTGAAACCCTAGTAGACTGAAAGTTATCTATTCAAAGAAACATGCATTCATACAACCATTATGCTATTGTAAGCAAATTCTATGATAAGGGTACGTACCTTTGGTCCTACGTTTGAGAAGGCCCTTAGGGTCCAAACCCTTCTTGGAGTTCCCTGCTTCTCTTTTGTCCTGCAAAACAACCAATTCAAAGAACACAATAGTACAGGGACAAAACTTATAAAGAAACCATCTTCATGTTATAAAGAAAGGTAGTTAGTTATGAAATCCAAACAACCTTTTATATATGAATTCTAAACATGAATATCATTAACATAAAGAAGATTCATTTCGGGAACCAAGACATGTGTTTCTTTTATTATAGACAAATAAAGTACATAAAAAGGAATATTTTCACCTGAGTCACCTTCAGCGGGTTCCAAGCAAAGCTTCCTTCCGGATCCGTTCCAGCCTCAAGCCTCTAACAAACTCCTTCCATGACGCTCTCCATGATGTCATAAATAGTGGATGAACATCAACACACAAGGAAACAAAGGTTTCCTGTACAAAATGGGGGAAGTGCAGAAGGCACAAGGGACTTCAGACCTGGTCAAGGGAAAAATCTCAGAATAATAACCTTTCTCTCTCTTCTCTCCTCCCTTAGGCCTTCCCTTTGAGGTCTTTTTATACCATCTCCAAAGTAGTTTTTTAGTTAGGAGTTGGTTGGGAACAGTTGGGCCACGGGCACTAACAGGTGATCAGCAAGTAAAGCCCGTGATCTCTGCCCGAAAATAAGGAGTGTTAATTTTTTTTTAAGTGTTTTAATACATACACGCGGGTTGGATATACACATACCCGCGTATACACACGTTTAACTCAAGGCAATGTCGCGTATAAGGGATAAAACACTGTTTTTTAAATTTTAGGACCAAGTCTGGAAGAAGGGGTTGCCCTAGGCCATGAGTACAACATCACAAACCATAAGAGTGAGATTTGGAGCTATAACAATGAGACACAAATTACAACTATGGGCATACAAGGTACCAACTCTCTTCATGTTAATTCAAGCTCTGAAAATCATGCTAGTTCAAGTTCTGCAAATGAATGATTCCATGCTGACGAATGAAGAAGTGAATTGTTCCATATTAGGGTTGTGTCTAAGCATACCAAAATAGATACATTATTTGACCATGTTTCTCAAGTCAATGTAATCTTATAATCAATTGCTGAGAATTTTGGAATAGAAACCAAACCTCAACCAAAACCATACCCTCTTGGTTGGGTATGTGATAATGAAAAAATCCATGTGCAATGTAGGGTTAGGTTTTTCATTGCATCAAAACTGGTAGATGAGGTCGATGTGGATGTTGTCCAACTATATATTTGTGGCATATTCTTGGGAAGTCTAAATTTGTATGTCAAGAAAGAAATATTTTTACAACATGAGAATAAATACCATCTCACCAAGAATGGGGTGGAGTATATTGTTAGATATCACGGTATGAATATAAGTGAAAACCTTATCCATGAAAGATAGATGAAAAGACTCATAAACTCCAACAAAAATTGCATGCTCATGGTTGTGAGGGCAAAAGATGGTAAAGCATCTAATGCTTTCATAAATTGTGATACCTCTCATAGGAAAGAGTTGTATGATGTTGTCTCTAACTATGGTGATATTTTTCAGGAACCAAGTGGGTTTCCTCCTAAACAAGATATCCAACATGAAATTCATCTTCAACAGGATGCCTCTTTTCCAAATTTGGTCATGTACAAGTTGTCAACTATTTAAATGGAGAAGATCAAGAAGTAGATTCATGACTTGTTTAATTAAGGAGTCATCATGCCTAGCTATTCTGCATGTGGTTCACCCATCTTGTTGGTGACAAGGAAAGATGGAACATGGAGGATGCGCATGGATTATCAGGCTCTCAACAAGATCATGGTGAAAAACTGCTACCCTCTCCTTGACATAGATAATTTACTTGATCAGTTGAAGAATGTTGTTTATTTCACTAAGTTTGATTTGCATAGTGGCTACCATGAAATTAAAATTGTAGAACATGATGTGCGGAAAACTACCTTCAAGACTAAGAAAGGGTTGTTTGAATGGTTGGTAATTCCATTTTGGATTTGCAACGCCCTAATTACATTTATGAGGGTGATGAATGATGTATCTAGACCTTTTCTAGATGAGTTTGTACTTGTGTATCTAAATTATATAATATTTTAGCAAAACCTTGGCTGATCATGTAAGACTTGTCAAACAAGTGCTTGATATTTTGCAAAGGGAGAAACTATATGTGAAAATTTCCAAATGTGAGTTTGGAAAAACTTCTTTGGTTTATTTGGGTCATATTGTTGGAGGAGGTCAATTGAAAATTGATCTTTCAAAGGTTTATGTAATTGTTAACTGGTCTAAGTCTACCAATGTAACATAAGGAAGAAGGATTTTCAGCGCGATGCAGTATTGGAGAAGCTTCATAGCCAACTTCTCCATCATAACATCTCGTTTGCATGCCTTAAAAAATGTGGAGCAGGCTTTTCAGTGGGGAGGAAAGAAACATAAATATTTCGACACCCTAAAAGAAAAGATTAGTACTGCACCAATACTAGTCTTTCTTGATCTTCAAAAACCATCTGAGATTGAGATAGATGCTAGTGGTTATGCCATGGGTGTAGTGTTTATTGAGAAGTGGAAACCGATTTGTTACAATTTAGAGAATTTCTCTCAAGCTATTATGAACTATCCCACTTATCACAAGGAGTTGTATGATTTGGTCCAAAGCATTGAGAAATGCAAACATTACTTGATTGGGAAGGAAAATATGATCCATACAGACCATCGAACTTTATAGTACCTCCAGTCACAAACCAAGTTGTAGGAGGTTGGTCATTTCAGATGGATGGGATTTGTTCAACAATTTCACTTGGTAATTAAGTACAAAAAGGGTACAAGGAACACAATAGTATATATGCTCTTTAGACCTCCTATTTCTGCATTTGTTGTTTTCTAAAATGCTTCTTTATCTCATGAAATCTATGTTGAGAAATATGCCATTGATGAATATTTCAAAGATGTTTATGAGAATCTATCGCATGGATCATAGGTAGATAACTACTTTGCAGGGAAAACAAATTTACCATCTTAAAATGTTGTGTATTCCTACAAGTGAAAGAGTCCATGTAATATGAGAAGCTCATACTTCTCTATAGCTTGTAATATGCAAGCATGAATCACTTGCATATAATTTTTTATTGGCCTCGTATGAAGGAGATTGTAACTAAATATGTAAAGGGATGTGTGATGTGCTTTTTTGTAAGCCCACTAATAGGAAACTAGGGCCACACACACCACTCCCTATTCCTTCTCATCCTTGGGAAAGTGTCTCCATGGATTTTATAGGAGGGTTTCCTTTGTCAAGAAAGGGTTATGACTATTTGTATGTCATGTTGGATAGGTTTAGTAATATGTGTTTCTTAATGCCATGTAAGAAGAAAATTATTGCCGAGTAGACTTCTCAAATTTTCTTTAATCATGTATGTGTCCATTTTGGGCTACCCACGTCCATTGTTTCCAATTGAGACTCTCAATTCCTTGGGGAGTTTTGGAAAGCCTGTGGAAGCTGACGGGCACCAAGCTAAAGAGGAGTATGAAATTCCAACCACAAATTGAAAGAAAAACAATTGTTGTAAACAAAACAATGGTTCACTTGCTTTGAGTCCATTGCATCAAACATTGTAAGTTGTGGGATGAGTAGATCCATTATGCGCAACAGGCATACAATAGGGATTTTCACTCTTTCACTAAAATATCACCATTTGAATCATGCTTTGGGTACCTACCAAAAGATACCTTAGATTTGGTCTTTGGGAAGGATAAGGATTCCAGTGAACAAAGCAATGAAGGCAAAGCATGCAAATTCATTCAACTGATCCAAATGATTCATCAAGAAATGCACGAACACTTGGAGAAGAGTTGGGCTCAATACAAATCTCGACATGAAAAACATCGAGTTGATCATTAGTGCCAAGTTGGAGACAACGTATGGCTTCATATTAGAAAGTCATAATGAAGGGAGAAGGCAAGAAATCAAGACCAATAAAATATGGTCCTTTCACCATGTTGGAGAAGATTGGGAACAATTCTTATTGCATTGATCTTCCAACATATTTGTAGATGTATTCCATGGTTAATGTTGAGAACTTCAAGCTATATGAACCACCCATATGGATCTAGAGAAGAGTGGAAAAGTTCCATTAGTGGATTATTTTGCACTAGAATACTTGGACAAGCTGCTTGTAGACATCATCCTTGACAGGAGAACCAAGACTTCACGATAGGGAGATGTGGAGTACCTTCAAGTGGGTTTCAAAGGAATGCATCCTAGTAATGCATGATGGATTGAAAAGGAGAAAGTGAGGGAGAAATTCCCTCACCTACCTATTGATTGATGAGGCTTTTGGAGGCCCAAAAACTTCTTGGGGGTGAGGAATGATCTAGGAGTATCCCAAAAGGCCATTTTTTTAAGTTGTCAACTCTAAAAAAATGGTATCAAATCAAAGAACTCAGTGAGATCTTTCAAATGATGTGAATGGTACCTCAATCCGACACCATATGTGAAGTTATGCCCATATAAAGTTGTGTCAAACACCATTTTTTTGTAGGTGGACCCTAAGGTGCCATATGGCACTCCCGTAGGCTACCATGTGGAATCACTATCAACATCCTCAGTGGTAGTACTATTGGTGCCTTGGCATGAGTTGGAAGAATGTGGAGGTGACATATGGTGGTGAATGGGTATGAATGGGAAAGGTATATAGCCCAATGGTATGGGGGAACATGGCCCAATTATATTGTGCCACATAGCACCCAACAAGTGGCCAAATTTGGCCCCAACTAGCGAACTTGGTGACATAACTCTTTTTGCCAGACAATGACCAAACTTAGCAGCAGTCTGACAATCAAAGTTTAAGGTTGGTAGAGGATTTGCAAAATTGGAAACATATGGTTATAAATGGAGGATGGGTTGGTGGGCCACTAACTGAGTGGACTTGCAAACTCCCAACATACTACTATATATATAAAAAAATGCCATTGGGGGTCGTAGGTTTTAATCGATTAACCACTTGCCAAAACTATGACTTAACATAGCCACGTGACCGTTGGGCCAACGACCCAACTTTATTTTTTCTTCCCACAAAATATATATATACTAATGCCATAAGAGCAAGCAAAGGGAGGACAAGTGGGGCAACAAAACCATTATGTTGGAACAACATGCAGGGAGCTAGAATCCTTAGGAAAAACAACACGACACGAACCACGCAGTAGGTATATTCCAAGAATATTCCTGTGGGGAATCTTTGTGGAATATAAAGATTCTTTGAGGAGTTAGAGTTGCATGTGACAAAATATAGTCGAGTTTATTATCAAATTACTCACAATTTTGAGAGGATTTCATTGGTGCAGTTTGTTTCTAGATCTAAAAAGCCCATTTTTAAGTCACTCTTAATATTGGAGGTATAATGATGTATTTTTCCATGTACTTTTTTTTTTTTTTTTGTTCTGAGATTAATGAAGAGGCCTCCCTACTATTAAAACAGGGCCCAAAGATGTAGTTCACACTGCACAAACTCCGTTATCAATTTTTTTTGTGCATTGTATTTATGGTCTCCTTTATGTTTCCTCTCTTTAAGTGTTTGGACACATATTTTTTACATGCTCTTTCATGCAATTCTGAAAGCATCAATGAAGTATAGATCCTAGAACAAGTAAATTATGGGAAGTTAATCTTCTATACTTCCCTAGTAATGTCGTTAGTTGGAGGTCCTCTATCATAGTCCTTTGATTCCTTAGGGTTTTCCACCCCTAATGGAGGGTGCTCTACTTCCACCTCAACTACCTGATGCCCTCTTAAAGTTTAATTAATTTCCTCTAGGGAAAGAAAGATGAGATATAGCTCTAGTGATGGAAATGATTAATCTTTTGGAGGTGGTCCTTGTGATGACCCTCTTCAACATCGATTCCCTCATGTCCTCACCATTTTGAACTAATCAAATATCTGCATGACATATAAGACTCATTAGTGAAGTTTAGGACATTGTTATCTTTTACTTGGCACACACATGTTTACAAAATGATAGGTGTAATTTATCCTTTAATGATGACATTAATTAATATTATAAGGGACATTAAAATGATGATTAATTATACCTTAATTAACCTTTATGTTAATGTGATAATTATGTTAAATCATTAATTTAAATTATTTTTAATAGGTTAACCAATATAACAAAATTATTTTTTTTTTGTATTTTTTTTTGTTTTTGATTTTTTGTTGTTGTTGTTTTTTTCTAACAATACATGGAATATATATGACATATATATAAAATAAAACAATATAAAATATAAAATAACAAATAAATAAATAAATCCCATGAGGTGTAGAATAGATGGTGACAGGTTGCTCTATTAAGACTCTTTGTTGTGAAAAGGTTACCAGTTCAAAACTTCATGGTAAAAAAATCTAGTCATGCTAAAGGATGGTGTGGCTAAGGATGTGTGTTATCCTTGAGTGATTTTCATGACTTAGATACCCCTGGGTCATGGCCAATGAAGCCATAGGTTAGGCATGCCAGTCATCCTAGGACTCACATTACCTACCAAACAAAAAAATAATAAAAAAACATAAATATAAATTAGTATGAAATAAAAGTTCCCAAGGGGCATCTCAACTGGTGATAACCATGAAAATGAAGTGTTATATATGAGGAGGTTCTAGCTTCAAATCCCCTTGATGCACCTATGCCTATGAAAGGGGCATATGTGGAACCTAGAGATTATAGTGGTAGTAGTTGGAATCGACCTCTTTTCATGCGAGTATGAAACCAACCCAGTGGTTAATTCCTTTGAATATAAAATTTTTTAGTATAGAATTAAAAAAATAAAATAAAATAAAATAGGCACTTGATCCTCATGCAACCTATTGTAACATTATTTGGTTTTGATAAGGTAGTATATTAGTCAAAAATAATTTTAAAATGTTAAGTTAGGATATGGATGCAAAAGAAAGAAAAGTTAAAATACTAGGCCAATTTAATGTTTTATAGGCATCCATATCAATAAAATGTTAGGTGTTAGCTGCCCTAAATAAAGAAGGCAAAAGAGAAATAAAATGTTACGGAAGAAAAAATAAAAAAAACGACTTCATTTCATATTTTATAAATGCACAGGCTACTAGTCAAAATGCGCCACAAGTCAAAAATCAAATGTACTCTTCATGTGCAGAAGAAAAAAGGCAAGGAGTAAAGGTTTTGCTCTAAGGTTTTATATATCAATTAATTTTGGTATTAATCCCTATTCCCAAGTTTAAAAACCCCAAATCATTCCTCCGCTCATATTATCCTCCACCTTCATATACCTAAGTTTTTATACCCCTTTCATACATTACAAATATCCCTCTACGCATTAAATAATTCCCGACCCAACTAGGTGTCCTGTCTCATCACCTCACAATTGACTTTCTGCCAATCACGCTCCATCTCTGCCCATATCCCAAGATTTGATGACCCACATGACATTTTGGCCCCCCTCACCATCTAATGTTACCGTCGGGGGGGCGGGGGGGTTCGAAATGGGCGGTATACAAAACCGTACCTTCCCCTACATGTCAACACCAGAGATTTTTAGACCCCCCTCGGGTGAAACCGCTAACTGCTCCCCCCCCCCCCCCTTTTCGAAAATTTGTTTCCATCACTCCCGATACTACTCTCCTACCTGTTGCGCTCCTTCCACTCACCTTCCGCCACGTTATTTGCCTATTAGTTCCACCAATTACAACCTCTCCCTCCATAATTAACCCGTTAAGAAATCAATTATTTAGCCATTAATCCAACAAACCCACTCCACCTTCAATGAAAAAACCAGATTGATTATATAAACCTCCCTTTCACTTGTGAGCAAGTTACTAAATTCATGCATTATCACTATTATTGATTTGTTATAGGTTTCCTGGACTAAAAATTCAACTATTTCTACCCGCCAATGACACTATTTGCTCATTATTTTTAGTTTATTGCCTCTGTTCTTGCCTTCAGAACCTAACTCTTCTCTGTGCATTCCAGTCTCCAATCTAGTTTTCACTCCTGTCCTTAGCTTTATTCAAAGATGCCTCCAAAGGACAAAGGATGAAAGAGCTTGTTAATCATCTGATCTATCCTCCCATAGATTTTCATCACATCCCTTTAGCTGACAAAGATTTTAAAATCCATGAAACTCTCTGCGAATCGAAACTCTTTGAGATGTATTGCTGGCTTAAGGACAAATACATTGACAAATCTGATGACATTCAATTGTGGGAGTCCAATTTACCCTACTATATTTTTCCTTGTACCCACAACACTCCAGAGTTTATTGGAAAGTGTCATGCATCATATTTTCCAAGCCAAAGGGCCATCATTACCCCCACTAGAGAAATTCTGCTTACCATCACTCGTCAGGCCATCACTCAGGCCATAGATCAGATGATGCAAGCCCCCACAATAGACAATTCCTCCCCCTTTTCCTATGAAGCACTTGTTGAGTTATACCAGAAATTAGGATATGCCAAGAGGGCCCAAACTCTTGAGTTGTTCTTGACACAAGATGCCCCATTGCCAAAGAAAAATACTCCCTATCCCTCCTCTGTTTTCCCTGAGAGAGCGAAACAGATTATCACAATTGTCTCCTACCTCCTTGGCTACTACTCTGATTAGTGGGTAGATGAGGCCATCATAGGATTTCTGTCAATTTTCTTTGCTGATTATAAACCCTCCATTGTGTTTAATTTCAACCAATTTTTTGCAGAATCAATTCATCAACAACTTATCAAATTCCAAACTAAGGATATATTCAAGTATTCTTCTGTATTAGTTTATATGTTCTTATACTTTCAGGGAGACAAAATCAACATTTCCTTACAAAAGTTGGATTAAGAGGGAACCAGTAGTCAGTAATATTTTGGACTACTATGGTGATGAAGGAACAAAAGGAATATACATATAAACAATTTATAGAAATGTTTGTTCATCTAGCAATTCGTCTTTTAAGCAGCATGATAGAACCAAGGATCAATGAGGAAATTAGAAGGGTGTTGCAGCTGTCAGACCAAGTTCAGATAGGGGATTCATACCTCTACCAAAACTAAACTGAATTGAGAATATTTGGATGTGAGATTGCACCTTACAAGCTGCCTAAATTCCTCCCAATGAGGATTTTTGCTCTAGAGTACATAAGGAAGATGCTAAATATGGATGAAATCCACTTTGTTGCTGCGAAGAAGAAGTCCCAGTTTAAAATTAAAACACAGATTGGGCCTTTCATTTGAAACACAAGAGAAACAGGGGAAGAATAAGACAATCTTCTAAAGGAAATGCAATTCAGCCTAAGCTTTACCTGGTCATATGATCCATTAGGGATCACTTCTAAATTAAGAGTAGAAACCAAATCTACTCCTTATTTTCACACACCTAGGCCAGAGATAAAGAAGTAAAAAAATCAGTCAGAATGTGCTGATAATACCCTACAAGAGGTAGAAGAACATCTGGTATCATCATCTATAGTACAAACTCCTACCATGCAGGAGAAAACAACTAAGAGAAGCAGAGAGGAAGAGTCCCCTTCATGGACTGACATTTTCAGTGAAGGATTCAAGATCATTTACAGAAATAAGGCCAAGCTTAGTTCCACACTAAGTCTCAACAAAGATTCAGAGTAGGAGACCATTATTACCACTAATGAGCCACTTGTTTCCTCATTAGTAGGTGATCATACCACACAGTCTCCCACCACCTCCACGACTTCACAGGAGCAGCAACAAATTCTATAGACCAACACATCTACTTCAGGGGAAACATAGAAGAGTATAATGGACATCTTTAAGGAGATAAAAGTAAGGAATAAAGCCTTGAATATTGACACGTACAACTAGTTCTGGAAGCAGACTTCCAATGCTCAAAGCAAGCTGTTGTTAGCCTTTAATTCAGAAAAAGGAAAAATGCAAATGGAATTCCTCTAAGCACAAGTTCCCCAGCCCAAGGAAACATCAGACTATAAGAAGACAACCTTTGAGTTTTATGTAAAATATATACATCCCGTTGATCACATGGAGATGCATAAGTAGAGTGGAGAAATTATATTTTCAACTATCACTAACACTGCTATGAGTTTGTCTAAACTATAGGTTACATTAACAAATGTCCAATTACAACTGAAGATGGAGAAGGTCTCTGCACTTGCCAAAGACATCGAGATTAAAAACTCGGAGGACTTGGTGATCAAACTAGGTTATGACCCTTTAAACATTAATGCTACAGAGGAACTTATGAAGAAAAAGAATTTAGTCATAGTAGCCTTAAGGAAGAAGTTAAAACTTCCAGCTATAGAAGATCCTTTGGCCAAGGATATTGAAGAGATAGAGACATAAAAGGAAGATATGATGAAGCTCATCATGGAGCAGAGTGCATAGCTGAAGCAAATGGAGACAGAGATGGAGAAATTGAATAAAGAAAAGGAGAAATTTGCTAAAAAGATTGTTGTCCCTTTGGAAGAACTTCCTATCACAGCCATTCCTACAACAATATCTACTACAACAAGTACAAGATATGCTGTACATCGGTTGGCCAATGCAGTACAAAACATGTCTCTCGAGACTGAAGAGATCAAAAAGTTGCAGGACCAAGTGAAACTTCTACATGATCATCAAAAGAAGACCGAAACTTTTCATGCAGTAGAGCTACAAAGAGCTCAAAATCAGATAGAGGCATGGAAGAAGTCAACCATTGAGTCTTCTAATGGCTATACACTGGGTCATGTTAAAGAAACCATCTGGAATAATATCATTGAAGAAATAGATCAAATCTGGCCATGTATCCAAATTATTTTTTAGTAGAAGGAACTCATGGAGAAAGCAAAGTAGACCATTTCCACTATCAATGCTCAACTGGGAGAAATGCCTGCTACAACCAACAACATCATAAAGTTCCTCAATTCCAAAAACATATATGAGCTGGATGATCTAGGAGTAGATGACAGAACATAAACCATCCTGAAGGTGAAGAAAGTTCTAAAAAAGAAGAACTTGGTTGTATAGCTGACAGAGAAGTGTCACACTCTAGAGGTAGTAGTTAACAGGTTTTTCATTAGGATTGATGCATTGAACAAGAAAGGTTTGCCTTCATTGTTTGTAATCAATGATAAATTAATGACCATGGAAGAATATATGAAGAAGATTCAAGACATTGCCAAAGATACAACTAAGTCCTCCAACATCAAAGGTTCTATGATAGGTAGAGCATTTTACGAAGCCATCAGTAACATAAGTTTTATCCAACATGAGATAAAACACATTTTTACAGTAAAACCCACTTTTGCTCAGTATACTGAGGTAGATGAAATATATCGCAAGGTAACCAAGATTTATATTCCATATGAAGAATGGTGGGATAATTTGTGTGAATTTTAGGACTAAAGGACAAATCAACTTCACCAGCTCAACACCCGAATAGTGGCCAATCAGCAACTGTTCTCCTTCAAAGCAGGGCCAAATGTTCAGATTCATTCCTTTTGATCGAATTACTTCTTTTCTATTAATTCTAAGTTAATAATAGAATGTTGTGTCACTTAGGAATTAATTGTAATATTTTTTGTAATTTTTCTTAAATACTTCATTTTGTCGAAGTATTCAAGGTCGAACTCTTGAAACGGTTATCAAGCAGATTTGTACTAAGCTAGAGAATTTTTGAGATAATAAAAGATTCTGGATTTGCCTCATATGGTCTATCTCTCAGTGAGTTGTTTTCATCTTGGTTTTTCATTATGTCTTCTTCATATAAATTAATTAGTTTACAGCCATCCGATTTAAAATTTAATTGAATATCAATTTCATTTTAAATCCTTTGTGAAGTTGTAATTCAAATAAGAGATTAATTTGTAGAACTATTTGTTATTGTAAATTCCTCTTTGAATGTAAATTACACTAGATTTCTTTAATAGTTTAATTATATTCTGTTGATCAAGGAAACACTATTTTCTTGATTTATTCTTATAAATGATTAAACACTCAGTTTGAATACTAAATCAATTATACTTCTCCACATTCTTCTTATCCATCCAACTAAAATCAAAATAACCATGTGCATGTAATAAAAAACCTTTTATTGTATTGAAGATCTATCTAAGTTTAAAGCACCTGTTTATAAACAGTTCACTGGTCATCCAATCATTAAAATCAACAAAACATTATAGATGCTTTGGCATAACCAATTGACCTTAGGTTATCTCAAAGGAAAAAACGACCTAGGGCCTTACATGAGGCCCACGTGCCACCTTATCTTCATACTGCTAACCCAAAATGGGCTAACGACTATGTTCTAGACACACTCCCCTCTAACTTCAATCATATTCTCTACAACTAAGTGTAGGTATATCATGGGTGATCTGATATTTTTTTGCTTATAGATGCATCAAAATTACATGTAACAGAGCACTTAAAAACCATAGAAACATACACAAATAAAACAAAGATAAAAAGACATAATCATGCATGATATCAAGACACATAGATTTGATTATGGAGTTCATCAAACTTGGACTACATCTTCGGGCCCTGCTCAATAGTGGGGAGGCCTTCATTCATTAAATGGCATGAAAAGAGAAGAAGTACAAGTAGATTTTACATAAACATCTTTATACCTCCAATATGGAAGATAGATGACAAATGGAGAGCCCATCTCTAGAAACAGACAACAACACTGATTTCCTGCCCAAAAATTGTGCAAAATCACCTATCCGAACACCCAATTCAGAGAAATGAAGCTTCTACATCCTCTCGGAACCTTCTGATCTCTGAGGTAAGGTTCTGGCCACCTGCTAAGAGCAGGTGTCGCTGCTGTGCTTTGTAAATCTGTAGAATTTCCTGCAAATTCTCTACAAATCTACATCTGAGATCTATGTAGAAAATATGACTTAGATTAATCTGATAATGCAATATACTAAAGCAAAATACTTGATCTACTTCTAAAAACAAACTTGTGGAAGCTTAATCGATTTTGAGCAAGATCAAATAGCACACATATAATAGATGAAGAAAAACAATCACACATGAACACAAAATAATACTCTAGGGAAATCATCAGCTAAAAACCCCGATCTCTGTATTATCATACAAGTGGAAATATGTCTAGATTACACAAAGCTTTAGCTCACAAGCTATCCAGCTCTCGGTACAATCCCTCAATGATGCTCATAGATTGAACAGACAACACATATGCCTTCCTCCAGTCCTCCAAGCCTCCTATTTCCTTGTGCAGTTTCTCTTGGGTCCTCTGGTTGCCACTTGTGTGAATTGACCTCTCACACAACTCACCAAACTCAGAAATAACTACACAGTCTTGAAGGAGATAATTCCTTCTGCATGGATGAGTTTCCTATATAGGAAAATTCCTCCAACTAATAGTACACTGTCCCTTGCTCTGATCTCAACTGGGTCTTTGACTGAACTGACATGCATGAGTTATTTATGAAAGAATATTTAGTTATCTGAAGCACAGTAGTTACATGCATGCATGCATTAACTAACTGAACTCACAATCAGTTCCACAAACTGTTGGAACTAATCTAACGGGACTTAACTCAGTTAATTGAGCTAACTAATTACAACTCAAAATACAACTCATATTGATCTCCTTAATTAAGGGATAACTTCCTCAATCAAAGGGAAAACTGTTGCATGTCTTCACGTAGACTTCATGTTTAATTTTCTCCAACTAATTAACTCAAGATGAATTAATTAATTATTTTTCAAACAACTGCTAAGATCAAATTTGAATTTGAATTCTCAATTTTAGTTTAGGGACTAACTAAAATTGGAATGTATCCCGAAATGCTATTTATAGCAATGCGATTTATAGAATTTCTATTTTTAGCATTTCTTGTTGCTATTTTCAACAAAATCTACTACTCTCTACTGCCCTCCCTTTATACTATGCAAATAGCCCAGTTTATATTCTGGTGGGAAGATTCCTTCATAAACTGGGCAGTTTCAACAAAGGACAAGTTTAGAAAGCGGTTCGTTTCAACAATCGGCATATTAGTCCGAAGACAACTCACGGTTGTTTCAAACAGAGGGTCTCGAGCCTGGAATAATATGCAGGTAACAAGCCTGTCGAACAAGGAAAGACCTCCATCGAAAATAGTTCACATATTGTTTCGCATTGAATCCATTAAACCAACACAATAATATAAAGAATTGGCGCTTTACTCCTTAACCAACAGAATAATACAAAGAATAAACTTATTTACCTAAACCTGGCGGTTTTATCATCAACGGCCATAGTCTATCGGTGCCGCAAATCGCAATCATCAGACATACCCAATCCTTTCCTATAAGTTCCCTGTGATAACAGTGGACCCGACGAGCTATTAAACACAATACATAATATATCAGGTCTGAAAGCCTCATCACAAATCACAATCGCCAAGAACTAAGGGTTTTTGCTCTATATGACTACTTCCTTTTACGAACTGCGATTGCGATATCGCAAATCACAACCTAACTCTACGATTGTGATATATCACATCACAACCTGGCTTGCTCCTGGGGTTGATTCTTTAAGTACTTCCCCTTTGCGATTGTGATTTGTGATTATCGCATCACAAATTTTCTTGCCTAGGGCTAATTTGAAACTACTGATTCACCTTTGATCTGCGATTACAATATTGCAATCACAACCCAGTAGTGCTGGGGGCGATTTTCTTGAACTGTGACCTCTTCCTTCTGCGATATGTGATATGTGGGACTAATGGCAGCCTTCAACTTGGCGCTTCCCCATTCGATGAGAGTTTTTCCACGTCAGTTCCTTTGCCACTTGTCTAAGTCAAACTTTAACTTTGAATTTCTCTAACTTCTGCATACAAGCTCAGATTCGAGTGCCATTCATACCGTTGGAATCAGGGTGATGAGCAATTGAATTTGAAGGTAAGTTTGTAGAGATTCTACCACTTTGAATTTTTAGCCTTTATACCATGCCACTGGTACTTTTGAAGATCCTCCTGGATCAAACCTCCCCATTGAGAATATTTTGGTCCTCCAAAAGCATTAAAATAATCTGTAGCTTCTGTGTACATTGTCTGCACCACAAGTGTCCTAATAGGTCCATCCTTCCTTCTCCTTCACCTTTGTCCTTCGGAGCCATAAGCGATGAGCCGACACTTGCATCCCCTACAAACCTGTAGTACAATACTCTAGAAAATTACATGCTTAATTCTATGACCAATAACGAGCCAAACATCCCATACTTGCCATGAGTTTATAACACATACTTTGTGGTCAAGTTTACATAAAATGGAAACAATACCCCAGCTATCAATACAAGGCCAAACATAATGGTTGCTTCAACAAGTGATGGAAAACACATCATCACTAAAACATTGTAGGTTTTAACCCCATACAAAAATTACCTGCATACGAATTCTAAAACACAGAAAATAAACAATGCGAGAGCATAACACATAAAACACATATACACAAAGATTTTCCCCTGGATCCCAAACTGGGACTACTAGCTTGATTTTTCATTATGTTCCTTTCAATGTTACAATACATATTTATACATGTGGAAGAATCCAATACCATGGACCGAAAACCATCGCGTCCAAAACCATGGACCAAAAACCATCGCGTCCAAAAAACATGTGCGAAAATCATGCACAAAACCATAGGTGGGTCTGCGCAACCTAACATAGGGTCCAAAACCAAAATTTTCCGGGGTGCTGCCCCGAACCCCATGAAGTGGGGTTACGAGTACATCTCAAACCCCCTGTGACACCCCCCCCCCTAACTACATAATCGGCGCAACAAAGGGGGGGCTCTGCCCCCCCTCTAACCCCCCGGTTAACTACGTGGGCTAGTCGTGGAAGGAATATAGCACAACCCAACATTCTCCCACTTGTTGTTTTCTTTCCATAGGGGGCCACAAGATAGCTTAGTCATTTTTCTAGCCCTGAAATGCCTATTGTCTCTCTACACCAAGAGAACTTCTCAGAGCTCACAGATTTTGTCAATGCATTTGCAATATTCTTTAAAGTGTCCACCTTTACCAGCAACACCTTTTTGTCTTCTATCATATCCCTCACAAAGTGAAACTAAACATCAATGTGCTTTGTCTTTGAATGATATGCAGGGTCCTTTGCCAAGAAAATTACACTTTGGCTGTCATAGTCTATCCTTATAGCTCCCTGTACTAACCCCATACTTGAACACAATCTCTGCAACCAAACTACTTCCTTGCTTGCATGAGTGGCTGCCATGTATTCTGCCTCTGTAGTTGATAGTGCCACTACAGATTGTTTCTTACTCATCCAACTGACTGCACCTCCAAATAGGTTAAACACATACCCACTTGTAGATCTTCTCTGATCTAGATCTCCAACCCAATCTACATTAACAAAGCCATGGATATCCAAAACTCTATCCAATCCTAGTCTTCCTTTGTAGCACAAACCATAATCACTAGTGCCACGCAAATACCTGAAAACCTGCTTCACTGCTATCTAGTGCTCCTTCCCTGGTTTTGACATAAACCTGCTCAATACTCCCACTGCATGAGCAATGTCTGGTCTAGTACAGACCATTGCATACATCAGGCTACTGACTGCACTTGCATATGGAACACAGGACATGTACTCTTCCTCTTCTTATGTCTTGGGACACTGTTCAGCAGATAACCTCACACCTTCAGGAATAGGAACCTTCACTAGTTTACTATCTTGCATATTAAACCTCTGCAGTATTGTCTCGACATACTTCCGTTGGTTTAACCAGAGCTTCCTCTTTGCCCGATCTCTTTTAATTTCCATGCCCAAAATATAATTTGCAGCACCAAGATCTTTCATGTCGAATTTGGAGGACAATTGGGTCTATAAATCCTGGATAATTTCTTTGTCATTTCCAACCAACAACATATCATCCACATATAAGACCAAATAAATAACACGGTCACCAATTAATTTAAAATACACACAGTGATCTACTTTGCTTCTGGTGAAGCCAAGTCCCCGTATAAATGTATCAAATTTCTGATACCACATCCTTGGTGACTCTTTTAACCCATATGAGACTTCTTTAACTTGCATACCAGTTCTTTCTTACCCTTCACCACAAGGCCTTCAGGTGTCTTCATGTAGATTTCCTCTTCCAAATCCCCGTGAAGAAATGTTGTCTTCACATCCATCTGTTCTACCTCAAAATCAAAAGAAGTAGCAATAGATAAAAGTAACCTAATAGAAGTTACCTTGGCAACAGGAGAAAAAATATCACCAAAATCAATTCCCGACACCTAGGAATAACCTTTTTCTACCAACCGAGCTTTGTATTTCTCCACCTTTCCTTCTGCATTTGTCTTCTTCTTGAACACCCATTTGCTGCCAATGGGTTTCCTTCCAGCCGGCAACTCCACCAGATCCCAAGCCTCATTTTTGTGCAAAGATGTCGTTTCATCAACCATGGCCTCTTTCCAAAGTTTTCCATCCTTTGAATCTACTGCTTCCTTCACAGTTTTGGGATCATCATTAGTAATAGATAAAGAAAAATTTGAACAGAAAGCAAATGGACTATACCTTTCTGGCTTCCTCTGCTGTAGAGTCTGATTCTTCCTCCTTAAGCTCAAACTCTATCTTTTCAGGTTCCTTTGGTTGGACTTCATGTTTAATAACATCTTTTACCTCTTTGAACACCACATCTCGGCTGTACACAACCCTCCGTGTGACTGGGTTCCAAAGTTTATAACCCTTTAAACCATCCTTATACCCAATAAAGATGCACTTTTTAGATTTACTATCCAACTTGGTTTGTTTCTCCTTTGGAACATGTACATATGCATCACATCCAAATACCCTCAGATGTGAAAGAGAGGGTTTCTTACCAGTCCATACCTCTTGTGGAGTCTAATCCTCCAATGTTGATGAAGGTGACCCGTTGACCAGGTAACATGTAGTATCCACCGCCTCTGCCCATAATTCCTGTCCTAACCCAACACCACTAAGCATGCTTCTTGCCATTTCCATTAATGTCTTATTCATTCTTTTTGCAATTCCATTTTGCTGAGGTGTATATGGAGTAGTCTTTTGTCATGCTATACCACACTTCTTACAGAATTCTTCAAATTCCTTGTTGCAAAACTCTCCACCATTATCTGTCCTCAGCAGCTTTATCTTCTTCTCTGTTTGGTTTTCCACCAGAGCCTTAAATTCTTTAAACCTATCAAAGACTTCAGATTTCTTCTTAAGGAAATATATCCATGTATTCCTTGAGAAGTCATCGATAAATGATACATAGTACACAGACTTACCCAGTGATGGAACCTTCATAGGTCCAAACGCATCACTGTGCACAAGTTCTAATATCTGTTTCGCCCTCTTACTACCAGAGGGGAAACTCACACGATTCTACTTTCCATATACACAATTTTCACAGAAATCAAAATCTAGAGAGTTATTACTCATACCTTCTACCATACCTTTACCGTGAAGTATTCAAAGGCCCTTCTCTCCAATATGTCCAAGCCTTTGATGCCACAACATGGAATTCTTTCCAGAGACCACTAGATTTTCTGCTCCACTTTCAGGAACCACAAAATTATTGCACCCATCAACAACTGTGCTACCTTGCAGCTTTAACAAAGTTCCAATCCGAACTCCCCACATCAATACCAGTGCTCCTTGAACCATCTTGCAGGTATCCTCCTCAAACATTGTTTTTACACCTACATCATCCAGCCTGCTAACGAAAATCAGATTTCTGGCTAACGCAGGAATATGCAGAACACCCAGAAGTTTTCTAACCTTTCCACCTTGCAGCTTCAACTTTACTTGTCCATGACCAATGATTCTATCCTTCCTGTCATCCCTTGAGAAGACATCACCACCATTATATTTCTCATACTCGCAAAACCACTCTCTATGGGGAGTGAAGTGAAAGGATGCACCTGAGTCAATCAACCATGCCTCATGATCTACATGTGTACTTGAAGAAGCCATGTACACATCCCCACCTTCATTTGAGGTGGTTTTCGTCTCTGTAGAAGGATCATCATCAGATCCCTTTCCTTTATCAGGAGCTTTAGATTTACAGTCCCTTTTGTAGTGCCCTTCCTTTCTGCATTTACAACACACCACCTTTACAGGTTTTCTTGGAGATTTAGATCTCCCTCTAGATTTAGATCTTCCACTCGATGACTTTTTTTTTTTGGGACCATCCTCATATAGACAAGGCATCACCATTCTGGCTCTCCATATTTTGCCATCTCATCTCCTCCGTCAGCAAGGTTGTGACTATTTCATCAAACTGCAAGGCAATTGCATTACTACCTATTGCAATAACCAGACTATCCCACGAATCTGGTAGAGAACACAACAAACTGATGCACTTATCTTCATTTGAAATTTTAATATCAACAGATGCTAACTGACTTACCATAGTATTAAACGCATTCAAATGCTTTGTCACTGAGTCTCAATCTTTCATCCTCAGGTTATACAGCTTTTTCCGCAAGAACATTTTATTCACCAGAGACTTAGATTGATACAAAGTCCCTAACTTTTCCCACAAAGCCTTCGCCGTAGCTTCCCATGATACATTCAGCAATACTGAATCTGAGACACACAATCGTATTATGCTCTTTTCCTTCTGATCCAACTTCTTCCATTCTTCATTGGACACTCCCGTTGGTTTAGTACCCAGATCTACTGCGATCCACTGATCTTTATCCACCAACAGATCCTCCATATTGAGTTTCCACAACTCAAACTCCGACCATTAAATTTCTCAATCTCTATCTTTCCACTGCTCACCATCTTCTTTCACCACCAAAATCGATCTCGCAGATCTCCCACTGAACAGGGTCTACCACAGGCCTGAGAAAAACCCCTCAGCAACAAAGGCATCCGCTTGAAGCCAAAATATCTCTGATACAAAATGTAGGTTTTAACCCCGTACAAAAATTACCTGCATACGAATTCTAAAACACAAAAAATAAACAATGCGAGAGCATAACAAATAAAACACATATACACACATATTTCCCCCTGGATCCAAAACCGGGACTACCAGCTTGATTTTTCATTATGTTCCTTTCAATGTTACAATACATATTTATACATGTCGAAGCATCCAATACCATGGACTGAAAACCATCGCGTTTAAAAAGCATGTGCAAAAATCATGCACAAAACCATAGGTGGGTCTGCCCAACCTAACATAGGGTCCAAAACCAAAATTTTAAAGTGGGGTTAGGAGTACACCTCAAACCCCTTGTGACCCCCCCCGTTACACAATCGACGCAATGAAGGGGGGGCTCTACTCCCCCTCTAACCCCCCAGTTAACTACGTGGGCTAGTCGTGGAAAGAATATAACACAACCCAACAAACACATGATCTACAAAATAAAGTCAAACACCATTTCTGCTTCAACAAGTGATGGAAAACACATCATCACTACAACATATGATCTACAAAAATAAGGCCAAACATCATTGTCGCTACAACAAGTGATGGAAAACACATTATCACTTTTACAGTTTAACATGCACACATGATTTAAAAATAAGGCCATGACATTCTACCACACCTAGAAAAACCATCTTTCACCTTCAACTTGAATGGGTCGTCTCCCTGTGGCGCATTTGCTGGTCAAACAATTGTTTTACCTGGTTCGTGCACGAGAGCTTTGTCCTTGCAACGATTCTTTGGATGGAGCCTTTGACACGTGGCTCGTTGATGATCACCTCTGTCACAATGACTATAATAAGTCTTCTTCCTCCAAATCGGCTTTACCTTCTTCTTCTTTTCCTGCCTTGGAGAGGGCCTTTCATGCATCATCCTCTTTTGTGCTGCTATTCTCTTCCAGCACTCAGCAAACACATGGTTATGCAATCCGCAAAAACTGCTAGTTCTTTTATGCCATGATTTTCATTCATTATTAACAATATGGTTGTAATCAAAATGAACATTAGAATATCGATACTTGTTATACCTTTCCTGTCGGTATTTGGTACGATCATGGGAATGAGAGCTTGCATCAGTTCTTTTTCTGCAATGTATACTGCCATAGGTTGATGGCGATGTATTCCCTTCATTCTCCTTCCTTGGCGGGTTCAACAATGTCAAGGAAGCTTCTGACACCTTTAAGCATTGTCCTTCAGTGTACCCCAAACTTGCAAATCGAGGTTTTTTCTCAACCTCCAATCGCTGAGTTATGCCTTGGCCATTAACACCAAGTCCTTGTCCTTTGTACCTCATCTTGGTAAGGAGTCTCATGCTTGTCCCTGTAATGGGTATCTCCACATTTCCAACAGAAATTATATTATGTGAAGATGAAACTGAAGATAAATCAACATCTTTTACCTCCATGGTCGATTTGGAAAGAATTGGCGAGGGATTCCCATCATATGTCGTTGATGGTTCATAGGTTGTTTTAGCGCATTCCCCAATCTCCTTCTTGACATTCACAAGTCCTGTATATCGGGGTAATTCCGCTACTTTGATGGGGTTTATGATGCCCTAGCCATTAATTCCGAGGCCTTTCCCCTCATACCTCATTCTCTTTAACATTTTGGAGCCGATACTTGTGGTATGTTGTTATGAAACCAACTCACAAAAAGATAGAAAAGATAGATCAATGCCTTAGAATTTAGCCTCTTCGAGGGGGCAACCTCCTTTCCATTACACAAATGAACAATTCTTGGATGATACAAATGGAAATACCTCATTTCTATATATAGGAGTCTAAGGGGTCATAGTATAATTAGAGTTGACATAACAATAATAATATAAGGGCATAATAATAATAGTGGGCTTCTGTAGGGCACAATAGTAACAATATGGGGACTACATGGGTACAACAATATAATAAGGGTGTTGTACTAATAACAATGAGGGGTTACACTAGTAGTATAGGGGCCTAACATGCCCCTCTCCTTCAAAAAGTGTTGTCCTCAACGCTTGAGTATTTCTTGATGCTTTTGTATAAAATTCTTGTCCTCCCATGTGGAATATTCGGCGGGTAAGTACTTCCAATTGATGAGATACTCTGAAATTGATCGATTTCGTAGCTGTCGGGTTCTTGTTTCTGGGACTGCTCCAGGTTCCAATTTGATTTTTCCTTCCTCTTCAAGTTCTGGCAATATTGTTTGAATTGGAATATTCTGCAACTTTTGAATGAGTGGCCACACTTCTTTGTCCTTCTTCCATTCATCCCTTGCTTCGTTTATCCAATCTGGTTGGATAATAGAAATAGCACAAAACAATGCGTCCGCATCCTCATTCTTTCTTGAGAGTGCATCTGCAACAAAAATTTTCTTCCCTTTTCTGTAGATGATGTCAAAGTCATAACCCAACATATTTGTGACCCGTTTTTTCTGTTCTTCTAAAGATAATATTTGTTCTAAAAAGTATTTAAGACTATCATGATCCATTTTTACCTTGAAGTGTCTTCCCATTGGGTAAGGTCACCATTTCTTAAGTGCATGTAGTATTGCCAACATTTTCTTCTCATAAATAGCTTGCTTAAGATGTTGCCGTAAAAATACCCAATCACCTACATCAAAACTTTTTTCACTATGATGTTGATCTACCTGTTGTTTCATTTGATTCTACACCAAAGTGGCATTATCCTTTAAAAGTTGAAGAACTTGTTGTTGATGCTCGATGTGATCTTTCACTGCTTGAACCTTTTTCTTCTTGATATGTCCTATCTTAAGAGTTTTAGGAGTGGTAATTTCTTCCAATGCTCTACAAGATATGGTCGGATTCATTTCTTGATGCTTGATGTGATCTTTCACTTCTTGAACATTTTTCTTCTTGATATGTCCTTCTATATTGAGAGTTTGAGTGGTAATTATTGCCAATTCTTTACAATATATGGTCGGATTCATTTCTTCTTTCTCTAGGGTTGGTTCATGGCATATATCCTCTTCTTTTGATGTTTCTTGATCTTTTTTTTCCTCCTCTTCATACTCTACGTAAAATAATTTCTTCTCAGCACACTTATGACCTTTGGTGCATTTTCTATCACAATTGTAACAAAGCCCTTTTTCTCTTTATTCTTCCAATTGTTGTGGTGTAAGCCTTGTAGGTTGTGGAAGGCTAGGAGAAGAAACACTTCCATAATTATAGTCATGAGTGGTGGGATTCCTTGTTTCCATAATTTGACTTTCAATTTTTCTTACCAACTCGAATGCCTCCTCCAATGAATCAGGTTCCCAAAAATGAACCTCATGTTGAACGTTATCCTTTAAAGTCTCTATGAAGACATCAATCCTTTGCTTCTCTGGAATATAATTTACCCTTCTATTCAATTTTTGAAAGTCCTCAATGTGCTCTTACATTGAACCCTTTTGTTTGAGATTTATCAATTAGCTAAAGAAGGAGTTTCTCTTTGTATCCTCATAATGTGCTATCATTTCCTCCATGAAAATTGACCACGTGACAAGTGGTTTATGAGAAAAAAGCATTTTATACCATAAAAATTGATTCAGTTCTGAATAATTAGATGTAATACATACCTTTTGTAACACTGGTACACCATGTAGATCAAAATATTTCTTCATCTGTAGTATCCAATTTACCAGATCCTTGCCGTCAAACTTCCTCATCTCGCTTTTTCTTGATTTTAGGAGCTCGATCTTGAAATGACTGTAAATTTGTAATTTCAGATCTTCTAGTTATGATATCATGACTTGCAGTAGCCCTTTGTGTCCTCTTTCCAATGCCACCAGTCTGATCCAAATTGGATTCCCCAAGGAAGAGTTATGCCAAATCTCCCACGGTGACCTGATTATATACTAGTTCAGTAGAGCAAACTTGTACGACATGCCATGTGTCACTGTTTTGACCTTTGGATTTGAAAAATGTACACAAGAAACTACAGTCTATCTTCTTTCTGTAACTTCTAACTAAATTTCAATCTGATGCTCAAAGAGAAAGTTATGATGATTTTCCCCAGGTCACCTGTTTGGAATGTAATTCAAGAGTCTGCAAAAAGACCAACTTCCTCAGATCATATCTCCACAAATATTGTGCTAAAAGCTCTGAAATTCAGACCCTAGGTTCAGCGTGATTTCATCTCAAATGGGTTTTTTTATTAGCTTCTGAAACATCGCAAAAAAAAGTTATAGTGCAAATTCCATGATGACCTGTTTGGAGCAGCGAAACCCTAGAACCCAAAACTCTGATACCAAATGTTATGAAACCAACTCACAAAAAGATAGAAAAGATAGATCAACACCTTAGAATTCAGCCTCTTCGAGGGTGTAACCTCCTTTACATTACACAAATGAACAATTCTTGGATGATACAAATGGAAATACCTCCTTTCTATATATAGGAGTCTAAGGGGTCATAATATAATTAGAGCCAACATAGCAATAATAATGTAAGGGCATAATAATAACAATAGTGGGCTTCTATGGGGCACAATAGTAACAATATGGGGACTACATGGGTACAACAATATAATAAGGGTGTTGTACTAATAACAATAAGGGGTTACACTAGTAGTATAGGGGCCTAACATATGTTCTTCAAAAGCAACGAAATCATTATTAGGAAAAATACATGGAGTCAAAGAATTTCTCTTTGCCTCATGGGAGTTACGCTGCAACTTTTCCAAAGCCTCGTCCTTAGCTTACATCTGGCATAGCAACCTATGTTTCTCTTCTTTCTCTTCCTGTAGTAGCCTCTTTAATTTCGACATTCTCTTCTTGAAACCTCCGGTTAATCTCCTCATTTTAATGACGAGAAGACGAGGAAGGTGGTGAATAAGATGCATAAGCATCGAAAGATGTGGATGAAGCATTGCTTTCAGATCTTCCTTTCTCCTCATCTCTTCTTTTCTCATATGCACCATACATGACGTCCACCATTCAGGACATCCTCAGGAAGGCTTCGTGCATTTCTTTATCATTGACAACCATAATCTATCAACGCCACAAATCCCAATCGGCAAACATACCCAAGCCTTTACAACAAGCGTCCTGCAATAACAGCAGACCCGATAGGATATTAAACATAATAAATAATATATTGGGCCCAGAAGCCTCATCAAAAATCACAATTGGTGGGAACCAAAGGTTGGTACTCTATGCGACTGCTTCCCTCTGTGAACTACGATTGAGATATCGTAAATCGCAACCTGACTTTGTGATTGCGATATATCACATCACAACCTGCCTTGCTCTTGGGGCCGTTTCTTTAAGTACTTCCCCTTTGCGATTGCAATATGCGATTATTGCATCGCAACTTTTATTCGCTAGGGCCAATTTGAAACTGTTGATTCGCCTTCGATCTGCGATTGCGATATCACAATCGCAACCCGATAGTCCTGGGGGAAATTTTCTTAAACTAAAACCTCTTCCTTCTACAATATGCGATATGTGGGACCAATGGTGACTTGCCACTTGGTGCTTCCCCATTCGCTGATAGTTTTTCCATGTCACTTCCTCTGCCACCTATCCAAGTCAAACTTGAATTTTGACTTGCTCTAACTTCTTCATACAAGCTCAGATTCAAGTGTCGTTCGCACCGTTGGAATGAGGGCGACGATCAGAAAATCATGATATATCACAATCATAGAGTCAGGTTGTGATTTGTGATATCACAATCACAGTTTGCAAAGGGAAGCAGTCACATAGAGTAAAAAGCTTCGGTTCTCGTTGATTGCGATTTGCGATGAGGCTTTCCGGCCCGATATATTATGTATTGTGTTTAATAGCTCATTGGGTCCGTTGCTATCGCAAGGCACTTTTTGTAAAGGATTGGGTTTGTTTACTGATTGCAATTTGTGGTGCTAATAGATTATGGCCGCCGATGATAAAGATGTTGAGTTCGGGGAAATACATCGATGCTCTCTATTATTCCATCGGTTAAGGAGTAAAGCGCCGATTCTTTATATTATTCCACCAGTTTAATGGATTCAATGCAAAACGGTCCGTGAATTATTTTTGATGGAGGTTTTTCCTTGTTTGACAGGCTTGTTACTTGCATACTATTCCAGGCCCAAGACCCTCTGTTTGAAACAACCACAAGCTGTCTTCAGACTAATATGTTGATTGTTGAAACGAACCACTTGCTAAACTTGTCCTTTGTTGAAACTACCCGATTTATGAAGGAATCTGCCCACCAGAATATAAAGTGGGATATTCGCACAATGATAAAGGGAGGCCAGTAGATTTATAGAGCAGAGCAGTGACACCTTCTCCTAGCAGGTGGCTGGAACCTTACCTTGGAGATCAGAAGGCTTCAAGACGATGCAAAAGATTCATTTCTCTGAATTGGGTGTTCAGATAGGCGATTCTACATGATTTTTCGCTAGGAAGTCAGTGGTGTTGTCTGTTTCTAGAGTTGGGCTCTCAATTTGTAATCTATATTCCAGATTGGAGGTATAAGGGTGTTTATGTAAAATATGCTTGTACTTCTTCTCTTTTCATGCCATTTAATGAATGAAGGCCTCCTCACTATTGAGTAGGGCTCAAGGATGTAGCCCAAATTGGATGAACTTTATAATCAAATCTCCATGTCTTGATATCATGCGTGATTATGTATTTGTATCTTTGTTTTATATGTGTATGTTTCTATGGTTTTTAAGTTCCCTGTTACATGTAATTTTGATGCATCTATAAGCAAAAAAAATCCTGGATCAATGAGTCATGGAGTTTTCACCTTAGATAATTTGAAAATGTTGGGATTCTAAGGAGAGAATTACAAAATAATAGTGAAAAGTGGGTATAAATTTTGATGAAATAAAGCAGGGTTCAAATAGAATCTATTCTATTTGAGATTTTGTGCCATATTTATACTTTTTTTTGTTGATTCGAATCACATCATCATCATGGGAGTTAGCCCTGTTAAAAGAGATGGATGTTCTAAACAAGCTAGAGAAAGAAGTGAATGAGGATCTTCAATAGGTATTGAAAGGAAACCTCATTCCTTCCAATCTCGTATCTTTGGCATTGCTTCCTCCCCCGCTATACCTTTTATTGAGAAGGTCATTATCTATGACAAATTGTGGAAGGAATTTGTTGTCTTTTCCCATAACATGTGATCCTACTAATTCGAGATGAACATAGCCATGGTAATTTTAAATCATTAAAATTAGGATTTGTAGGTGTTTTACCTAGCATCGATGCTAAAAAAAATAGGTCTCGCATTTGTGGCCATGGAATAGACACCATTTTCATTTAAATTCCATGGAGGACTACTAGCCTGGGAATTTTTATTTCACGAAGAAGGTTCAGTTTGAGAGAGCGATATCATCATGGAGGCTATTATTAGATATTGATCAACATATGCGATAAACTTTGAGTAGTTGTTGAAGAATGCTTTCTTCATCGTCATAACCATCCTAGAAGTCTATGGTGCTTTTAACTCTCTCATTCATGCTCACAATCCACTAATCCAAACTAAACAATGCTCAAGCTAATCTTTGCAGTAGTCAACCTAGGGTTTGGATTAACAACATCCTCATCAATTGCATTGGATAGATCATAAAATTTTGTAATGTCCCTTTTCGAGAATAGAATACTAACCAACTAATTTATTTATTTAATGTCATCTCTAAGGTTATCTTGAGTAATTAAATTAATAAAAGTGATTATTAAGTGATTTAAAAGATATTTAAAGAATAAACCTTATAAAAATGTCACTTTATTAAAAGAAAGAAAAGAGCCCATGGTTTTTGGAAGACCCATGGTATTATGAAAACTATCATAACAAAGGAAGGTAGAGGATCATTTGAGGACATGGAGATTTGGATTATTGTAAGTTCGATTTGAGAGCTCTAGTAGCTTACTATGTGAGGGGAAACTATAGTATAATAAAAATTAAAATTCAACTCCTATAGAATCAGTAACCTCAATGTGGGTAGATAAAAAATAAGCGATCGAAGTAATAAGAGTGAATTTTTATCCCAAGATCCTAACAAGGGATATAACACTATTAAGTGATGGGTCCGATTTTCCATAAACAATAAAGAGACTGAGTTGGTTCCCCCCAGACAAATCACTATAGAAAATCAAGAGATGTTCCAATAAAGGTGTAAGTTAATTCATGGGAGAGGCCTGCGTTTTGTTGTCAAGGCTGATCTGGGTATTTTGTTGTTGCAAGGGAGAACTGAATGAGACACAATTCTGGTGTTAAGGGATATGTTGAATCATGGATTGAAGGTAGCTGTTGACATTGTAGTGGTGCCACATAATACACGTGGGTTGTATCATGTGGTAGGAGAGGATTCTTTACTAGTTACACATATCTTTGGAGACATGGGATCATTTGCTAGCCTAAAATGGCAACAACGTCTTGATCTCATTTCATAGATCTCAAATGAGTGATGATAGGGTAATTATAAGTCATAAAATAATGTTAGGCAAGAAGGTTAATCCTCAGATAAAGATGAGACCAAATCCATCTATTTTTGGGAAAGAGATGTCTACATAGAGCTCAAACACACTGTTTGTATGTATAGGGGGGTTAATTTTCCAACAATTTGCGGATTACACACACAAGGGGGAGGTTGATACACTAACTAGAGATTACATGCAATGTATGGGGGGGAATGATGAGGGATGGTTTCATGAGTTACAAAAGATAATGATATAATGCCATAGGATAATCATATAATGCCATTGCTAGGGTTGTGTTGGGAAAAAAAGACACATATTAGACAACCATCTTAGATCAACCAATCTAGCATGAATATACTAGCCATATTAGAAGGTGTCCATGTATATTGTTGTTGGTCTCTATCATAATCATAAATTATGATCATAACTTGAGCAGCTAGACAATTACTTGTTAAGAGTGGTCGCTTCAAGACATTATTGGATCCTCTCAGAATGATCTTGGTCATGTATTAACTGTCCATTCGATGAATTAAAAATTCAGTGCTTTGTTTGCACTTGTATTATTTTTATTCATTATTTATGTTTTGGGGGTCACACTTTTCATCTATAAAAATCACAAAGACAAAAAATTAAACCATACAAATCCCATGAATTCAAAAATCTTGTCTATATGAGGATTTTATACACCATACCCTCCTGTTGAACAAGGGCATCATATTAAATGATTTGATGGTAAATTCTTGGGAATATGGAGTTTTTGCAACAAATTTTTATTGTAGGAGATAAGATTGGCCAAGGGTTCCCATTAAAATACATTCTCCTTAGCTCATTGGAGGGGGTGGAAAAATGGTTATAGAAGGTAAATCATGCACTTTCTAGTTAACACAAGCAACTATGGTTCCAGTAGTAATGCACTTGGGTGAACATAGGCTGTTGAAACATGAAGATAAGGAGGTAAGAATTATTGTTGCACATTTTTAAAGTAAGCTTCTAAGAGTGACAACACCAAAAACTCCATATATGGATGATAAAATGTGGGATGTCTTACATGTGATCATGAAATTTTTTTGTGGGCTAAGTTACATTAGAGGTCATTCCTTTAGGATAAGGACTAAGATTCCAAAGTTGATGGCTAAGGTAAAATCATATGTCATCATGCTTGATTTAGAATGTGATGATATTATTCTACAAATGTTTCCTCACATTCTTGATACTGTTAGTTACCCATGACATAGCTATGCAGAATCACATAAAAGCTATCATGATTACCAGTATTAATGAGAGTGATGAGATTTCTCAACCCATTTTCTCCTTGTTAGTGGATGTAATAAAGCAAGAGTAGGTAGTGTCTACATTTTCTTATAATTTGGTATGCAACATTGTTAGACAATGTGAATGGAAGCTGAAACTTTACTTGTTTGATGAGGAGCTGGTGGAAGCATACGAAACATATGAGGAGATTTGTATTTATGAAATTAAAAGTGAGGATGATAGTACCACTTCACATATCTCTCCTCCACAACTTCTAAGGGACAACCATACTCAAGAAGAAATAAAAGAAGTCCTGTCAACACTAAAGGCACGAAAAGACTCAATACTACAGTAAGATAATGTGCTCAAAGCCTTGGGAGTCACAAGTGGTAGGATAACATCCAATATTATTTGAATTAGGGGCAACTAGAGTTGCTAGTGGGGCTGCAACATAAGTCCACTCTTGAATTGTGGACTAGCCCTCTTTAGACATAAATAGACTAGGCTGTCTGATTAGATTTTGAGGCCACATATAGATGACTTGGGAAGTGGCATGGATGGATGGTATAAAAATTGAAAATTGACACAACCATTGACGCAACCTCGAAGAAGGCCATGGTAGTTGGATTGGCAAGAGATTATGAGTTGGTACCCTATCCAGTGGGGAATTTATGAGAACATACTCTTAGCCATGCTTGCAACACAATGGGATATTTATAGTATGGGGATGAAATATTCCTTAATTGATAGTGGGATCCAGGTGGGTCATCCCATTTTATGGTAGAACTTGATCAAAATATTTTACAGTGGGATCTATGTGGATCACTCCACCATCTAGAAAATAGTGACTAGGATGTGGAATTTAGCATCATTGAGATGGTACATGAAAAATGTGTTGAAGCCTTTCATATACTTGTTTGGGATCAAAGAAATTTTGGGTTAGATGTATTGCTATATCTTGGATCAAAAGAAGTATTAGTTAATGGTTTCCCTCATGTCCTATTGATGTAGTAGGAGTTGAGTAGTGTCTTCATCAAAGTTAGATGGGATTTAGAAGTTGGAATTAGAAATAATCACACCTCTAGAGTTATAGATTAAAATTACTTGGGGAAAAGAAATCTCGGGAAGGGAATGTAATGTCGTAGCATGAGATGAGTAGTGCCTTTATCAAAGTTAGTTGGGATTTAGAATTTGGACTTGGAAATAATCACACCTCTAGAGTTATAGATTAGAATTGCTTGGGGACAAACAATCTCAGGAAGGGACTATAATGTCCCTTTTCGACAACAGAATACCAACTAACTAATTTAACTATTTAGTGTCATATCTAAGGTGATATTGAGTAGTTAAATTAATAAAATTTATTATTAAGTGAGTTAAAAATTAATTAAAAAATAAAGCTTATAAAAAAGTCACTTTATTAAAAGAAGGAAAATAATCCATGGTTTTTTGAAGACTCATGGTATTTTGACAACCATCACAATAAAATGAAAATGAAGGAAAAATATCATTTGAGGACATGAATATTTTGAATATTGTGAGTTGGATTTGAGGGCTCTTTAATTTGTGAGGAAAAACCCTTGCATAATTCCTAGTTTCAATGTTGAGAAATATACCCTAGTTGGTGGTGATTTTCGGTGATGAAGGTTTCCACCCAAGATAGTCAAGGTAGTCAAGGGGAAGAAGCACTTCAAGTTTTCTAGTGGTGCTTAACGATATTTTGGAGTAACTATTAAAAGGCTAAAGAAGCATACATTCTAGATGAGGAAGTTCAACAAGAGAAGGATTTTTGAGAAGTTGAGTTTTTCGAGCTTCTCTATTGCCATTTTCCTATCAATTTTGATATAATTTCCTTCTTAGGAATTAATAAATAAATAACCAGAGTTTTTGCATTGAAATTTATCTATAAGCTTGTAAGGTTTTAGTTCTGCCAAATTTTGTGTGAGAATTATTATGAGCATTTTGTAATGAATTTCATAGAATAATTTTTGAGAAATTAAATAAGTTTAAGATAAGGATATTACAAATTTAAAACGAAATGAGCCTCAAACTTCCATTTCAAAGCATGTAATTAGTCCCTCTCTTGAGATGTCATCGGTCTCATGGTGGGAAAGAGTGGAAAGGTTTTTAAATAAGATCAAGATCTTTATTGGCTACAATCCAAGATATATCTAGGTTGCAAAATTTCTTGGTACTAAATCCTCAGGTCTACAACCATGTTGGTAGAGATAGTTTCCTTTAACAACCTGATTTGTACAAATTGGTCTGCATTGAAAAAAGAAGGACAAAATTAAGAGCACAAAGTTTTCTTTTACATTATTTGAACTCTAGTCTGAGTCGATTTTGAAGGATGGGCACTTTTCATAGACTACAATTTTATTTATATTACATATATTATGGAATCAACTGAGCTTCTTGATGGAAAATATGAAATTATATAATATAACGAAATATTACAACAATATAATATGCAGTTATGCAATTTACAACAATAACATATAATATTGTTGATTCATGAAATTCAGACAAAACTTTATTTCTATTTCAACACTTTTGAACCTCATTCACCTTCAAAATAGTATATTTTTAAGTGAATTTTCCTATTTCTCTCAATCCCTAGGCAATGAAGAATGAGGCTTATAGGTAGCATTTGTGTTATGAAAAAATATGATAAATTTGCAGTATTAATGATTTAGAACATAAGTATTAGGAATAAATTAAATATTATTATTTTTTTACTGTTTGATTTAAGTCGTGATTAGATTCATAATTGGTTTTTGGGATTTGACTAATTTATGGTTTATTGTTTTTGTAGGCAAGGATTAAAGGTTGCTCTAGTGGGTTGGGTTTTCTGATCCATGAGCCTTAGGCCCTGTTCTAAGAGCCTCAATGAAACAAATGTTCCAACAATTTTTGCATCATGTAAGTAAAGGAAACAATAGTATATTTGACAATATCATATTTTAAATCATATATGATAATTCATATGATATTTCATTTTATGAGAACTTTATTTAAAATTTAATTGTTACAAATAATAAGAACACTACTTGGATATAATGGCTCGATTGTGGTGTTCTTGTTAAGACCGTTCAACTGAATATGCCACCCTTCCAACTAGGAAAGTTTATCTAAATTTTTAGCCCCAGGAATCTCCATAGGTTCCCTAAATCTCTGAGCCCAAGCCCAAACCATAGCCATAATGTTTTTGATTCCTTGTGCTAATGCCCCTCTTGTTTCCAACACCAAAATCAATCCCTCACTCTTTGTACCACTCTAAAACCTCAGCCCCAATTTCCCCAAAGCCTCCTCATAAGAATCCCCCTCGAAGCTCTCCATTAGAAAAAAAAAAAAAAAAGTCCTCCTCTTCCTAAACTCTTCTTGAAATTATAACTCCCCTTCGAGTTAATGCCACCAACCTCCCCATTATGTCACCAAGTTCCCATCCCTCTCCTTGATCCTCTAACACCTTTTTTCTTATCCTCAAATTAATTTGAGGAAACAACCATGTCAGGGATTAAAAGGGATAAAAAATGTTAATGACAATAAAATAATATTAAAATCTTAATATCCTTTTATGTGAGGCAACCTTATGGATTCAAAAGTGTCCTATCATTTTGAGTATTAAATAATCATGTTAAAATATAATTTATTGATTTTAAGTTAGGATTAAGGGTTAAGTAAGCACTAATCAAGCTTAACTACTAAGAAAACTTAAGTCCAACCATAAGCTTGATCGTTAATCAAGCTTATTCACCAGTTAAGCCTAAAAATTAATTAATCATCCAACATAATAGGCTACAAGGTAGTAGCATATTGATGAAAGGTGTGGGTATGTAGCTAGCATACACATACCTCATACATATAATAATAATAGTTATAAGAATCAATGACAAAATCCAATCATTTAGTAGGTAGGTTAATGAATTAATATAATATAATAAGATCAAGATGAAAGCACTACACTACTTCTCCACCCTAGCCAATCTTTTTTTCATCTCTGCCCTTTTTGCATCTTGAGTAGCGAAATCATGGCCCACCATCAATTTCATGTGTCAATAGAGCTCACGAGTTTTGAAATATTTAGTATCACAAGTGTGGCTTGTTTTAGTTTCTAGAAGAGACTCTATCACCTTAACTCTCAATTTATCAACTACTTAATAATCACATTCATTTGTTACCATGGCATTGATAAGCTTTAATTTATTTTTCATCATTGGGAAGGATTTTTTGTGGAAGATTTGATCAATATCTCTTGTTTTAGCTTTGGAGTGGGTGCAAAAAATCAGAGGGCAGCCACAAAGGATAAAGCTTGGAGCCATTAAAGTCACTAAAAACCAATAGTTGCAGATTAATGCATGCAAAAGAACAAATTTATTAAAGCAGTGAATGAATAATATGTTTAGAACTTAAGACAAAATAAGATGGGAAAAATTCAAAGCCGTTATTGTGAGGACCATTCCAGGGTCCTTCAATTTGATAAATTTCCACAATTTCACCATATAAAAATATATCATATTTGATAAGTATATGTGTGTGTTACACCATATTAAAAACATGTAAAAGAATTTGATTTATGAAAATTCTCATAACCTAAAAAATGATAAGAAAAATACCTAGTTATAACGGCTTAGTTATAATACTCTTGCTAGGACCACCTAATTGAATATGCCACGATGCTAGCGAGGAAATTTTATCTGGCTTCCTATCCCAAGAAACATCCATAGGTTGCTTAGCCCTCTGAGCCCAAGTCCAACTACAACTATAGTGTGTCTAAAAGGAATATTTTACTCTTTGTCCCACTCCAAAACCTTTCCTCCAAGTTCTTCATCAAAAAAAAATTGTTTGTTGATGATGCTAGAAATCCATAACCAAGGGGGTCTCCCTAATGTGAAGTCCCAACTAGACCTCACACCATTTGGAGAAGGAGACCCAACTGAAAACATTGCTACTTGCCATTGTCCTTAGGGATTTTTCTTGGTTACAATTATTAACATAAGGGGTTACACAAAATTCTTTGGAACAAACAAATTTGACATTTGTGAGGCATACAATTACAATGTATACAAAATACTTTCACGACTAGGGAGAAAGAGAGTGAGCCTATAGAAGAAAAGTAATAATAATATCCTAAAAGAGGCACACCTGAGCATAAGAGAATCACAAGTTAGTTCGCAAAGTAGCTCACAAGACAACCACGATAATAAAATCAATTACAACACACATTCAACAAGATAAGTACCAAAGCCATCGAAATAGTTCAATTTCCTTAGTACATGTGAGAAAAATATATATCGCAAACTTATAAAGAATAGTTTTACTATATTTACGATAATGCATGAAAATGTGTTGGCTCACAGAGCTCCATATATTAAGTGAAAGTGCCAATATATACGAGTACAATGCTTCCACACTAGCCCCAATAGTAGAACATTAAGTCACCACTTCCTCCTCCAAAGAAATATCTTCTCTCCTATGCCAATGCTAGAGAAGCCAAGGTGAAAGTTCAAGTCCCCAAAATCACATTTTCTTGAGTTATGAGGGTGTTATTATAACAAATGAGGTGACTCTCCACCTACCATGTGACTCTTGACCTCCCTCATGGCTCTTGAGCTTCTACAATGACTTTTTGAATTCTTACATGACCTTTGAGCTTCTACAAGATTTTAGAACTCAATAATGACTCTTCATATTCCATGTGGCACCCTTGGTCTTCCACCTAATTTACATTGCATAATTACTTTCCACAAATGAAGTGGCAAGACACTATGACACATGTGACTCTTGAGAGGACTGTTGACAATGATGACATAGAACTTTATGATGACATGACATTGCCAAGATACTCCTTTTTCTGCTCTCTTTGAATCTTCATGATGGATCTTGCATGTTCTTTGTATTCATCCTCCTAGGCGCTTATTGATATGGAGTCTTCATGCGATCATGATATTTGATCTTCTATCACAAAATATTATCTCTTCATCTTCTCTTCAATGATCAAATTTGTCTTCACAGCTACAAAGGTGTCTTCTCATAGGGTCTTGTTCTTCATCCCCTTCATCATCATCCTGTCATAGCACGATATGATACCTACAACCGATATCCACTCATGAAAAGACGACATTAGTCCAATAAAACACTACTCTGACATGCTTCATGAAAACCATTAATTGAGCTAGAACCAGGTGATAGGTTGAGATACAGGCTCAAGGATTGCATAACTCAAGAGGTTAGGCGCCAAGATTGAGACTCGTAGTTCATAGCTCACACTAGCGAGGGAAAGACAACTACGTAGTTGAAGGAATCAATGAGTCAGGTTGGAGGCTTGAGGCTTAAGCTTAAGGTTTCCTACTGTGTAGCTATGGACAAAAAAAGGCCTTGGGATTGTGCAAATTCACATTTCAAGAGGTCAAGGCTGAGGATTGTTGCTTGACAGTATATAGTGCACATAAGAGGTTGAATGAAGGTAGAGATTGCATAGTTGTAGAGGTCAAGGAGGAAGTCTTGAGCCTTGAGACTGCACAATGTGGAGTTCTAGAGGGAGACTCATCAGTGGATTTCATATTTTCATAACTCAAGGACTCAAGGATAAAACTTGATGAATGAGACTACACAATGTGAAAAAAAATACTAGCTAGGAGGTAGGGTTGCGAAATTCCAGAGCTCAAGGGGTTAGGGTTGATCACTGAGATTGTGTAGTCCATAGTTCCAAAAGGCAAGAACTGTGCATTGTGTAGTGCCAAGAGGCAAGGTTGAAGCTTGATGACTGAGACTGCACAGTGCATAGTTCGGGAAGGATGAGTGAGGCCAAGTTGCTTGGGCATGAATTTTTCGGATTTGGCTAAGTGTGGGATTAGTGAGAGCAATGTGAACAAGGACAAAACTTGAGCATGATCACACACTTAGAACAATTTACAATGGAACATTGATCAATCAGAACACATGAACAACATACTTCCCTCAATGCAATGGCATTGCGATGATTTACCCCAAGTGCAACACAAAATGTACACTTTCTGATGTCAGTGATGAAACTTGTGTGAGAATGCATAATTTTTTTGGAATGAGTGTTAAACATGTATATATGATAAACATGACTCATTAGCACCAAATCTACCCCTTGAGAATAAACCATAACTATGTTTATGCGATATGCGATGCTTCCCATGCCAATAGATGACATTTGCGATGGCACTTGAAAAATGCAAACGACATTCAAAGTGACACATGCCAAAGCAAAGATAACATGGAAATGACACTTATTGAAGTGAAAAAAAGTGAAAGCAAAAATCGTAAACATGAAAGCGACACTTGCGAAAGTGAAGGTGTGCATAAGCGACAATTGGAAAAACTCACCGAAAAAGAAGTATAATCATAACTAGAAGTGAGAGACTATCAATTAAAAGTGTGCATTGACTATTGTCATAGGCTGAAAATAACAACGACACTGCCTTGATGGAAAATGCTATCCCTGTTCAAGCTTGTGTAAAAGAATGTGCTTATGAACTTGTTATGAAATGAACATGTATATGCAAGTGACTTCGACACTCAGAAACTGTGAAGACGACTTAAACACTTTAGCATAACATTCATTGATGATGAAGTAAATAGATCATTAAATCCTCAGTAGGCTCCAAAATTCAGATGTGGGAAAAATCTTGGAGGGTGTTGATCATAACGTCAACATTTTCATAAGATCTCCAAATTAAATCCCAAACCCCTCCTCAAGTTCTTCATGAAATGATAAGTCTCCTTCTTCCCAAACTCTTCCTGCACTTATTCCTCCCCCCCGAGTAAATGAAATCTATCCCCATTATGTCACCAACTCCCCCCATTAGTCTCCTTGAGCCCCTCTCGCCATGTTAGAGCCTTGAAGGGATAAATAATAAAATAATAATAACATTAAAATAATAATATTTCGTTTTGTTAGTCAATATTATGGATTAATAAAAACCCTATCAATTTAAATATTAAATAATTATGTTAAAATATAATTTATTAGTTATAAGTTAAAATTAAGGGTTAAGTAAGCGTGAATCAAGCTTAACTGTTAATTAATCACTAACATAATTGGTTATAAGATGCTAGCATATTTATCTGTGGTGTGGGTATGTAGATAGCATATACATACCATGTACATATACTAAAAATACTTATAAAAGCTATTGATAGAATTCAATCATTTAATAGGTAGGTTAATAAATTAATATAAAGTAACAAAATTAGTATGTGGGCACGATAATTTTTCAACACCAGGGTGGCCATATAGGCCACACACGACACCCTATCCTTAATTAATTAGTGAGTGAATTGATGCTATCATAGCTAAAACCCAACTCAAAATATCTTACTACCATTTTTAACCAAATTCATGTTTGCATGACGAGGGATGGACAAATAATGTCACACATCTTTGTAATAGTTGAATCCACATGATTCTTTGTGCATTATCCAATCATGCTATCAACCACTTTCGGAAAAAAATTACCATATTTTTTTTCTCGGTAAAAACTAATTCTATTAAGAGAAAATATGGTACAAAATGACATTACAGCCAAGAGAAGCAAGAGAACAGGCAGCCGGAAAGGAATGGCGATCCACCTCGGCCCCTGAGAGAAACTGGGAAGAGAACATTGCTAAACAAGAAGTAACAAGAGGAACAGAGAAACAGGCGTAGAAACAGAGGATTCTACCCAACGTGGGTAGGATCAACTATTCGGCATTTTTTCCCTTTCTTTTTACCAACTTTGACCCAATCAAGATGACTCTGCTGAACTGGCATGATTTGCAAACTAAGCTGGGCTGACGGAGAGGACTCCTTGTCTGAATCCGAGGGAGAGGACTCATGAGTTCTTTTCTGTGAGTTTGGAGGGACCGAAGTATCCGCACAACCAGTCGAAGGCGGATCCTGTGCCTGCTTTGTTTCCATTCCTTCTGCATCCTCTGCTTCTTCATCTGAGCTGGAATCCAAATCATCCATAGGAGGAGGATCATGAGGCTTCCAACTTTTGGATTTCGGCTTAGGATTGGCTTTCTTCTTCTGGGCAGGCCGCGAGGGACAAGAGTTCTGAAGGTGCCCTGTGTTATGGCAGTTTCGGCAGCGAAAGGCTGTGTTCTCGTAGTCTAGGGACTGGGTCCAATGGAAGTCTCCAATTTTGAGATTAATCTGATCCGGTAGACCTTTGCTCATGTCTATTTCTGCACAAATTCTGGCGAAGGTGTATATGCCTTTTTCCCCCCTAGAGGTGTCTGTTGCTAGAAAGCGGCCTAGAGAGTCGCCGATTCCTTGGAATACAGCAAAGTGCCATAGATGCGCCGGGAGGTTGGGAAGTCTGACCCAGATGGGGAGCTTTGTGATGATCGCTGAAGAAGGATCGAAATCTGGGAACCAAGGGGTGAGGAATAGTCCTGCTGAGCCCCAAAACCATGGGCCTTCAGTTAATGCTTTTTGGTAATCTTCGGTGAAAGCAAAAACTACAATGAAGAAACCCTTTGAGCAAAGAAAAACCTTGCAGTTGTTGGTCCAGTGTGAGTGGATCCATTGGTAGAGATCCGCTGTGCGAGGCCATAGTCCATTGAACCTGCAAATAATGCCATGCTCTGCATATTTTTGGGTTTGATCATCCAGCGAAGGATGCGTTATTTCAATGGAGGGGGTTTCCTCTAGCTTGTCCACCAAGAACGGTTTAGGGCCCTGATCTGGTGGAGCAGCTTTCTTAGGCTTCTGAGCATGGACAACATCCTTGTAAGAAAAAGCCGCAGCTGAAGATGACTGTCCCACAGCTCCCCCTCTCAAACGGAGGGTAAAAATGATGGAGGCATTTCTTCTAATGCTGTAAAAAGAAAGGGGATACAGATCCTCAAGATATTTACCTTCGTAGAGGAGTCGTTGAGAAGCGGAGGGAATCCCCAGCCTAAATTCCAAAGATTGCTTGAGGTTCTGCACTGGATCTGAAGCGCTTACCCATTGTAGCAGAGTTTTTCCAGAAAGGAGCCTGATCTGGATCTGGAACGAGGCTGAGAGATCCGAGTCCGTGTGCCCCTTTCCCCTGCAGATCTGTGTAGAGAGATGGCTCGCGTGATGATCGGCATTCGTTTCCTGGTGAAGAGGAAGAGGCTTATAGCTAGTCGGTGCAGGCTTTTCCTTCCCAACTACCAAGATCGGAGGCAAAACTGCGTTTGGTTCTGCTTGAGCTCCCTGTGCTGCTACGCCGGCAATCTGAAGATGGCTTTTAAATCGTGTTGTGGAATCATGGGCCTGAGGCTGTGCTACCCCAGCGTTATCTGCAGAGAGAACTGTTTGAGGACATGTGCTTGCGGCTCCGGCCTTCCTGGTATTATCATTCTGCGTGTCTGCAGAGAGCGAGTACTCCCTTGACCCGAGCTTGAGATTCTCAAGATCATCCGCCGCAGAGGCGATCAAGGAACTGATGGCAGCCGAGGGCAAGGAGGCGACAGAGCTAGGGTTCAACCTCGGATCCATTTTAATGCACCTTTCAAATCAAGTCAAGTTATTACACAACAAACAATATAAATATTCAAAAAAAAAAAAAAAAAAAAAAAAAAAAAATTACCATATTAAAAGAAAAGAATTAAAAAAATAAATAAATTAATGAAGAAAAATGTGATAATAAAATAAGATCCTGATAATATAGTAGTAAAATAACACGGTGTAAAGCTATTTTAATTTTTTAAAATTTGGAATTTATAATTTTAATATAAAAATTATATTTTTAAATATTTAATAAATTTGGAAAATAAAATATAATTTAGTATAATAATTGTTGGTGGTCGTGAATCCTTCAACAATGACGTATTCACCCTCTCCCATCGACTCATATTCACCATTTTAGATTCATTGAATCTCACAAATATATAAGCAACATGTAATAGTTCTACTAGAATAATGCCATTTCTTATTCTATAACTTATTATCTCTCATACCAATTGAAACTTTAGGTTTTGCTATTCTAAAAGAAAACTTACAACGGTAAAATAAAGTATGGAAAATATGGGATTCAAAATAATAATAATAATAATTATCTAATTTTAAGGTCACGATCAAGTCAAACATCAAATTTGTGTATGCGACCCCCTTGTTTGTGGGATAAGGGACCCACCTAAGCACAACGATTTGACTGCTAAGTCTATGAAGGCATACATACTCTATCCCCCTATGGTTTTGAACCTATGATCTCTTAGGAGGAAACACATGCTCTTAACCATCAGGTCCACTCAAGCTATATAAAACAAATGTAAAAAATGTATTGTTGTAACAATGTATTTTTCTCAATATTTTTTTGAAGGAAATATATTAATTTATAAATTTTGGAGATATAAAAAATAATTAATTAAAATAGAAATAAAAACTTTGCATGTGTTGCATGCAATTATTACATAATTGATTGACTAAAATTGAAATGTGTACTTAATTCTAGGCTTTCTTCTAACTTTGGAATTTATTATTTTGAGGATCAATGTATGTGCATGCATTTTTAATCATGGTTATGGATTTTTAGTCAAAAATCCGGACCAAAATATAGATTCTTAACTAAACAATAGATGAAGAAATGGATCTATAATCAAAAGACAATGCACCTCAAACTCTTCATCAAGGTATACAAGGTTTGTACTAATTACTTGTAACATCTCCCAACTGAGCTGATACAACCGGCTTATAATAGTGAAACCATAATTATCTAATAACATATACATATAAAAAGACCAAAACAACATACTAACATGCAAGAACATCATAAACCACAAAAAATAGATGTACCAACGATTATACACAACAATAAGCAAAACAACAAGTATATTAGAACACTTACTTGATAAAATACGTTGAATGGCTACATTGGAAGTTCCTCTTATCCAAATATTCCATTGCTCTAGCTCTCTTAGAAATGGGTCACTCCCCAGATGGGGTCACAACTCAACATGGAAAAAGGCTTTAAAGCTATGGTACATAACCAATACCGAATATGAATAAGGCCATGGTACTAAACCCTAACAACCTCCAACCAACAATCTCACATCCCCATTAGCCCACATAGAAAAGGTAGTGCATTCTCTTCTTTGTACACATAGTCCTTTGGGTTGTATCACTACCATTCTAATGTTTCCAATTCGATTTGTTCAGGGATGTACTAAAGCTTTGTAGCCTCCAAGGGTTCTTGCTACCCTTAGGGGTGTCTAGGCACATTGTAGGCCTAAAACACGAACATCTATTCATATAATTATCCCTCTAATGCTATAGCCTTTCCCAAGACAAACCAAGGAGAAGTGCACTAATACTTATACCCACCTAGGATGCTTAGGGTAAATTTCCAAATGCCCTCTGCCTCTCCTTGGACAACACATAATAGACATACTGGTTCGAATATCCAATTGAATGGTGGAATCATCATTTTATGGGTATGGGGAATATTACTTATATTTCAATAATATATATATATATATATATATAACATTGGTGTGACATGCCTTGTATACTCCCGCTTACTTTTATAATGTAATGCTACTTTGATTATTATAAATTTAATTGAATGACCTGAACAGTGGGACACAAATCCATGATCCAAGGAGCAAAAGGGAGATGAAATTGTGTGGTGTTAGCTGGCACCACTTCTTAACTGATTGTGTAGTTAGTAAGAAAGATATAGAAGAAGGTTCCATGAGGAACATGTGTTGAATTTTGTAACTATGGTCTATCTTCATAATGTATATTTATCCACTTGATGTATTTATATTGATTATTGTAAATAATATTTAAATGTTAGAGTCAAAAGAAACATATATTTTGAGTCAAAGTGCCATTGCGACTTTTAAAAGAAGAAAATTTGAATTTTGAAATTGAAATTTTTGGCTCCAAGTTTGTTAAGTCAGCCTCCCTCCAAGTTGGCCCAGGGAAAATGACGCACCCCTTCAACCGAGTAGATCACTATATAAAAGCAGCTCGACCTCATTCTCTCACCAAAAATTTTACACTCTCTCAAGAAGATATTGATGGGCATCATAGTAAAGATCAAGAAGGAAAATAAGGATGAAAATAAGGAAAAATTGGTTCTCCTTCTCTTTATCTCAAGCTTGCACATGTAGATAGTTTCTCTCTCTTCTAGTTCATATATTTTCTAAGAATTTCTATTGCAGGAGGTTGGAATTATGGGCAATTGCAGGGGACAAAGTTATGGGATCATAAGAAAGTGCTCGATTAGGTTGGGGGGCTTTAATTAGAAGGTTTGACCAAGTGTGACCTAGTTAATGACTAGAAGGTCTAGGTGTGTCATTTGTTGAAAAAATAATTTCTTTATTGAAAATGTTACTAGGTTTTTCCCCTTAGTGGGTTTTCCCAAGGTAAATCTCAACTTCTCTTCGTGCATTGTAATCTATACTATTATACTATTCTTATATGGTTAAATTTTGTGATCTATACTATTATACTATTCTTATATGGTTAAATTTATGAAGTATAATTACTGAATGATATATTGGAACAATTTAAAAGAAGATCAACATCAAAAGTAATTATCATTATTTCAGAAATATTGTGCTAGTCTCTATTGCACTTAGAAAATCAACATGGTATCTGAGATTTGGTGAAGAAAGGAACTTTGAGATCGCCTTTTAAGAAACACTACATTGAGAATCGAGATCACTATCGTTAAAGTCCTTCTTGTTTATTTGCATCTCTAGCTTCTTCTATGAAATTTAAAAATGAGTTGGAAGAATCCTCAAACTTCAGAACTTGGAAACTTACTATTGATCTTATTCTTTCAAATAACTTTTTTTTGGATATTGTGGAAGGGAAAGTTATAGAACCAATAGATGTTGTAGAAAAGGAGGAGTTTAAGGAGGATGAATTCACTTCCATGAGACTTACTATGGACTTGATTAAAGATTATCTAATTCCATGCATTTCAAAACTTGATACTTCCAATAATATGTATGATGCCCTAACTAATCTCTTTACTATCAAGAATGTTGGTCAAGCCATGAGCCTGAAGAATGAACTTTGTGATGTAATGTTGGCACCGTAGCTTCATATTTTGTAAGAATTTAAAAAATAAAATACCAAATTCAAGCAATTGGAGAAAATGTTTCTGATCAAGAGCTTGTGATCACAACACTCGATGTATACCTAGATCATGTGATGCATTTGTAGTAGGTATAAGTAGTAGGGAGAAAAATCCCTCTTTTGAAGAATTGTTGACCTCTGATGTTCAAGAAGAATCAAGACTTAGATCGAGAGATATAAAGGAATAATCTTCTCAAGCACTTGCAACTTGCTTCAAGAATAAAGGAAAAAATAAGTTTAGCTCTCAACACAAGAAGTCAGGGAGAAGATCACCTCCTTCCCAAAGGAAGAAGGTCATTTCAAAGATTCAACGTTATGGGTGATAGAAATTTAGACGTTTTAAAATGGATTGTCCTGAGATGGCTAATAACAAAAAGAGAAAGGGAAAACAACATGCTTGCACAACCGATATTGAGGATAAACGTCCAAAGAAGCCTAAAGGTGATAAATACTTCTTTTGTTTTTATGCTTGAGTAGGTTATATTTTAGATGATGATTATATGTGGCTAGCAAAAAGTGGTGCATCTAGACATATGATAGGATATCTTGGCGATCTCTCTAGAATGACGGAAAATTGATTATCTCCAAGGGTAGATCTTGGAGACAACCACAACTATGCAATAAAAGGAGTTGGAAAGGCATCCATAGAGCCAAAATTTGGCAATAATGTGCAGCTCAACAACGTTCTATATGTAGCAGGTTTGAAAAAGAATCCAGCCTCTATTTCAAGTTTAGAAGATAAAGGAGATAGAGTAGCTTTTGAGTATGGAAAAGTACTTGTATGGCCCAAAGACTCTAGCATAGATGATTCTAGGGTTATTTGGATTGAAGGAATATTTTATAGACTCGTGAGTCAACAAAATCAATCACTAGTACATGATGACATCAATCGAAGTGAGCTATGGCATAGAAGATATGGTCACCTTCATTATAGAGCACTACATGAATTGAATCAAATAGTTTTAGGTGTCCTTGAATTATAGATAGATCCTGAGGGTGTTTGTAAAGGTTGTGCACTTAAAAAGAGAATAAATAAACCATTTCCAAGTAGTGACATAGATCTAAAGAAGTTTTATATTTGATCCACTTTGATGTATGTGGTCTGATGCCTATGTGATTACTTGGAGGTTCATTGTACTATGTGAAATTTATTGATGAATTTTCTCGTAAGAAATGGATATATCTCATGAAGACCAAGGATGAAGCATTTATGAGGTTTTAGGAATTCAAGGCTAAAGTGGAGAAATTGACATGTAAGAAGCTCAAGATTTTGAGATCTTACAATGGAGGAGAGAACACCTTGAAATAAATTTTTGCTTCTTATCAGAAAGTTGCGATTACAAGGGGCTTGATTGTCCCATATAATCCACAAAAAAATGGTGTGGCAGAACAAAAGAATAGGTCCGTTGAAGAGTTTTTCAAGGATATAATGCATGGTCTTATGGAGAGAGGCATCATTGATAGCTATATACATTCAAAATCCAAGTCCTCATTGAATTTTGGAAGATATGACTCCTGAAGAAGCGTTCTCTAGATGAAAGCCATAGGTTGGAAATATCAAGATCTTTGGTTTCCCTATATACATTCATGTTCCTAAGGATAAAACTAACAAGTTAGAACCTTAAAGAAAGAATTGCATATTTGTTGGTTACAATGAATCATCTATGAACTATAGAGTATATATTCTAGAGAAGAAAAGCATAGAAGTTAGCCATGAATGTAACTTTCAATGAGAAATCTCAATACTGGAAGTCTAAGGAAGTCTCCATGGATTCCTATGATGAAGTAAAGAAGGAGGCATTGAAGGAATATCATTCAAGTTCTATGGAATGTCTTAAAGAGGCATAAGGGCCTTGCGATTAGGTAGAACTAGTTATTGTTTCGAAAATCAAGAAGAGACCAACATGGCTTAGATCTACATTAGATGAAATAGAAGGAATTGAAACTCTTGATGGCACATATAGAGAGATTAAGAAACCTAAAAGGTTTTCTAGCTATGAAAATTTCATGACTAACCTTATTGATGCAAAATGTCCCACTTATGAAGAAGTAGCTATCCAACAAGTACGAAAGCAAGATATGAATGAAGAATACCAATCCATTATGAAGAATGATGTCTAAGAGATTTTTCCAAGGCTAGAAGGGCAGTTAGTGGTAACATCCAAGTGGATACAAAAGATCAAGCATGTTGTTGATAGAAGTATTGAAAAATAAAAGGAAATATTCCTAGATAGATGGTCCTCCCATAAAGAGGGATAAGATAATGACGAGACCTTTTCTCTAGTTGCCAAATACACCTCCATTAGATCTTTTAATTATCTTACTTCTTCATTGGGAAAGAATTTACATCAGATGGAAGTGAAGACTGCCTTCCTTAAAGGTGTGATTGAGGAAGATGTGTACATAGAGAAACCACAAGGTTTTTAGGTGCATGGAAAATAATCTCATGTTTGCATTAAAGAAGGCCTCATAAAGACTCAAGCAAGTTCCAAGACCTTGGCATGCTTGAATTGATAGCTATTTGATGAGACTTGGATTTACCCTATATAATGTAGTGGCTAGAAGAGCTCATTGCTTCATACTTCCTAAAGCATTTTCCAAGTTGAGTGTCATAATGGAAGAACAAGATATAATGGAAAAATATATTTTTTGTTTAGAAAAATGAGGAAATAACTTACACAAAAGTGAGAAGCATGGTACCAACTCCATTAAACTTGGATCATGTTGCATGCACAAAAAATTGCACCCTGCTACGAAATATCCTAGTTGTAAAGGGAGAGGTGAAGGCACACGATGATGGATTATTATTTTCTTGTGGGGGTTGAAGTGCAAGAAATATGGTGGCTTATGTTTACGAGTGGATGATTTGGGTGACAACCCATTCTAGGAAACAGAAATACACTTTAAAGTAAATTTATAGTTATATGTTTGAGTTAGAACTAGAAGTAAAAAAATATTGTTAATTTTATCATATGGAAATAATAATAATAATAATAATAATATTTACTTTTAACAAAAAAGCAACAAATAATGATTTATATTTATGATCTATTAATGAAATTAGAAGAGCTATTTTTTTAATTAATTGATTGTAACATACTCCCTGATTGTGTAAATATTTTTCATTTACTTTTCATGTTCAAGACTTCATAAATTCTAGACTAGGTGGAAGTCAAGAAAATGAACTTTAGATTTTAAAGTGTAACTTGTTGTTTTCTTGAAAATATTTAATTTCCAAGGAGTTGAGATAATTAGTTCCTTCTCCTTTATAGATTAAAACATCTGAGTTTTGGAAAAGAGCCAAGGAAGGCAAGAGAAGGAGGAAAGGAATGAAGCAACAAAGAGGAGAGAGGAAAAGCTTGAGTGGGATGTTGCCAAGGTGAAGCAGGACATTGCTCAGGGTGTTCTAGAGGTGGAAAAGAGTCAGTGGAAGTCCTAAAACTTTAAAAGTTTTTGGATGGACTAAGAATATTGAGGTCAAAGAACAAAGTAATGTATTCTAACAACTCTGGAAATTAAAGAGACTCAGGGGGACAATTGGACACAATCTCCAATCTCATTGGTTGGGTGGAGGAGTCTTCTTCCTAGATTAATTCCTTGATAGGCTTATACAGATAAGGAAACTGAAAAATTAGAGATTTGATAAAGTTCTGTTTTGAAGAAAGATGTTTGGTATATTCTTTTGTGTTAAAGAAAGCTAGTTGGTATATTCTTTTGTGTTAAAGAAAGATGTTTCGTATATTCTTTATGTGTTAAAGAAAGATGTTTGGTATATTTTATTTTGTGTTATAGAAAGATGTTTTGTATATTATTTATGTGTGGGGATGATAAATCTTGGAAGGTTTGGTTGATTTCATTATGTTATTGAAACCCATAACAAGAATACGAACCCCTGTTATAGTTGTTAGAATAAAGTTTCTTACATATATTTATATATGCATTGGGGTAAATAATCTGAATGTGGTTAGGAAAATCTTGGTGTGAAGAAGGAAATCACAATCACCAAACCAATTTATAATGAATACCAAAATTACGATAACTGAGTATAAACACTCCTATGACCATTCCCTGTTGCAATTAAAGTATATTGGAAGCTAGTTAGTTCTCACCTTGGAACCAAAGGTTCACTTGGAAAACAATCCTCTTCCTAAACACATATACCTCGGTCCCAGGAGCGGTATGAAGAGATCCCGAAGGGGTCAGGTTCTGCCCACCCTGGAGGTACTGACAATAACTATCATAATGAAAACTAACAGACAAATGTAAAGTATATGCAATAGTACTTAGCATGAAATAAGCAAATTAATCATCTTCTTAGATAGATATTCAAAGCAAATATACAACAAAGAAATCAATACAAGCTCATGGTATTGAAATTGTACAATATATATATATATATATATATATATATATATATATATATATATATATAAATTAAGAGAACTGAGTATCGAAATAGAAACCTATGTATTATACTATGTTTTCAGCTTATCGAAAATGGTACATAACCAAACCATTACATATGTAAACAAACAAATTCCAGGAGCTTGACAAGTAAGGGAAATAAAATTTTAATTACGAGAACAATTTTTTTTTTTTAAACAAGGATAGTTAATGTATTTATTGCCAAAAGTGGAGCAAGCTCCTATTACAATAGACAATAGCTTTTAAAAACTGAGAAATGAGAATGAGCTGATGGTAGTCCCTTCTCCTATTCTTATATTCAAAAGTTCTGTGAGTTCTTTGGCTATTCTTATTTTCTGTCTTACATTTTATCTCTGGGAGAGCAAATTCTACGGCCTTTTCCTTATGCTTTTCTTTTTGTTGTTCCTTAAGCTTGCCATTCCTTCTACTATTGTTCGTTCTGCTTGCTGTTCCTTCAGTTGATGTTCCTTCGGCTTTCTGTTCCTTTGGATGCTATTCCTTCAAACTACTGTTCCTTCTGCCTGCTATTCCTTCGGCCTTTTGTTCCTTCAGGTGCTATTCCTTCTGTTGCTGTTCCTTTAGCCTGTTGTTCCTTCGGGTGCTGTCCCTTCGATCTACTGTTCCTTCGCCCTGTTGTTCCTTCGGCCTACTGTTCCTTCATCCTATTGTTCCTCCGGTTGTTGTTCCTTTGGCTTGCTGTTTCTTTGGGTGTTGTTCATTTTGTTGTTGTTCCTTTTGCTTGCCGTTCCTTTTGATGTTGTTCCTTCTGATTGTTGTTCTTTATGCTGCTAATCCTTAATCTGCTTGCTGTTCCTTCGGCCTGGTGTTCCTTCGGAAGCTGTTCGTTCTTCTGCTGTTTCTTCTGCTTGTTGTTCCTTCTAGTGCTGTTCCTTATGTTGATGTTCATTTTGGTTGTTGTTCCTTCTGAGGCTATTCCTTCTACCATTTGCTACTGTACATTCTGGTGCCGTTTCTTTTGCTTGATAGTCCTTGTGCTTGTTGTTCCATCTACTTGCTTCTTGGTGATCCTGAATGTGACTTTCAAGGTACCAAATACCACTCTCCCTCTGAAAAGCAGATCTACCTTCTGTAGATTGTCTAAAGAAAGGATGAATCGAGCAAGGTCCTCCATTAAGGCTATGATTACCTTGAGGCAGTAGGCATGCTTTATTTTCCAGCGAGTCTGCTTGTTTGTTTAAATCCCACAGAATATGGTATGAGTCGACTGTGTTGAAGTCTTTGAAAATGTTTCGAATTCTCTACAAGGTTTTGTTTAAAGCTGAGTTACTAAAATAATATTCAGAGTTTAAGAGATTTATCAGAAGCTCCAAGTCTCCAAATATTTGGATTGATTTGTAATCTAACTCCTTCGCAATCTGGAAAGCATTTAGGAGGCTGTAAGTCTCTTCTTGATTGTTCGAACTTATGCCTAGGCCCCAACTGAAACTGTTTTTTTTTCCGATTTGTCTGGGGAAAGAATCAATCCCCCTGCACCTGCAGTGCCTGGATTCCCCTTGGATGCTCCATCAAAGAACATAGTGGCTTTTGGGATCCTCTGCCACCACTTAAGAAAGTCACCTGCATTGAGACACAGGCACCAAGTAGGATCTTTCATCGATTTGTTAATTGAATCTTTCCTTTCTCCTGGCACGCAGGGTCCTAGCCACACAGAGACTTCTGCAGATAATGTAAAGGAAAAAGCTGGTTTATCTATTATGCCCAACAATAGAGCTTTTACTTTGGCAACCACTTCCACTGATTTTGGGATCCTATTGTTAAAAATGCACTCATTTCGAGCCAACCACACTTTCCCCAAAAGGAATTTTGGAATAGCTTGCCAAATGTCTTTCCAGCCTTCTTTTTTAGATTTTTTTCTCAAGGTTTTGATCTCCCCATGAGGTGTAGAGAGTAACAATTGAAATTTGGGAGGGGGTGGGTATGCTAAGTCCGTGGAGGACCATCTTCCAAACTTCTTGTGTGAAAACACAGTTAACCAATAAATGGTCAGAGGTTTCGGTAGCAGAAGTGCATAGGCAGCATCTAAAGGGCTCGTGGAAGGCTATTTTATTTAGATTTTCTCTTGTTAGTGCCTTTTTATGCATGAGTAACCAAGTGAAGAAATTCACCTTTGGAAGGCAAAAGGGAGACCAAACGGATTTCTAGAGCTTCAGAGTCAGCAAAGATGCGTGTGTGGCTTGTAATGAGGAGAATCCTTGAGCTGCTGTATAAATTCCGATTCTTCCCCACCCCCATTTATCTTTGGATGTACGATGGACAGGGGCGAGGCTAGAAAGTGCTACACAGAGCAAGTTTTTTTGTGTTTCTAGAGGGTCAGGAACCCCTGGAAAAGTCCATCCTGCCCAATTCCCTTTGCTGTCCCAAGAACATATGTTTGCAAGCTGGAGAAGTCCTTTGTTCACTAGCCAGATTTTTAAATCGTTATAGGAATTTAGGGTGGCCAATGGGGCATTCCCTTGAATGGTTTCCTCCCAAAGTAATGTTCTCTACCCATTACCTGGTATTCTGTATAAATGCTGCTATATATGGTCGATGCTTCTTCTGACTAAATTCCATATTGCTGTTCCTGTTGGAGTAGAAGCAGTTGTGAGGTTTCTCAGGGAGCCTCCCTTTAGGTATTTCTTCCAGAGGATCTTGCTGACAGGATGATTTTTATCTGCATACAATTGCCATATGATTTTTCCACCAAGAGCCAGATTTGCTAAGCTTGGATCCCGTATCTGTAACCCACCTTGCTGGAGTGGTCTATTAAGGATATCCCATCTTACCAAATGTAACTTGCTCTAATTGCCCTTGCCCCCATTCCATAGGAAGTCCCGAAGGAGTTTGGAGATCTGTTTCGTGATAGACTTAAGAGCTATCAGAAGGGAAGACTGGAAGATGGGAAGGGTGGAGAGGATTGCCTTTATCAAAACCAACTTCCCTGCCTCTGTTAGCCATTGGCCTCCCCAATATGCTATTTTTTCTTTTATCTTGCTAATTACTTCAGTCCATAGGGAGGGAGGGCTTGGTCCCAAGGTTAAGGGAAGTCCTAGATAGTTGATGTTTTCCCACTTGTCATACCCAGGGAATCCCAATATGCAGACAATTTGAAGGATAGTTGGGTGATCTACATTCCAACCATAAACCACACTTTTTCTTTTATTGATCAAGGCACCCGTGATTAAACACAAGTGCTGAAGAATTTCTTTGAAAGCCTTTGCTATCTTAATCGAGGCCCCTCCCAAAAGGAGAGAGTCATCCACAAAGAGGGCATGATTTATAGGGTCCACCACTCTTGTTGCCTTAACACCTGGGATAGTGCCTACTTCCATTTCCGCTGTCAGCTTTCTGCTTAGGGATTCTGCCAACAAGATATAAAGAAAGGATGACAATGGGCATCCTTGGCGGAGCCCTCTAGAATCTTGGAAGAAGTCAGAAGGTTTTCCATTGACCAGGGGGCTATCCAAGGTCTATGTGTGCAGGCTTTTATCAAGTTGACAAAATCAGCACTAAAGTTGAAGGAGAGGAGGATTTCATAGAGAAATGAGAGTTTAACTTGGTCAAAAGCATTTGAAATATCCAACTTGATGAGCATACCTTTCTCCTTTCGAGAGTGGCTAGAGTGGAGGGCTTCTTGCAATTGGATCACGTTGTCTATGAGTTACCTTCCTTTGACGAAACCGCCCTGCAGAGGGGAGATCAGGTTCCCTAATAGAGGTTGAGTCTATTGGCTAATAGTTTGGAAAGGATCTTGTAGGAGGCATTGCAAAGAGAGATTGGTTGGAATCTGTTGAAAGTCTCAAGGTTAACTTCTTTCAGAATAAGGGCAAGGAAGGTGGAGTTGGTGCACCCTCCCACTTTGGCTTTCTTTTGGAAGGATTTTACCGTTCTGAGAATATCGAGTTTTATTACATTCCAACAAGATCTGTAAAAATGTATGGTGATGCTGTCCAGCCCAGGTGCTTTATCCGGCTGCATTGACCAAATGACTTCAACTATCTCTTTTTTTAGAAAAAGGCTTCATTAACCCAACGTTACTTCTGTAGTGACAAGAGGGGGGATGTTTGGCAGAAAGTTGGCAACTAGGTCATCATCTGAAGAACCATCCTCCTGGAATAGATTCTGATAATGGGTTGTGGCTGCCTGTTTTATGAGAGACTGTCCTTTGATAACTTCCCCCTCCCTATTGGATATTTCGGAAATGTGATTCCGAGAGAGACGGGCTCTGCATTGTCTGTGAAAAAAAAGCTGTGTTTTTGTCTCCAGCTTGGAGCTAGAGGCTGCGAGACTTAAGGCACTAGTATTCCTCTTCTTGTCGAAAGGAAAGAAAGGAATTGAACTGGGCATTCTGTTCGATGAACAGTTGTGCTTTGGTGATTTTAGATCCTTCTACGCCTAATTGAATCTCAGCTAGAGCCTAGAATGTCTTTTGTCTATGGCTTGTAGGAGTGGAAAGGGTTTTTTTTTTGCCCAGACTTTTAATGTAGACCTAGTGTGTTTAATTTTCTGTTCCCACACGAAGCTGGGGGATCCTTCAACTGGTTGTGCCCAAATGTCAGCCACTATGTCCATAAAGCCCTCTCTCGATACCCAAAGAGGGTTGAATATAAATGGAATAGGGTCCAAGTCTTCCTCTTTCTCTATCAACAGTGAGATTGGATTATGATCAGATGTTATTTTGGGCAGGATTTTTGAAGAGATTAAATGATTCCCCTCCAACAGAGTACTTTGAACTAGAAACTGGTCTAAACGGGCAGCAATGTTGGCATTACCAACTCTATTGTTGGTCCAAGTATAAAGACCTTTCTTAGGTTTGTGTTCCAGAAGGCCCCATTCGAGAATCAGAGACTCCACCAAGGCATGGAAGGGGTCTTTACCCCATACTTCGCCTTTTTTCTCATTTGGGTCTAGAGTGATGCTGAGATCCCCCGCCAGGATGATGTTTTGGGGGGCATATATTTCTAGGAAGTCTGAGAGAGAACTCCAGTAGTGCTTCTTTTCCAAAAAATTAACAGGAACATAAAGATTGAAGAGAGCTAGAGAAATATTACTTGGGAGGTGAAGAAGATTTGTATATATTCAGTGTTGGGTTGCAAAATAGCTTTTAAGCTGGAACTTATCCTCTGACCATAGGGTTTCAAGGCCCCTTGAAGTACCTCTGGTGCTGACCACTTTTCCTGAGTTATTTTTCCATTTGGTTCGACTTAAATATAGAAGAGCATCTTCTTCTATCTTTGTCTCTTGGAGCAGGAGAATGTTTGAGATTTCCATTCTTAAGAAGTCTTTTACTGCTTCCACTTTCAGTGGGTTTCCAAAACCCCTGCAATTCCAAGAGAAAATCTGCATTATTTACTAGAGTGGGGTGGTGCAGACCCACCCTTTGGGGGTCTGGTCCTTGTGTTCCTGCCTAGTGACATTTCGATTGTGGACTGACTGCCCTGCATCTTTAGTCACTCCGCCTATTCTTCTCTGATCTCCTTGCGGGACTTCCTTCTTGCCTTTTTTTTGGATTTCTCGAGGGGTTCATCTTTGGAAGAGACAAGACTATCTATCAGCTTTTTCTTTTTGGTCATTTCTGCATAAGAGGGTGGGGAAGTGGCACCTACTAAAGGGCCTTGATTTTCCTGTTGGATTGCATCTATACACGGGGTTTCTGAAATGGCTTCTATAGTTTGTTCCTAAGATCTTGAGTTTATTTCTGTGTCTGCTGTCTGTTCCATATTCTATTGCACCTCTCCCTCTTCAAGTTTTGGTTGGTCTTCTAGAGGGTCTAAAGTAGCAAAAGGATTTATTGAAATGGTGGCCTTTGCTGTGGCTTGATCTTCAGTTAAACTCTTACCAACAGAGGGTCCTCCAATCTCTGGATTCCCTCCTTTCCTTTTTGCTTTGATGGTCTGTTTAGTTGTGGCGGTTTTTCTGGCTTGTGTCCACTGTTCGCCCTTTTCTTTTTCAGATTCTTCCTCAATTTTCTTCTTGTAGTTTTGTGCAAAATGACCATAGCCATGACAATGTCGGCACTTGAAGGGGAGCTATTCATAATCTAGTTCCTAAATGTGAGACTAGCCAACTATGGTCAACTTGATCGCCTCAGGAAATCCTATCTCTATATCGACTTCAACACATATTCTGGCACATGAAAATTGTTCTCTCCTTTCAGCCCTATAAATGTATTTTCCTAATTTGTTCCCGATTGTTTCCATAGATTCTGGGTTCTAGCAATGAATAGGAAGATGAGGTAACCTTACCCAGACAGGGACAACTGAAGGAGTGTCCTGGGAAGGATCAAAGTCTGATGTCCATTTATTCAGATAGAGCCCTTAGGGGCCCATGAAATATGGACCATTTCAGAAAATGTGATCTCAATCTTCTACTGATTCGAAAACAAAAACATAATAACCTCTGCCTACCATGTGGCTTCATATTCCTTCAGAGACAAAAGGGGTCTCTAGTTTTGTTGGACCCATTCCTCAATAGCTTTGGGAGAGGGCTAGAGACTCGTGAATTGTCCAATGAGCCCTCGTTCAGCCAGGTTCAGCGCAGTCCGACACGGGTGTTCCGCAGGAAGCTGTACCGAAGGGATAGATTCAACTTTCTTAAAAAATTTCTACTAGTTCGAGTTTTCTTTCCTCTTGCCACAAGAAGCTACCAATCTCTTGAAGGCGACAATCTCAGAAGGGGGGGAAGGGGGGCGCCCTCCGACATCCATACTGGTTGGACTCAAAATTTTTATGAGGAGGCTCACTACGTAGAGCTATCTCCACACACTGGATGGTCTCAGCAGCGGGAGGCTACAGAGAGAGCTCAGCAGGAGCAACAACGGCTAGGTGGGCGTGCTCTAGAGCCGAACCCTAATCTTGCAGCAAAAAAAGTGTTAATTACAATAACATTTTTAACAAGTACACATCAATCTAGTTTCCAACTATTAGATCAAACCCAAGGGTTGGGGTTATCATAACAAAATTTACATGTAAAGCCAAGAGGAAATATTTTACAAATCTTGTGTCCACACTTTCTTGAAAACGAAATACATATATAGAAAATGTTCTCTACATTTTAACATGAAAGAATAAAACCCTCCAGGGAAGGTATGCGGGTTTATGAAAGCCCAAGATCTAGCATACCGTTGGAAGTATTTAAATATAACTAGAACTTTTGGATCTAGGAAACAAAAAAAAATTAAGTCTAAGAATAAGAGTTTACGACCCTTAAACTACTTAAAACCTCTGAGAAATAAGGGGAGAAAACTCAAGAACCTGGAACAAGAGGAAACCTAGGAAAAGAATAGATTTGCTATATAGCTTAGATTCTAATAACCTTGAAACAATAGTGGAGCAAGGGATCGAACCATATCACCTACAAGGTAAGCCAAGAAAATGGTATCATACAAATAACCCTTCCAGAGATAGAAACAATCTCACTGAAAATTAAGAACAATAGGAAAAAAAAAACAAAAAAAGAAAACTAACGCAAGAGAGTTGATGCTCTAACACTAGAAGGAAAATTACCTAAAATGGGAGCATCGAGGAATCAACGTCATACAGGGGAATTCTTGCAACTAGAGGAAGATAATAGTTAAAAAACCTATAGGGAATTTCTCGCAGGAAATTAAAAGAAGTAAAGGAATAACACCTGGTATTACCTAGCAGGTTAAAATCATGCTACACACCAAAGAAGGAACAAATATGTTTTAGAGCAAGTAAACCCTCCATGAAAGTTGGGCACCTATGAAAACCATAACAAAACCACTATAAGAACTTGGAAATATCATATTTACAAAAGGGAAGTAAAAGAGAACAATTGAACTCTAACTGACTATAAAATTACAGTGAAATCATCAAGTAGAAACCCTTTGGCATGGTAGGGTTTATTACAGAGTTGCTACGACAAGGAGGAAAATTAACAATGCCGACGATGAGACCAGAGGTAAGGTGGTTACCTTTAACCGTCCAGTCGAAGTATAGATTGTCTGATTACAAACCTAAAATCTGGACGGTGGAGATCAAGATAGGTGTACCACAAAACACTAACCACAAAACATGACTGGGGTGTGTGGCTGTTAGCCTCTAGAAAATTTCGAAGAGGGGGTATGCATAGTATACCATATTGACCATATAGTGAGTCAAATTGCTAGAAATTGTAATGTGTAACATAAACCATGGAATTAACCTATATAGGTAGTAGCTAAGTACACAGGAAAAATAAATTTGTTATACATTAAAGGAAGGAATTCATTTTACCACATAGAAATATGTACATGCCTTTTATAATAGAGATAAACATAATTTTATATTAGCAACTCCAGGTTATGAACACTCAAATATATATGTATTTTACCTTGAAATTTCCAGTTGATGAAAATAGTTAGATGCCACTAATGAATGTAATGGATAAAATAAAATAAGATTTTTTTTTAGGACAAATGGATGTTACAAGTGGTATCAAAGCCAAGTTGCAATACTCTGGCTTATTTGGGAAATTAAATAACAAAAATATATCATTTTAATAGAGAAAGCATCATGAGAAGAGGCATTGGTAGTACACAACCATTAAGACCATCTGTAGAATCAAGTCTTGTACCAATTTCAGGAGTTAATCCAGAAATGTGGCTACAATTGGGGTGGAGAACACCAAAATGCCACTGCTATGATGTTGGAAATAATTCAATAGTTAAGGGATGAGATGGCTCATCTGCAGGCTGACAATGAGATATTGATGAGAGACCAGGAACGAATTCTCAAAAGCCTCTCTGATCTACAGAATCATAGGAACTCCATACCAAGCCCTGGTAAAGAAGACAAAGATGAGGAGCAAAGGCAGAGAGGTGAAAATATGCCAGTGGGGAGCCCTACTAAGAGACCATAAGGGGATAAAGGTGAAAATGAGGAATAATTTGATAATGACTCATCCCCCAGGAAAAGCAAGAAGCAAAAAACATAACTAAAAGATGAATTCAATAAAATCAAACCCCCAACCTTTGATGGAGAAATAAAAGAAGCCGCTAAAGCCTAGTTGATTAATATGAACATATATTTTCATATTTATGAGTATGACAATAACTTGAAGGTGAGATTAGTGGTTTACTAGCTTCAAGGAAAAGCCACGCTGTTGTGGGAAGAGGTCAAAGTTGTCGATGCAATTGATGAGCAGAGAGTGACTTGGGGATAATTTTAGAAATATTTCAAGGAAAAGTACTTGATTGAACGATTCTATGATGATAACGCAAAGGAATTCCATGACCTCTAATTGGGACAACTTTCTATGGACAAGTTCATGACTAAGTTTACATCTCTATTGAGATACGTTCCTTACGTACATGAGGAAAATGCCAAGGTACAACATTTTATGAGCACCCTACAAGAATTCATGAAAGAACACTTGAAATTTTATAACCCTAAAACTATGAATGAGGCCATTCAGAAGGTACATATATGCTATCAACAGATGAAGCAAAAAGGGGAGGGCAACAAGAGGTTGTTAAATAAGAAAGGACAGAAAACTCCCAAAGCGTTAAAAATATAAAAATGAAAATGCCAAGAATTTACACAACAGTTAGCATAAAAAAAATTCTTGGAAAGAATCAACAAAAATTCAGATTACAAAATAAACCTAAACAAGTAGAAGCATCCAACAAACCAGAGGTGAGTCAGTCACAAAGACCTTTGTTATAGTTTTGGGGATGTGGGGAACCTCATTATTATAACCCCCCCCCCCCAACCACACTAGAGCATAGAAGATTGCTAATATTCTGGAGGCTTCTACAATTGTTGAGGTGGCTAGAAGTATACCTAAAATTAACGCTGCTTTGGATGACCATCAAGTAGAGTACCAACCTACCATGATTGAATTTGAAGGTAAGATGTATAACCATAATGTATCTATTCTAATAGATCTAGGAGCAAGCTTAAGTCACATCAGTCCTAAGATAACAAAAATGTGTCATCTACAGAATTATAAATTTAAAAATCCTTGGTTGGTGTAGTTGGCGACTGGGGCAAAAAGAAGAGTGTTGGCATCAATAGATAATTGCCCTATTGAGATAGAAGGATAGTAAATTAGTGCAAATATGAATGTGTTACTCGTAGGGTCCTACGATATCATAATTGGTATGGACTGGTTAGAAGGACATTGGTCCCTAGTAAATTGCAAAGATAAAACTATCAGTGATCTCATTGAGGATGGTGTTAGACAATAGATTCAATGGGTGAAGATATCCATTAATTTGTGACCAATCACTGCTTCCGAGTTAGGAAAATGTATTAAGAAAGGATGCGAAATCTACATTGTTCAAGTAGGATATACTAATTCGAAAGATAAGATAGCCAACTTGGAAAATCTATTGGTTGTTCAAGATTTTGCTAATGTGTTTCTGGAAGAAATTCTGGGGCTAACTCCCAAGCAAGACATAAACTTTATCATATAATTAATTCCAAGGTTTTCACCTATGTCAAGAACCCCTTACTGAATGAGCATACTTGAACTAACTGAACTAAAGCTATAGCTGCAAGAATTACTTGATAAGGGATACATTCACCCAAGTGTATCACCTTGGGGAGCCCCTGTGTTGTTTGTTAGGAAAAAGGATGGTACTATGAGACTTTGCATTGACTACAGGCAACTCAACAAGTTGACCATTAAGAAAAAATATCCATTTCCAAGGATCGATGATTTATTTGATCAAGTCAAAGGTGTTACGACATTGTCTAAGATTGATTTGCGATCAAGTTATCATCATATAAGGATCAAGGAATAATACATTCCTAAAACAAATTTTAGAACTCGATATAGTCATTATGAGTTTGTGGTTTTTCCCTTTGGGCTTACCAATGCCCCAACAAAATTCATGAGCCTTATGAATGGTATCTTCCACCCTTATATTGATAAATTTGTCCTAATTTTTATTGATGATATTCTTATATATTCAAGGAATTTAGAAGAGCATAAGAAACATCTGCAGATAGTTTTGAAAATGCCATGGGAACATTAATTGTATGCCAAATACAACAAGTGTGACTTTTATAAGGATCAAATACAATACTTAGGACATATAATTTCAGCAAAAGGGATAGTTTTGGACCCTGAGAACATCAAAACTATTATGGAATGACCTGTTGTTGGTAATGTTATTGATATTCGATCGTTTATGGGCTTAGTGGGATATTATCATCGTTTTATTGAGGGATTTTCCATAATAGATTATCCTATAACTTATTTGCAAAAGAAAGGAAAATATTTCAATTGAATTGTTGAATTCCAACATAGATTTGAACAATTGAAACATTTATTGACCTCAAACCCGATATTAAATATTGCAAACCTAGAAAAGGAGTTCATCGTCTGCACTGACGCATATCAGGAAGGAGTGGGAGGAGTATTGATGCAAGAAGGCAAGGTAATTGCTTATGAATCTCAAAAATTAAAAGAGCATGAATATAGATACTCTGCTTACGAATTAGAGTGAACTGTGGTAGTACATGCCTTGAAGGTATGGAGGCATTATTTATTAGGTAATTTTTTTATGTCAATGACTAACCATAGAAGTTTAACTAGTTTCTTTAAGAAACCTAACCTTAACGAATGTCAAGCTAGGTGGACAACCTTTTTAAATGAATTCGATTTTGATATTAGACATTTAAAGGAAGATAAAACTGCATGGATAATGCATTGAGTAGGAAATTACATTATATATATGAAATCTCCTATAATTAGGTGGAATTTAATTTTTTGAATCAAATTAAAGAAGTTGCGGTTAAAGATCTAGAATATATGTTTTTATGTCAGTAAATTAAACAAGTAAATAACTCTGAATATCAAAATTACAATCAGAACTATTGGATCCATTTCATTGGTAATAAGAACGGGGATGAATAACTCATCTAACGTTTTGGTTCTGACCAAAAGAGGGTTCATCCGAACCCTAAAAAAATAACCTGGAGAAGAAGAACAATTCTTGGATAATTGATGAGAACAGACCCTATAAGGTTCGGACCAAAGATGGAAATAAAATTGCCGAAAAGTTAGAAGATAATATCTACATTTTTTAACTAGCAGATCAGCACCCTTTATAGCTATAATAGGTCTTTCGCCATATCTAACGTAGTGAATTTTAGGATTGATTCAAAGGCATAGTTGGAGATTGATCCGATATATAACATTGATATCAATGGAATAATTTGATCTATTTACTGAAAAATAGTCCCAATCTCCCATCCAATTTTAGTTCCAATGCTGAACTGACGACCTAAACAAAAGGGAATTTATTCGATAGGACAAAAAGGAGGAGGCACAAATTAATTGATTGAATGGAACGATTCAATTTTCATGAGGGAAGAAGAGGAGAGAAAAGGGGAAACAAAAACAACATAAAAATTTCTTGATAATTGCAAATCCCTTTTGTTGGAAGAGCCCTTCAGAGATCTCGGTCTTTTATAAATTGATTCTAATCTTCCATAAATGGAACGGAAAGGGCAAGCTTGGTGTGAAGGGAACGTATACGTTCCTGGGGAATAAAAAAGAACTGAGCAGGAGAGCCGAATGAATCGAAAGATTCGTGTTCGGTTTGGGAAGAGATTATGAATTCGTGAAATTTGTGAATAGATAATATACTTTCATTAAGTAATCTATTAGATAACCGTAAACAGAAAATATTGGAGACTATTCGGAATTTGGAAGAACTATGTAAAGGAGCTATCGATCAGCTCGAGAAAGCTCGGGCTTGCTTAAGGAACGTGGAAATGATAGCGGACGAAATCCAGGTAAATGGAAACTCCCAAATAGAACGAGAGAAAGAGGATCTCCTCAATACTTCTTCTGAGAATTTGGAACAATTAGAGGATCCCAAGAATGAGACGATTTACTCCGAACAACAAAGAGCATTTGACCAGATCTGACAACAAGTTTCTCGCCAAGCTTTACGAAGAGCTATAGGAACTTTGAATAGTCATTTGAATACTGAGTTACATTTACGTACGATCGATCACAATATTGGCCTGCTTAGAACCATGATGAACACAAATGATTAGTTGTTATAGGTCCTATTTCTCAATAGATAATTAAAATTTGGCATAAATAAATACAATTTATTAAATTTTAGGGGAAGAATATATGTTCCTAATTAGATGATTGTAAGGCAACTAATATTGGATGAATTTCATAGAAGCCCTTATGCTGCTCATCTTGGATATCAGAAATTATTTTTTGCTATAAAAAGAATATTTTTGGCCCAAAATGAGGAAGGAAATCAATGAATATTTAGCCAAATGCTTGGAATTTCAACAAGTTAAGGTTGAACACCAACATCCAACTGGTTTTCTCCACTTTCTACCCATTCCGAAGTGGAAATGGGAAGCTATCATATTCGGTTTTATAACCGATTTTCCTAAAACCAAGAAACAAAATGACTTGATTATAGTGGTGGTGGATAAACTGAGTATGATAGCCTATTTCATCCCTGTTCAATCTACATACAAATTGTACAAATTTCAAACATATTTATGAGGGAAATCTTCAAACTACATGGGATACCAAAGGTGACGATTTTTGATAGAGATGTGAAGTTCACATCGACATTTTGGAGAACTATTTTCATTGATTTATGTACACAAGTTCAATTTAGCATTGTGTATGACCCACAGATATATTGGAAGGCTGAGTGAGTGAACCAAGTACTAGAAGATATGTTAAGAATGTAGGTAATGCAACAACTGAGTAAGTGGGAAGAGTACCTTCACTTAGTGAAATTCACATATAACAAAAGTTATCACAAATCATAAAAAATGAGTCATGTTGAAGTCTTATATGGTAAGAGGTGTATAACACCGGTTAATTGGAACAACCCTGAAGATAAAGCTACTTTTAGGACCTGACATGCTAGCAGAAATGGAACAAACTGTGAAATGTTTTTGGCAAAACTCGAAAGTTTCCGAAGATAGATAAAAGGCATATGCATACAAGAAAATAAATTATAAAGAATATCAGGTAGGAGACCATGTTTATGTTTGAGTTAAACCCAAGAAAAGCACTCTATGATGGGGTGGAACCTTTCAAATCCTGGAAATATATGTACCCGTTACATATCAACTTGCACTATCTAGCCATATGCGAGTCCATAATGTGTTTCATGTCTCTTTGTTAAAGAAATATGTATATGACTCTAGACATATTATTAACTGACAAGATGTGTAGGTAGGGATCTAATAATTAATTCTTTTGTTAATTGATAATGCTTGCTGAATATTAGTATAAACTAATAACAATTGTATTATGTGGAACAAGTCAAACCAGATGAAGAGTTTCTAGTAGAGACCCTATGTATTCTTGAATAGAGAGAAACACTATTTTGAAGGTGAGCTATCACCTAGGTTAAAGTGTAGTGGAGGCAATTTAGCCCGGAAGAGGCCACCTGAGAGGATGAAAGTTTTATGAAAGAAGAATACCCTGACCTGTTCCAAGGGGGGAAGATGTAACACCCTTCCTGATTGTGTAAATATTTGTCATTTACTTTTCCTGTTTAAGACTTGGTAAATTCTAAACTAGGTGAAAGTAAAAAAAAGAACTTTAGATGTTAAAGTGTATTTTGTTGTTTTATTTAAAAAAACAAAAAATATTATGTGAAGTCATGGAATTACAAGAGAAGACCCTAAAATAAAATCTTTAATTTCAAAGTAGTTGAGACGATTACTTCCTCCTCTCTTAGAGATTAAAACATCTTAGTTTTGGAAAAGAGCCAAGGAAGGCAGGAGGAGGAGGAAAGACATGAGGCAACAAGGAGGAGAGAGGAAAACCTTGAGTGGGACGTTGCTAAGGTGAAGTGGGACGCTACTTAGGGTGTTCTTGAGCTGGAAAAGAGCTAGTGGAAGCCCTAAAGCTTTAAAAGTTCTTGGTTTGATTGAGAATGTTGAGGTCAAAGAACAAAGTACTATCTGTTAACAAAGCTGGAAATTAAAGAGGCTCGGGGAGAGAATTAGAAGTAATTTCCAATTTCAATGGTTGGGTGGATGAAGATAAGTACACTACAAATTACATATTTGATAAAGTTTTGTTCTGAAGAAAGAACTTTGGTATATTCTTTTGTGTTAAAGAAAGTTGTTTGGTATATTCTTCCGTGTTAAAGAAAGTTGTTTGGTATATTCTTTTTGTGTTAAAGAAATATGTTGGTTATATTTTATTTTGTGTTAAAGAAATATGTTTGGCATATTCTTTCTGTGTGGGGATGATAAAGATTGAAAGGATTGGTTGATTTGATTATGTTCTTGAAACCCAGAACAAGAGTATGAACCCCTATTACAGTTGATAGAATAAAGTTGCTTACATATATTTATATATGCGTTGGGGTAAATACTCTAAATGAGATCAGGGAAATCTTGGTGTTAAGAAGGAAATTACAATCACCAAACCAATTTATAAAAATACCAAAATTATAATAACTAAGTATAAACACCCCTGTGACCACTCCTTGCAATTAAAGTATACTAGAAGCAGGTTAGTTCTCTCCTTGAAAAATCCTTTTCCTAAACACATATTATACATAGCTACCAAGAGAAGTATGGACATATCCCAAAGGGGTCAGGTTCTGCCCACCCTGAAGGTATCGACAATAACTATCATAACGAAAAATATCAGACATAAGTAAAGTATCTGCAATAATGCGAAGTATGAAATAACCAAATTAATCATCTACTCATATAGATATGCAAAGCAAATCTACAATAAAGAAATCAATACAAGCTCATGGTATCGAGCTAATGCAAAATACATATAAATTAATAGCACTGAGTACTAAACCAAAAACCTATATATTATTATGAGTTTTCAGCTTATCGAAAACGGTACATAACCAAATCATTGCACATGAAAATAAATGAATTCTAGGAGCTTGAAGAGAAATAAACTGTTAATCACAAAAACATTTTTAACAAGTACCCGTCAATCCAGTTTCCAACTGTTATATCGAACCCAAGGGATGGGGTTATCATAACATACTTTTACATGTAAATCTAGGAGGAAATCTTTTACAAATCTCTTGTCCATACAAATTTCTTTAAAATGAAATACATATACAAAAATTGTTCTCTAAATTTTAACAAGCAAGAATACAACCCTCTTGGGGAGGAATGTAGGTTTATGAAAACCCAAGAGCTAGCATGCCATTGGAACTATTTAAATATAACTAGAACTTTTGGAGCGAGGAACAAAAACAAATTAAGTCTAAGAATAAGGGTTCACAACCCTTACACTAGAAACTTCTGAGCAATAAGGGCATAAAACTCAAGAACCTGGAACAAGAGGAAACCTTGTATAATAATTGGTTCGCTATATAGCTCAGATGCTGATAAACTTGAAACAATAGTGGAGCAATGGACCAAACCCTCTCACCTGCAAGGTAAACCAAGAAAAGTGTATCAGACAAATAGCCCTTTCATAGCTAGAAACAATCTCACTGTAAGAATAGAGGAGAAAAACAACTACAAAATAAAACTAACACAAGAGAGCTGATTCTCCAACAACAGAAGGGAAATTACCTGAATGGGAGCATCGGGGAATCAATGTCGTATAAGAGAATTCTTGCGACTAGAGGAAGAGATGAGTTAAAAACCTAGTAGAGGTTTGCTTGCATAAAGTTAAAAGAAGTAAAGGAATAACACCCAACATTACCTGGCAGGTTATAGTCATGCCACACACTAGAGAAGGAAAGACTATGTTTTAGAGTAGGTAAACCCTCCATGCAAGCTAGGAACCTACGTAAACCATAATAAAACGACTATAAGAACCTGGAAACATCATATTTACAAAAAGGAAGTAAAAGAGAACAACTAAACTCTAACTCACTAGCTAATTATAGTGAAATCATCAAGTAGAAACCCTTTGGTGTGGTAGGGTTTGTTGCAGAGCCGCTACGTCGAGGAGGCAGAGTAACAATGCTGACAGTGAGATTGGAGGTAGGGTGGTTACCCTTGGCTATCCCGTCGAAGCATAGATCATCTGATTAGAACCCTAAAATTTGGATGGTGGAGATCAAGACAGATGTACCACACAACATTAACCACAAAACATGACCAGAGTGTGTGACTGTTAGCCTCTAGAAAATTCTGAAGAGGAGGTATGCGTAGTATAACATATTGACCATATAGTGAGTCAAATTACTCATACTTTTAATGTGTAACATAAACCATGGAATTAACTTGTATAAGTTGCACCTAAGAATACAAGAAAAGAAAGTTGCTATATATATATATAACCTTGAAATTTCTAGCTGAGACTTAGATGCCATTAATGAATGTAATGGATAAAATAAATTAACATAATTTTTTTTAGGACAGATGGATGTTATTGACAACCAGCAAAAAACATTACACTCTATTCATAATTGATTAGAAGACATATCCTAGGATATGTTATTACACAATATGCAACAACAACAAATTAAATAACTAGGTATGTACATATCCACAGGACAAAAAAATAAATTAAACAAAAAAATATGTATTTACCGGAACCATCTTAAATCCAAATTTATGAGATCAAATTTGTCAAGTGTAATTTTCTTTTGCATTTAATTTAAAAGAATTAATATATTAAAAAATTAATACATGATATGGAATTAAAATGATAAAAATATTTATATTCAAAAATAGGATCTCTTTTAATACTTAGTAAAAGAAAACAAAAGCCAAATTTACACAATTTTATATAGTTTAAAAAGATGTAATTTTATATTGTTAAATAACTTAATTTTAAAATTTTATGGTAAAGTTTAACTTCAACACATCAAATACTATAAATGATCTAATACTATATAACTATGAAAACACAATTTAATTTCTTAACAATAACATTAACAATAACCATATAACAAATTTATTTCACTAGTTCCAATCCCACTTCTTCACCCTTGTGAGCATCACCAGATGCAATGAGTTCTAAGTGAACTATTCAAATCATGAGAAATTAGTCACTTATGACTATATCTCATGGAAATGGTCATAGGTGAATGACTTAATGCAGTTGAATCCCAAAAATGATATCTAATATAATGCATTGCCTAAACCCCTATACTTAAATTCAAAAAGAGTGAAGGGATCTCTACTTCAATGGTTCATGAGGCACAATACTTGCTAAGGTTTTGCAAATAGGGTAGCAAGCTAAGTGGACTTGATTGTTGGGAAAACTCCAGAGTTAAGCGTGCTTCAGTCAGAGGCGATTTGGGATGGGTGACCTCCCGGGAAGTCCTGGTTACCAGGTGCAAGCCTGGAAGTGATGATTGACGCTATGTGATTTCTTCACCCCTGTGAGCATCACCCGATGCAATGAGTGCTAAGTGAACTATTCAAATCATGAGAAATTAGTGATGCAATGAGTGCTAAGTGAACTATTCAAATCATGAGAAATTAGTCACTTACGACTACCTCTCATGGAAATGGTCTTAATGCAGTTGAATCCCAAAAATGACACTGTGTAAACCCCCTATACTTAAAAAACAAAATTATTATTAAAAAAAATATTAAAATAAAATTACCCATAAATATTAAATTAAATAAAAAAAGATAAAATACTATAAAAATATCTAATACTATATATGTATAAAAACTCAATTTAATTACTTAATAATGACATTAATAATAATAATAATATAACAAAATTGTCAAGTCTCCCTAGGACAACTAATTGAGGATGGACCTCGTCACCAAGGATACCTAGAATCAAACTTCACGACTGTGGTTGTGCCCTGTTCTAGGGGGAGGAGACATGCTAAAAAATCTAGTCAATTAAGGGCAAGGATACCCAGAATCAAACTTCATGAGGGTGGTTGTGCCTTGTTCTAGGGGGAGGAGACAAGCTAAAAAATCTAGTCAGTTAAGGACTTGTGTGGCCTTGGCCGAGTGTGATTGTGCCCTTTTCTAGGGGGAGGAGACATGCTAAAAAATCTAGTGAGTTAAGGACTGGTGTGGCCCTGGCAAGTGTGGTCATCTGGGATAGTGACTCCTCGTACCACAAGACAAACTTAAAAGATCACAAACAACTTACAAAAAAAAAATATAACAAAATTATTATAAAAAAATAAAAAAATAATTATTAAATTAAATAAAGAAAAGGTCAAAATAGAAGTCAGTTACATTGATTGAGGGATAATCGGGTTAATAATGGTATTCACAATTGCCTTGGTTACGAGGTTCGTTGGAAAGAGATCCTCACAGGAGTTGTTGATAGTTTTTGTTGATCGGACTGAGTGGTTAAATTTTTATGACGCGTCCGGTTTGATTTTAAATTCTAGAAATATGAATTGGATATTAATAATATTGTTAAATTTTATATTTAATTTAATTAATATATTTAATTAAAGTTGTTTTTTTTTTTTAAAGTTGAAAAAATCTGATTAAATTGAAAATTAGTTAAAGCAGTTGTTTATAAGGCGACTTTTTGAAAGTTTTGATACCTAGTTTCTGCACAATGAAAGTGTCCCAGGGGTTTTTCATGGTGCTGAATCCAAATATGCAGTTAAAAAATCATTTTAACTGCAACAAATCAAGATTTAACCTCAATTTTTCCGCGTCACCGGAATCTCCAAAAAGTCGCATTATAGACAACTCCATTAGTTAAATAAATTTGATATTTTATAAACTAATATTAAATAAAGTAAAGTGATTTCATAATTGGTTAAGGTTGGAAAAATCTAATTAGATTAGAGTTAGGGTGACATGGTATAAATCAATGTGATTTCTATGTGTTTTTTAATGGAATATATTAACAAATAAAAAATATAGAAAAAAATCCATATTAAAGGTTGTTATAGTTTAAATCATAGTTACCAAATTCGAATTCGAATTTGATTCGGTACGGAAAAAATTCGATTACCTAAAATACAATACAGAAAAAATTCGAAAATATAGATCTTCCAAATTAAATTATTTTTAAAATTAAAAAAAGTAAATCTATATTTACAATATATTTAAAAAAAATTCACTTAGTCAAATCTTAAATTTTAATATAACCCTTAAAAATGAAAAATAACAACATTATTAACTAGATCTAAGACTTTTGTGATCCTTACAACATTATTAATTAATAACTAAAACAACCCAAATGTCTCTTTATAAATTTTTCAAAGAGTTGTTTACAGTGTAAATAGAAGCACACCCAAACTTTAATTCACGGTTTTGATTTCCTTACTGTGGCAAAGAAGAAAAGTATGAAATTCAAATAGAAAAAAATGGAAATTATATAATTTATAAATATTTATAAATAAAAAAATATTATTCTATTATAGGAAATTATTATTTTTAACAAGTATAAGTATAAACTTATGATTAATCCGAAATAATTTATCAAAATAAATATAAAATTATTATTTTTCTACAATAGGTTAATATAAAATTTATTGCTTTTTACAACTGTTTTTTTTTAATATGGAATTTTATGTTTTTAATGTTTTGAATAATATAGAAATTTCTATTACAACTGCATTTTTTTAATATGGAATTTTATGTTTTTAATGTTTTGAATAATATAGAAATTTCTATTTAAATATTATTTTTTTTTATTGACAAATTTTAAATAGTAACTGCATTTTTTTTTTTTAATATGGAATTTTATGTTTTTAATGTTTTGAATAATATAGAAATTTCTATTTAAATATTATTATTTTTTATTGACAAATTTTAAATAGTAACTGCATTTTTTTTTTTTAAATTGGAAAGTTATGTTTTTAACGTTTTGAATAATATAGAAATTTCTATTTAAATATTAAATTTTATATTAATTTTTTTTTATAAAATTAAATAATATAAAAATTTCTATTCTTAAATATTAAATTTTATATTAATAAAAACACTTTACCCAATTCCATCATAATTGTAATATTCTTAATTTACAATGTACACTTTATTATAATTTTTTTAATATAAAAAAATTATTACCTAATTCCATCATAATTGTAATATTTTCAATTACGATTTTCAATTCATTATAATTATTTTAATATATATTTTAAAAAATGTCGTACCGAATCGCAATTTCCGAATTTAGTACCTTCGTATTTTGGAATTTTTCTGGCTAGTACGACTGAATTTGGTAGCTATGGTTTAAATTGAATGCGATTTTTGGATTACAAATAAAAGAAGAGAGTTAAAAAAGAATGAATTCATATTAAGGGTTAGTATACTTTAGGTTGGGTGTAATTTTATTTAATTTTTTGAGGGAATCAAGAATTAAGTTATATTAATGGTTAATTTTTTTGACTAACACCTACAAAGGTTTTACTGGGGAGCAATACCCCAATACCATACCACGTAATACCATACCACGTGGGTTCATATTGGAGATATATATCAAGTAAAAAATGTTGTAATATATTGAGCATATAAAAGGGGAAAGGGTTTTTATATTGGCACGTATAAACAGAACTAGAGTTAATGAAAAAATATAAATAAATATATTAATTTTTTATTTCACTTGTTCCACTCTCTTAGATTCTTAATATACACGATAGTTAGAAGCAACGATTTACCCAATTTACCATCATAAATGTGAGAAAAAAGTACCTGAAACAAAAACAAAATCCATATACACTAATTAAAAAACCCATTAAAGAATAAAATAATAATATATTTGTTAATTAATTATAAGCCAATATACCCATTGAACAATGGGTCCGAGTATTTGGGTATATAATTAGGAATGATCTCTTCGGTTAGTTATTATCAGCTTTATTCGTTGAAGATGCCTACTAATTCGCCGGATCTGCGCAGATAACAATCTTATTAATAGATCAATATTTGTTTTGTGGAGTAGATCTCAGGGATCAACGCAAGGAGCAGATATGGGATTCCGAAGAGGTGGCGATATGAGATCTCAACTTCGATCCTCTATGCTCCTGCTTCTGCTCATCGCTGCAGCCCGCTCATCACTTAGTAAAGTCTAGCTCTCAATCATAATAATATATCATAGGAAAATATATTTTTATTGGGTTGAAAAGAAATTATTTCAGAGGATAAGTTTCCACTTGTTTTGATTAGATTTTTCTTCAAGAGTTTTATGTTTTTTCGTTTTTGTTTTTGTTTTTTTTACACTAAAGAACTTGTCTTGACGATTAATCACACTGGTTGGTTCGAAACGCCGACAAATGACATTCCATGTGATTTTCGCCGAAATCTTTCTCTAACATAATTATGTTGATATCTTAATAACATAAGTCTAACTGGCATTGTCTAAATATACAAATCACTCTTGAAATGATAATAGTACAAAGAGAGAGGTCCATATACAACAAAATTACGCTATAGAAAAAACAAAATTATTTGAATTGGCAGAGATAAAAGAAAACCGTAGATTGCAAGCTCCCCACATCATCAAAAAATAATAAGATGGTGCAGATATACACTGATATGCCAGCATTAGTTAATGTGGTTCATTATTTGGATTCAGTTAATATGGTTTGTTATTAAAATTTAAAAGATGAATGGTAGTTTTGTGATTTGTGGTTTATCATTTAAATTTAATTAATATATTTCGTTATCAAAATTTAGAAAATGAACACATTAGTTAATTTGAATTATAAATAAAAAAATCTTTAAAAGTGAAATCATCATATGTATTGATTTATTTGAAAGATGTTAGGATTGATATATTGTGAAAATTTGATGAGTTGATGACATTCAAAGATTTTTCTGGTGGCAGGTGCAGAATCTTGTCAGGTGAGCGACATATCGGCGACTTGGAATGAGACCGGTAGCAGCAACACCGGCAATATAATTCGTTATACGTATGAAATCCTAGTCACAAATAACTGTAAATCATGTGATGCTGAGAATGTAAGTTTGAAGGTCAGCTTTTCCAGTGCTTCTGCGTCGCCTGACACGGTGTATCTGAAGCCCATCCCAGCGGACGCTCAGGTTTCTTTTGAGTATCGTACAACGAACCAAAACGCTACAGTTGCTGGAGTCGTGGCTTCTGCTGTTTCCTTTGTCACCTGTCAAACAGGGTAGGCATAGAAAGTCCATAGGCATCTCCATATCTATATTTGGGCTTGCAGGGTTGATTTTAATGAATGGGAGTGGAGTTTAAGTTTAAAATTAGTTTTTATCTCTAAGATTTTGGATTCAGAGTGAATAAATGTACTGTTAAGTCATTTTTTATAATAAATTAAATGACTTAGGATTAATTTTATCACTTTTTGAGATGGGTAGAAAATTATTTATCTTAAAACTTAGGATCCACTCCGGCCCATTGTTTTAAAAAGCATTTCTATGAATTAATTGTGTAAATGGAGAGATGTGTAACCTATTATTTGCATTTTAGATTACAAAATCTTTTATCATAATATAAAAGAGTTTAAGAAATTTAGATCTTAGGTAGAGTTTTAAAAGTTAGATATATTTGCACAAATTGACAATATCTTGAAAATTATTTCTCAAGTACAAGATTAATAGTACATGGTGTAAATTTTTTATGATAATTAAAGGGAAAAAACCATATAAAGGAGTTTACAGAACTCACCGTGTTGATTATTCAGAGAGATCATTCAACGGAGAGATTATTTGAAAGAATTTTCTAGAGTTATAAAAATGATATGTTTGCACAAATGAACTCTATTTAAAGATTATTACTCAATTACAAGATTAATAGTCAATTACAAGATTAATGGTATATGTATATGGTGATTGTACCAAATATATTTTAATTATGTAATTTTTTTTTGTTGGTTAAGTAATTTTTTTGTTTGTTTTTTAAGGTTGTTTAGGTTTTTTTAATTAAAGATACTCTATTTTAGGGGTATTTAAGATATGTCAAAATCAGTTAGGGATAACACGTAACTTCTAATATGATTGTATTTTTGACTATGGAATTTTAAACTTGTGACTTTAATATCATAAAATGACTTGTCAATACACAAGTGACTTGTCAATACACTCCATTGTTGACCACTAGGCTAAATATTTAATTAAAATTAAATTATTGTTTCGATTTGAAAATTTACGCATATTAGATATTATGTAATGATGTTTGTTTATATTATAAAATTATTTTAAATATGTAATATAACACGTAACTTCTAATATGATTGTATTTTTGACTACGGAATTTTAAACTTGTGACTTTAATATCATAAAATGACTTGTCAATACACAAGTGACTTGTCAATACACTCCATTGTTGACCACTAGGCTAAATATTTAATTAAAATTAAATTATTGTTTTGATTTGAAAATTTACGCATATTAGATATTATGTAATGATGTTTGTTTATATTATAAAATTATTTTAAATATGTAATTAAAATTATTGTTTGGATTTGTTTTTGTTTGGTTATATTATAAAATTATTTTAAATATGTAATTAAAATTATCGTTGGGATTTGTTCTTGTTTGGTTATTTTTAAGTTTTATAAAAGTAAATATTTTTTAATTATTATGTTTGTTTATATTATAAAATTATTTTAATTAAATTCAAAAGATATTTTATAAATATTTATTATTGTTTAGTTATTTTTGAGTTATTTTCTTTTTTTTTGTTAAGTTTGGCATGTTAATTTTATTTCATTTTCTTTTATATAATAAACAAGTTTTACACCACACAGATTAATTAGGTGGCCTCAACTTGCCCTGAAGGGAAACCAAGTTTATTGGTCACTGGTGGGTGTTGTAAGCCATCCAAAAACAATATTGTCTTAATCTTTCCAACAAGGCTAGATATGTCTCTATCTCATGTCCATACACTACATAATTGTAAAAACTGACATTTGCAACATGAAAATTAAAAGAGTCTATTGGTCATCGGTGGGTGTTGTAAGCCATCCAAAAACAATAGTCTTAGTCTTTCGAGCAAGGCTAGATATGTCTCTATCTCATGTCCATACACTACATAACTGTAAAAATTGACATTTGCAACATGAAAATTAAAAGCTAACTGCATAAGACAAAATTATGCATGAGTAGGAGTCTAATCCCTCTAATACTTTGAGGGAGATGCGATGGGTGTTGGATCCTTGGCGGATGCCCCTGGCATATCATACAACTCCAAAATGCAAGGGACATGGCGGTCAATTTTATCGCCTAATATCTTATTTATGCAGTTGGAAGAGGATTTTATCCATGTCTTTCTTATAGTTTGGCATTCCCTGTAGTGTCACTGCCATACCCATGGATATATGCTCCATCGCCTTGCCTAATAAACTCTTCACTAACCAGTACAAGTATAATGTTTGCTTGAACTGTTTGATTCTCCCATGGGTGTTACCCGGATCCGGGACTAGAGTCCTCCAATTATCCGTTTCTTCCTCCATCTCACTTCCTTGTTTTACCTTCTCTTCTCATTCTTCCAACAATTTTCAGATGCCAGCATCCCTCTCATCTTTGTAAGCCTTCGTTGCTTCAGTGATGAGGTTTTCTACTGATTTCTAGCCCTTATGTGGTTTCCACGTGCTCGGCCCCTTATCTTTCTTGGGTTCCAGGCCTCTCTTGTCATGCCCACGACCTCTTGCAACACGAGCCATAACCAACTTTACAGAACACTGATGACAACCATAACAAGTTAGAATAAAACACATAATTTTTGTTATACACCACCTCACCAGTTCATTGTTTCTTACAGCGGGATACATTTTTCCCTGATTCTTCTCCCTACCAATTCTCACCGCATTCATGCTGGGGAGGACTAAGGCTCGCAGCTCACAAAGGGGAGGTCCTTGTCCCATGCCCTTTGGTCTACCTTTTTTCCCTTTCCCCTCACTAGTGTTTGTATACAGGTCATCCCTCCCCAGCCCAAGCCAAGCCTGCAGACCCTCCTTGATTCTAGCAGCATGCCTGCGACAATTCCACTTCCTTGCCCCCTCAACCCAAGGATAAGTGGCTTTGCCTCTTAGTCCCCCTCGTTTGGGTTTCCACATAGGATTTCTGGCCTTGCCATCATTCCAGTAGGGGTTCCAGCTACCCCAGCGGTTGCCTTGCGAGCCGCGGGCATGGCTGTGCCCCAAGCCCCTTACCAGTTACTTCCCCTGCCCCTCTCTACAAGCTCCTTCCCCTCATGCATTTCGGTGCCACTAAGAAGCTTCCCCTTGACCTTATTTACAGAGCGCAGAGCTTCCCGACCCCACAACAAGCGATTTCCCCTAGCAGTCATGGGTTTTACCCATTTGACAGAAGGTATGGACGCAAAACCAGGCAATGGTAAGAAGTTTCCTTCCCCATTGCCACCATCTATTTTCTATTCCCCAATTTTTCTTACTAGTTACCCTCCTTTCACCCCAACAAAACCTTAACCAGAACATAATTTCAATGTTGAAGCGAAGCCAAATTACATACCCAAAACTTGCAAGCATCCTTCATTGGCCTTGGTTCTTCATGTTCCGACGTCCTTGCATTGTAATGCAACCCTTCGCCACAAGCTTTCTTTCTAATTCTGCACGTCGAATTACCTCTCCCACCAATATACCCTGCCTTACCTCCAGTCCCACCACCTTGGCCACTTCCCCAGCATGCATTCATGCCAAGGGTCATTGCGCCCCCTGCCTTGAGCATGCGGGGACGATGGTATTAAGCGCCCAGGTACTACATGAATGCACCCAGGTTGTCCCAACTGGCGGCCCGTATCTTGATCGACTTAGTTATTTTTGAGTTTTATGAAAGTAAATATTGTATAATTATTTTGAAATTAAAATTCAATGTGTTTGAAAATGATGTTTAGATTAAAGTTTGAATGATTATTTATAAATATAATGCTGACAATTACGATTGTATTTATTGAAGTTAGTTTAGATTTATTTTGCATTAATATTGTAAAACCAACTAAGATTCATCTAAATTCACTATCTATCAAGTGCAGAGAGAGATTAAATCTCTCAAGGTGAAAAACTCTTTCTTGATCCCTCTCAAGTTTGATAGATCAGAAGTTAAGATGGATCTAGGCTAGTTTAATTATTAATTTTATTTTTTTTAGTTTAATTTTTATTTTTATATAATTTCAATGAGTCTATATATATATATATATATATATATATATATATATATATATATATATATATATATATATATATATATATATATATATCTATATATATATATATCTATATATATATATCTCTATATATAATTTATTTATTTATTTATTATTATTTTTAATGTAATTTGACTGTGTTAAAATGTTTAGATAACATAATATAACTGCTTGTCTCTTGGCCTAAAAATGTCATAAAATTAAATTAAAAAAAATATTTATAAGATATTTTGATTGTGAAATGAGAATGGATTTTAAGCATGTGTTCTTGATGAGCCATGGTATGGTATGGATAATAATATCCATGGTAAAGCGGGGTGAGTATAATATCCATGGTAAAGTGGTGGTGAATATCCATGGTTAAAAATCTTATATTGTAAGTATTTTTTTTTTTTTTTTTGTGCTTATTAATGAAATTTAAATATGGTTACAAAATTGTCATTTTAATTTATATGGTGAAATGGATCTTAATTTATAATACTATTTATATCTTATATATTTTCAGGTGATAGAGTGTAGAAATATCTCAAAAGAATTATAATATCTGTTTCTTTTAAATTTAATAAAATATGTATAAAATTAAATTCAAATAAAATATTTATAAAATATTTTGAGTGTGAAATGAGAGATGGTTTTTGGGCATTTTGTATTGATGAGCCATGGTACTGGCCCATGGTATTGTAACAAAGGCTATTTAGAAATTAATAATATATATGGAAAAGTGGAATATGATTAAACATATTGTTATATTGTAAGTTTTTGTGCTAAATTTAAATATGGTTACATAATCATTATTTTATTTCATAAGGTAAAATGAATCTTAAGTTACTGCTTCTACTTATATATTTTAATGTCATATGTATCTTATGATTTTTTTTAATCTAAAAAATTATTAGTAATTTTATTAATTAAAACAAAACTACATTGTAACAAATTTGAATTTTATTATTTTGATTATTTTAACTTTTTAGGGAAACTACAACATCTCCGTTGGGCTCGATATTAATTTTAACCAACATGTAAATGTTTACCATTTCATGTTTTATAAATTGGACATATCAATATAAATTCAACATATTAAGCCGAAATGTAAAATGTTTACAAACTTTCTTACATTACATCTACTCATTAGGTTGTACAACACCTCTAAAGCAGTGGCCCATCCTATAGGAAGTGATCCCTTTGGGTGGATTTGGTTGGTACAAATATTCCGTGGATGTAGCGCTCAAGATCTTCGAGATTTGTGAACCTCATAGAAAAAAAGGTTATGACATTTAAGAAAAGTAAATTTTGTTTCCATATTATTTTTATTTATATATATTTTTAAGGAATTTCCCAACATAAGTCTTTCATATGAAAGTCTTGAGAATTCATGTTTTTAATCGTTATCAATACTCTTTGAATTAATTATAAAACAAATTAGATCCATATTAACTGCGGATCTAACAAGTATAGAGAGGAATCAAATATCTCGAGCTGCAAACCTTTTTTATTTGGGTGCAAAACTACCTCGATGTGCAAACCTTTTTTTGTGTGTGCAAAACTTAAGGAAATATTTGCATCTTGATAGATTTGATTCCTCTTGGAACTTGATAGATTTGGAGTTAACATGGATCTATGTTGGCATAAATAATACTTATAAATCAAAATAACATTTATTTTGATATGAAAATATTTCATGATGTATGACAATATGATGAAATATAAGTCCTATGTGAATCTACATAACTCTTTTGTCTATCCTGTGCTTCCTTTAACCTTTGTTGAATCTTCCTTACATGTTCCTCCAATTCTTGAAACAATTTTGGCCCTACTATTATTCTGTCCTCCAACCTTCCCAACTTAGCATTGTCTTGTGTCGTCTCCCATACAAAACTTGATAAAGAGGCATCCTAATTGAACTGTGGTAACTATTATAGTAGGAAAACTCTACCAATGGTAGGTACTTCTCCCTTTGAGTTTGTTTATCCATAACATATATTATAGGGATGCCTTCCTTAACTTGATTTACTCTTTTAGTCCACCCATCTATTTTTGGATGATATACACTGCTTAAGTTCAATTGAGTCCCAATGTTGATTGCAAACTTATCTAAATCCTAAATTTAAGACGGGAGTCTCTATATCAAATGGTCTTTGTGGGTAACCCATGTATCCGAATAAATTCACTTATAAACACTCATGCCACTTTGGTAACATCATGTGTCTCTCACTCGGATGAAATGGGCACTTTTGGTCAACTTATCAGCAACCAAGATGGGTTTGTGCCTTTATGATGTTAGTGGAAAACACACAACAAAATCAATAGGAATGACCTCCCATTTAGACATAGGATTTCCATGCAGTTGTAGGGGTTTTTCTAGATGGTGATGGTTAGCCTCCACTTACCAACATTTAAGACACTTGGCAACAAACTAGACAACATCACCCTTCATTCCTTCCCAAAAGAAAAGTTTCTTCATGTTTTCATACATCTTCTTCACACAAGGACTCACACAACGATGTACATTCTTCCTTGAAATATCAATAATTCATTTGGTTCCAAGACATAACCCTTAAAATTTGATCTTATCTTCTTTCCAATTTAGGGTGCTGACGTAACCTTCAGATACCAACTATATTCAAAGAGTCTCTAATGCACATTCCCTAAAATTGACCCCTAAGGGCATAAGGGAGAACATCCAAGATCTTCTGCTTAGCGCATCAACTACCACATTCTCTTTTATCTTGATGTACAAAATCCCAAAATCGTACTCATTCACGAACTCACTACATTGTCTCTATCTAACATTCAAATACCTTTTCTATCTAACATTCAAATACCTCTAAGTGAAGAGATTCTTCAAGCTCCAATGATTAGTATTCAATGCAATGCTTTTCCTAACAAGGTGATGTCTCCAAAGTTTCAAAGGTAGTGTTATCACCCAGTAATTTCCCAAGGTTAAAGAAGGAGATCACCAAGGTAACCACAAACCAATCTTTTAGGCTTAGGCTCTAGCCAACCTAAGTCTAGAGAGGGCTCTCTCTATATGATTTAGCTTTGTTTTTATGGGATTTTAGGCTAGTTCTTAGTGTTCATGGGGTTTTGGTTTTGATTTTAAAGTTGGGTTGTGGAATTCTTGGAGCAGATGGATAGAGCTAGGTCTTCAAGCCATTGGGCTATGGAGTCAACAAATGGATAGAATAACTGGGCCATGTCATTAAAGGGAATGTTCACAGGGCATGCTAGAAAAGCAAAAGGCAAATCTTTAGGCCTGATGGGTGAAGTGATTCTAACTAGGGTGAAAGGGCACTTAAGAATCCTTGGATTGGGATCAGAATGAAGAATAGAGGATGATCATGAACAAAGAGCAATTAAGAATATTTTGTTATAGATCAAAGGAGAAACTACGAAAGCTAAGGAGCAGTTAAGAATTCCCTAGCTAAGATAGTTTAGGAGAAAACATTCAAAATGTAAAACAGTTAAGACAGAGTGCATTTAAGCAATTTCTGAAATATCATTCCTTGTTATACATTTAGATTTTAGAGAAAAAAATAAGATTATGGAAAAAACATAAGGAAAAACAACATTGAACATGAGAGAATACTTATTTGTATTTTTCTTTACACAAGAATCCTGTAAAATATCTGATCTTTATTCCTTGATCCAACAAGCCAATCCAGTCATTGATACAATAGAACATTGATTTGAGAGAAAGAGTCTATAGAAATGTCGTGGAATCCATCCAAAAATACTTGAAATGAAGAAGTAATTATACAAATTCTAAACTAAAATATCTTGAAAAAGTATCCAGGTTGGTTTTACACATATCTCAAACTGTTTTACATTAATAGAACTTAAATAAAGGACACTCAAAACTAATGAATCTATTTGGCACTATATTTATGGATTTATGGTGACAAAGAAGAGAAATTCAGATTTGATAGCAACTCTTAATTGATGATGAGGCATCCAAGTCACTAATTGCATCCTTTCTTTATGCATTCTGCCCCAACAATTATGAAAAATTAGGGTCCATTGATACCTTTGTATATCTCAATGCGAGATAGATGTGTAAACTGTGAAAACGGTTATTGTATATAAGTATGTTTTTGAGATAAACCTCTCTCAGTTTCCCAAAATTCAGCTCATAGGACTTTGCACAGTTCGAAAACTAGGCTCTGAAGAGATGCATTTATCTCACTTTTGGTAATACTTGTGTAAAAAGTGAGATAGGTTTTTGTATATTAGCCTTTTAGGAACACAAACCTCCTCCATTTTTTCAAAATTCATCTTGGATTGGCCGAACTAGTTTCTGAAAAACTATGACTTAAACAGGAAATTTCTGAAGAATGTACCATTTCTGCTTTGATTTCATCTTTTAACCTTAAATTTCTTTTAACTGTTTTTCACTTTTACTTTGGATAAACTTCATTATTGCTGGTGAAAGTGTTTTTATCGTTGTTTAACCCTTACTGCCTCCATGTTTACTTTTACTGTTTACTTTCACCACTCTGTTTTTTCATCTATCTTCACTTTGACATGAATCTGTATGCTTTGTAATTGTCTTCCCTGATGTTTTTCTTCATGCTAGTTGTCTTCAATCTCATACTCTTTAACCTTGATACAATTTGACTATTCTTTACTGTGTCCTTTTACCTTCACTGTATATTTTAGGTTTTTACAGTGTATTTCAACAGTAAATCATTTAATTTCATGTTTCCTTTGCTTGTCTTTTAACTGTATGTTTTATTTTACATCTCTATTTGAATAGTTTTGATAAAAATCTTGCAGTAAATAGGTCTTATGACTAGTATTAAGACTGTTTATCCAAGGCTGTGGTCTTTTGATCACTTTTAAAATAAAACAAACTGTTAGGAAAACGTTGGGTTGACAGGGAGGGTCATTAATGGCTTTATTGAGCTTTATAGGTCTATGGAGTGAGTCCAAAGTGCTTTTGGGAGGTAAACCATGCTTGAATTGGTTAGGAGAGGCTTTAGGTGGTGCGAAAGGGTTACACAGGGTTTTACTACACAAACAGGATAAAATGAGCAAAACTGGGGTTTTCTTGCTTAAACGGGTAGACGCTTCATTTTTTTGAATTTTGGCACAAAGTGAACAGTAGACGATTTTGTCATTTAGCGAGAGGGCGGTTAGCGGTTTATTTCACACCATTTTTGTGTGTCAGGTGGTTTTCGGGAGGGGCCCCCTGATTCCACTCATCGACTAACATGTAGCATCGGGGGTTGGTGGACAAACCAATTTATCAAGTTGGTATCGTTCGACGGATGGGTTGGCCCAATATGGATAAGGGCCGTCGGATGTGGAGGGAAGCGATCGCACGGTGATCGGGCAGGGAAGCCGCATGGAGGCTAGTGGGGGGCCTGACGGGCACTTAAGTGCAACGATATTGGGGTTAATGATGGGTTAAGGTGGAATTAAGACATCGGGGTGATTAGCGAAGGATTTAATCGGGGTTTTGCCTAACATAATTGTAGATCAATTAGTTAGTAGGTTTGGTCGGGGTTTGAGTGAAATTCATAGTTTTATAGTTAAAACTACGTCTAGGGATATTAATGTAAGGGATTTAATATATACATATGGGAAAGGGTATTAATGGGAACTAATATATAAAAGTTAGAAGTTGATATGAAAACAACAGAAATAAATTGCGCTAAGCATAATGTATTTTCTGTGATTTGTTTTCTTTTTGCATATATGCATTATAACTTAGGCTAAAGTGTTTTTGTGGGTTTTTGGGAAAAATGGGTTTTACATGGGGGTGATTACTTTCCCTAGGCAAATAGTGTTTTAACCTTAGGAAAAGGGGTTTTATTAGGGAAATGAGGGGGAATGAAGGGAGATGAATTTTTTGATGAGGGGGAATCTAGTACTTGTTCTCCTTAAGTCATTAAGTTGAGGGTCTAGTCCCTCTAGAAGTCAGAGAAATGCTTTGAGCCTATTTGACTTAAAGGATTTAAGTACTTAGAATTTATTTATGGGAAATTAGTAAAGTAAATGGGTGAATGAATGGGGGAAGTTAATCAATTGACTTTGTAAACGTTATGCATGCTTAATTGGTCATTCACATTTGAAATACATGTTGAAAGATGATAAATGTGCTTTTGTCGAATCAATCATCATACTTCTGCAACCTTTCTTCTACTTACCCATCTAATCATCCTACCATTTTTTCTTCTTATTTGGGTGCATTTAGGCTAGAAAAACCTTATCCATTTTCTTTTAAAGCAGGAAACTAGCTAATTCTAACCTTATATCATCCAAGGGCTCAGATTAAACTGATGAGCTCCTTTTATTTACTCTACCTATCTAGTGATCTGCTAATATTAAATAGTTTGGTTAGATTCTATTCTCTAACTATCAACTTGAAATTTAAAGCAAGGCATAATCAAGATTAAATAGTTTGATTACCATGGATTGTGGCATGAATAACAAACTGCACACAATCATTATTATGCATAAAAGTAAATAGTAGTATCATTTTGACTTGCACACTTTCATGGTCTTTTGTTTTTGGGGTTCATATTTTTCACTTTTTCAGACCTTTTCTTATTCTTTTTGTCATTTGATTTTTATTTTAGGACATACCCTCTTTTTATTTTTTGATTTTTCAATATGGAAAACATTTGCATAAAGCAAAGGTATGTACATATTACAAGGTTTAACCTAACAGTGGCTCCACTTGGGGATGGCATTTCCTTGTGAAATGTCAAGAACACCGTCGACTAGTAGCCTGATCCATTGGGCCAATCCCACACATGTATATGCTATGTTGTATAATCTTTGTGACTAAAACTTTTGAACTGAAAATACACCATTTTCTGCAAATTGAAATTTGATCTAACATAAACATGCTACTGAAAACTGAATTTATTCAAACTGAAATCCTACCTACTTACTCTAATCAGCTTTTTGACTGTTGGTTAGGTAAAATGAAACAACCAATGCAACCACTCAAGCATTATATATATTGATGGATTTTGCTGCTTGGGCTTGTTTGTGATTAAAACTGAGGTTCTAAAGCCAAATATAACCTTGTCAACCAATGAGAAGATAAGGAAATACTTGCTTTCCTTTGTAGACTCTAAAAACTATACAAAAGGATATTCCAAAATATATACACTATTGTTCAACTAATTTAAGCAACTGCACACTTATTTTGGATGGCTTCCATGCCATGAAACTGAAATGTCACTTTTATCTTTAACACCTTGCATACTTTCAAATGAGCTTTGTGATGATACTTCTACTGATTGAAATGTCTGTCTGGTGAAACTATTATCATCTTGATTTTGACTCTCATAGTCTGTTAATGGAGAAAAATTCTAATTGCATTAATTATCCAACTTATCAACAATTGGATCATAAAGAACTTGAAAGGATTTTTGCAACTTATTGCATATAGGTTCAGATGGAACTTCATAGATTTCTACAAGTTTCTCCTCCTTTTCTTTAGAAATTTTATACCACATTTCCTTTATAAATTGAAATGATTCAAAACAAAGAGGCAAAGAAGCTTCACTTATTTCCGAATTTTCTGCACTTTCTTCTTCACTTTCATAGCTGATATGGATAAAATGATCACTATTTTCAAGTTGTTGTAACTAAATTTCCTTATTCCCCAAGCTAGCTTTTGATTGCTCTGTAAAGTTAGTTTGGATTTGAAGAACATAATTATCATCATACTGATCATATTTGGGCAAATCATCAAAAGAAGTAATGTCATCAAACATACACATTAGATCAGGAGATTTCTTCTGCACATATTTCTATATGAATCTATCATTTGATCTATGGTAGTTGGAGTTAGTAGGAATTTGTTCATGAATATCAACCTTTTCCTTTTGTGAAATAAATGTGTCATGGTGATTTTGAGTAAAAAATTCATCTTTCTTGGTGATCTTCTGCATCATTTCCTCTATTTTCTTCATCAAAATGTCGAGTTTTTCCTATTTTTCTGCTTTCAACTTTTCTCTTCTAATTTGCAATGTTCTGCATCTACTGCAATGTTCTGCATCTGTTCCAGTGTTGAGGGGTTTCTTTCTCTTAGCTGAAACTCTATCTCTAGATCAAATGCTATTGGGTAATGCAAAAGAGCTGAATCAAGGGGAGGTCTTATATTTGATGGCATTGAATAATAGGCTTGATTAAATCTGTTTGAAAATTGTTGTATTGTTTCATCTAGCTGTCTTTTTAATTGATTATATTTTTCTATGATCGCAAGAAGATTGACTTTGATTATCCATCTACCAAGGAATTTTTTGACAAACTATTGGAAATTTGAGATGCTTGCAATAGGTAAATTCTTGAACCAACTCTTTACTCTACTTTGCAAAGAAAGAGAAAAAAGCCTGATAATAACATCATCTTCATCAATTTCAAATAAGTCTAAATAATTTTCAAAACTTTGAATATGTTTTTGAGCAGTGATACCATTCTCTCCATCAAACCTAGGGAGGTACTTGTAATAATTGTTAGGGAAAGCATGGAGTGTAGGAGGTAAGATGAGTGGCTTATATCTATCAGGAACTTTATGAGGTACTGGAATATGTACAAGGATTGTATGATTAGTCTTGATTGTTTGATGCTCCTCAATTGGAAAATGATCTTCATAAGAGTTAGAAGACTACTATTCAAATGTGTAAGGAGACTTTATATCTACAATTTTCAAAGGGAAATAATAAAAAATTAATCTAAAATCTTCTCTAAAATACAATATACATTGAAAAACTTTATCAATGAGAAAGAACATAATGTCTTGGATAACAATCCAAGTTAAAAGCCTGATCTTTTCACATAGTTCTTTCAGGTTCATTCCTCCAGTGGAGTCTTGATTGTAGAATTGATTTGGAGTCACCAGGTGGATGATTTTAACCTTCACGTGTCTGATCACTTTCCACCATCATAGATCAAATCTAAACCTGTAAAACAATTCTGAAGAAAATGTTAGTTCTCCCTAGTATGGCCGCCACTATGTTATCACCCAATAATTTCCCAAGGTTAAAGAAGGAGATCACTGGGGTAACCACAAACCAATATTTTAGGCTTAGGCTCTAGCCAACCTAAGTCCAGAGATATCTCTATCTACATGATTTAACTTTGTTTTTATGGGATTTTAGGCTAGTTCTTAGTGTTCATGGGGTTTTGGTTTTGATTGTAAAGTTGGCTAGTGGAATTCTTGGAGCAGATGGATAGAGATAGGTCTTCAAGCCATTGGGCTATGGAGTCAACAAATGGATAGAATAACTGGACCAGGCCATTAAAGGGAATGTTCACATGGCAGGCTAGCAAAGCAAAAGGCAAATCTTTAGGCCTGAAGGATGAAGTGATTCTAACCAGGGTGAAAGGGCACTTAATAATCCTTGGACCGGGATCAGAATGAAGAACAAAGGATGATCATGAACAAAGGAAAATTAAGAATCCTTTGTTATAGATCAGAGGAGAAACTACGGAAGCTAAGGAGCAGTTAAGAATTCCCTAGCTAAGATAGTTTAGGAGAAAACATTCAGAATGTAAAACAGTCAAGACAGAGTGCATTTAAGCAATTTCTGAAATATCATTCCTTGTTATACATTTAGATTTTAGAGAAACAAATAAGATTATGGAAAAAACATAAGGAAAAACAACATTGAACATGAGAGAATACTTATTTGTATTTTTCTTTACACAAGAATCATGTAAAATATCTGATCTTTATTCCTTGATCCAGCGAGCCAATCCAGTCATTGATACAATAGAACTCTGATTTGAGAGAAAGATTCTATAGAAATATCTTGGAATCCACCCCAAAATACTTCAAATGAAGAAGTATTTATAAAAATTCTAAACTGAAATATCTTGAAAAAATATCCAGGTTGGTTTTACAAGTATCTCAAACTGTTTTACATTAATAGAACTTAAATAAAGGACACTCAAAACTAATGAATCTATTTGGCACTATATTTATGGATTTATGGTGACAAAGAAGAGAATTTTAAATTTGATAGCAACTCTTAATTGATGATGAGGCATCCAAGTCACTAACAACATCCTTTTTTTGTGTATTCTGCCCCAGGAATTATGAAAAATTAGGGTCCATTGATACTTTTGTATATGTCAATCCGAGATTGGTATGTAAAAGGTGAAAGAGGTTATTGTATATGAGTATGTTTTTGAGATAAACCTCTATCAATTTCCCAAAATTCAGCTCCAACTATTCACAATATTCTCTGCAAAAAGATGTAAAAAACAAGACTTCGCATAGTCCGAAAATTAGGCTTTGAAGAGATGCATTTATCTCACTTTTGGTAATACCTGTGTAAAATGTGAGATAGGTTTTTGTAGATTATCCCTTTAGGAACACAAAAATCCTCCAGTTTTTCAAAATTTATCTTGGATTGGCCGCACTAGTTTCTGAGAAACTATGACTTAAACATGAAATTTCTGAAGAATGTACCATTTCTGCTTTGATTTCATCTTTTAACCTTAAATTTCTTTTAGCTGTTTTTCACTTTTACTTTGGATAAACTTCAATATTTCTGGTGAAAGTATTTTCATCTCTGTTGAACCCTTACTGCCTCCATGTTTGCTTTTACCGCTCTATTTTTTCATCTATCTTCACTTTGACATGAATCTGTATTCTTTGTAGCTATCTTCCCTGCTGTCTGTCTTCATGCTAGCTGCTTTACTTGACTTGGTCTTCAATCTCATACTCTTTAACCCTGATACACTTTGGTTATTTTTTATTGTGTCCTTTTACCTTCACTATATATTTTAGGTTTTTGATGTCTATTTCAACCGTAAATAATTTAATTTCATGTTTCTTCTACTTTTCTTTTAACTGTATGTTTTATTTTCCACCTTTGTTTGAAGAGTTTTGATAACAATGTTGGAGTAAACAGGTCTTATGACTAGTATTAAGACTGTTTATCCAAGGCTGTGGCCTTTTGATCGCTTGTAAAATAAAACAAACTGTTAGGAAAACGTTGGGTTGACAGGGAGGGTCATTAATGGCTTTATCGAGCTTTATAGGTCTATGGAGTGAGTCCAAAGTGATTTTGGGAGGTAAACCATGCTTGAATTGGTTAGCAGAGGCTTCAGGTGGTGCAGAAGGGTTACACAGGGTTTTACTGCACAAATAGGTGAAAATGAGCAAAACTGGGGTTTTCCTGCTTAAACGGGTAAACGTTTGATTTTTTTGAATTTTGGCACAAAGTGAACAGTAGACGATTTTGTCATTTAGCGAGAGGGTGGTTAGCAGTTTATTTCGCACCGCTTTTGTGCGTTAGGTGGTTTTTGGGAGGGGTCGCCTGATTCCACTCATCGGCTAACACATAGCATTGGGGACTGGTGGACAAACCACTTTATTGGGCAGGTATCATTGGGCAGATGGGTTGGCTCGATATGGATAAGGGTCGTCAGATGTGGAGGGAAGTGATCACACGGTGATCGGGCGGGGAAGCCGCAAGGAGGCTAGTGGGGGTCTGCCGGGTGCTTAAGTGCGGTAGTATCGCAGTTAATGATGGGTGAAGGTGGGATTAAGACATCAGGGTGATTAGTGGAGGATTTAATTGGGGTTTTGCCTAAAATAATTGCAGCTCGATTAGTTAGTAGGTTTGGTCGGGGTTTGGGTGAAATTCGTAGTTTTATAGTTAAAACTAGGTCTAGGGATATTAATGTAAGGGATTTAATATATACATATGGGAAAGGGTATTAATGGGAACTAATATATAAAAGTTAGAATTTAATATGAAAATGGCGGTAATGAGTTGCGCTAAGCATAATGTATTTTTGTGATTTGTTTTCTTTTCGCATATATGCATTATAACTTAGGCTAAAATGTTTTTGTGGGTTTTTAGGAAAAAGGGGTTTTACATGGGTGTGATTACTTCCCTAGGAAAATAGTATTTTAACCTTAGGAAAAGGGGTTTTATTAGGGAAATGATGGGGAATGAACGGAGATGAATTTTTTGATGAGGGGGAATCTAGTACCTGTTGTCCTTTAAGTCATTAAGCCGAGGGTTTGGTCCCTCCAGAAGTCAGGGAAATGCTCTGAGCCTATTTGACTTAAAGGATTTAAGTACTTAGAATTTATTTATGGGAAATTAGTAAAGTAAAGGGGTGAAATGAATGGGGGAAGTTAATTAATTGACTTTGTAAACTTTATGCATGCTTAATTGGCCATTCACATTTGAAACACTTGTTGAAAGATGATAAATGTGTTTTTCTCTAATCAATCATCATGCTTCTGCAACCTTTCTTCTACTTACCCATCTAATCATCCTACCATTTTTCTTCTTATTTGGGTGCATTTAGGCTAGAAAACCCTTATCCATTTTCTTTGAAAGTAGGAAACTATCTAATTCTAACCTTATATCATCCAAGGGATCAGATTAAATTTATGAGCTCCTTTTATTTACTCTACCTATCTAATGATCTGCCAAGATTAAACAGTTTGGTCAGATTTTAGTCTCAAACTATCAACATGAAATTTAAAGCAAGGCATAATCAAGATTAAATAGTTTGATTACCATGGATTGTGGCATGAACAACAAACTGCACACAATCATTATTATGCATAAAAGTAAATAGTAGTGACATTTTGACTTGCACACTTTCATGGTCTTTTATTTTTGGGGTTCATATTTTTCACTTTTTTGGACCTTTTCTTATTCTTTTTGTCCTTTGATTTTTCTTTTAGGACATACCCTCTTTTCATTTTTTGATTTTTCAATATGGAAAACATTTGCAGAAAGCAAATGTATGTACATATTACAAGGATTAACCTTAGCCATTCAAAATTATGACTCCTATTGGTGTAGGAACCTAAATGTTAGCATCATTGATACTAATTCGAAGTCATGGGTAGTGTACAACACTTCATGTTTCTTTAATTTCCTAGATGCATAAGATATTACTCCAATTTATTGCATTAACATGGATCCTGATCCTTGTTTTGAAACATCTATGCAAAACTATGAAGTCCTTTTCCATGTCAAGAACCTAGAGGACCAATGGGCTGGTTAGAAATTCGTTCAATTTGATGAATGCAGTGTTGCATTAATATGCCTATCCATATCTAACCCCCTAGAGTTTTAATGTGGTGATGGGTTTCACAATATTTAAAAACCCTTCCATGAATCTTCGATAATAAATTGCTATCCCCATGATGTTTTTTTTTTCCTAGGTGGTTCACGGACACCCCTGGTCACTGGGTGGACGCTACGTCCACGGAAATATCTCAGCTTGATCAAGGGTATCAAGCCCCGCAGCCAATAGCTAGGCCTAACCCCAAGGGATTTGAGTATAATTGACCTTGTGACCTCTCGAATGGTGAGGCACTTATTTGACCAGTGGAGCTAACCCCTGGGGCTTACTTGCTATCCCCATGAAGTTACACACCTCATGAGCATATTTCAGCATTATCCAATCCATTATGTCCTTCACCTTTTCTGGGTCAATTAAAATACATTAGGCTTAAGGTGATGTGGCCAAGGTAATTAATTTTCTTTTGAAAGGAGCATTTCAATTGTTTTCCATACAACTTTTTTTCCCTTAAGCACATCAACACAACCTTAAGTGCTCTTCATGATCCTTTTCATTGTTTGAATACATGAGAATATTTTCTAGAAAAACTTGCACAAAGTGGTCCAAATACTTATGGAACAACCCATTCATGAGGCTAAATATCCAAGAAAACCTCTAAAGGTGTGTTAGAAATACAGAAAGGAAGGGAAATTCAAAAAGGACTGTAGATATAAAGCTCTTTAGAAAGGAAAGGGATTTGATGATGCTTCTTCTATAGAGGTGAAAACCACCTTAGATGAAGGTGGGGATATGTACTTGGTTTCTTCTTCAAGTACACATGTAGATCACGAGGCATGGTTGATTATATGCAACAGAAATTAACTCGTGAATGGAAACAAAACATATAAATACATAAAGGAGGTGCTGGGCAACTTGGATTGGGCCCTAACCCAAGATCTTCAACCCTTTGGAGAAGATTAGTGCTGGTTTAAAACTTGGTTCATCTTCACTTATCAAAAAAATAACAGTTACATCACGTAAAAACTGTCTCAAAAAGAGATCAAAAATGAGCTAAGTACAATGCTGCACAAAAATGCGAAAATAGACTAAGAAATGGCTAATCTACTAAGGCTTGAAGCCTTCTTATTTATACAAGTGGGGACTCCCAACAATCCTCCTAAACTTAAGGAACTCGACTGTCTGGAACTGAAGATAACAGCAGCCTTGCTTGACTTGCTCGGCTGCCCCTTGGAATCATCAATGTGGGCCTTTGTACTCGGAGCTGCTGATGGAGAATTTGAGGAAGGGGTCATTAATTAAGGAGACACCCCTCCTACAAGTCCTCATCCCAGTTTCCTCAAGTTTCCCTGCCATTTTGCTCATAAATTCCTAGTCCTTGTCCAAATTTGTCTAAAAAATATGCAATAAACACTCATTCACTCTTTTGACATAAATATATTCAAAAGCATGCACACAACTATTGATAATGGTGGATTAAATGAAAATAATAGGTAGAATGAGCCCATATAGTTACCCATTTTTGGGGCTCATCATCACCCCCTTGCTGAATGGGTTGCTCATCCTCTGAGAAACTAATCTAGTTCTTCATCTTTAATCGCTCTAACAGATTCCATGACATCCCAAGCCTCTGATTTGATGTCTTCCTCTCTGTTATGGAAACCTTCTTTCCTATCCACTTCCTCCCATTGTTTCTATTTTTCCTCCTGTTTAAGTCCTTCCAACGGTCCTATCAACAGCAGAGGACTGAATTTAAGACCAATCTAGTTGGCTTTCAGGTTTTGCATTGATTGCTTATATAGGGGCACCCTCTTCATGACTTCCCTCATTCTGATTGGGGAGTGATACTCCCCGATCCTTAGGTTATGTGATAATGTATTCCACCTTCTCATGTAGGCATGAAGGCAGTCATCACCAAACAATCTCTCCATATCTTCAAAGTGAGCAATAGCTTGTGCTTGCCTATCAACATAGTTAGTGGAAACTTGAGGATTGGTTGCAAGGTGTTCGTGGGTATAAATGAGATCCAATGGTTCTGTTGGTTTTGCCCTTATCATTAGGGGTTCACTTAGCTCCTTTCCCACGATTTTCTAAATTTCCACTGCCCTCTTTTCTTCATGGTTCAACCAAGAAGCCATAGCCATGAGATATAGGTCTCCCAATGTAGCATTTGGATCCCATAAATTCAAGTCAGGAAGTGCCATGTTGTGTAGGTAAAATTCGGCTAGTTTTGCTTTATCCTTGGCTGAACTATGATCACATAAATGCATAAACTGACTATAATCTTGGAATGGGATTGTGCCCCTCTGGGCCAATGTGTTAATCTGGAATTGGAGCCATTGATCTTTGAGATACAGTGCATATGATCTAGTTGGCTATCTGCCCTGTAAGGCCTCCATTGCCCAGCTGGCCATGCAGGCCATCTGGGCTTCCTTTCTTGCAGCTGCCTTTTCAAAATCAACACTTCAGTTGCTGCCTGAGATTCTTTTTCTTGCTGCTGCTTCATCAGTGTCTCATTATCTGTTTGTAATTCTTCTTCTTGTTGTTGTTTCTCTGCTGCTTCACTATCTGCCTAGGGTCCCTCTTTTTGTTGTTGTCCCTCTAAGATTGGCAGCTTATCTCGTCCTTGAGGTCCCCTTTCCTGTAGCTGCTTTTTCAACTGTTCATTTTCTTCCTGTAGTTGGGATCTTTTGATGCTTTCTCTGTGTTTGACCATGCTCAATTCTCTGCCCATCTCTCTCAACTTGTTTTCCATATGCCCAATGTCTTCTACTCCTTTTGATTTTGCAATCTGCATCCATTTGTGGCTTCTGACCCTTTCTTTTTCCAATTCAAAGAAAAGAGGCACTGCAAATTTTTGTGGGATGATCTTCCCACCTTCCAGAAGGTTGTAGTAGGAGCCTAAGTTAGGCTGAGGGCTTGGCTCAGGGATCTCTTTTGCCATACCTTTCTCTCGGAACTGTTGTTCTGCCTTCTTTTCCAATTCTTCAGTTTCTTTGAGCTTGGCCAATGTCTCCTACAGAGAGGTTTGTGCCTCCTGTAGGATTGATTTAGAGTCCATTGATTTGACCTTTTCCTTCTAGGTGGAGGTCTTCAGACTTCCTCTCTCATAGGTGATGGAGATTTTGGAGGGAGATGCCTCCTTTTTCACAATAGGTGCATACTCAATGATGATGGGTTATTTTGAAGGTGGCTGGGGCTTGCCCACCTTAATTCTAGTGCACCTCCAGGCTTGGAAATACATAGATGTCTGTCTTTTTCTTTTCCCTTTTTGCTTAGCTGGAGTGCTCAATGTAGCAAGGATAGTTGTTGCTTCCCTTGCTAGTGTCTTAGGAGACACTTCTTCTTGCTGTTCTTTTTCTTCATCCTCTGCAGTTTTTCCTGTGTTTACTGTTTCTATTTTTGTTTCTGTTGTCTCTTGTGGTGTCTTCTCCTTTTCTTGCTGAGTCTATGCCTTTCCTATGGCAGTCTTTTTCTGAGCTTTGTTGGGCTTCTTCTTCTCAGCTTTTGCCCTCTTCCTCTTCTCTACTTTTGATGCTGTTTTCTTTTCTGCTTTAGGTTCAACTGTGGTTTTGTCTGGTTTCTCCTATTCTTCTATTTTTCCTCTTTTTCTTCTTCTATTTGAATATTTTGTGCCTCCTCAAGAATTTCCTTTCCACGTTCCTCTGTCTGCTCCTCCTCTTCACTGCTAGATGGGCTAAGGTCATCAGTGAGAGTTTTGATGTCATCTTCTCTAGACATGTTCCTGAAAATTTCCCAGGCTATAGGGATGGTGTATGTGTGTAGGGAATCCTATACCAACAATTTGATGGCCCATGGTGGGCCAGTTGGTCTGGAACCCTTGCATTCAATTTGGTGCCACACTCTATCAAAGATTGGAGGAGAAAATATGGCAAATTGAGTTTTCTAGCTGTAGGTAAGTCCATTCCATATCTTAATTCATGCAATAATCTGAAGTGATAACCATAAAATATACTGAATTTTCCTTCACAAGAGATATATTTCATGATCTGGTAGTTGACCTCACCCCATGGATGAGGTAAACGTTTCCTTCTGACTCCATTCTTATCCTCTACAGGATGTTCATCAAGCTGAAAAAATGTCTTTTTAGCAACCTGTCCTAATGGTTTTTCTTCTTTGCTCCAGGGGAGCCCAGGTGTAAGCTCTGTGACTCTACTAATAAATTATGGTGTAAGCTCTATGGACAAACCCCTGAAACTGTCTGTAGCATGGGTTTTTGAATGTGGTCTTAAGGAAATCAAAAATTTGTTTGTCACCTCCTCATCATATCCATGAATTTTCTCAAAGAAAGGCATCCAAGTTGCCTTGGTGAAGAGGACTACCACTTCTGGGTGTTCATGCAATTTTCTGGAGTTCAAAGGCTCCTTTCTCATAAAACCTCCTGGCATGGTGTTTAGTGACTGCTGGAAATGTTCAGGTGAGGAGGAAGGCAACAAACTTCAAGACCGAAATCAGAGGAATAGCTGAGGTTTATCTTTCTGAAACCAGAGAGGGAATTTCTTGTGTTCTTCTTTTTTCACAACATCAATTTGCAATTTTTCCCTCCCTTCAACCCGGTTTCCAACCTGAATTTACTTCTCGGCTTTTGGAAGAAATCAATATTTTGACAAAACAGAGAATATATAAAACAATGTTTTTTTCACAGAGTAGACAGACTTGCAACTTCGTTTTTTCATAGGCTTGGTTTCTATGGTTGCATCCCCTTTTTTTACAGGAGAATATGGGAAAGGGAAAAAAAAAGATTTTTGAGTGCAGAGAAGAAAATTAAGAGACTGTATGGAATTTAGGAAAACACAGATAGAATTTTGAGCTCTCTTTCCTTTCTTTTTTTCAACCCAATACTTTGCTTCTAATCCACCACCTTGTATAGATATATCACATGTAGAGTGAGTTTTTGAGCCTACCTCTTTTTAAGCTCGAATTTGACAAAAAATTTGAATTTTCTCTACAGAGCTACTTTCTAGCCTTCCTGTAGAAAGCCTCCTGTAGATGGGGTCCCTGCTCCTGTAGAATGCAATAATGCTCTTGTAGAGCCCGATAAGCAGGAGGGTTTTGAAAGCTAGCAGAGAATGATTGGTTCGCTGTTCTAAAAGTGGTAGGTGAGTGCTATACTCGAGAACTCGTCGATGCAAATGAAAGCAAAAGGTTGTGGAGGCTTAGACCGCACTGTACTTAAGCTAATGGCATGATCTATGGTGACGAGGTGAGGTGGTAGGATGGGTACGTTATCTCCATCCGGACCATTGGTCCTACTCTAGTGCCATTATGGTATTTCATGTCACCTGACTACCATCACTTCCATTATTCCGTTATACGCCGCCACCACTACCGGTTCTGAGTTTTTTTCTTCTCAAGTTGATGGGCCACATGCGCTGGCTGCATATTTGAACTGTTGTTTGAATAGGACAAAGCTTGTTTGAACTCGATGAGGGTGATTTTAACTGAATGAGGGTGATTGGAATTGAACAAGGGTGGGGAGATTTCATTTAATTGTGACCATCCCAATAGTTCATGCAGTTCCTAAATAATATTCATTCAATAGAGGAATAGATTTAGCCACTTACCTGTTAATCGGTGCTGTGCTCTGCATGCTTGAACTTTTTCACTACATTTTGTCATTGCTGCTGGTGCTGGTGCTTTACATGCTCGGACTTTGGCACTTCATTTTGTTGGAAATAATAGTGAGAGGGGGGGTGAATCAATATTATCAAGACAATTTGTTTCAATTCTTTCACAGATTTGTATATGCTACTTTAGTTAGATAAACCAGCGTATATACGCAACTTCAGTAAAGGAAAACCGCGTATAACTTATAGACTTGTAATTTAATTATTCTTCAGATGTTGATTTTAAATCTGTGTGTCAGAACCATAAAAACAATAACCAGGAACAGGAAAATGTAGACAGTCACACACAAGAACACAAGATATAAGGTGGAAACCCAATGTGGGTGAAAACCACCTGTTGCAATATGTCTCTATCTTTTTCAATTAGAAACTTCTTTTTACAATGATTCTGTACTAGTGCAGTCCTTTACTAGTACGCAGGCTGCAACATGCAGAGACCTAAAACCCTCTCTGGTTCTCCAGCTTCTCCTGGAAGGGAGCTACAACCCCCTTAGCTCTTGTACTAGCTGAGATACTAGTACGTAGGTGCTGACCTACAGAAGGCTACAACCTTCTTTTTTCTTCTAGGGACCACGTTTCATAAATTTTCAGACTGGATCCATGAACATCAATCAAACATTAAAAATTTCTGCATTAAACAATCTCCTTTTCACCAATTAAAACTGAATCAAATGTACACTTCTCTGACAACTGTACCCAGAACACAGTAATAGTAACCATACACCAATTTTGAACCCAGATCACTGCAGTAATCAATAGAAGCAGCTAGAACATAATTTAAGAGACATACGCTACTTCAATATTCAGAAACCTGTGTGCATATGCTTCTGTGTTAAGACCAACCTGCGTATATGCACTTTTGACTTACAGAAACAACCTGTATACGCGCCTTCGCTTCATTAAACCTGCGTACAGATCTATAAAGATAATTCACGCTCCTTCGCTTCACTGAACCTGCGTACAGATCTATAAAGATAATTCACGCGCCTTCGCTTCACTGAACCTGCGTACAGATCTATAAAGATAATTCACTCCTTCAAATATTCAGACATTAGTTAACCCAGATTATCAGATTTATAGATCAAGCATACGCCACATATAACAGATCAAAATCATACAAAGATACTACTATTCAAGCCTTAAGATTTTGACCCATCAATAGAACTTATCCTTTTCCTTGCGCTTAGGTTCCTCCTTCGTTCAGATCCAGCTCTGCACCATAACCCAATCACCAGTATTCCATATCTAGCGCTTTATCAGATATTCAATAATTCAGATCGTGACCTTGCCTAATGATCTCCTTCCTCTTTTATAGTCTTAGGCTTTTCACAATACCATGGTCCAAAACCATAACAAATCAATACCATGGACCCAATGCTTGGGATCAATGCTTCAGACGAGATACCATGGTCCAAAACCATAGGTTCAAATACCAAGGACTAAATACCACAGACCAAACATAAGTTCTCCCACATGTATGCGCTTTTCCTTGCGTGAAAGTGCGTATGTACGCATACACGTCTTTGGAATGTCTTGGTCACGATGAACATGCGTATATATATTTTTCCTTCAATCTGAGAGCTTGAACTGAGATCTGTCACTAGAGTGAGTTGCCATCAAGGACAACACCTATGCCATAGTGCCAAACCTGTGTCATATTGCCAACAATCTCCCCCTTTGGACTTGATGGCAACTCCAAGATCCTCAAAGTCATTCTCCCCCTTTGTCATCAAGGGCAAAGGGTTATGCTCCCCTTAAGTACATGCTGAAATCTCTGCTCTGCTGTGTTGGCCATGCTCCCCCTGACTGAAGGCAAGATCTACAAAAAGATGATCTTCAAGAAAAACCATGACTCATACATCATAATTGACCTTCCTATCATACATCTATCACCCAACCAAGTGGGGATACATCAGAAATGAACATATGATAACCAAGTACATTACATCATTCATCCCAGGCACAGTGGGGAAACCAAAATAGGTTGTTACATGACCTTGATAATAATAAAAGATATACATGACATAGAGACGAAATATCTAGAGCAAGACTATGAAAGTCACCAATAACTAATATCAGCAGCACTATTTAGGTCAGCAACCATGTTCTCCTATTCTCCTTCTACAGCTGATCCACCTGAACCCAAAACAGCTTGTGTACTCGAACCAAGAGCTTCTAATGTAATGCCAACAATGCATTATTAGAAGTTTATGTTCTCCCCCTGAACCTGTGCCAGATGGTCTCCGTCAGACCCATATCAGACTCTCTTCAAATAGAGTATTTCCCTACTAATTTCCTTCAAATCACCATATACGTGACTGTATCTGTATAAATCGGCGTATGTACGCAGATCCTCCTCATGCAACTCGCGTACAACCACATTTCTCTGAAACAGACAGGATTCAACAGCAAGATGATGCATCAACTACTCCCAGCTTTTGTCTGAGGTATTCAAAAGTTTCCCTGGGCAGTGGTTTGGTGAGAATATCAGCAACATGTTCCTTAGAGGGAACATACTCCAATTTGACCTTTTGTTCCAGCACTTGTTCCGAGAGAAAATGATACTTGATCGGTATGTGCTTAGTTTTTGAATGCATGACAGGATTCTTTGAGATACTGATAGCACTTGTATTGTCACAAAAAATGGAGATAGGTGGACTACAAGTGATTTGAAGATCTTGCAATGTTTGCATCATCCAAAGGAGTTGTGTGCAGCAAGATGCAGCAGCTACATATTCTGCTTCAGCTGTAGATAAAGCAATAGAACTTTGTTTCTTGCTGAGCCAAGATACTAATCTAGGACCCATGAAGAATGCACCACCACTAATGATTTTTTTGTCATCCACGCTTCCTACCCAATCCGCATTTGTATATGCATGGAGTGTGAGATATGTATCTCTAGGATACCATAAGCCATAGTTTTGAGTTCCTTGAAAATACTTGAAAATTCTCTTAACTACCTGAAGATGAGTTTCCTTTGGATTTTCCTGAAACCTTCCAACTATTCCCACTGCATGCATAATGTCTGGTCAGGTACCTGTTAGATAGAGTAGACTACCAATCATGGATCTATAGGTTGGTTGATGTACTGCTGTCGATTCATCATTTGCGCTGAGGCTGCATCCTGTCACCATAAGGGGTACATATTGGTTTCGAATCCTCCATCCCATATTTCTTCAAGATCTGCTTGAGATGCTTGGTTTGTGATAGAAAGATGCCATCTTTGTTTTGTTGGACTTGTAAACCAAGAAAATATGTGAGCTCGCCAAGCATAGACATTTCAAACTCTTTCTGCATCACTAAGGCAAAATTTTGACTCATGTCTTCTTCATTGCTACCAAAGATGATATCATTAACATACAAAACAAGTATTAGCAACTTATCATTGTCAATTTTTATATAAAGATTGCTATCAGTTGATCCTTTTATAAAACCTTGTTGATGGAGGTATTTATCCAAGTGATAATACCAAACCCTTGGAGCTTGTTTGAGGCCATAGAGAGCCTTTTTGAGTCTGCATACAAGCTTTGGATCATTTCGAAGGATAAACCCATCTGGTTGCTCAATATACACTTCTTCATCTAAGTCTCCATTTAGAAAAGCAGCTTTCACGTCCATTTGAAATACTTTGAACTTATGAAAACTAGAGAGAGCAAGGAACATTCTGATGGCCTCAAGTCTAGCAATGGGAGAAAACATTTCTTCAAAGTTGATTCCTTCTTGTTGAGCATACCCTTTACAAACAAGTCTGGCTTTGTTTCTAATAACTTCCCCATTTTCATTCAACTTGTTTTTGAATATCCATTTTGTCCCTATGACATTATTATCTTTTTGTCTAGGAACCAACTCCGAAGTGTTATTCTTTTAAATTTGCTCAAGTTCTTCATCCATTGCCTTGACCCAACATTCATCTTTGCATGCCGTTCGGTGGAGGAGAGCAATGCTAGATAACTTGAAGCTTCTGAAATGGTTCTCCTTGTTTATATACCTTCCTCTTTCTGCCCCAAGATTTGAGATTCTGGATGATTCTTCTGAACGTATCTGGATGGAGTTTTTTCTTCTATTTTTATTTGTTCTTCTGGTGCCTCATGGGTTTCTTCTTCATCATGAATATGATTTGATGTTGAGGGATAGTCCTCATCATCTTCGAAAACTTCAGATCTTTCCTACCCAGAGGTATTTCCTTCTTCATCAATCACTACATCAATACTTTCAATAATTTTTCCAAGTCTTTTATTGTAACACTTATATGCTTTGCCATGGGGAGAGTAACCAAGGAGAATGCCTTCATCTGCTCTAGCTTCAAACTTGCCAAGATTTTCATCAGTCCTTTTAATGTAGCATTTGCTTCAAAAAAATTTGAAGTATTTTACCGTGGGAGTCTTACCATACCAAAATTCATGAGGAGTCTGAGTGCCGTTTACCTGGACATTTGTCTTGTTGAGAATAGTTACTGAAGCAAATGCGGCTTCACCCCAAAAGGTTGGGGGGGTTCCAGATTCATTGAGCATAGCACGAGCCATTTGTTGAACCATTCTGTTCATCCTTTCCACTACTCCATTTTGTTGAGGTGTCCTTGCAGCAGAAAATTCCATTCTCATGCCATGTTCTTCACAAAAATCGAAAAATTCATCTGAGGTAAATTCTCCTCCTCGATTAGATCTGAGGCATTTGATTCTGCGATTTGATTCGTTTTCAACCAAGGCTTTGAATGATTTGAACTTTTCGAAAGCTTCATCTTTATACTTCATGAGCCAACACATCCTTGAAAAGTCGTCAATGAACAATGTGAAGTACTCTTCACCTCGAGGTGACCTTTTCCTAGTTGGACCACATATATCAGTATGGACAAGTTCAAGTCGCCTGCTAGTCGATCCCTCCTTCTCAGGGAAATTAGTTCTGGTTTGCTTACCAAATTGACATGATTTGCATATTGTATTGTCTGGAATTCTGATGTCAGGAAGATCATGAACCGCCTGATATTTGCATGCTTTCCTTATCTGAGAGAAGCTAAGATGCCCCAATCTTCTGTGCCATATCCAGTGTTCATCATTCTTGCTTAGATAGCACTGATATTGTCCTTCTTTGAATATGTATAAATTATTTGGAGTTCTTATGCCTTTGATCACTGTTTTTCCTGTATCAAGATCACGAACATCCATTTGATCGAAATATTACCTCATTTCCTTGATCACTAACACTTAATAGATTATGCTTTAAGCCATCAACATACATAACATTTCCAGCTTTTACCTTTTCTTTCAACTGAACAGAACCTTTTCCTTTTATGAATGTAGGGGTGTCATTTCCAAATGAGACCTTCTTTTCCTTTTCTAAGGCACTATATGATTGAAGTTTTTCTTTATCACCTGTCATATGTTTTGAACATCCACTGTCGATGTACCATTGATTTTCCTGTCCTTTTGCATATAAGGCTATCCCACAACTTTCTGGTTGTGGTTCTTTCTTTCTCCATCTTTTGGTGTTCAATGAAGCTTGCTTGTTCTGAGTTGTTTGCTGGAATCTACTCCTACATTCAAACTCTACATGACCGAAGTTGTTGCAGATAAAACATTCTATTTCATTTTCAAGAGCAGAGAAGTTATTGTAGGTTCTTTTCATGATCCTTGTCACACTCCTTTGTTTTTGAGCTTCCCTAGTCATGATGGTCTTGTAGGCAACACATTGAGCAGCTTTATGACCAAAGTTATGACAAGTGAAACATTGGCCATTGAAGAAATTCATACGATTATCAAATCTACCAACCATATGATTATAGTTTCCATCCATTCTTGAGCCAAATTGAGAATGATTTACCTGTGGTCTGTTGAAACTTCTGTTCATCCTTGAAGTAGATTGCCCCCGATTTACTTGATAATCTTTGATCATTCTTGAAGCAAATTGTCCCTGATTTACCTGGTGATCTGCATTATGCTTTTGTTGTCGATTGTCACCTTGTTCACCTCTCCTTGCTGCATCAAGATAACTTTTGGAGGTGGATGGCTTCTGTGCTTGCTTCTGAGCTTGAGATGCTTCTTCAGAATATCCGAGACCTGTCTTGATTAGAGGAGAACGTTGTACTTTGATAATCTCATCTAGAGTTTCAGATCCTTTAGCAAATCTGAGATTAAGGGCTTTTGTTTTCTCAATTTCTTTTCTAAGTCCCATAATTTCACATTCTAACTCTTAATTGCGTTTATCCTTTTCAACAAGTTGGAATGTTAGAGTATCTATAATCATATTCTTTTCCTCCAAACAAACTTTAAGTTTAGAAATTTCTTCATAAAGACCTTCTTCATTTATAGCATCCAAGAAATCATCATCTTCAAAAGCCATCAAAAGTCTATCATCATTACCTTGTTTATCTTCATCACTATTGGACAATCCATCACTGTCTTCATGCGTGTAATAACTCTTCTTATTTACATTCTATTTTCTTTTCCATCTAATAGGTTCCTTACCTTTGTCTATTTTATCTTTATGAGGACATTTTGCATCATAATGACCGACTCTTCCACAGGCAAGGAATTTGAAAGGCAGCTTACCTCTGAATCTCCCAGTTCCCCATTGAAGGTTCTTGACAAAATTTGATTCTTCCTCTTCTTCTGACATATGTCCTGACTCATAGTAATCTCCTTTACCTGAAGCCTTGAATGCAGTTACTCTCCTATCAGATGGTCCTCCTTTCCTCATTTCGTAAGTAGTTAGAATTCCGTGCAGCTGTGGCATGGTAAGGCTCTGTAGATTCTGGTTTTCTTCTATGGCAGAAACTTTTGAATCAAACTTAGGAGACAAAAATCCTAGAACATTTTCAACCAAAACAACTTCTTTTATTTCTTCACCCAAGTTCTTCATACAATTGACGATCTCATCTATACGTAGGAAATAGCTAGCCACACTTTCATCATTATGCATTCTGAGAATTTTATATTGAATTCTAAGAGTTTGTAATTTTGCTCGTTTTACCTGTTCATCTCCTTGATAGCTCAGAACGATCTTGTCCCATATTTCTTTTGCACTTTTGAGCTGCATAACCTTGACGAAGTCTGATTGAGATAGATTTCCTAACAGAGTATTGACAACTTTTGCATTTGTTTCATAGTGCTTTTTACCAACTGCATCTGTAGGAGTTGTTGATGGAAATGTGTATCATGTTTCCACAATGTTCCAAACTTATGTACCAAGAGATTGAAGATAGGCAGTGATTCTTACCTTCCAATAGACGAAGTTGCTCCCATCAAAAATCGGTGGCCTGATAGATGCTTCTTTTTCGTAGTTGCTCATGATGATAGATCTTCCTTCAAGCGATCAAGCTTCTTATGAAGGACCTATTGTGATACCAATTGTTGGAAATAATAGTGAGAGGGGGGGTGAATCAGTGTTATCAAGACAATTATTTCAATTCTTTCACAGATTTGTATATGCTACTTTAGTTAGATAAACCAGCGTATATACACAACTTCAGTAAAGGAAAACTCTGTATAACTTACAGACTTGTAATTTAATTATTCTTCAGATGTTGATTTTAAATCTGTGTGTCAGAACCATAGAAACAACAACCAGGAACATGAAAATGTAGACAGTCACACACAAGAACACAAGATATAAGGTGGAAACCCAATGTGGGTGAAAACCACCTGCTGCAATATGTCTCTATCTTTTTCAATTAGAAACTTCTTTTTACAATGATTCTGTACTGGTGCAGTCCTTTACCAGTACGCAAGCTACAACCTGCAGAGAGATACAACCCTCTCTTGTTCTCCAGCTTCTCCTGGAAGGGAGCTACAACCCCCTTAGCTCTTGTACTAGCTGAGATACTAGTACGTAGGTGCTGACCTACAGAAGGCTACAACCTTCTCTTTTCTTCCAGGGACCACGTTTCATAAATTTTCAGACTGGATCCATGAACATCAATCAAACATCAAGAATTTCTGCATCAAACAATCTCCTTTTCACCAATTAAAACTGAATCAAAAGGACACTTCTTTGACAATTGTACCTAGAACATAGTAACAGTAACCATACACCAATTCTGAACTCAGATCACTGCAGTAATCAACAGAATCAGCTAGAACATGATTTAAGAAACATACACTACTTCAATATTCAGAAACCTGTGTGCATAGGCTTCTGTGTTAAGACCAACCTGCGTATACGCACTTTTGACTTACAGAAGCAATGTGTATACGCACCTTCACTTCACTGAACCTGCGTACAGATCTATAAAGATAATTCACTCCTTTAAATATTCAGACATTAGTTAACCCATATTATCAGATTTATAGATCAAGCGTGCACCACATATAACAGATCAAAATCATACAAAGATACTATTATTCAAGCCTTAAGATTTTGACCCATCAATAGAAATTATCCTTTTCCTTGCACCTAGGTTCCTCCTTTGTTCAGATCCAGCTCTGCACCATAATCCAATCACCAGTATTCCAGATCTAACGCTTTATCAGATATTCAATAATTCAGATCGTGACCTTGCCTAATGATCTCCTTCCTCTTTTATAGTCTTACGCCTTTCACAATACCACGGTCCAAAACCATAACAAATCAATACCATGGACCCAATGCTTGGGATCAACGCTTCGGACAAGATACCATAGTCCAAAACCATAGGTTCAAATACCAAGGACTAAATACCACGGACCAAACATAAGTTATCCCACATGTATGCGCTTTTCCTTGCGTGAAAGTGTGTGTTTACGCATACGTGTCTTTGAAACGTCTAACCCACATGTATACACGGCTTGGTCATGATGAAATTGCGTATATATATTTTTCCTTCAATCTGAGAGCCTGAACTGAGATTTGTCACCATAGTGAGTTGCCATCAAGGACAAAACCTGTGCCATAGCGCCAAACCTGTGTCATAATGCCAACACATTTTCTCATTGCTGTTGCTGCTGGTGCTCATGGCCTCTGAACTAGTGGCTTATGCTGGTGATTTTTCGATCAGGCACTGCTCCTTGCACGTGCATACATCTTGGCTACACTAGCCTTGCCTCTAGAGCTCGTTTTTTAAAGGGATCAACTGCTACAGGAATCCTACAGGATTTCCTGTAGCTGCTTCTCCCTCTAAAATTTCAGGCTAATGCTTGAGTAAGGACTGAAGAGACAATTGAAGAAGGTTTTGAATTGAAGGAATAACAGTTGGAATGCATCAGGTAAGAAACAAGTGAAGATTGTTGCTGTTTTATTCATCTTTTTTTTTTTAACGACAACAGAAACAAAATTCTATGTTTTCTGTGCAGGGAAGAAAAAGCGAGTGGAAATGTGGGTGTGCAGGGATGTAATGGAAAATTAGGAGGATGAATGGTGGTAGGGAGGTCCACAGGCCTTTTGAACAAATTTCTAGCCCTCAAATTCTTTTCTAAACTTGATTTTGAGCTCTCTGTGATTTCTACAGGAGCCTCCTGTAGAATGCACAGAGTTTCCTGTAGGATGCGAAATCTTCAGGACAAGTGAGACCAAGGTCTGGGAAAAGATAATGGTGATGGAGGAATAGACTATGAATGGTGTATGTAGCCTGGCCATGTCTTTTTTTCCTCTGTGACCCTCCTGCAATCTGTAATGCATTCAGAAGAAGTTAGTTTTTTTTTTCTGTTTTTTTTCTCGCTCTCTCTCTCTTTTTTTTTGAGATAGATGGGGTGCCTTCAAGAGATTTTCACCCTCATTGCCTGCCCTAGGCACCTCCAAGAGGTTTTCACCCTCACTGCTTGCCCTGGGCGTCTCCAAGAGGTTTTCACCCAGGGATCTTTTATTCTTTTTTTCTCCTTTTTTTTTTTTTTTTTTACCTTAGGGTTTGGGTGGAGTGGAGGCAGAGACCTGCTCCACTACCAACATTATTTTCCTCAGATTCTCAATGAATTCCTGCTTGGAAAAGGGCTTCCTGTAGATCTTCAACTTATGCCCATTGACAAGCATGGGGATGGCTTCTTCATCAATGGTCCGGATCAGGACTGAACCATTGTCATTGCATTTTTCTACTGTGTATGGTCCTAACCATCTTGTCCTCAATTTGCCCTTGAAATCTTTATATCTTGAATCATATAGCAGTGCCCAATCTCCTTGCTGGAATTTTTTTTCTTTGAGGTGTCTATCATGCCATATTTTTCTTTGAAGTTGGACTATGTCTGAGTGGAGAAGGGCCTGTAATCTCTATTCATCCAATCCATTTAGCTAAAGAAATATTTCCTTTTGTGCATGGCTGAGATCTAGGTCCAGCTGAGCTGCCATCCTTAATGTGTTATATTCAAATTCTATTGACAGTAGAACCTTCTTTCCATAGACCAACTTATAGGCTGTGAACACTGTGGTGGTTTTCCAGGTGGTGTTATAGGCCCAGGTGGCCTCAACCAATCGATCTGCCCAATCTTTTCTGCTGCTGCTCACTATCTTAGTAAAAATCCCTTCCAAAGCTCTGTTAGTGACTTCTACCTGTCCATTTTCTTGTGGATGATAAGGGGTGGAAGTTTTGTGCTTAATCTTGTGATGTGTGAGCAGGTCTCCAATCAGATTGGAGGTAAACTGACTCCCTTGATCTGTGACTAATTCTCTTAGATAAACAAACTTGTAGAAGATATTTTCCCTCAAAAACTCAACTACTTTTTCTTCTGTTGCTGCCTTGATCGCCTTTGTTTCTACCCATTTTGTCAGATAATCAGTACACAAAATGATGTAAGATTTCTGTTTTGAAGGAGAGTTGATAGGACCCACAAAGTCCATGCCCCACTTCTCAAATGGCTCGAAAGTCACTTGAGGTTGCAGGGGCATCTCATCCCTTGGAGTAGGTTTCCCCATCCTTTGACATTGGTCACACTGGCTAATATATCTCCTGACATCTTGATGAAGAGTGGGCCAATAGTAACCTGCTTGCAGAATTTTGAAGGTAGTCCTCTTTGCTGCAAAATGGCCCCCACAGGGCTCATCATGACATGTTAGGAGGATGTCAAAAACTTCCTCCTCCCTGACACATCACCTCAAATCTGATTTGGGCCAAGTTTAAAAAGATTGCCCCTAATCCAAGTGAATGGGGTACTTTTCCTCATGATCTTGCTCTTCTCTTTTGAGGACAGGTGTGGCGGAAACTGTGCTGAAACCAAGTAATTTGCTATATCAGCAAACCATGGAGAGAGTACTAAAATAGAAAATAGATGTTCATCTAGCATTTGATCATCCACCATTACTTCTTCACCTGCAGGCAGATCTAGTCTAGATAGAAAATCAACAACAACATTTTCCTTACCCGATTTATCAACAATGGTCAAATCAAATTGTTGCAATAAAAGTAACCATATAATAATATGAGCATTTACATCCGGTTTATTCATTAGATACCTAATTGCAGCATGATCAGTGTGTATGAATGTTTGATAGCCGGTGATGTAGTGTCTGAACTTATTTAGGGAATGGACTACAGCTAGGAGCTCCTTTTCGGTTACAGTGTAGTTTAATTCCGCCTTGGACAAGTTTTTACTTACAAAATATATGGCATAAGGCAGCTTCTCATCAACTTGCCCTAAGGTTGTGCCTATCACTTTGTTCGAGGCATATGTATGAATGTGGAAAGGTAGGGCCTAGTTTGGACCTCTCAAAATTGGGGCAGTTACTAGTTTATCTTTCAAGGCATCTAGAGCCTCTTGACAGTTGTCAGTCCATATGAACTCAACATCTTTTCCCAAAAGACCAAACAATGGAGAGGCTAGCTTACTAAAATCCTTGATGAATCTTCTATAATACCCTACTAAGCCTAGGAAACTTCGAACATCTCTTACCTTTTGAGGAGGTGAGACCCCTTGGATGATGGCAATTTTGTTGGGATCCACCTATAATATTTGCTGAGAAATTATATGACATAGCATGGTCCCTTCAGTCATCAGGAATTCACATTTTTCAGGACTGAGGGACAGGTTCATTTCAATACACTTGGCTAAAACTTTTCCCAGGTTAGTCAAAGTTTCCTGGAAGTTAGAACAATAAGTGGTAAAGTCATCCATATAGATTTCCACTAAGTCATGAACCATTTCAACAAATATTCTCAGTACTATTCTCTGGAAAGTGGTGGGAGCATTGCACAACACAAAAGGAAGGACCCGGTATGCAAAATTACCCCAAGGACAAGTGAAAGTGGTCTTATCTTGGTCTTCCAGGCTGATATGGATCTAGTTGTACCCGCTAAACCCATTTAGGAAGGAGAAGAACTTCTTCCCTGCTAGGCCATCTAACACTTAATCTATGAAAGGCAAAGGGAAATGATCCTTCTTGGTGGCTTTGTTTAGTTCCCGATAATCTACACAGATTCTCCACTTCCCGTTTTTCTTTGGCACTGGCACTAAAGGAGAGACCCATTCGCTGTCAGAGATGGGGTAGATGAATCCTGCATCTAGTAACTTTTGTAGTTCTTCTTTAACAATGTCCTTAAGGGCTGGATTCATCCTCCTTTGAGGTTGCCTAACTGGTTTACAATCTTCTTTAATGTAAATATGATGAGTACAGACTGAAGGGTGGACTCCCTTCATCTCCTTATAGCTCCATGCAAAAGCATCCAAGTGGCTTTTCAATAAGCTACATAGTTCTTTCTCTTGAGAGGTGGATAGGGATGAGTTGATCTTCAAGGTTGTCTTTGGACCAAATTCCACATTCTTAACTCGGAGAGGGGTCAGATCATCCACACAGAGATCAACTAAAGCATTGGCTTGGGTTTCTTCGACCAACTCTTCTAATGGAAACATACTGGGGGGTGGATTCTGAATCAAGTTTTCAATAAGGTCATCCTCGATTTGTGGGACCCCCAGGGTAGCCTCTACTGTACACAATGGTGTGGAATAGACTTCATCCTCATCTTCCTCCTCCAACCAGAGAGGTAAATCATGTTATAACAGAGGTTGGGCAGGAGGATATAGGACTAGTCGTTTGGACATATGCCCATTCTTGATTGTCATGTTCCCAGTGCGACAACTGATGTAGGCATCTACAATAGCCAACCAAGGTCTTCCCAGCATGAGAGGATACCCAGTGAGCTTTTCCTTTGGCTGAAGAACCAAGAAATCAGCAGGGTACTCCCAGTAGTCAATAGAGACCATTACATCTTCCACAATCCCCTCAGGGGTCACGGTGGAGTGGTTTGCTAATTGTAGTACTGTTGTGGTCTTCCTCAGGGAACCCTGAAGGTTGAGATTGAGCATAGTGTCCTTGGTCATCACATTAATGGCAACCCTTAAATCAATCAGGGTATGGGGGATCACGGTGCCATTGATGTGGACGTCGACTACAAGACACATAGGGTCTAGATATTTCAGATAGATTACCTGCCCCAGCATCAGGTTAGACAGTTGTCCTATGACATTAATAGTTGGAGCATCTCTCTTGCACCTACCTGGGTGCTTGAAGCACTTCTCCTTGATCAATTTGTTGTAGACAGGTACATATTTTATAGCTTGGAGAAGTGGTATCTTTACATATAACTGTTTTAGTTCTCCCAGAAGTTCAATTTCTTTTGGGGTCGGTTGTGTGGTTCCAGTTAGTCTCTCAGGAAAGGGTGGAATGGCTTTTGGTTCACTTTCATGTTTTTCTTCCTCATCCACCTTAGGAGGAGGTTGGCTATCTGGGAGAACCTTCCTATATCATAGGTTAATCTCCTGAATCTCCACAACATAGGTCGGGCATGATGTTTCTCCAGTATATACCTGTTGGGCCTGTCTGTTATTGGTGTTCGAGTTCGGCTGAGCAGGTATTTGGGGTTGCCTTGGTGGCGCAGGAGGCAATGGTTGTGGTTGAGCAGGTGGTGGAGGCAAAAGAGTGGGAGGAGAGTTGTATTGTTGCCTCCACCCCTGATGAGGTGCATTCTACTGAGGCTGTGGCTGAGCATAAGAGTGAAACGAATGAGCAACTAGTTGAGTATGATATTGAGATGAATATGACCAAGGAGGGGGTGTGGACCAGGAGGGATGAGCAGGGGGACCCCAAGAAGGCATGGAAGTGGCTTGATTGGGGTTGTAATAAGTCTGCGATGTCCCTTGCATTCCCTACTAGTAAGGTTTGGGTCCATGTGGCCTCCTTTGGTTCATGAAATAGAGTGGTTCAGTGGCTCCTTCAGCCCCTTGATATGCAACTTTAATTCTAGGCAAGGAAGGGCACTGATTCGTAGGATGGTCTTCTTCACAGACTAAACACACTTCTATAGAGTGCAATGGGCATTTGTTCCCAGGATGCTTCCTAGTGCACTTGGGACAAAAGATGGCCAAAGCCCTCTTGGCTTCCTCTTATTTCCTTTGGATACACAAGGTATCCATTTGAATGGCAAGAGTTTGCCTCATCTCACTCTTGAAATATTCCTGTTGATTCTCAAGTTCTCTTCTAAGGGATGAACTGGATAAGGGTGTACTGGCTAAAGGTTGACTTCCCCTACCTCTCTTTTTGGTTTCCCTAGAATGGTTTCTAAACACATTCTTTATGTCATCATAAGGCAGTTGGTAGATGTCTCCCCCAGTCAACAAATGGAGGGTATCTAGAAGGTTTTCAGGGACTCCTCTGAGCAGGACCAACTTCAGAGATTCGGGGTCAAGTGTGCACCTAGCCCTTTTATAACTGAGCTGAAACCTTTCTTCATAGTCTTCTAAAGATTCATCACTTCCCATGGTCATTAGAAAGATTTCTTCCTTGGTATCCTTTGACCTACAATAGTCCCGATATTTGTTGTTAAAGGCTTACTGCATCTAAGCCGAAGTTGTGATACTGTTTCCAGGTAACCCCATGAACCTGTGTAACGCTGCATCCTTGAGGGTAGAAGGAAACAGTTTCAAATTTTGCTTGTCTTCTGCATAGTCATAGGTTCGACAGAGAACAAAAAATTCAAACAAGAAGGTATCAGGATCTTCGGTAGTCAACCCATGGAAGTGAGGTAAGGATGAAGGGCTTATGTTTTTCATTTTTGTGTCCCAATTGGTCTCTCGGATAGGAAAAGCACCTTCTATTCTTTCCCCATTTCCTCTAACGTTTCTGTTTTCATCCATGGGCTCAAGAGGAATGGTTTCTTGCTCTTCTTCTGTTATAGGATCTTCGTATATCTCTGGAGGTTCACCTATAGGTTCTTCTGGATCACTGCCACCAAAGAAGAGAGAAGGGTGACTTAGTGATGTGGTGGGGGTGTTGGGTAGGAATTTTCCTGAAATGTTTCTATTCCTACGAGGCATGAAAGGAAATCTCTTTTTAGGTGATTTTTCTTTTGTTTTTGTTTTGTTTTTTTGTTTTGTTTTTTGTTTTGTTTTGTTTTTTTTTTTTGTTTTTTTTTTTGTTTTTTTGTTTTTGTTTTTTGTTTTGTTTTGTTTTTTTTTTTTTTTTTTTTTTTTATCTGCTTGTACCTGCAAAACTGAAATTGATTGAATAATAAATTGCAACTGGCTAAAATGAAATTGCAGAATTGAAATGAAAGCAGGGAAATGACTAATCTACTTTGCTAGAATGGAAATTGCAAAATTGAAATGAAAGCAGGAAATGCCTAATCTACGCTTGTTGAAATGGAAATTGCAGAATTGAAATGAAAGTAGGAAATGTCTAATCTACGCTTGTTGAAATGAAAATTGAAAAATTGAAATGAAAGAAGGAAATGTCTAATCTACGGTTGCTGAAATGAAAAGTGCAGAGTTTGAAATGAAATAAACTACTTAGTAGAATGTTGCAATAAAAAGTAGAAGAAAGCAGTGATCACAAAGTACTTTGACGCTTCCCCGACAACGATGCCAAAAGATGGTGAGAACCAGTATTGCAGCAATAATGCTGCAACTCCTGGGGCTCCCTAATTTACTTTTATCAACCCGGTAGTTCGTAACAAACTTGGAAGCGATGGTGCTGTATGCACAAGTACTAGCTCTTACTGCAGGCTGTCACTTGATCATCTGGCACAAGTTTACTAGGAGCTTAAGCCAAATTCTATGAATTCTTAGAAGAAGCTTTTAACCATGATTAAAGAAAGTTAATTCAAAAGAGGCTATTCTACTTGCAAAAAGAAAAGGAAAACTGAAATGTAACGCAAACCCTAGCAAACCCTAGTTTACCCACTAACCCTACTTTTGCAAGAAAAGAGATGGAAACTACTGAAATGGGTGCCATTGATTATTTAAAAGGTAAATTTCATTTATTCAAGCTACTTCTGAAGAGAAATGAGAAGAAATCATCTTTTTGTACTTTTGAGCATTTTTATGTGGAATTATTATGCTTGTTTTTTTGACTGGTTATGGCTGTGCAGAGGTTTGGTGGCAAAGGATGATGGAGTTGGTATTTGCAGAAGGTTAGGAATGTGTAGAGGGGTCCTAAGAAGCCCCTAGTACCCTTCTAAAGACTTCCATTGCAATCAGACTTCGAAAAATCACTCATAGGAACTTCTACAGGATGCTGCAGGGGATCTACAGGAGGTTCTACACGAGGATCTACAAGTGGAGGCTGAAAGTGGTTTTTGGAGCTTTGCACGTGGGAAATTGATGGAAAAAGGGGAATGAAGGTTGGATGAAGGTGTTTAGGGGTCTAGAATTTGTCAAGGAAGATCAGGGATGAATGAGATGGTTGGATTTGTTCAAAGGTCAAGAAAGCAACTTTGTGAAAAAACACAGAAATTATGGCAGATTGGTGAAATGTGGCGAAGGAGTGGGGAAATATAGGAGAAGTGAGTTGGTGCTGACTGTTTGATGGAGGGATGGTGAGCTTGAATGTTCTACAAGAGAGATACACGTTTCTCAAAGCTGACCAAAGCAAGAACAAAAAACAAAGTTTTGTCTATTTTACCCTAAATTCTGACCTAAACCAGGAAAATGCTGAACAATACTTGATGAATAGAAAAGCATGCAAGAGAACTATGATAAAAGAACATGAAACTATCTAAGCAAGTGAATCTAAACAAATATCAACTCTTCCAAATCAAAGTATCACACTAGCAGTTGCATGAAAGAGCAAAGACTGTGTTTTCGGTGGCAACAATAGTGCCTTGACCTCAGATCATGGTCCCAAGGAGGGATAAAGGAGATCAAGACCTGCTGGTAGCATTTTTTGATCTTTTTCTATCACTGCAACAACTTAATTAAGCAACTTGAAGCAAAAACAACTATTCTAACCATCAAAAGCAACCTAATATAATCAAGCAAAATGCGTATATGCAACAAAAATTAACTCGTGAATGGAAATAAAACATATAAATACACAAAGGAGGTGTTGGGAAACTTGGGTTGGGCCCTAACCCAAGAGCTTCAGCCCTTTGGAAAAAATCAGTGCTGGTTCAAAACTTGGTTCATCTTCATTTATAAAAAAAATAGCAGTTACATCACGTAAAAACTGTCTTAAAAAAAGCTAAAAAATGAGCTGAGTACAATGCTGCACAAAAGTGTGAAAATAGACTAAGAAATGGCCAACCTACTGAGTTTTGAAGCCTTCTTATTTATACAAATGGGGACTCACAACAGTCCTCCTAAACTTAAGGAACTCAGCTGTCTAGAACTGAAGATAACACTAGCCCTACTTGACTTGCTCTGCTGCCCCTTGGAATCATCAATGTGGACCTTTGTAATCCGAGCTGCTGATGGAGAATTCAAGGAGGGGCCATTAATGATGGAGACACCCCTCCTACAAGTTCTCATCCCTGTTTCCTCGAGTTTGGCTACCATTTTGCTCATAAATTTCTGGTCCTTGTCCAAAATTGTCCAAAAAATCTGCAATAAGCACTCATTAGACTACATGGCAAAGTGACTATCCCCATTCACTCTATTGACATAAATATATTAAAAAAAATGCACAAAACTATTGAGAATGGTGGATTAAATGAAAATAATAGGCAGAATGAGCCCATATAGTTACACATTTCTGGGGCTCATCAACAATTGCCAATTGAAACCAACACATTCATTTTCAACAATAAAGCAAATCAATCCACAAATTATAGCTTTTTCAAATTTTTACATTGTACATCAATCACTTTCCTTACTTTTGTAGTATATTCCAACATACACATTCTAATATTCTGTAACAGCCTTGGTGAAAAATCCATGTAATAAAAGTTAATAAGAGGAAAAAATAATAACCATGGAAGATGGGACACTTATTCCAAGCTAAATGTTGGGCAAAATCCTAGTGAAGGGGATCACTTGTGATTGTTTAATAGCCAAGGAAATGGGAAAAGATAATGAGTAAGGCTTTGGAAAGGAAAAATGACATTTTTGACACATTTATTTAAGAAAATAATGGAAATTAAGAGAGAAAGGAGGTGAAAGGTCATAGGTTGCAAGTGAGGAGGAAAATGAAGGAAAATAATGGAAAATGAAGAAAATAGAGGCCTCATTTATAAAAAGGCTTATGAGGATCAGTTGGTAACCTTTTGTCAATTCAATGTTGGTGCTCTCTGTCATTATTCTCTTGTTGAAATGTGCAACAAGAAATGCCAAAAATAGCACTGCTATAAATAGACCAGCTATAAATAGAAGTTTAGCCATTGGAGATCTTAGCAACAATGGGTGAAAAGTGAAAGTGCTAAAAATAGCTTTTCTAAAAATAGAATTTCAGGATCCCTTCTTATTTTAGTCAGTCCCTGGACTAAAAATAGGAAGTAAAATTCGAATTTGATATTAACAACAGTTTGGAAATTAATTAATTAATTCATCTTGAGTTAATTAGTTAAGGAAAATCAAACTTGAAGTATATGTGAGGACATGCAACAATTTCTCCTTTGATTGAGGGATTTATCCATCAGTTAAAGAGATATGAGTGAGTTGTAATTAATTGGCTCAATTAACTGAGTCAAGTCCAGTTAGATTAATTTAACAGTTTTTTAAATTAATGAGAGTTTAGTTAGTTAATGCTTGCATGCATGTAACTATTGTATTTCAGATAACTGAGTATTCACTCATGGATAACTCATGCATGTTAGTTCAGTCAGAGACCCAGTTGAGATCAGATGGAGGGATAGTGTACTATCAGTTGCTAGGATATTCCTTGCGTGCAGAAGGAATATTATTCCTTGAGGATTGCGCAGTTGGACCTGAGGTTACAGTGAGTGTGATGAGGCCAATTCACACATGTGATATCATTTGACCCCAATCAAAACTGCACAAGGAAATAGGAGGCTTGGAGGGCTTGAGGAAGACATATTCTATGTCTATTGAGTTTGTGAACGGTATTGTTTGATTACAGAGAGAGCAGGATAGCTTGAGAGCTGATTATTTTTGTAACTTGAATAAGGTTTCCACTTGTATGATAATACAGAGTTGGGGTTTTAGGCTGGTGCTTTCCCCAGTGATATATCTTATGTGTTATGGTTGATTACTTCTTATTCTCAGTTATATCTATTCATGCTTGATGATGCTCATATCTATTTAAGCTTTCGCGATGTTTATGGTAGAAGTAGATCTAGTATTATACTTTAGGACATTGCTTAGATCAGGAGATCTATAGTGAAAATTCTACGTGGTATCAGAGCAAAGGTGATCAAGGAAGAACAATATAGAAGCATGAGAAGTACGAAGTTTGGTTTCTAAATATTGAATTGAGTTCTTATCACATCTGTTTCACCTATGGTGTTTAGTGGTTTAAGACTCGAATATGCCCTTGATGGCAGTTCGAATTATATAGCTTGGAAGGATCGCATGGAGGTAGTATTAGAAGATAACGGCCTAAAAGACTTCATTGATCAAGAAGTCCAGAAGCTGACTGATGCTACTCAACTGGTGGAATGGAAAAAGTGTGTGGCTAGAGCAAGGAGAATCCTCCTGGAGGGAGTTCGAGATCACATTGTCTCGAGCTTCCATGGGAATGAGACTCTATTTTCAATGTAGAAAACATTGAAAGATCTTTATTAGAATAGCAGCGATCAGAGGAAGCTAGTGCTGAAAGATAAGCTTTGAAAGATCAAGTGTGAAAAGGGTGACACAATCTCTATGTTCCTGAACAAGCTCACCACCTACAGGGATGAGCTTGGAAGCGTAGGGTTCGTGACAGCTGATGACGACATGGTGAGTCTAGCACTACTTGGTCTTCCTAAGAGCTGGCATAGCTACCAGGACTCGGTTAATGGAAGAGAGAAACTGCCAGATTGGGAATGACTTTGGTCAGACCTAATGCAGGAGGAGATATAGTGAAGCACTAGGGATGGATCTTCATCAAAACCAGATGATGAAGAAAATCTAGCTTTAGCGAGTAAAGCTAAGAAAGGGAAAGGGAAGGCATCCCAATCCAAATCTTCTCATGGTGGGAAGAAATTTGAAAAGTCAAAGGTGCGATGCTTTCACTGTCATGAAGTGGGCCATTATGCTATGAATTTTCCACGGAAGAAATCTAAGAAGGGTTCCTCAAAGAGATCTAATGGTGATGTACTAGCTTCACAGTTTGAGCTGGATTTCTCTCTTATCGCATGCATGGTTTCATCCATGGTGGGATGTGTTTGGTACCTAGATAGTGGAGCTTCTTTCCACATGTCGGGTGACAAGAATCTTTTCAGTACATTAGAGGAGAAGGATCTCCAGATGTGGATCGAGATGGGCGATGATGGAAAGTAATGTGTCTCAGGTGAAGGTACAATTGTGTTTCAAAGGGAGCATGGTGCTCCTCTCACCCTATCTGCTGTTAAGTATGTAACAGGTTTGAAAAAGAATCTTGTGTCTGTTTCTATGCTAGAAGATAAAGGCTATGATGTAGTCTTTAGTAAAAGAAAAGTTTTCCTGAGGCATATCGGCACTGGACAGACCAAGCGAATTGGGATTCGAGTAAAGAATCTCTACAAGATGGAGGTAGATGACTGTGTTGCATTGAGTTCCAAAGCAGAGGTGGTGCAAAGCCAAGATGTTGGCGAGCTATGGCATAGAAGACTGGGCCACTTGCATCATGGGGCCTTGAAGATCATGCGGCAAATTTCTACCGGCTTACCTAAGGGAAAACTGGAGCAAACAGATACATGCAAAAGATGCACCCTGGGAAAGTATGCGAAAGCTTCCTTTCAAGAGCGGGATAGTAGAGCTAGAGCAATCCTAGAGCAAGTTCACTCAGATGTATGTGGACCATTCTCTACAGCCTCCACCACTAAGCAAAGGTACTATGTTATTTTTATTGATGATTTTTCTCGTAGATGTTGGATCTACTTTATGCAAAAGAAGGATCAGACCTTCTTGAGGTTTTGTGAGTTTAAAGCCTTGACAGAGAAAGAATCTGGGAAGAAAGTAAAAGCATTGCGTAGCGACAATGGTGGAGAGTATGTTTCCTAGCAGTTTAAAGACTTCTGTGCTGCAGCAGTAATTAAGCAAGAACTAATGACACCTAATAACCCACAACAGAATGGGGTAGCCAAAAGGAAGAACAGATCTATTGTGGGAGAAGCTCGAGCGATGTTGCATGACCAAGGCCTACCACTTCATCTGTGGGCTGAGGCATGCAATACAGTAGTGTACCTCTAGAATAGAAGTCCTCATCGTATCTTGGGGATGAATACACCTATGGAGGCTTTTTCGGGGAAGCGACCAGATGTGAGTCACTTCCACATCTTTGGATCACCAGTTCTCTGTCATGCGACCAAAGATGCTCGGAAGAAGCTAGACCCAACAGCTGAGTTGGGGATACTTCTGAGGTACATAGATACACCCCACAACTATCGTGTGTTTCTGCTTGCCAGTCAGAGCACCGTAGTGCACAAGGATCTGAAGTTCGATGAGTAGAGAGCCATGCAAGTGTCACTTGAGAGGGAGCTCAAGTTACATGGTGATGAGGAAATTTTAGTTCCAAAGGAGGAGGAGTCTCTTGATGATGTGGATCAGCCACATGCAGAGGATCCAGTAGTGGAGACCACCACTCCTGGAGAGTCTTCCAGAGATGGGCGGAAACGCTCACAGGAAGCTAACAGATTGATGCTAGATGCGAGAGAGAGAGAATCTGGGGCATCCATCCTCTCAGCATAGACAAAGGAGATATCCCGAGGGATACACTGGCTACATGGCCTTGGTTGGGGAGTGTGTAGCGATTGAACCTTCTTCTTTTCAGGAGGCAGTGCAACAACTAGTTTGGGTTGATGCAATGGTAGAAGAGTACGATTCTATCATACGGAACAGTGTGTGGGATGTTGTCCCTAGACTTGGGGACAAGTCAGTGGTTAGTTCCCGATAGATTTACAAGGTAAAGCAGGCAGTTGATGGCAGTGTTGAGAAACACAAGGTAAGGTTTGTTGCCCGAGGTTTCTCACAGGTTGAGGGGATCGACTACGATGAGACCTTTGCTCCCGTAGCAAGGTACTCATCTATCAAATCGATGCTAGCTCTATCAACTCAAATGGGTTGGAAGATCCATCAGATGGATGTGAAGACAATGTTCCTCAATGGGAAGATTGAGGAAGAGGTATACATTGAGCAGCCCGAAGGATTTGAGACCTTCGATCGCGAGTCGCATGTCTGCCGACTCAAACGAGCACTGTATGGGTTGAAGCAAGCACCCCGTCCTTGGTATACTAGGATTGCAGCTATTTCACCGGATTGGGCTTCACCAAGAGTGAAACAGAGGCGAACCTTTACCACATCATGGTAGATGGTAAGCCATTGATTATTGTATTTTATGTCGATGATTTGGTTTTGACAAGTGATGACCAGTTGATACAGTATTGCAAGGAGGATCTTGCAAGAGAGTTCGAGATGAAGGACATGGGCCTCATGCACTACTTTCTAGGCATGGAATTGTAGCAAAAATATGGGGAAGTATTTGCGTCTCAGGGCAAGTATGCCAATGAGATACTCAAGCGCTTTCACATGGAGAAGTGCAAGCCCATGCAGACTCCTCTAGCTGGTAACTGGAGGAAGGAGGATGTTACTTCAGGTGAGGTAGTAGCTGCTACTATTTATCGGCAGTTGGTGGGTTCACTTATGTATCTAGTGAACACACGACCTGACTTATGCTTTGTGGTGAACCAGCTGAGTCAAGCTATGGTTCAACCTACCAAGCTGTTTTGGAAGGCAACGGAGCATGTGCTGATATATCTCAGAGGCACTACACAGTATGAATTATGGTACAAACGGACAGAGGGAGTGAAGCTGCAAGGCTTTATGGATGCGAATTGGGCAGATAGTCCATCAGACCGGAAGAGAAATTTTGGAGGAATATTCAACCTTGGTTCAATTACAGTTTCCTGGTACAGCAGGAAGAAGAGATCAGTTGCACTTAGCTCAGTAGAGGTTGAATAAATGGCTGCCAGTCAAGCAGAATGCAAGGCCATTTCGATGCGGAAGATTCTAGTGGGATTGTTTGGTCAGATGATGGATCCTATAGTGATATACTATGATAATCAGAGTTGCATAAAACTCTTTGAGAATCCAGTGTTTCATGATAGGTCCAAGCATATAGATATCCGTTACCATCATCTATGAGACTATGTGGTCAAAAGGATCATGATGTTGCAGTATGTTTCGACCGAGGAGCAGGATGCAGACATTTTGACTAAGGCATTGTCAAAATGCAAGTTTGAGTTCCACAGAGACAGGATCAGGGTTACTGATAATCCCTTTCGTGTTGAGAGGGAGTGTTGAAATGTGAAATAAGAAATGCTAAAAATAGAAAATGCTAAAAATAACACTGCTATAAATAGCCGGCTATAAATAGCAGTTCAGCCATTGGAGATCTTAGCAACAATGCGTGAAAAGTGAAAGTGCTAAAAATAGCTTTTCTAAAAATAGCATTTCAGGATCCATTCTTATTTTAGTCAGTCCCTGGACTAAACATAGGAAGTAAAATTCGAATTTGATATTAACAACAGTTTGGAAATTAATTAATTAATTCATATTGAGTTAATTAGTTAAGGAAAATCAAACTTGAAGTCTATGTGAGGACATGCAATAGTTTCTCCTTTGATTGAGGGATTTATCCATCAATTAAAGAGATGAGAGTGAGTTGTAATTAGTTGGCTCAATTAGCTGAGTCAAGTCTAGTTAGATTGATTTAACAGTTTGTTAAATTAATGAGAGTTCAGTTAGTTAATGCTTGCATGCATGTAACTACTGTATTTCAAATAACTGAGTATTCACTCATGGATAACTCATGCATGTCAGCTCAGTCAGAGACCCAGTTGAGATCAGATGGAGGGATAGTGTACAATCAGTTGCTAGGATATTCCTTGGTGAATATTCCTTACATGCAAAATGAATATTGTTCCTTGAGGATTGCGCAGTTGGACCTGAGGTTACAGTGAGTGTGATGAGGCCAATTCACACGTGTGATATCATTTGACCCCAATCAAAAAAACGCAAGGCAATAGGAGGCTTGGAGGGCTTGAGGAAGATATATTCTATGTCTATTGAGTCTGTGAGTGGTATTGTTTGATTACAAAGAGAGCAGGATAGCTTGAGAGTTGATTCTTTTTGTAACTTGAACAAGATTTCCACTTGTATGATAATACAAAGTTGGGGTTTTAGGCTGGTGCTTTCCTCAGTGATATATCTTTTATGTTATGATTGATTACTTCTTATTCTTAGTTATATCTGGTCATGCTTGATGATGCTCATATCTGTTTAAGCTTCTGCAAAGTTTATGGTAGAAGTAGATCTAGCATTATGCTTTAGGACATTGCATGTATCAGGAGATCTACAATGAACATTATACATCTCTCTCTCTCTTATACTCTTGGATACTTAGAGTTTTCTTGGAACACTCTTGAAGGGTGTGGTATACTTGGATTCTTGGAGCAAGAAGGCAAAGGAAAAGCAAGAAAGTGTAAGAATGCATTAGAATCAACAACTACATCAGTTTTTCTTGCAGGTACCGAGTTGCATGTATGATTTCTTCACTAGTTTTGACATGCATGGCATATGCATGTGGATTTTTGGTTGTGATCTGTCACTCAGATGGAGGATTTCTAGATTGGCAACGAATTTCCTAGCCTTGCCATTTCCTAGATAGCCATGGTGATTGTGGGTTACTTTCATTGTTTATTTTTGGTTGGTCCTCATGTTCATTAGCTTTGGTTGAGTTACTAGTCCCAGAGCCTTGGTTGGAAAAATGTTCCAGAGACCTATATCAGCTTGGGTTGAGTTATTAGTCCTGGATCCTTGGTTGGACAAATGCTTTGGAGCCCTAGATGGATAGGATAAATACCAATTTGATGATGGTTTGGTGATGTATGACCGTGAGGTGGAATCACTATTTGATGGGTTGAGGTGGATGGCCTTTGGAAGCCCTAGATTAGTTTTGATTGATGTGTTTTATGAGATCCCACATTCATGCTTGGAATATGGCAGGGTGAATGACTGAAGAGAGATATGGCTCAACCATTCTACGGTCGAGTGAAACGTGGAAGTCGCATCCTAGGTTTAGATTTTTCATCATTAATGAAAGGATATTTATCCTTGTATTTATATGAGTATTTTGATGAATTATATGTGGTCCATATGGTTGTAATTTCATGAGTCTTTTCTGTTGCTATTATGCTGATTATGTATGTGTTTTATGACAACAACCATATGTGGCTCTCATCATGTTTTTACTTATAATTGAATGATCAATGTATCTATGATCTAATGGGTGGAATGGAAGTTTATGTGTTGAGGCACCAATGGTTCTTAGCAATTCTCAGCTAAGTATGCAATCCCTATGATTAGAACTGTGAATTACACCTGTAGATTACACATTTGCAATATGTTTGACAAAATTCTTATCATGGCTAGTAGGGGTCCATTCAAGGTATTGAACAAATATTTTCTTTAGTACTGTCATTTCCATGTTATCTTACTGATTTGAAGAGATGGATCAATTCTGGGTATTGAACTGGGCTCTGAGCTTGAAAAAGTGGCTTAAATCCGGGGTCGCTGGCACACCACTGGAAATTTTCGTCCACAATCGATGTTAGGAAGACCCGTGAGAGTAAATTTATGTTGTTAGTTGCTCCCTTGCCCATAAAATGAGAGGGACTATGGCCCAAGAGATCTAAAACATCTGTGGGACCCAAGGACACACTGTCTGGGTGGCTAACTTGTCTTCTAAGGGTTTTGTTGATGATGTTGGATGTTTGTATGGTGTGTTTTCATTGGTTCTACTTCCTTAATGTGACTTAGGAGGTCAAATCATATCATAGTGGCCTCTCATCGCATGTTTACCTCGTCTGGCCGGTTGCTTGGGTAGATGTGGGAGGAGGGTGTTACAGAGTGGTATCAAATCATTGTTCACCCCTCAGTCTAGATGGACTATGTGTTGGTAATGCATGCATGTCAGTTTCATGTGTGTCTCTCACACTTTCATTCCATATGCTTGTTTCATTTAAATGATGTTGATCATTTTGTAGTGATATCGTCATGTGGAACTTAGTGTGATTTTGTTGGATGCATTGCTGTGAGTGTATGACTAGTTATATGTTGCTATATATCACTTACGTGTATCATTTGGTATGCTTGGTCACATCCGGTATGATTGGTTACATTCTTGTATGATTTGGTCATATGTATCATTTTTGTGTGCTGAGTTACATGATGCTACATGTTGTTACGAGTGTTGTTCATTTATGATTGACTATATGTGTTATGTATGGGTGTGACCCATACTTGTGCTTGAGTGTTATCCGCATGTAGGCTGGTGTATTGTCTACATTGTGGTTGTGCATGGTCCACATATAGTGGTATGGTTTATGTTGTCATGCATGCAGTTAGGGTATGTATAGTTATGTATTTCTTATGCATATTCATGTTTTCATGTGGTCAAGTGTACCATGATGTAGTGGATGTTGTTATGCATGAGGTTGTTGTGTGTGTTGTTATTAAGGTCATGCATTAATGAATGGACCCTAGCTAGAATGACAACGCATGGTTATATGCTTATGTATTACTTTAATATATTGCTATGATTATGTTATACATGTATCACACTGAGTTGTTGATCTTGCAGACAAGGTATCCTCCTCGATCTATACTAAGGTACGTTGATTTGTTGTTATTTGGTTTAGCTAACATGATATACCTTGCAGGAAGAAACATGAAATGGCTAACAAGATGGTTGACTACAAAGTCTCTCCCTATGAATCCGAAGAGAAGTATGGTGTTGGGAACTCTTCCAACTTGGTAGTGACACTAAGAATATTAAAGGAAGAGATAATGAGTTGTAAGGCAGATGATGACAGAATCATACAGTCACAGGAAAAGTTAACAGAGATAAATGTAGTCATACTTCATAGCTTGTCGGATTTGCAGTGACAGGGGCTGCTTCAGATCAGTCATGAGCAGGAGGACAAAACTAATGGGGCATATTACAGTAGACCACACAATGATCACTGATAAGATAGATATGACACAATCCGGGAGGGCAGATTATTGGAAACTTCAGAGAGGAGAAGGGATAAACACAGGTATGATTCTAGTTTTGATTTATATAGGCACTATGATCGTTACCAGTATCATCCTTACAAGAGGAGTGATAGGGGATACTTTCCAGATGAGTTTAAGAAATAAAAGCCACCTACTTTTGATGGAGAGCTAAAGATATCACTGGATGTAAAGGCTTGGTTACTCGGTATGAAGAAGTTATACAGATTGCATGACTACACAGAGAACATGAAATATAGAGTGTCTACTTTCAGTCTTAAAGGTAAAGGAAACATTTGGTGGGAAGATGTGAAGAATGTTAGGGACATAAATGAGGAAGATCTAACTTGGAGTGAATTTGAGTGGCTATTCAAGAAGAAGTATCTATTGGAGAGATACTTTGATGACATGGAAAAATAATTCTACGATCTAAAGATGTGTTATGTGATAGATGATGACTACACTAGTAAGTTCTTGGAACTATTGAGGTATGTGCCTTAACTCAAGGAGGAGAAGGCTAAGATTTAGAGGTTCATTAGTGGGTTACCGATTGCATTCAAGGACATGATTGAGTTCGATGAGCCTAGATCTTTGGAGGAGGCCATTTAGAAGATAAATATTTGATATGAACAATTGAAGCATCGAACTGAGACTAAGCTAGACTGGAGAGGTAATGCTAAGAACAAAGGAAAATGGGACAAGAAGTGAGCAAGACCATAGGACACAGGTAACAAGGAAAATGTTGCACCACCTAAGTAGTTCAATGCATCAGAGAGAGGGCAGGGACATCATCCTGAGGAGAAGAGTAAGGAACCTGTACAGTGTTGGACTTGTGGAGGGGACCATTATAGGAAATATTGTCCATAGTTTCAGAGTGGTAGACCCAATATACATAGTGCACAAGAGGCACAAACTATTGGGGATGTCGATTAGAGTATTCTGTGTATCTATGCAACAGGAGAAAACCGACAAGAAGAACACCAAACATCTATAATTGAGATGGATGGTAAGCTTTGTGATCAAGTTATTTATGTTTTGATTGACCCTAGATCTAATTATGGCGATGTTAGTCCTAAATTGGTGGATAAGTGTGGTTTGAGTAAGGAATTGCATGAAAAATCTTGGTTAGTGTAGTTTGCTATAGGTACAAAGAAGAGAGTTCATCATTGGGTAAGAGATTGTGAATTTGATTTGAATAGTATACTGAACACAACACATTTGAATGCATTACCATTGGGTTCATACAATATGTTATTGGGCATGGATTGGTTGTATCTACATAGAACCAAAGTAGACTGCTATGATCAAGTTATTGAGTGTGTTGATGACAATGGACAACCAAGAGTATTACAAGGTAAGAAGAAAACCACATTAGTTAGGATGGTGAAAAATATGCAAGGAAAGTGTAGTTGTAGGAAAGGGTGTAAGCTATTTGCAATACACATTTCTAGTGATAAGGGTAAGGAGGTTGAAGATGCAGATGTGTTGAACAACTATCCAATTTTGCAGCAGTTTCAGGATGTATTTCCTGAGGACATTACAAAGTTGCCACCTCACAGGGAGGTAGAATTTTCTATTGAGTTAGTGCCAGGGGAAGCTCCAACATCTAAAGAACCTTACAAGATGATCACACTTGAGTTGGTTGAGTTAAAGATACAACTAAAGGAAATGTTGGATAAAGGATACATTAGACCCATTGTATCACTATGGGGTGCATCAGTCTTGTTTTTAAGGAAGAAATATGGTACTCTCAGATTATGCAGTGACTAGAGGAAGTTGAACAATGTGACCATCAAGAATAGGTATCTGTTGTCGAGGATTGATGACTTGATCGATCAACTGAACGAAGGATAAATGTTCTCAAAGATTGACTTGAGATATGGATATCATCAGGTATGCATCAAGGAAGAAGACATTTACAAGACTGCGTTCAGGACCAGGTATGTGCATTATGAGTTTGTTGTGGTTCCATTTGGCTTAACCAATGCTCCAACTACATTCATGTGCTTGATGAATAATGCATTACGTCCAAATTTGTATAAGTTTGTTATTGTGTTCATTTATGATATATTGGTATATTCTAAAAACGAAAAAGAGCATGCGAACATTTAACAACCCGAGTGTTGAAATTGTTGAGAGAGAATCAGTTGTATGCTAAGCTCAACAAGTGCAATTTCTTTTAGACTGAGGTACAGTACTTGGGACATGTTGTCTCTGAGGAGGGAATTGTAGTAGATCTAGAAAAGATAAGTGCCATCATGGAGTGGGTAGATCCTAAGAATGTGGATGAGGTGATATTCTTCATGGGTTTGGCAGGCTACTACAGGAGGTTTATCAGGAAATTCTCGCAGATTGCTTATCCTATCACATCCTTGCAAATAGAAGGTAAGAAGTTTGAATGGACATAGAAGTGTGAGGCTAGTTTTGAGCAGCTCAAGCAGTTGTTGACACATGCACCGATATTAAAGATTGTAGATCAAGATAGAGAGTTTGTTGTGTGCAAAAATGTGTGCAAGAGAGGACTAGTTGGAGTCTTTATGCAAGATCGACAGGTAGTATGCTATGAGTCACGGAAACAAAATGAGCACGATCATAACTATCTCACACATGATCTTGAGATGGCAGTGATTATACATACATTAAAGATGTGGAGACACTATCTTCTAGGCAGGAGGTTCACATTGATGAGTGATCATAGTGGTTTTTGGTATCTATTTGACCAACCAAATTTGAATGGTAGGAAGGCTCGGTCGTTTGCCACAATTAGTGAGTTCAACTGTGAAATTAGATACATCAAAGGTAAAGAGAAAAGAGTGGTAGATGCTCTTAGCAGGCGGGTGCGAGTAAATCACTTAGAAATTATGAGATCTTATGGGACAGATTTACATGACAAGATCTTGTGGGCAAGACAATATGATGTCACATATATAGAGACCACTCACAATTTGCAACATAGTACATGTACAAGTACAGGTGGTAGTATAGATACAGGTGTTGGTACAAGTATAGGTACAGGTGAATGTAGTGGTACAAGTGCAGGTGTAGGTAGAGGTGCAGGTGCATAGGATTTGGACTATTGTCTTGCAACAGATGGATTGGTCAGGTTATGAGAAAAGACATATGTGCCAGATGATAGTGACCTCAAGAAGGTGATCTTGAGGGAGTTTCATGCAAAACCATATTCATGTCACCCAGGTTATCAGAAGACACTGGCAGTAGTGAAGAAATATTACTATTGGCTGAATTTGAAGAGGGATGTAGCAGAGTTTGTGGCTAGATTCTTTGATTGTCACTGAGTGAAGGTAGAGTGTAAAAATCCAGGTGGACTGCTACAACCAATCCTGATTCCCGAGTGGAAATGGGATGTCGTTTCCATGTATTTCATTAGAGGGTTGTCGAGGACAGTGAAGCAACATGATTCCATCATGGTCATTGTGGACAGGTTAACAAAGGTTGCACAATTCATTTTGGTGAAGTCTACGTTCTTAGCTAGTGGTTTGGCACAGGTGTTCATCATAGATGTGGTTAGGTTACATGGCATTCCAAAGAAGATTGTGTGAGGTTAGGATGCGAAGTTCACTTCCAAATTTTGGAAGGATTTATTTGCAGGTTTGGGCACAGAGTTGGCCTTCAGCAAAACTTATCATCCAGAGGTAGATGGACATATAGAGAGGGTCAACAGGATATTGGAGGAGATGTTGAGGGTGTATGTGATGCACCAACAATGGAAGTGGGAAGAGTTTCTCCTTTCGGTAGAGTTCACAAAAAATAATGGTTATCAGGAGTCACTGAGGATGAGTCCTTTTGAGGCACTGTATGGGCGGAGTTGTAACACTCCTATCAGTTGGAGTGATTTGGTTAGCAGAGTAATGATTGGATCAGATATGTTAGTAGACATGGAAAAATAAATGAAAGTAATCAAGAAGAATCTAGAGGCATCACAGGATAGGCATAAGAGTTATGCAGATAGGAATAGGTTGTTTGAGGAGTTCCAGGTTGGGGAATAGGTGTACTTGCATATCAAACAAAAGAAGATCTCCTTGTAGACTGGATCATGTGCTAAGCTGGCTCCATGGTTTTGTGGACCTTTCACCATTATTGAGAGGATTCGGCTAGTAGCTTATCAACTTGCACTACCTCCGAAAGTGAAAGTCAATGATGTTTTCCATGCCTCATTGCTTAAGAAGTATGTTAAATATGTTGATCATGTAATTGATTGGTTTGTATTGTAGGTGGAACTAGATGGAGAATTCCAACTGGAGCCTCAGTGTATATGGCAGAAAAATGTGCTCATGCTCTGAAACCAAGTAATAGATCAAGTTAAAGTGCAATGGAAGCACTTTGGGCCCGATGAAGCTACATGGGAGATGGTGGATCATATGCGGGCTATGTATCCTTCCTTGTTTTCCAGTTGAGGCAAAGCAGCTTGATATGGTGGTGTGGTATATGCCTTATGGTGGTTTAGTATTTGCTTATGTTGGTTTAGTATTTGCTTATGATGGTTTGGTATTTGCTTTATGGTGGTTTGATATATGCTTTATAGTGGTTGATATATGCTTTATGATGGTTTAGTATATGCTATATGATGTTTCGATATATGCTTAGACATGGTGTTTAGTATATGCTTTGATATATGTTTTGGTATATGATTTGGCATATGTTCTGGTATACATATATTTTTATGATGTTACTATATGTACATGTGTGACTGGATGTAAATACCATAACGAGCTGTGTTATAAAGCTACACTATGCAGTATGGATGTTACATTATTATGATTATGTTGTCATGTTACTATGATATAATGTGGTTATGTTACCATGATGTTATGATTTCATGTGGATTGGAACTAAGCAGTATGATAATTGTAAATATCGTAATGAGTTGTGTTATAAATCTCCACTATGCAGTATGTTGTCATGTTGTCATGAGGTTTTGTCTTGAGCAAGATCTTCATTGCAAATACTGTAACGAGTTGTGTTATAAAGCTCCACTATGCGGTATGTTGTCCTGGTGTCATGATGTTTTATATTGAACTGGTCTTTCATTGTAAATATTGCATTGAGCTATGTTATAAAGCTCCATGAGCAATATGTTTTCTTTCAGTAGGTTGGTGAGGTATATGTGTGATTGAACACCGAGGATGATGTCCCCCAAGGGGGAGGGTTCTATAACAACCCTAGATAAAATTCCATGTAACAAAAGTTAATAAAAGGAAAAAATAATAAACACGGATAATGGGACACTTATTCCAAGCTAAATGTTGGGAAAACTCCTAGTGATTGGGATCACTTGTGATTGTTTAATGGCTAAGGACATGGGCAAAGGCAATGGCTAATACTTTGGAAAGGCAAAATGGATTTTTTGGCACATTTATTTATGAAAATAATGGAAATTTGGAGAAAAAGGAGGTGAAGGTTCACAGGTTGCATGTGAGGAAGAAAATGAAGGAAAATAATGGAAAATGAAGAAAATAGAGGCCTCATTCATAGAAAGGCTTGTGTGGATTAATTGGTAACCTTTTGTCAGTTCAGTGTTGGAGATCTCTCTCATTATTCTCTCTCTCTCATACTCTTGGATACTTAGAGTTTTCTTGGAGCACTCTTGGAGGGTGTGGCATACTTGGATTCTTGGAGTAAAAAGGAAAAGGAAAAGCAGGAAAGCACAAGAATGCATTAGCATCATCAACTACATAATATTTTCTTGCAGGTACCGAGTTGCATGTATGATTTCTTCACCATTTTTGGGATGCATGACATATGCATGTGGTTTTTTGGTTGTGATCTGTCACTGGGATGGAGGATTGCTTGGATCAACAATAGATTTCCTAGCCTTTCCATTTCTTGGATAGCCATGGTGATTGTTGGTTACTTTCATTGTATTTTTTTGTTGGTCCTCATGTTCCTTAGCTTGGGTTGACTTACTAGTCTTGGAGCCTTGGTTGGAAACACACTTTGGAGACCTGTATGAGATAGGTTGAGTTACTAGTCCTGGAGCCTTGGTTGGACAAGCGTTCTGGAGCCCTTGGTGGGTTGAGTTACTAGTTCTGGAGCCTTGGTTGGACAAATGCTCTGGAGCCCGATAAGAGTTGTGGGTTGAGTTACTAGTCCTGGAGCCTTGGTTGGACAAATGGTATGGAGCCATAGATGGATGGGATAGAGACTGATATGATGATGGTTTGGTGATGTCTTACCATGAGGTGGAATAATTGTTTGATGGGTTGAGGTGGATGGCCTCTGGAAGCCCTGGATGAGTTTTGATTGATGTGTTTTATGAGATCCCACATTCATGCTTGGAATATGGCACAGGGGTGAATGGCTAAAGAGAGATTTGGCTTAACCATTCTATGGTCGAGTGGAACGTGGAAGTCCCATCTTGGGTTTGGATTTTGCATCATTAATGAAAGGTTATTTCTCCTTGTATTTATATGATTATTTTCATGAATTATATGTGGTCCATATATATGGTTGTACTTTCATGAGTATTTTCTACTACTATTATGTTGGTTGTGTATGTGTTTTATTAAAACAACCATGTGTGCTCTCATCATGTTTTTACTTATAATTGAATCATCAATTTATCTATGACCTAATGGATGAAATGAAAGTTGATGTGTTGAGGCATCAATGGTTCTTAGCGATTCTCAGCTTAGCATGAGACCCTTATGCTTAGAGCCATGAATTACACCTATAGATTACACATTTACAATATGCTTGACCAAATTACTGTCATGGCTAGTAGGGGTCCAATCAAGGTCTTGAACAATCATTTTCTTTAGTATTGTTGTTTCCATGTTATCTTACTGATTTGAAGAGATGGATAAATTATGGGCAGTGACTAGGGTTGGCTTAAATCTTGGGGTGGCTGGCATAACACTGGAAATTTTGGTCCACAATCACTGGAAGGCAGGCGTGTGAGAGTGACTTTAGGTTGTTGGTCGCTCCCTTTCCCATAGCATGAGAGCGACTATGGCCTAAGAGACCTAAAACATTAGTGGGACCGAGGGACACACTGTTTGAGTGGCTAAATTGTATTTTGATGGTTTTGTTGATGACATTGGATGTTTTTATGGTGTGTTTCCTTTGGCTACACTTCCTTAATGTGGCTAAGGAGGTCGAATCATATCATAGTGGCCTCTCGTAGAATGTTTACCCCAGCTAGCCGGTTACTTGGGTAGATGTTGGAGGAGAGTGTTACATATTCATTACACAGTCACACATATACTTATCCAGATTCCTTCGAAAAATATTTTAAAGGTTCTCATGATCCTCCTAGCCTTTAACCAAATCTCTGTCATTTCCCCTGAGCTCCACCCTTAGTTGTCATGAAAAACGTGTGAAATTCTGAGTCGGGAATCACCTCATGAACCCTTAGCAGTGTCCTATTAATTTTTGGGGTTTAAAAATTTCTTATCGCCCATTGGTAATCTTCTTCAAAGATATTGTCTTTATCTTCGATAATTCCTTGATATAGAAACCACAAACCGACATCTCTCCAGTGATGACAATTATTAGTAGTTTGTTTTTGTTTGTCAAATTTCCTTGTTTCTTTATTCTACCCTATATAATAATTATTAGTAGTTTTTTTTTGTTTGTCAAATTTTCTCTTTTCTTTATTCTACCCTCTACAAAAGATATCCAGAGTAAACAATAATGATAAGAAGGATTTTTTTTTTCTTCCTTTTGTTTCTGCCCCTCTAGGCATAGCTAGTTTTTCAACCGTTTTATTAATAATTAAGGGTTAATATCTTAGGTTAACCTTTAACACATTTATGAGAGGATTAATACAAGAAAAAAAATTCTTTTTTTTTTTTCTTTTTCTAAATAATAATTATACCAACTTATTTCATCACATGTCTTTTACTTTTAACGATCAACAAATAAACAATAGGTATCATAGTATGTTTCCAAATGTATTATAACAAGCAAGATTATGTACTTTTTAGTATGGAGGAGATGTTATAATATAATATGTATCAACAAAAAAAAATAACTATACATCTACATATCTAAATTATTAAACTGAAAATAAATTACATATATAACATTTAAAACCAACTTAAATCCTCTTCAAGTCTATATTTATTGGATCAAATTTCTCAACTTTATTTATATATATATATATATATATATATATAATATGAAAAAATTAATATATTAAAGAAAAATATATTAATATATTTATGGCATGTAATTAGATAATAAAATATTTACACGTTAAAAAATTTAATACCATTTAGTGTTTAGTAAATTACGACATAAGGGAAATTTACACTTTTTAAATAGTTTTAAATGATGTGTAATCTTATATTTTTAAATAACTCAATTTTAAAGTTTTATTGTAAATTTTAATTTCAACCCAATAAATACTATAGATAAATACTATATATTATCTAATACCATAAACCTATAAAAACACAATTTAGTTACTTAACAATGTACTTCTATATTTTTTATAATAATGGTAATAATAGTCATCCTAATAAGTTAAAATTATTATAAAAAGAGACAATAAAAAAATGTAATTAATAGTAAAATTAACAATAATCATTTGATGGTAAAATCAAGTATAAGGTTTAAGTATGGGGTTTTACGCAGTGCATTATATTAGATATCATTTTGGGATTCAATTGCATTAAGTCATTCACGTATGACCATTTCCATGAGAGGTAGTCGTAACTGACTAATTTCTCATGATTTTTGAATAGTTCACTTAGCACTCATTGCATCGGGTGATGCTCACAGGGGTGAAGAAATGAGATTGAAACTAATGAAATGAATCACATAGCGTCAATCATCACTTCCGGAGCTTGATGATTCAACATGCTGCGGGGGATCCCATGCCCAAAAAGCCCCCAACACAATCATCGTGACTCATACCGAGTCACTCTACTGGTGCGGCGATCTTGGCAAGGAGCCCCTCCAACTGTGCCTGTGCTGCGCGAAGGTTCGCAACGCACTATTCTGCCGTATGCTGAATCTTCTCTACTCTTTCAGCCGAATGCTCGTTGTCAGGGGTAAATCCCTGTCTTAAGGCATGCAGCACCTTCATCTGTGTGAGTTTTCCTTTGATGTCAGTAGTGATGAGGAAGGCCTCATCAATCCAAGGCAGACATGCGCTTTAAGTACTGCCTCTATCTGTCGTGCAACATCCACCTGTTCCTTCAATGCCTTCACCTGCTATAGCTTCGCCAGCTGTTGGGTCAGGGAAATTGTCTGCACCATTTCGCACACACTATCATACTGCACTTGAAGCTCCCATGTATCTATTTCCAGGCGCTATATGGTGGGTCCTCCTGTAAGAAAGTGAGGACCACAAAGGATTCTTCCAACATAGTAGTACAGTTCTGCACTGCCTGTCCTATTTCCTCCAGCCCTTTTTGGATAGCACCAGCACACTGTTCCCTAACTTCCAGGGGCGTGGATGACTATGCATTTAATCACAGTTTGGAAATCTAAAGGTTGAGGTCTAGCTGTATCCTCATTGCTTCCTCCTTTCCCTCGCGGAATCCACTGGCCAATTTGTGAATTTTCACTCCCAATGGTAGATCTACTGGGATATCCAATTTTGGGACAGTTCTATATGCATCATCCACCGCCTGCGTCAATCCTTGAGTCTGCAGAATGAGTTCATCACACTACTGGCTGAGCTGTTCCATATTGATCTTTTGTTTGCTCTGTTAGCGCTTGAGATTTCACCCTAGGCTGAGGAAGGTAAACCTTCAAGGCAACATCAAACCATTACACCTCGTAGCTAGCCCTACGAGGAAGGAGAAGGCTCTCTCCGGTCAGACTCAAGGTTTTTTCTCAATGGGGTGAGCTGACCAATTAGGATCAAAGATATTAGGCTAGTAAACTGATGAGGAGGATTGATTTAAAGTTTTTGGGGTTTTTAATGACGGGGTTTTTCTGGGTTGCATGGGCAAAATCACAGTTTGAACAGAGAAATATAATGACTACACAGATTATCAACTGAGGCAAGGTAGGCAAGCAATTTAACACCAAATCTAGATTTTAAATGGGATGGCAAGATTGGTGAAGAGCTAAGGAGGGCAAATAATACTTTGAATCCTCCTTAAACAGAAGAAAACATTGAATATGAGCAAATTTATAGGAGGAGCATACAATACTATGAATTCCTACCTAAACACTTCATTTGCTCAATTAGATATGATCATGAGGTGAATGAAACATAACAGTTTTACATATGAGACAAAGAGAAAACTTATGCTAAATTAACATACCACATGAATCTCAGCAAACAGAGCTGTGAAATTCCATTAAATTCTCTGCCAAAAACTGTACAATGAAAGCTCTGTTCCAGCACTCAGCACTCAGAAAACTCTCCTCTCTTTGACTCCCTCCCTATTCTTTTTTTTTTTTCAATACAATAAATACAATACTGCTAAGGAGAAAACAAATCGATCCCAAAAACCTCTGCGCTGTTTCAACTACAATTACAAAAATTAGAAAGGAGCGTTCATCTATTCTAAAATAAAACAACGTATTCCTAAAAATCCTCTGATGGCTGACATATGGAGCGCAGATCCTGTTGAAGCATTGACTGAAGATAAAAAATAGGTGAATTGACCCTGTTTTTCTGCTGTGACAGATGTCTTCGTGGTGTTTGGTCCCTTTATCACCAAAAACGCTATGATACAGTTGAACTCGGGGGCAAAAATTCATGCTTAATTAATCTCTTTGAAACCAAATAAATCAAGAATTTCTCTTGTCTCCTTTGAAGCACTTCCACGTCTTAGGAGCTTATAGACTTTGGGTGTGGTTAGATCTATAATTTTTGAGCCTGCACGTCCAACTGGAAGTTGACCTCCATCAAAAATATAACCACAATGTTGCCTCAGCTGCTCAAATTCTTGAATACAAACTGTGCTTGGTTGTCCACTTCGATTAGCGCTTGTGAGTGCAAGAGCGCTGCCAAAATTAGAGCTACTATCTGGATAAAGTCACATTCTGGTATTCTGATTCCAATAGTATTCACTCCTGGGTTGAGGGACTTCTCAAGAATACTTTCTTTACCACGGTCTAGCACTAAAGTGACAGGTCCAGGAAGAAAACTACTAAGTAGACCATCCGGTAAATGAGAGGTCACTGCAAAGCGATTAACATCCGACACATCAGCAACACAGATTGCAAGTGGGCTTGTCATACTGCGTCCTTTGATTTCATATATCCTTTGGACTGCTGCTGGAGAACTCTCTGTGGTAGATGTTTCCTACGCCATTCCTCCCAGAGGTAACTTTGGATGAGCTTGCTAAGATTTCCATGAGTGCCATTAAGAGAATTCATGTGCAGTATGCACGGTGTTTTTGATTGATTGCCATCTGCCAAGATAGCTGCTCCAATTTCTTCCGACAACCTTTCCAAGGAGTGCTAGAGGGAATGATATAAATGCCCAGATTACAAGGACAACCACCATAGTGCCCAAAGGAATGGCAGCCAGAGAACCATAGAATACGGCAATGATGTTCAGTATAAATCCAATGCCAAAGCACATAAATGGGAAGAGAGATGCCGTAAGAACCATTGGCTTTGTCCAGCGCTTGCCATCGTTTACAATTGAGCGAACTCGAGTAGCATATGAAAGAAAATTATGGGTCTCATCCATAATGGATTCCGCTGGGGATATATTTGCAAACATCAATGTTTTGGCATCGCCATCAAGTGAATCACTCATAAGCATCGTGAGCTTGTGATTTCTGTATGCTGCCCTTCAGAAGCCAGTGCACTAATAACATTCCCCAGGGCTGAAAGAGACCGATTTGATATTTTGAGCCACTTTCATTTGATTGCCTGTTGATCCTGTTATTTTATGTTAACTTAATGAAGACATCAACTTGCAATACTTTACAAGGCCCACGGAACCTGAAAATATCGGTAAGGCATTGATTAAGGATTGATAATTCAATTACATCAGTGCTGTTGTGAACTAAGCATGACTCGGCATGATAAATCTCATTTTCATTGAGTACTGCAACCTCTGTCTCACCAGCTTAAAATTTGAGGTTCATTTTGGGCATCTCCTTTGGTGATAGGCGAGGACCCATCTGGCAAGCGCCCTTGTTTTGATATGCTCACATGATGTTCATCATTCTATGATGAATGCCCTCATCTCAAGTTCTTGAGCACCCCAAAATGACCAACAGAAATATTTTGTAAATTTCCCTTTATGTATCTATCTTTATTGCCAAAGACATCTTGATCTCAATACCCAGACCACGTTCTTCATCGTAAACCTGTTATTGTACATGCATCTGTCATCTGTCAGCTCCCAACTGCCCGTTTAATGAATTAAAAAAAAACTGGTCAACATGTTCCAGAAGGCACTTTGCAATCACAAATTCCTCTGCCATCATACAAAAGCATCTCAGCCGGTGTTACATTTTGGTACATTGCTTCTAGACAATAAGCCCGGGCATAGAACAATTTCCTAAGTTAAAAGGCTGCCATCATCCTGCAATATGACCAGTCCTGGTGAATGATAACTTCAGATCTACAAAACAAGCTCTACAAGATATAATTGATATCTCAGATCTTAGCAAGAGCCCTTTTCAGGTGCTAGTCAGAAACTCAAATACACTTTGGCACTTTGTTTATTTGAATTTTAAGATCAAAATATGTACAATGGAAGCCATCAAAGGATATCCCCTTGACACCCTTTGAAGAATATTTAGACAGGCTTCATAAGGCAAGCAGCACCAATTTGAAGACTGCAACCATGTACCAGAAAGAACCAAAGCCCTTTTCAGCTGTTGCCCTTGAACTCCCACAAATGTCACAATAAAATGCTCGAGAGCATTTGCTCAACTAAGAACTGCAGATTCTGACGCTTGCGTCTCAGTCACTATTTGGCCAGAAGACCCCACATCAGTCAATGGGGGAATTTGGGGAGCTGAGTTTTGCGGGTTGAGCATCCTGAACAAGACCCAAAACCACTAATGTTGACCTAGGCAAAGAAGAACGAATGTTTGGTTGGCTGACATGAGCAACCAAAGGTACTCTTAATGCAGGAGTCTTGTTAATAGCATTTTCAAGTTGTGCTGCAGGTAACTGTAATAACACATGAAATGAATGTGGCTTTGTTTGGTATGCACACTTGAGAAATCCAACCCACAATTTTGGCAATCTCCATATCTGCTTATTTACTAATCGAGAAAGTATCTCCATTACAAAATCCACCAGAGCAGGAAAAGGGTAGCAATTTCAAGAATTGATGTACCATTCAAGTTGCTGACAAAATCTTTCTTAATCTGCTTGTGAGGATTGAGGCAAGTACTGTAGGACTCCATTGATATATTTTGAAAAGTGAATATTCTGAATTGTGCTTGTGCAGGGATAGGAGCTTGAAATCACTGCCTTTTGAAGAGCTGAAGAATAAATTACATAATCGAAAACAACACATTAATGATTTCTTCTTCAAAACAGGGTTTTGAAGAAGAATCAATCTCTGACATGAGACGGAGTCTAACATCGGCTCCATTTGGGATGGCAGCTGCCGCTCCGTGGAGGTGCCAAGAACCGCAGAACTTTGGGAGAGCAGACAGTGCCTCCACCATTGGGCAATGGAGTCCATTTTACATAAATCAACACAACTGAAGACTTATTTTCACACTGAAACTGAACTCAAACAAACTAAAAGCCAACTGAAACAAGATGCTGCCTTTATGGCTGCTTATTTATTTACAACATCTACTCTAATCTGCTGTATAAACACTATATCAGGTAATGCTAAAATGCCATATTAACCATTCGAGTAAACCTGACAATGAAGCCGCTTGAGAATGTTGCCACGAAGTCACAGATGCAAATGCTAGCAGCCCTTCATGCATGTATTGAGCCTGGTCATGGAAAAGACAGCCTGATCTGTCAATAAAACTGAAAAATGTGTCCATGTATGCCGCAATAGGATCACAGACACCGGACTCTGTTGGCTGCCCCAACTCTGCGATGCATACCTCTAGCTGCACATTGTCAATGTATACCTCTATAGGCAAGTCTGTTGTTTCTTGTTGCGAAGGAGGAAGGATTTCCAAGAACTTTTTAGGGTCTTGGAAATCATAAGACTGGATCTGCTCATCTAAATCTTGAATCTCCTTCTCGATTCTTTCAACAAGTAACTCACAGACGCTAGGATGATAATTCAGAGATTTCAAACATTGAAGGAAAAAACTTAAAACTTCTTCATTAATTTCAATATCCACTAAGCTTTCTCTAAATTCGTTTAGAGCTTCACACAGTGCAGGGTTTGCCACATACCCTACCATTGCATGAACATATCAACAGGCACTGGAATGTCTGGATCGAGTTGGAGTCGCCAGGTGAATGATTCAGCCTGCATATGTATCTGACTGCTGTCCACCATCAGCATCAGATCTGAAATTTGATTGCATGTACCGGGACAAAACAATCAACAAGTTGAATGTTCTCCCCAGTATGGTCGCCACTATGTTAGCGCTTGAGATTTCACCCTAGGCTGAGGAAGGTAAACCTTCAAGGCAACATCAAACCATTACACCTCGTAGCTAGCCCTACGAGGAAGGAGAAGGCTCTCTCCGGTCAGACTCAAGGTTTTTTCTCAATGGGGTGAGCTGACCAATTAGGATCAAAGATATTAGGCTAGTAAACTGATGAGGAGGATTGATTTAAAGTTTCTGGGGTTTTTAATGACGGGGTTTTTCTGGGTTGCATGGGCAAAATCACAGTTTGAATAGAGAAATATAATGACTACACAGATTATCAACTGAGGCAAGGTAGGCAAGCAATTTAACACCAAATCTAGATTTTAAATGGGATGGCAAGACTGGTGAGGAGCTAAGGAGGGAAAATAATACTTTGAATCCTCCTTAAACAGAAGAAAACATTGAATATGAGCAAATTTATAGGAGGAGCATACAATACTATGAATTCCTACCTAAACACTTCATTTGCTCAATTAGATATGATCATGAGGTGAATGAAACATAACAGTTTTACATATGAGACAAAGAGAAAACTTATGCTAAATTAACATACCACATGAATCTCAGTAAACAGAGCTGTGAAATTCCATTAAATTCTCTGCCAAAAACTGTACAATGAAAGCTCTGTTCCAGCACTCAGCACTCAGAAAACTCTCCTCTCTTTTACTCCCTCCCTCTTCTTTTTTTTTTTTCAATACAATAAATACAATACTGCTAAGGAGAAAACAAATCGATCCCAAAAACCTCTGCGCTGTTTCAACTACAATTACAAAAATTAGAAAGGAGCGTTCATCTATTCTAAAATAAAACAACGTATTCCTAAAAATCCTCTGATGGCTGACATATGGAGCGCAGATCCTGTTGAAGCATTGACTGAAGATAAAAAATAGGTGAATTGACCCTGTTTTTCTGCTGTGACAGATGTCTTCGTGGTGTTTGGTCCCTTTATCACCAAAAACGCTATGATACAGTTGAACTCGGGGGCAAAAATTCATGCTTAATTAATCTCTTTGAAACCAAATAAATCAAGAATTTCTCTTGTCTCCTTCGAAGCACTTCCACGTCTTAGGAGCTTATAGACTTTGGGTGTGGTTAGATCTATAATTTTTGAGCCTGCACGTCCAACTGGAAGTTGACCTCCATCAAAAATATAACCACAATGTTGCCTCAGCTGCTCAAATTCTTGAATACAAACTGTGCTTGGTTGTCCACTTCGATTAGGGCTTGTGAGTGCAAGAGCGCTGCCAAAATTACGAGCTACTATCTGGATAAAGTCACATTCTGGTATTCTGATTCCAATAGTATTCACTCCTGGGTTGAGGGACTTCTCAAGAATACTTTCTTTACCACGGTCTAGCACTAAAGTGACAGGTCCAGGAAGAAAACTACTAAGTAGACCATCCGGTAAATGAGAGGTCACTGCAAAGCGATTAACATCCGACACATCAGCAACACAGATTGCAAGTGGGCTTGTCATACTGCGTCCTTTGATTTCATATATCCTTTGGACTGCTGCTGGAGAACTCTCTGTGGTAGATGTTTCCTACGCCATTCCTCCCAGAGGTAACTTTGGATGAGCTTGCTAAGATTTCCATGAGTGCCATTAAGAGAATTCATGTGCAGTATGCACGGTGTTTTTGATTGATTGCCATCTGCTAAGATAGCTGCTCCAATTTCTTCCGACAACCTTTCCAAGGAGTGCTAGAGGGAATGATATAAATGCCCAGATTACAAGGACAACCACCATAGTGCCCAAAGGAATGGCAGCCAGAGAACCATAGAATATGGCAATGATGTTCAGTATAAATCCAATGCCAAAGCACATAAATGGGAAGAGAGATGCCGTAAGAACCATTGGCTTTATCCAGCGCTTGCCATCATTTACAATTGAGCGAACTCGGGTAGCATATGAAAGAAAATTATGGGTCTCATCCAAATTGGATTCTGCTGGGGATATATTTGCAAACATCAATGTTTTGGCATCGCCATCAAGTGAATCACTCATAAGCATCGTGAGCTTGTGATTTTTGTATGCTGCCCTTCAGAAGCCAGTGCACTAATAACATTCCCCAGGGCTGAAAGAGACCGATTTGATATTTTGAGCCACTTTCATTTGATTGCCTGTTGATCCTGTTATTTTATGTTAACTTAATGAAGACATCAACTTGCAATACTTTACAAGGCCCACGGAACCTGAAAAGATCGGTAAGGCATTGATTAAGGATTGATAATTCAATTACATCAGTGCTGTTGTGAACTAAGCATGACTCGGCATGATAAATCTCATTTTCATTGAGTACTGCAACCTCTGTCTCACCAGCTTAAAATTTGAGGTTCATTTTGGGCATCTCCTTTGGTGATAGGCGAGGACCCATCTGGCAAGCGCCATTGTTTTGATATGTTCACATGATGTTCATCATTCTATGATGAATGCCCTCATCTCAAGTTCTTGAGCACCCCAAAATGACCAACAGAAATATTTTGTAAATTTCCCTTTATGTATCTATCTTTATTGCCAAAGACATCTTGATCTCAATATCCAGACCACGTTCTTCATCGTAAACCTGTTATTGTACATGCATCTGTCATCTGTCAGCTCCCAACTGCCCGTTTAATGAATTAATAAAAAGCTGGTCAACATGTTCCAGAAGGCACTTTGCAATCACAAATTCCTCTGCCATCATACAAAAGCATCTCAGCCGGTGTTACATTTTGGTACATTGCTTCTAGACAATAAGCCCGGGCATAGAACAATTTCCTAAGTTAAAAGGCTGCCATCATCCTGCAATATGACCAATCCTGGTGAATGATAACTTCAGATCTACAAAACAAGCTCTACAAGATATAATTGATATCTCTAATCTCAGCAAGAGCCCTTTTCAGGTGCTAGTCAGAAACTCAAATACACTTTGGCACTTTGTTTATTTGAATTTTAAGATCAAAATATGTACAATGGAAGCCATCAAAGGATATCCCCTTGACACCCTTTGAAGAATATTTAGACAGGCTTCATAAGGCAAGCAGCACCAATTTGAAGACTGCAACCATGTACCAGAAAGAACCAAAGCCCTTTTCAGCTGTTGCCCTTGAACTCCCACAAATGTCACAATAAAATGCTCGAGAGCATTTGCTCAACTAAGAACTGCAAATTCTGACGCTTGCGTCTCAGTCAATATTTGGCCAGAAGACCCCACATCAGTCAATGGGGGAATTTAGGGAGCTGAGTTTTGCGGGTTGAGCATCCTGAACAAGACCCAAAACCACTAATGTTGACCTAGGCAAAGAAGAACGAATGTTTGGTTGGCTGACATGAGCAACCAAAGGTACTCTTAATGCAGGAGTCTTGTTAATAGCATTTTCAAGTTGTGCTACAGGTAACTGTAATAGCACATGAAATGAATGTGGCTTTGTTTGGTATGCACACTTGAGAAATCCAACCCACAATTTTGGAAATCTCCATATCTGCTTATTTACTAATCGAGAAAGTATCCCCATTACAAAATCCACCAGAGCAGGAAAAGGGTAGCAATTTCAAGAATTGATGTACCATTCAAGTTGCTGACAAAATCTTTCTTAATCTGCTTGTGAGGATTGAGGCAAGTACTGTAGGACTCCATTGATATATTTTGAAAAGTGAATATTCTGAATTGTGCTTGTGCAGGGATAGGAGCTTGAAATCACTGCCTTTTGAAGAGCTGAAGAATAAATTACATAATCGAAAACAACACATTAATGATTTCTTCTTCAAAACAGGGTTTTGAAGAAGAATCAATCTCTGACATGAGACGGAGTCTAACATGCTCAATGTAGCGCATGGCCTTCTCTGGCAAGGAGCTCGAATATGACATCATCCTGTAACTAGTACATGGTTTCTCGTGGAAGAGCAGCCAAGTTTAAGCCAAACCCCTTAATCCTGCCCACCGCAGCGCGGTCAACTTTGTTTGCGGAGTTTGCACTTGTAGTCCCTGTAACTGTGTTCGTAGCACCCCCAACACAATGTTATGCTCCATCATCACCTCTTGAAGTGCGTCCTTAGTGACATCACGAACCGTTTTGCCAATGTCAAAAAGATCACCTTCTGTAAGTGTGATTGGGTCAATGGATGTCTTGGATGCCTTAGTCTTCTTTCTGGGGACCGGTTTCTCAAGGACGCGTGGCCATTTCAACTGTTGCGAGGTAGTTTCCGGATCCACACACTCTTCATCCAGGTCGATGTCCTTAGCCCCCTACCCTGTGGACATTTCATGGCCCCCCTCGGCCTCTTTTATTGGCGTTGTTGTTGTTTTTTCCATCTGCGCCACTATTGCTACATCAACTGTCTTCTGCTGTGCGGCTGCTTCTGTTGCTGCTTGTTCCTAGCGCCTCTTTTCGGCCAGCTGCGCGATGCACAGCTTGGCATCCTTCTTTCATTGTTGGACTGCAGCCTTCTCCGTTCCTGCCAAGTCTGGGGTGCGCCACTTCAGAGGCCATGTTTCCAATGTTGTGAAGATGGCATCATCAGTAGCAATAAATGTGAGCTTTGTCCATTCCTTTACTGGATCCTTCCGCGCCTGGACATGAATGTTGTGCATGTACACTTTAAACTCTGCAAAGCTCTATAGAGTGGTCTACATTGTGGGAAACAATCATGGTCTTCTATTGATCCACATCCGGATGCTTGCCTCCATCAGCACCTAAAAAACCTTGATCACGTGAATACGCTTTGCGTCCTTCATGGCCCAGAGTGAAGCATACTTCGTGGCCTCAGGTAGGTCCTGGTCGATAGGCGGGAACTGGTTATCTATCAGTAGTTTGCTTGCTACCAACAAGATGGATAAGAGAAAACACGTGTAGTGGAAGGTCTTACCCAGCTCTTGGGCCTCCTTACAGTTCATAAAAAATTCCTCACAGAGGAACTCAGCCCAATTGAACTGGACCCCCTCTGCGCACTGTTTGGCTAGCGCAACCACATGCCCTGGTACTTCATCAGCACGACACTTCTGTATTAATTTGTCGGCCAGGAGTTGGGTGGATACGTGCATGCCTTTGTCCTTAATACTCGCAATTGCATAGCAGCGCTTCTTCTTTTCCATCTTGTATTTGGTATTCATGGCTTCCATGAGAGCCAAATTGCTGCTTTTACCAACTATCTCCCTGGGGTCCCTTCCCTTACAAGGAAGCTGAGAAATCCTGTGAATAAGTCCTGTCGTGATGGGAATAGGCTCCTCCAGCCATAGATACCCATCATGCACCAGGCACAATAGCTACCTGATGACGAAAATGGTGATGGGTGCGTGATGAAAATGGAGTATCCATCGTAGATGAAGTAACCCAACCTTCTCCACACTGCATAACCATTTTCGTGGCTCCAATGTGATCATTGACCCCTCCAACTTTTGTTTCATCAAGCTTTTTGTCACCAGGTGCGGGAACTTCTCGCTGTCTGTGAGGTCCCAATCTTTGAATTTTAGGGTAGGCTCTCGGCCGAGGGGCGAACCTTCAAAAGTAATGCCATCGGGGAGGAGCGAGGTTTGGAGCGCACTCTTTGTGGCCTCCAGGTCTTTGGTCACCCTAACTTTCCCTTTCCATGGAGGGACATACATGGGTAAATTTGCTGCGGAAGGAATTGGTGGGACCTCCTCCTCCTCATCATCTTGCACCTCTATTTGATCAATTAGAGCCTGTAAGTCTTCCTCCTCTTCGTCTGATTCAATGGTGACGACTTTGCCTTTTACTTCCATTGACAACTTATCGAACCATGGGTTTCTTGGGGATACACGGACTGGTCCCATAGTTTGCTTATCTTTCTTCAGTTGCGACATCTGTGGCGATTTTGGAACTTCTGGTGCAACCACCGCATCTCTGGGCTCCTCATGGACCAAATGGGGCTTCGTGGCCTCACTAGCAGTATCTTAGGCGAATCAGACTCCTGGTTTGGTAGCAGTCATTGTGTTTACACGAGATATGGTCTGTCGCGTACAAAAAGGTGGTAAGAGTGTTTGACGCTCAATGCTATGTAATTTCTCAAATCTCAAACAACCAAGTGTTGTCTCGTGGCTAGCCCTGGGGGTTTTATAACATCTTTTGAATTTGAATTCGACCATTCCCCCCACTTCTGAGTCATTAATGCCTTCTTGGCGGCAGATCGTCCCAAATCTAGCTCTTAATTCGTGTCTTAATTTCCCGCTGCTCGCTCCTCTTTGTCTTAAATTGGACATCTTGTCATGAACAGTGACACCAACGATCACTTCCCAGCCTACCCATGTGGCAGTGCAGCCCCCTTTGCACAGGCAAGACCCTTGTGACATGCCAATCCTGTGCGCAACCTCATTATCACGCAACTCCCCCACATAATCTTTTATAGTCCCGCGCTATCTTTCAACTGCTTGGAGCGCTGAGACTGTGCTTCCAATGGCTAATCAGGTGGTCACACCACCTATGCGAGACTACAATTCACCTTCCAGCCTAGTCTGTGGGCACTCCTCAATTACCCTCATGAGAGTTAGCGTCACGTGTTCTTCCTTATGTGGTGCGCTCCCTTGGTTACTTTGTTTGGTAAGGTGCGGTTGCAGTCATGGTAGCAGAGTCACAAATTTTCAGTGACAATCTTCTAATGAAGTAGTATTGATGTCCATATCTTGTATTATCACTCTTAGTTTATCAACGAGACATGCTTGTGTGATTTCGTTTTCCAGTTTTTTGATCTCCATGTCCATTGACATGCTTTTCTTCCTCAGTCGTACCCAATCTTCTTCGATTTCGCGAAGTTTAAGGTCCCCTCGCCGAATGGATTCCTAAATCCACATATGTTTGCCCTCGCGTAGTTGCATAATTCCCTCATCCTGGTCCTCGCGTATTGTCCCAACTGTGGGAGCTATTGTGTGAGGATTCCTTTCCTCCAAAATTATGGTCTTGGCTCTGCTTCTCAGCTTTGGAATCATCTTCACGCTTAAGTTTTTACACATGGCCCTACAGGCCCATCGAACCGCTGGCACACACAGGTCCCAATCAATTCATCTCGCCTGGTGAACCCTGTTCAGGACTCCAGATACCTTATTGAATGCTTCCACTTGGAACTTTTGTGGTGCGCGTCACCTTTCCTGCTACTGCGTCCTGTTCCGATCTTCGATCCTGAGTTTGGGGTGTGCTTGTGTGGGCTGCACAGCACATGTTTGTACCCATTGATACAGGTGGGCGTGTAAGTTACTCCATCCTTGCTGATCGACTCTTGTTCGAAGTTGGGGGCTTCCATACCGTAGAAACATCATCCTTCTACATCCGCGCCAGTCCTCAAAATTTCTGTGATGTGTACCCCACCATTGTATGGGTGTTGCACGCAGTGCCCACTTCAACACATCGAATCTCTATGGTTCTAGTACTACGCTTTCAAATTTTCTCAGAAATTCATCCACCACTGTCAATCCATCATTTGTTGGAAGCTCTCTTGCCTCTGTTGTTATGCAATGAAGTGATCTAACCATCATGTTGCAGTTCAGCGTCGTCACTTCGTGCAACCGATTCTGCCATCGCTCAACTTCTTTAGCTGAACCTGAAGTGCAAGAGCTTTCGTGCTCCCACGAGATTCTCCCATCTACAGTTGGATTCACCCAATCCTGGTCTCCCACAGTTATCTTGTAAATATTATCAATATCATCATCGCTATCATCGTCACACATTGGTTCAGTGTAGCGCACTCCTTCGGCTGGGTCCAGTGGGACTACTACCCATAGTGACTTTTTCTCGAAGATCATTTTGTGCTTCTTTAGGTTGATGAATCCATTCATATCGGTGGCCCAGTCTATTCCTAGCAGCGTGGGATAGGGATTGTTGTCATCGATAATCTCTATTACTTCAAAATATGCCTGTGCGCTCACACCTTCAATATCAACTGTCACCCCTTGCAACCTCCCCATGGGAGAAATCTTCTGTTGGTTCACCATTCGTAATTGAATAGGGGAACATTGTAACGTGGGCCTGTCCATGCATTCCCATGTTTGTTTCGGTAATACATTCACGTTCGAACCCAGATCTAGGATTACTTAATCCATTTCATACTCACCAATCTATGCAGTCAACCTCATTTCCCTTCCAGTGCGTAATGCATGCTTCCCCAATTTTTGGACTACGCGCGGTTCTCCTAACCCTGTGCAGCTGGTGATCAGTTTTTGTAGTCCCTTAACTGCCTTGCTGTCGCGCAACAGTTTCATGCATGTCTCTAGAAAGGTAGTGATCATTGAAGGATCCATTCTTGGCTCTGGTTGATCCTTACTACCTAAAGTGGAGGCCTCCGTGAAGCTCTTCTTAGCTTCCATGAATGTCTCCTTTGCGCGTTCTAAGTCAAACTCAGGTTCCTTTGCAGGAGCCTTGCAAACCCACGTATTTTCATTTGATTTCTTCCCTTATCCTCTCATGTGGTCATACCACTTCTGAGCATCATGTTTACATTCGGGTCTTCTTTTCACGGCTCAGACCTCATCATTTGTATATTTTGAGTCGGAGGAGGCTGAAATACCCCTTTTTCGCACATCCTTGTGATCAACGTAGGACAGTCTATTGTTTCATGATCAAACTGAGCACAATATGAACAGGATATCCTCATCGGGTTGGTACAATCGCGGGCATAGTGCCCTGGTCCTCCGTAATTGTAACAAATTAATTGTCCGAAACCCCTTCCTGGTCCCATTCCTCCTCGTCCTCGACCTCGCCCCTAAAATACAATGCGTGCCATCCTTGCATCTGGGTCGAGGGCTCGCGTTTCGGTCTGCATCCTATAAGCATGGGTCCAATCCATCATTAGCTCATAATTGCGACAAGTGTGCTCATCATGGCTTACCGACCTACAGAAATTACAAAACAATTGCTGGGGCGTCTGTGTATACTTCTGCAACAAATGAAAATTATCCGGCGTGTGTTTCCCTCCTATCTGACAGATCGCACACCATAAAGAAGGTGCCGCGCTTGGCCCTGCCTATGCCTCTGGTCTTAATGGCATTGGCCCTCCTCCTACCAAGTAGCTCGCGAACATTGGACATTGATCTTTGTCGTGGCCCTGGCCTTTGCATTTTATGCACCATACTTCCTCACACGCCTCTGGCCGTGGTGCCCTATCCTGCTTCAAACTTTGCATTTCCAGGCATAGATTCTATAGTTGTGCGTGGATTTGTTGAACTCCCAACCCAGGGTCTTGTATCGGGGTCTCTTGTAATCTCATCGCCATTTCCAACGCTTTGGCTTGGGTGGAAAGTTTTTGTTGTGACAGCACCATCCTCAAGTGCGGTGTCAGAGATGCTACAAACCATGCGTGTCATATTGACTTCACGAATCGTACTCTTCAGCCGTTGATCCAGATCCCAGGGAGTCTCGCCCGGGAGAATCGCAATTTCTTTAAACTCGATGAATGATTGTGTCTTTGACTTTGGCTTGCTAAATTCTCTGTTTAGCACGGCCTGGATCTCTACTATCCTTGCGTTTGAGTGGTTGTTAGAGTGCTTGATGTACCATGTCAATGCGCGATCCTGTAGCGCACTCACCAATGTAGCCTTCTTAATATTTTCGTCCATGACACCTTATGCTTCCCATACTGCTCCTTTGAATACTGGTAGTTTGATCACGCTCACCATACTAAACTATGGAGGTGGTGGAGGTGGAGTGAGTGGAGATGGAGGTGAGGGAGGTGAAGCGGGTGGTGGTGTGGGCAGAGGAGGTAACTGTGGAATTTGCTGCCTTATCAAACTGACTGCACTTCTCGGAGAAACCTTCTCAAGCTCATCCTCGCTTTCCGTGAGGGTGAAATTAAGGGACTATTTTCCAATTCTTCGTTGCTTTTGTAGATCTTTCCGCTCTGCGTAGTTCCAAACATTAATTTATTTTCTTAATCCTTTTTTCACACAATAGCATCTTAATCCAAGTATTCCAATATCTAATGTACTTACCTCGTGGCCCTTTAAGAAAGCATAATTTTGCCTCGCTATAGCTCACGGTTGTGTCTGCTGCAAATTTAGTGATAAATCCCCCTATTATTTGGTCAAGCCAGTGGTCCACAACTCACGCGACCTTATCTTCTGATGCTTCTAGTCTGCGCACTAATTCCGGAGTCCACACTATTGGATTGTAGAGCCTACACCTTCCCTGGCTGTCGGCTAACTCCGCGATCCACTCATACAACTAAGAAGGAAAGGATGAAAAGAAAATCTCATGGATTTCCGTATATACATAGCGCTCCAACCACTTTTCCTCGGATACTTGTAGAGTTCTGTTTTACTGTGTCGCGAACTTGCGAATCTTCTTGTCCAATAACTCTTCAATTTCCTTCTTTGATGGGTTCCAATGGCACAACATCAGACATCCATTATGCGGATCCCAGACCTAGCAACGGAACCATTTGTTGGCTTAATGGGGCCTAACCCAGGTTCGGAAGTGATTTAGCCAACAAATCCTAGTACTATTGGCCCTTTCGGAAATAGCCCACAGAGCGCGGACTGAGGTCTCACCTGAAGTAGTATGGGAGGGTGCTAGAACCAAGTTTCTGCACCCTTGGGATGTCTGATATGAGGTGATTGGTACGCAATCCAATTTTTCACTTACTGTGCTATGCGCATCAGCGGGCACCCCACACCCTACGATACTATCTTCGCGCAGTTCTAGCTGCAATGCGACCCATGTTATTTACCCAAGTCTTCCTTAATTAGGCTTTGTTAGCTAATTACTTAGATTATTTTCATATATAAGCATTCATACAAGTATTTATCAATTATGCACAGTAAATAATAGAGTAAAAGTAAGGCATAACATCAAAATACAAATTCAAGAATAGATGCACAAAGTAAACTTCTCTTTATTAACTTTCAATCCCAATTATAGACCTGACTCCGCCCTGTGCACTCAGCTGCAGGGGTCTGTGCACTCAACTGCAGAATTTACTAGGCCTCTGCGCGCTCAGCTGCAGAGCCTCTTACGTACACTTCAGATTCAACTCTAAGCTTGAACCATGCCTTCGCTATTCTATCTACAATTACTTATCTTTACACTTAGAGCCTTGCTCTATTTATACAATTCCATGGTCCGCGGACCATGGGTAGGCCAACACAACTTTACATTAAATTACAATATTTTAGGGTGGACAACCCTATGACTCATCCTAGACTTCGCGCTCTATGCCCGCAATTTGTGGAGTCTTACAATATAATTGACCAAAACTTGGGCTTTGAGCCCCAAAAGCATGCTGCGGGGGATCCCATGCCCAATAGTAAACATAACACTCATTGGTTGGGTGGAGCACATCTTATCCCTAGAATTTTGTGGCTAGATCAATGCTAAGTATTTCTATGTTATCATTCTTTCTCTCAGCACAAAATTGTTTTCTATGCATGATGATAGTATGTGAATTCTGTATTTGCAAATAGTGATCAAGTGCTCTTAAAACTAAATAGAATGATAAAATGTTTGAAGACTTTGATTTAGATATGACAAGTTGTTGATAATGATTTTTGTGTGAAAGGTCTATGAGAGAAAATGATTAAATGTTACAGTGAAAGTCTATATAAAGGAATTAATAAAAAATGGTATATTGTAGAGACAAGCTAGTTTCCTCCAACAAACGAAAGTCTAAGAAGGAAATAGTCCTAATATTCATAAATAAACTATACCTAGAATGGTGAATGGAATATTCAGTCGAGAGGTCAGACTCCGCGTACCTTCTACAATACTGATAGTAATACAAAGAAAAGAACTGTAAGGAATAAAGGATTATTATCCTAGGTAGTATATGACCACCTGAAAGAGGTGCGATAAGTAGATACAAAATAACAAAAGAGAGGTAGTCTATGCCTTAAATTTCTTCATGCTTAAATTCACCTGTTAAACCGAAGAAATAATTACATAAATGAAAATAATTCAAAACAAGTATGACAGATTACATTTGGTACAAGTTTAGATAAACAAGTAATTACTTGAAACATCAAACCCTCAGATACTCGCATGTAGGATATGCAAAGAATAGGATGGAAACTGCGCTGATTCAACCCTATGGCCTAAAAATCAGAATGAAAATTGTAAGGATGATGGTTAAGTTTCCTATACTGATTTATGACTAATCTGGGCAGAAAACGCTGAATGACAATACTGTTTAGAATTGTGATTTATAAAAAAATAGTATATATACATATGAACTTGTTGCCTTTGAGGAAAATATTATAATAGTAAATTCGAAACAAATAAGAGTAAATCAAAACGCTAAGAGGCATAGTCTACAACTATCTGTGAGGGTATTAATTAACACATAGTCAATAGTTAATTATTGTGAGACAATTTGGGTTTTTGGACTAGGTTGTAAGGAAAAAAACCATCAAGAATCTGTTCAGGCCCTCAGAATTTAGGGTGCATGTGGTTGAAAGAAAAGAAGTAATTTCATCTATAAACAATGAACATGATTAATAACTGTTAATGCTATTCCTCATAAGCATCAAACCATTCCAGACACAGTTAATTACAGGTTGAATTATTGTAGGAAGGGACATAAAAACTCTTCTTCAAAAAATAAATTATCTTGCAGAATGAAGTTCTGTTAAACCACTGAGAACCCATTTTAGATACCGGAAGAGCTAATGTATTTGTAATAAAATATACATGCAGTTATAAAAATAAATAAACCAAATTCCAGTACAATAGTTAGGGTAATTTCTTCCAACCCTATATGTTTGTAACGAAATAGTATAGGAAGTAGTACAAGCTAGTGTGAATACCCTAACCCTCCAAAAGAGAAAAACCCCGTAATCACACAAGCTCCTACAATTTGAGCACCAAGTGACTGAAAACTCAGGTAATATCAGAACCTGTGGAGAATGAAACCCATTTTGAAGATCGCCAAAGACAAGTTGGAGATCTTCGGTTGTTGAGTTGCTGCCACCCAAGCTCCAAAGCACACCTGCTGTGAAACATAACTTAGCACCACAACAAAGGGAAGGGTTATTAACCCATAAACCTTTCATTTTTAAATAAAAATAACATCAAAACTAGACAGAGGTTGAATTAAACAAAATAACGGACTCACCTGAAGTATTACAGAGGGGAAAGAAACCCTTTTAAGGTTGTCGCACCTCATACCTTCTCCGAGAGCCACATTCAAATGTTGGAAAGGCCAGAAGGTACTAGAATCTATTAGTGGAAGTAAGATGATATGGAAAAGAAGAGATGCTAGTTTGAGACTGTTCCTACAGCAAAACCACATGCTCAACTAGTCATTGTAAATCTAGCAAGAGGAAAACAAAGAAAAACCTTAACTCACGATGCAGTTAGACTACTTACATGTGCACTAAATAACTCAAAATCCCTCTTCCTGTAGGACAAGGACAAGATTTTTCCAGTGATCGGAGGGAAGCAAATGACAGGCGACGCCGAGTAGCAAAAACAGGTTAGTTACCAAATTCTAAATGGAAGAGGCATGACCATTAGATGTAACCCTACTCCTTTGATGGCCAGATTATAAACATGTGTTGATATGTTTGGTTCAAGAAAGTTCGAGGGTAACCGAGAACCTGGGTGGAAACCATGCATGTCACTTAACCATGGTTACCCATTGGATATCATCTTCATAAAATGTGTCAATTTGATTATGTGCATTGGGGTTGATTATTTTGGTGATGTAACTCTATTGCAAAGCATACCCTGGAGCAGTATTGTCAAACCTTAGGTAGTCGGTTTGCATAATAAAGCTATAGTATTAATCTCTCATGCTCAATCTAACGATGCTACACCAATTGCTGAGTACATAATATGAATGTACTATAAGCATTGTTTTGTTGTGGGTATATTTATATAATTTTTTTTACCTATTCTATATTTAATATTGTTACATGTTACAAGTGGTATTGGAGCCACATGTTATAGTATTGTGGCCTAGGAGCCCATCTATAGCTAGAATAACATATTCGTGAATGAACTCTGTCAGGGCAATGAAGAACCCTGTTTTGGGTACTTTGGAAGGAAATCAATTGCGTAAGTAAGAAAGCTACGTGGTAGCTGAAGGCAAGATCCTAAGTTTGGATTTCAGTTGAGGAGAGTGTTTTATCTATAGATTTTTACTATCAAAGCATAGGTTGATAAATATTAGAGGCATGCAAGTTTCAAAACATGGCAACCTCAGTAAGCAGTGTGCCCATGCTGGTAAATTAAGATTGCAAAAGTAGTTGTAATCAGAATTGTGCTAGAAATCAATGTTTCACCGAAAGAATACCTGTGTTAATCCTCCAATAGTGATTGTTGAAACCTTTAGTCATAATGAAATCAAGGGTATTTGTGCATTTATTATTAGATGTAAGAGAAATATGTTGAGAATGGTCAATTCAATATGTAAATGCAATTATCTTTTTTGGAAGTGATTATGCTTCCTTGTTGAATATACAAAAGAAGAATAAGGTCTTACATATATTTTGAAATTAGAAATATTCATATTAAGCATAGCTATCTCAAAGTAATGGTTCTTTTATAAATGGCCATTTTAACAAAAAAACTAGAAAATATGAAACATTAAAAAAACACAACAACAAATAGAAAAAATATATATTTTAACCAAACATAAGAGAAGGAAGATCGATGAGATTTCTTGCTAGATGATAATGTTGAAATGAAAGTCAATGAAGAGGATATGAGGCATAATTGGATCATGGACCAACGAGGAATTTCTACAAGAATGCAAAGAAATAGTAAACCTTCAGTCATGATGAAATCAAAGGTCTTTGTGCATTTACTATTAGTTGTAAGAGAAATATGTTGAGAATGGTCAATTCAATATGTAAATGCAATTATTTGTTTTGGAAGTGATTATGCTTCCTTGTTGAATATACAAAAGAAGAATAAGGTATTACATATATTTCGAAATTAGAAATATTCATATTAAGCATAGCTATCTCAAAGTAATGGTTTTTTTTATAAATGGCCATTTTAATAAAAAAACTGGAAAATATGAAACATTAAAAAAAAACAACAAATAGAAAAATAATATATTTTAACCAAGCATAAGAGAAGGAAGACCACTCAGATTTCTTGCTAGATGATAATGTTGAAATGAAAGTCAATGAAGAGGATATGAGGCATAATTGGATCATGGACCAATGAGGAATTTCTACAAGAATGTAAAGAAATAGTATATATATACATACATACATACATACATACATACATACACACACACATATATATATGAGCTATTCTAATCTCTTATTGGTGCTGCAATATTTTGACTAGTTATTTGTGAAGAGTATACATATATATATATACACACACACACACACACACACACATATATATATATGAGCTATTCTAATCTCTTATTGGTGCTACAATACTTTGATGACTAGTTATTTGTGAAGTACGCTCAAAATTTGTTGTAGCTAGAAGGGAATCATAATTATGTGATCTACCTTGGAACGATAGGTTAAATGATGCACTTTAAAGGTTGATTGTCATGTGAATAATATTAATATATATATATATATATATATATATATATATATATATATATATATATATATATATATTACTAAGGTGGTACATCTCATATCCAGATTACTTCCTTAGAAATTAGTGAATATATTGAGGGAAACCTATGCAATTAGAAGATGGATGGTTAGTCTATCAGTCCTCACACTCAGCTTGATGTTAGACCCTAAAATAAAAAATATTTTCAAACAAACCAAAGTATAAACAGTCTAAATTATCTTTGGCTTGTACATGATTACAACTCTTCAAGTGAGAGAAGAAGTATCGACTCTACTTAAGGTGGAAGCTAGTTTTTTTTTGTTTTTTGTTTTTTTGGTCTAAGAAACCAAGATTATCTATAAGGTGGAAAGAGAATGGAAGAGGTTGAAAACACTATAACACCTAAGCTAAAGATTCATAATTTGGGATAACCAACGAAATCATCTCAACATACTTAATGATAATTGTTGTTAAAGATGGAGTGAAAATATAAAACACTTAAAGATACATATATGAATATTGGCAATAATAGGAATCATTTTCATCAAATTATTACACAACCTATATGGCCAACATCGATAATGATTACAATAAAAGATAAAACTTATAAACTGACATAAATAAGTTGCCACAGATACATGACTTATTGAACCTCATTACTAAAATAGTCCTCTCATGATCAAAGTCACAAAAGACGGGGTAAAATAATAGAATGATTGACACTAATCATAGTAAGGAGGATTGTAGAAGTTAAGTAATTGAGAGTTGTAATAGAATAACCCAATAAAACACTTGTTTAAGAAATCATCCAAATAGAAGTAAATTGTAATAATAAGTCATCATCATTTGTGTTGAAAAGAAGCCTAGTCTTAGAAATGGTAAAGTCAGTGGGATTTAGGAGACTATTGAGCTGAAAACAACACCCGGGTCACCCCAAGACATCAAATAAAACAAAAGCATATAAAAAAAATGTTGATAATGCTCAAGAGGATGTCAATTTTTCCATCAAGTCTAGTAACTATTGAGAGTTCAAGGAAGGAATCAATTTCAACATATAAGAGAAATTTTATGTGGAGTATGAAACAACTCCTAGAAAATAAAAATATAATGATAAAAAAATAATAGTTTTTGAATTTCTTGTACCCAATGGCGTTAGAGGGAACTCAAGGTGTTGAGTTGCAAACTAGTGATTGTAATGGTTCATTATTTGGAAGATTAAGTATACTCAACATTAAGATAACAAAATTGATTAATTGAAATGACCCCCAGGACAATAAAATGAACAGGATGCAAACAATATTTGATGGGTATTCTAATAGAATTTTTACAAAGGAAATATATAAATACTGGTAACATATCGACACAAGCATTAAGTGTTTCAACATGGAAACATATAGCGTATTGCTAGTAATGGTACCTCCAATAACTAACTTAAAAGAATATGAATGTTTTTATAGATATAAATTAAGTCTCATTAAAAGTTGATTAAAGTGAAGATATGCTTACAAAATCACTGTGCTAAGAAGATCAAACTAATCTAGAGCATGGAGATAGTTGCCAGATGAAAATGAAAGAGATTGAAGGATCTGAAGTATTAGATACAATGAAGAAAACCAATTGAAGCATGAAACCATGATTTTGTATGAAAACAACCCACCAATAAAGAAAACATGGACATGATTGAATCCACATGCATAAAAGATTAGACAATAATTACCATGAAGGTGTTAAGCATAAATAGTTGTTCTAGAATTTGATAATAATGTGTGGTGGTATGTTTGAAATCATGAAAGTATGGTGGTACCTAAGAAACATATCATTGGATGCAAACTACCATGGGAACGAGGCAAAGAACCCCTAATTGTGATGAAAACAAGTATGGTTATTGTATGAGGGTATAATAAGATAACAAATTGTTCTCAGATTGGAATAAAAGTATTGACTATTAATATGTCACCGGACCTTACATATAAGTTGTATTAAAATAATTAATTGTTGAATGAAGTGGAAGTGTTCCAATTTATAAGGAGAAAATGATATTATAGTAACATGGAAAGTATAAGACAACCAAGGAGGGAGAAACCTAGGACTAGACACAAAAGAAAATTTTCATGTAACTTAGATCAGTAACTTGCAATACAGGATGAGCAGGGGCCAAAATTGAAAGTATTGCAAAATGGACATTGGATGGCACTAAAGAAAAATTGCAAGGTGTCCCAAGATCGACAAAACTAAGTTTACTGGACAAGTAGACAAAAAAATGGCTATATTGAATATGACAGGGAAAGAAAGTTATCTCAAACTCTACTTATGAATGACTAATATGTATATAACATTTGAAATTCAGATAAGAGTATAGTAGTGCCATCTAGTATGAGAGTGCACTAGTTGCAATTTCTCATGAAAGGAAAAAAATTATGAATGGTTCCTAAACATATTAATGTCCCTAAGAAATTAGCTAGCCGAAACTAATACCTTTGTGGGTGAAATTTATAGCAGAACCACATGGTGGGGTCCTTGCAGATTGACATGACTGTTGACTAAGTGAAGGAGTTTACAATGATAAGTGTACAAGGATGTTGTTAACCCTTATTGAGTACATTTTATCAATCCATGTTGGATTAAGATGTACATTGGTGACCCTTGTTGACCACTGATGTGCTTATAATGTAGATTCAAATAATGTATATATATATATATATATATATATATATACGTACGTTATTGCATGATGATTGATGGAAACTATTATCATAACAATTTTGGATGTAGGTCAAACCTCTGCACATTTTAATTAAAGAGAAATTATTATTGTTAAATTTTATAATAATTTTGTTATTATATTTAATTAAAAAATATTTTATAAATTAATATATTTAATTAAAATGTATATTTTAAGTAATTAAAATTGAGAAAATATAATTAGTTAATTTTTATTATTATTTTATAAAATAATATATTAAAACAAAGTGATCTTTTAAGTAGTTAAGGTTCAAAGAATTCAATTGATTAGAAGTAGGTTGGGATAATCTAAATTAAAATATTTTTATATATATTTTTAATGGATCATGTGAATCGATTATATATACAAGTTTGTATAGCTTAGATCGAGAGCTATTTTCACATACAATTACAAATAAAATAAAATAAAATACATTAAAAAAAATCTATTTATATTAAAAGGTGTATACTCTACCTTGAATGCATTTTTCACTTAATTTTTTAGAGTCCAACCAAAAAATGGATATAGTTTACATATTACCTAATTTCCACATAATTTATTTGATTAAACATATTAACAAATAAAAATGAAAACGCTAAAAAAAAAATATCCAATCATATAATTGACCTAACACTTTTATTTATTTATTCATAAACCACAAAAACAAATTAGAAAAACACAAAAAGAAAAATCTAAGCCTATTAAAAAACACATAACACTTTTATTTTTTTATTTATTCATAAACCGCACAAACAAATTAAAAAAACACAAAAAAAAATCTAAACATATTAAAAAAACACATAAAATAATCTAATCATATTAAAGTGGGTATAATCTAATCATATTAAAAGCCAGTGTGATTTTTTAACAAAATAATAACATTATCGGTTAATTAATTCTAAGCATATGTATACTGAGCACCATTGTTTTTATTGAACGGGTCCATGGTATATATATATATATGATATATCTCTTTTATTGATTATTATCAACCGTTGTTTTTATTGAACGGGTCCAAGGTATATATATATATATTTTATTAATTATTATCAACCGTATTCATTGACGATACATGCTAATTGACCGGATCTGCGCAGATAACAATCATATTAATAGAACCGTAATTTTTTTTTCTAAAATAGATATGGGATTCAGAGGAAGTGGGGATATGAGATCTCAACTTCGATTGTCTATGCTCTTGCTTCTGCTGCTCTTCGCTGCTGGGGTTCACTTCGTACACGCAGCCCGCTCATCACTTCGATTGTCTATGCTCTTGCTACTGCTGATCACTGCTGGGGTTTACTTCGTACAGGCAGGCCGCACATTAGGTAAACTTCAGCTTTCAGGTTGAAGAGATCATTTCGACGGACTGTAGTTAACGTTACTGAACATTATCCAGTATTAATAAAGTTACATTATCCTGTATTAATAAAGTTTTAAGCGGCATGTTATGAATTAATTGTAGTTACAACAGTTTATAGAAATTACAATATAATGGTTGTTTTAAAAATGTTTGTATGGCTCACATTGCATATATATATATATATATTTTTTTTTTTCCATTTTTGACATTACAAAGTACTAGATAGACTTGGGAATACACAACGGAAGTTCATCAAAATTCATCTCGATAAAATTGCATAAGGGATTTTTGTTTTTGCTAAAATTTGTGCTGAGGTAGACTTTAGTAAATGTTTACTTGATTGTATACTTTTGATTTATAACCATAATTGTATTCTTAGATTTGAAAATAAGGCTTTTAGATATTTTATTTGTCATTAGACACGACACTTACAACATACATGCCCTAGGGCGTAGAGAAATCTAAAAAGGAAAAATAAACAAATCAAAAAGTCTAAGGGATGACAGTTCCTAGAGTAGTCCTTTTTTTAGAAGAAGAAGTCTAAGAGGAAAAATGTACACCCATTGATGGGAAAAATCAAAATCCACAAGACATATTAGTACACAGAGAAAGTCATCAAGTGTGAACTATGATACCAAGGTCCAGAGCGCTGAAGAAACAAAATTTCACTTTCAATGCATCACAAAGAGAAGATCCCTTGAAAAGGAGGCGGTAGGTTTCAAATGATCCCATGCATTTGAGAGCTCACACTCAGACAAGGATAATCAACTAGCAATCATAACTACAACTCCAAATCAAGGAGGCTCAATGAAAGTAGAAAAGAAAAAAGGAAGCAAAAAGTAGCTAAGTGGATTTTCTTTTAGCCGGAGCTTGTATTACCTTTTTTTATTTTTTGACAGTTGGTTGCTTAGGCACATACTCTTGGGCATCTCCAAAAAATAATTAATTAATTTATTTATTTTTAAAATAAACATGAAAAAAATGGAATAAATCACACATCTCTCACAATGGAAAATGAAAAAAGAAAGAAAAGTTTTAATTTTTTTTCTTTCTTCTCTAAATAAAATTTATATAAAATTATTTTATTTATAAATATATTAAAAATTGTTATTAATATATTTTTGTTTTAGATGTTACATGTTTATTGAATATAAAATGAATTATAAATCATGTAGTAAATAATATTATTTTTACATCTGATTTGTCAATTCGATATGCTATTAATATATTATATTTTTGTTTTAGATGTTACATGTCAATTGAATATAAAATGAATTACAAATCATGTAGTAAATAATATTATTTTTACATGCCATTGGTAAATTACATATCTCCCTCGTACTAATATTTTTTTTACTTTCAATTACTTTTCTCTCACTAATAATTATTTTTATTATAAATAATTTTTAAAATGTTACATGTTTATTAATATTTAAAATGTTAATTTCAACTCCATATTAAATTGAATGAATTACAAATATCCCAAAAAAACACCTATTAATGAAATAATAACTCATTACACACATACATATATATATATTTACCTATCCAAATTACTATTCTAAATTTCTCATTAACCACTACGTAGAATTTTCATCATTACATAGAGTAACTTTAGTAAATAAATAGTAAGTTACATAACCATTAACAAACAGTGTTGTAACATATTAATATAAACTTTCTAATCTAACCTTGCATCATTTTCATGATTCCTTTAACATGTCACATAATCATGAAATGAATCAACATATTAATATAAACTTTCGAATCTAACCTTGCATCATTTTTGTCACACCTCCATGACAAATACACCAAATGAAAAAAAAAAATTATTTAATTATCCTACACCTAACATACACCCTTATATAATAACATACACCCTTATATAACAAGCATGGAGTAACCCCTTGCGTACAACATATATTTCTTACCATTGTTGCACTTAAACTAAAGTTAAATGTACACATATGAATACTGTAAGGTTTCCATGCGTATCCACCGGTTTGTTTAATGGTGTCAGAGTTTAATATGGCGGAGTTCCTAGCTGGCGATTCAACCTTATTACTCAACCATGCTAGAACCAAGTGGTGAGCGTATTTAACATTACCCACCTACCCCTGCCAGGTGGCTAGCACCGTGCAGAGGCCATGTGATTCATTGGTATCTACGCAGATTTTAGCGCGCCATAACTTGTTTTCAACGGATGGACAGGATCACTCATTCAGATCCAAGGGTTCTTGGCAGCTCAAGGGTTTAGAGTCGTTTATTATTCACCGAGCCGAGGTTTTCGGGTTTATTTGCACTTGTCTGTGGAAGAGCTGCCTCCTGCTCTGCTCGGCAGTCCTCCATGCGCCGGTGAGCAATTCTGCCATTCTTCCGGAACCCATTACGCGCCATGCGTCGGTGAGCAATCCTGCCCTTCTTCAGGTACCCATTACGCGCCATTACTTAACTCATCTGCACAAATATTTCGTAATGTTTAAGCTGACAGGTTATTTATACTCCAGCATATCAAATCCTCTGATCTTAACTCGTTTCTGGTGTTTTTTTTTTTTTGTTTGTTTGTTTACAGATGTTCGATTGGGGTTTCCATACTGTTTGATGGCCAATATGCCGTCCCTTCATTTACAGGTATTTACCATGCGTTCTGCCTTGCCCGGATTCGTGAATATCAGTATAGAAGAGTTGTTGTTATATCTATCTTATGTTTGGATCCAGCCTGAGGTATTCCTCACGGCAATTTATGTTAATGGTCAGGGTTCTGTTCTTTGTTCAACCCCAAGCTCGAACCGAGGGCGGCCTTTCTATCCTTGAACATTCAGATGTGGTTTGGTTAAACCTTCGACATACTGTCAGGTTCATCTATGATGGATTGAGGGTTCACGGCCCTCTGCCAGAGCCATAACCCTGATTGAATCATGTTTTTCTGAAGACATATTGTTGTTAGTCAGAGGGTTCTCTATTTGACTTTTCCTGATGTAATGAATTTTGGGACGGTCACGGCCTTCTTCAGTACTCATATATATGGGTTTTGTACCATTCTGGCACCCGAAAGGGTTTAACTGTTTCATAGTGTTAAGGATGGTTTCTTCTGAAACTACCGGGCATATATTTTGTTAATAGAACTTGTCTATTCGGCTTGCATGCAATATCATTGGTTTCGTTTTCTCCGCGTTCAACTATACTGTATCATGTATAGCATTTTCTTATGAATAATCTGTGCTTAGCATCGTATTCAGGTTTAATGCTGTTCATTAATTCACAGGGTTTGATTTATTATTGAGTCTATATGACTGTTGCCTACCCAAGGTTTCGACGGCCAGTTCACCGGCCGTTCTTAGGGTTTGGTCGCAAGGCGACATCATGTCAACCTCGCACCATTACGGCTTTCTTCAATCATTTATATAGTTGCAATGTTAATGATATTGCCATGTTTATTTCTTTCATAAAGATTATGCATCTGTTGGTATACTGCCATGATTTCTTTACATGGGTTTCGGAAAATAGAGACGTTCAACCCTCGCACAGGGTTTGATACGTTTTGTGACCTATTTATGAGTAACGACTCATTCCACAGCGTGCTCTGTTTCCTGTAACTACACGATACTTATTTATACAGTTCGATGTTTGTCCAATTCGTTTTACTGTTGCTATGTACTGTATCGCTTTCATATGTATATATACATCTTTCTTCTCTGGTTCACCACTAAGGCCTCTGCCTTCAGATTTACATACGGTCGGTTATGACCAGTATGTCACAGCTTTGTTGCATTTCTCAGTTATACAGTTGTAAATGAATGCTGGTCCTTGTCTAAGTCGAAACTTATTTAATGCTCGGTTTATAAGAATACTGAAGTTTATTTCTGTTTCTGTATAGACAACATAATTAGTCTGACTATACTGTTTCGTTTCTGTTCTTAATGAATAATAACCAGTCTTTACATTCAGCAATTTGCATTGTAGGTTTGGTAAACAAACTCTGTTCTGTCATTTCGAATAATCAGTTCAGATGCTAATAAGAACTGTCTCAACATATGTATATTCTTGCATTTAATAATACAAAGATTTAGTTTACTGTAATTTCTGTCTGACTACCAGTAGCCTAATACAGAGTTATAATCCAGTAAACAATGACAACCAATGGTGAACAATAGTATATAACTCGTACCTGGTTCGCCAGCTACAAGGGTTAATGCTCCAGAAGTTCACCTGCACCTTATATGTTTGCTCTTAACCACCCAGCCATGAGATCCATTAATTCCTTGGATTCTCCCCCCGAGCTGTCCTGCAGGCCTACAGCCCTCAACAAGACTTTAGCACCTTCGTGCTCAGGTTATCTGGTCTTCACCAGACTTAACCTTTTCTCTTTTCTTTTCTTTTTCTCTCCGATTTTCCTCTCCCTCTCTGTCACAACAGACCAGGGGTTTTCCCTCCCAGGACTTTTCCTGGCTGAGGGTTAGTTTTCTTTTTCAGTTTCTATAACTGTTTCTTTTTCCAATAACTGTTTCTTTTTCCAATCCTCCCTTAGGAGACTGCCAGCATTTATCCAAAATATCTTTCATTTCATAAATCAAAATAATATCTTTTCATAAATCAAAATAATATCTTTTAACAAAATAATATCTTTTCAACAAGACTTTAGCACCTTCGTGCTCAGGTTATCTGGCACCTTCGTGCTCAGGTTATCTGGTCTTCACCAGACTTAACCTTTTCTCTTTTCTTTTCTTTTTCTCTCCGATTTTCCTCTCCCTCTCTGTCACAACAGACCAGGGGTTTTCCCTCCCAGGACTTTTCCTGGCTGAGGGTTAGTTTTCTTTTTCAGTTTCTATAACTGTTTCTTTTTCCAATAACTGTTTCTTTTTCCAATCCTCCCTGCCAGCATTTATCCAAAATATCTTTCATTTCATAAATCAAAATAATATCTTTTCATAAATCAAAATAATATCTTTTAACAAAATAATATCTTTTAACAAAAGTAATTAGCAGTTCACACTAATTTCTTACCATTGTAACTTTAATAATTACAAGTTTTACGGGGTCATTACAATTTTCATGATTCCTTTAACATGTCACATAATCATGAAATGAATCAACATCATAAAAAAATGAATCAACATCATAAAAAATGGCACAACAATCAACCACATCATTAGACACGGATAGACCCTACAATCAACCACATCATTAGACACGGATAGACCCTAGAAACTTCCTATGCTAAAAAATAGCAAACGTTTAATTTTTAGCAAACGTTTAATTTTTAGCAAACGTTTAATTTTATTATTAAATGCTGCTGAGAGTGTTCAGCACTCACTCAATGGGTATAAGAGAGTATATCCCTTGACAATTTTAATAAAATATTACATAGAATATCATCTCAAAAACACCATATAACTCGTTATAAGTTATTACCGTCATCGTGGCATCATTTACCAACAAATCCTCAATCTCTATGTCTCTGTGCCCTGACTATTCCAATCAATGGACCATCCTGCAGCTCGTACTCTTCAATTTGCATGAACCATTAGTTCTTTACCTGCCACAATGTTCAACATAATCTATTATTTTCATACGTCGTAATCATTTCCTGCAACTTGTACTATCAACATATTTTGATATCATAATTAGATGAAATAGTGATGAAATCAATAACAAATATTTGTTATTTATGCTTCAACATCTATTGATGTGCATTTATAAAACATAAACGAAATGTCATGGCATGTCTATATAAAAACAATATAAAACAATATAACTATCAAACATGTCTATATATAAATACCGCATTAACTATTTCTCCCCTTGCATAACCACAAATACTTTCCAAAGACAAATCCACTACAATTTTTCATATTATTTTAAAGGAAATATTAACACATTAGCTATGGTTTTTCGTGTGAATATTGACTTTATATATAAATACCGCATTAACTATTTCTCCCCTTGCATAACCACAAATACTTTCCAAAGACAAATCCACTACAATTTTTCATATTATTTTAAAGGAAATATTAACACATTAGCTATGGTTTTTCGTGTGAATATTGACTTTTTGCATAATCTTGCATGCAAATGCATCATCTTTAGTAATCATTTCCTGCAACTTGTACTATCAACATATTTTGATATCATAATTAGATCCCTGACTATTCCAATCAATGGACCATCCTGCAGCTCGTACTCTTCAATTTGCATGAACCATTAGTTCTTTACCTGCCACAATGTTCAACATAATCTATTATTTTCATACGTCGTAATCATTTCCTGCAACTTGTACTATCAACATATTTTGATATCATAATTAGATGAAATAGTGATGAAATCAATAACAAATATTTGTTATTTATGCTTCAACATCTATTGATGTGCATTTATAAAACATAAACGAAATGTCATGGCATGTCTATATAAAAACAATATAAAACAATATAACTATCAAACATGTCTATATATAAATACCGTATTAACTATTTCTCCCCTTGCATAACCACAAATACTTTCCCCTTGCATAACCACAAATACTTTCCAAAGACAAATCCACTACAATTTTTCATATTATTTTAAAGGAAATATTAACACATTAGCTATGGTTTTTCGTGTGAATATTGACTTTTTGCATAATCTTGCATGCAAATGCATCATCTTCCAATAGAACATTAACATAATCTTGCATGCAAATTTATAATGTAACACACTAGATATTGTTCTTCCAATAGAACATTAACAAAATTGTGCACCACAGATAAGAGCTAATGAACAGACCTGCAATACCATAAAAACACATTACAATTCCTTGTGGAACAAAGAGTATTTGCTGAGATGACAATAGGGGTATCAGGTTCTCACCAAAATAACTCGAGATCCCGACTAGGAAAAATCCTAGTGAACCCAGAAAGAGGATACAAGCCCAAAAGAAATTACTTCTTTTTCGAGACCCTGTTATAGGTTCTATCCAGAGCCATTTGGATCGACGATTCATAAAAAATTGTATTCAATTCCATCCTATTGAACATAATCTTGCATGCAAATTCATAATGTAACACACTAGATATTGTTTTTGCGCATGCAAATGCATAACAGTATTTTAAGAGAGCTAGCCTAACAAGCATCATCTTAGGGGTGTAAACAAATACTCCTTTCAAAAGGAAGCTAGTACCATAGTTAGTACATGCAATTGCATAACTTTATTCAAGAGAAACTAGCACCTCTATTTCTTTTATATGCAATTATGTAATCTTCTCCAAAAAAAACTAATACAATAGGTACCAAAAAAACTAATACAATAGGTATTAAGAATACATGCAAATTAACACAATAGTTGTTACTTGTACATGTAAATACATTCTTTTTTCCAAAAGAAAGCCAAGAAAAAACGACTAAATTCTCTTTCTAATAGAAAGCTAACATAATAAAGGATGAAAATGCATGTTTTCTTTCCAAAAATCTATTTCAAGAAATCTAATACAATGATTGCATACATAAACATTTATTTTTTCAATAAATCTAATCCAATTTCATTCCATGCATACAAAACATATCTCTTTATGAAAAGCAATTTCATTCCATGCATACAAAACATATCTCTTTATGAAAATCACAATAACTGTACAAACTCAACTCATCTTACTTTTCAAGAAGTCAAAAGCATAGTAATTATTCTTTCATAAATAAATATTATTTTCAAGAATTTTAACTAAATAACCATATATATTCTTTCAACAAAATTACATAATTATTTATTTTTACACAAAAATTCATAAGCATGCTTGAATATTCTGGAAAGAGGCTTATTCTTATAAAAATACATAATTTTACGCGTTAAGTAAACCATTTTTTTTTTAACTTAAAAATCAAACTAAATAACCATATATTTTCTTTCAACAAAATTACATAATTATTTATTTTTACACAAAAATTCATAAGCATGCTTGAATATTCTGGAAAGAGGCTTATTCTTATAAAAATACATAATTTTACGCGTTGAGTAAACCATTTTTTTTTAAACTTAAAAATCAAATGCACTAATCATTGCAATGATATGCCTATTTTATTATCATAATGGATTGGCCATATATTATTAAAGGTCAATAATCTCATTATTAATTTGGCCTTTTCAACCCCATATATATACAATAGTATGCTCTGGAAGCCCAATGTGAATAACACATTGGGTGCGTGTTCGTGTAAAACATTACCTTACCAAGGTTGGACCATACAACCTGGTATATATATAAGTATACAACCTTCGTATATATGTATTATTGAGAGAAACTATGAATAGATATTTTACCTTTTCATTTACAATCTCTAAGAATCTATTCTTCACCGTCATACCTCAAGGCAGAGGAAGCATGATGCAAAGCATAATGCAACGAACTCTATCATTCAACATATTTAATTCATAGTGCAATGGTTAAGGTAAGAAAGTGCATACCCATATAAGTATTCCCCAGCAATCAACTATTAAAATGAAGTACCAATACCCTCAGAAATTCTCACCAAACCACCGTGCTACAACAAGTAGTAATATGCTCTTAGCTCCCAACGAGGAAGCAAGCCCGAACACCCCCTCTTCTCGGTTTGAATGGTTCTTCCAAATTCAATATTACCGCTCGCAAATTGTAATGTCTTGGGTATTCAGGCTCCAACGTGGAATTTGGAAGAGTTAGAGGTGGGTCACTTCATGGTTAACGATGAGTACAGAGCCTCACTATCATTGTAACTTGGGTCTAAATCACCCCCACTGTGATTCACTCTGCATGAATTCATGAGAGCTTGAACTCCTTTTTTTTCTCCAATTCAACACATCTCCAATGGAGATAGATGGGAAATAACCTCCTTGAATTAGTTACACATATACAAAACCCTAGTGAGTTCTTGGTATCAATATATGGAAAATTTGTAGATGCCACATAATTTGGCTTTTTAGGTTGAAATATATTTTTTATGAATTAAATCCTACACATTAAAACGTTAATATATACCTAAATCATATTTGAATAGAAAAAATATCCGTATAAAACACAATCTCTTTATAATTATTTTTATTATGATTTTATTTTAATGTTACATGTTTATTTACTTCTCCATTAATATATATAATTACAATTTTTGTTATTAATTATTATGTTTCATGTTAACTACATATTAAAAAATGAATTAAAAATATGAATAACATATTAATGTAATAAAAAATCTCCTTATATAGTTTTACATAATATAATTGACATTGAAATATTTACCAAAATGTTATTACATCATATATATCTATATATATATATATATATATAATTAATTAATTACCAATCTCTCGTAAAAAAATTTAATAATGAAATAAAAATTATATATATAATTTTTATATTTTTTTAATAGTGTTTTCTTAATGTTATATATCAATTTCATATTAAAATGTAATAAATTATACATATTTTTTATAATGAAAAGTGAAAATATAAGAAATTTTTTATTTAATTTTTTTTTTTTTTTTTTTTTTTTCATATCAAACTAATATAAACTATGTCAAACTAATATAAACTTAATTAGAAATTGAAATATTTTGTTTATGGGTAATAGTAAAATATTTTTTTTTATTTTTATTTTTATTTTTCTATTTGTTATTAATATATTTTATTTTAACTATTACATGCCCACTAAATATAGAATTAATTATATATAATGAAATATCAATTATGTTATTTTTACATAGTATTTATCAATTCCACATTAAGTAGTGAAGAAATTACATGTCTTTTTAATATTAATTTTTTTTCTCTTTTACTTTCAATTATTTTATGTGTATATAAAGTGGATGTAAAATTAAAATAAATTGAAATATTTTATTTACAACTTACATTTATTTTATTATTTTTAAAATCTTAATGATGTGATTAATCCGAAAGATATTTATCTATAATGTTACTTGACAACATCTCCTTAATATTAGATTATGTAGGTTCATTTTACAACCTAGTGTGATGTTTACTTCTGTCCTTCCCTTCCATTATAGAAATTGAAAATATCCGTTTATAATCTAAGTTGAAATTTTGCTCATGTCAACTCAAATATAAATTTAAAAAATGTAAAAATAAAAATAAAAATAAATACCTATATAAAATATTTAAATAGCATAAATTCATAAAATAATTTGCATGTCAAAAAATTAGATCTCTAGATTCATATTAAATCTATATTTAAATAAATCTATACTAATATTTAAAACATTTTATCTTAATTCTCTATTAAAAAATAAATAAATTACCAAATATTATGGCATAATAAGCCTAATATCCTTATTGGGAAGTAATAAGATAATGAACACCATTATCTTCATTGAACGGGTCCATGTATGTGTATATATAGAGGAGATATCTCTTCCATTAATAATTATCAACCGTATTCATTGAAGATACTTACTAATTCGCCGGATCTGCGCAGATAACAATCTTATTAATAGATCAATATTTGTTTCCTAAAATGGATTTGGGGGATCAAAACAGCCAACAGTTATGGGATTCGGAAGAAGCCGCGATATGAGATCTCACCTTCGATTGTGTGCGCTCTTGCTTCTGCTCATCGCTGCTGGGGTTTACTTCGTACAGGCAGCCCGCACATTAGGTCAACTTTACTTCGCGCAGGCAGCCAGCACATTAGGTAAAGTTTGGCTTTCAACAATAATAATAAATCATGATTATTTCAACGGGCTGTAGTTAACGTTGTTGAACATTTCAGTAAATCCAGTATGAATAAAGTTTTAAGCTGCAATGTTCTGAATGAACTGTACTAATCTAACACATTAGAATTGAAATATTCTGGAAATTTAATAAACATTAGAAAAATCAATTATATTATATTAAATAGATTTTTGGATTATTTCAAAGTCTGCAATTAAATATTTAATTATTTGATTTGCTGGCAGGCGAAGTGTCTTGTGAGTTGAGCGAGGTATCGGCGAACTGGAAAGAGACGAATCGCACCGTCAGTGGCAATATACGGCTTTATTTTTATAAAATCCAAGTTACAAATACATGTAAATCATGTGATGTTGAGAATGTAGGTTTAGAGGTCAGCTTATCTGGCTCCCGGCCTGTCACGTTGATTGTGGACCGCCCCATCCTAGCGGGTAGTCAGGTTTCTGTTACCACAATACACCAGGAAAGTCAAATTGCTGGAGTCCGGGTTACTACTGATATCTCCTTTGTCAACTGCCCGAAGGGATAGAATTTGACTGTGTTTTATTTTCTGGTTGTTAGATTGTTAGGGTGTTCTGCCTGGATCATAAAATGAAAAATATCACGAAATTGAATTTTGGAAGTGTTTGAATGATTTTTTAATGGTGGAAATAGATTCTAAATTGAATTTTGGAAGTGTTTTAATGATTTTTTTATGGTGAAAATAGATTCAACATTATCACTCAACACATATTGATCTTTGATAATTATAATCCCAAATTTCCAAAAACAATTACAAGATTTATTTAAAATTCTATTAAAATTTCCATTATTTTGGAACTAAATTGTGACCTTACTACCCAAATGTTATAGCTCTCATAAACGTATTCCAAATATTATATTAGAACCATATTTTTCCATACTTTAATTTCAATGAAATAACAAATATGATTTTTTTTTCATAGTAAACAAAAAAACATAAAAAATTTATAGGAAAAAAACAATAGAAAGTCCATGTACAATTCGATATCTATATTTGAGTTAAGATGTTAATTTTAATAAATTAGACTGACTTTGAGTTTAAAATTAGTTTTCCCTGTGAAATTTGAATTGATTGCGAATCAATACATAGTAAAATCAATTTTTATAATACATTATTGATTTTAATACCTCCCTAAAACTAATTTTAATATGGAATATTCAGAATACCCAAGTAACTTTAATATACAAACAATCCCATATTTAAACTTATTCAATACCATATCAAAATTATTAATGCTCTTGCTTATTTCTGAAACATATGATATACTATAAATTTTCTTATAGCACATAAGAGATGAGCATTTGAGATAGGCAAAAACTCATCTACCTTAGAACTTAGATCCACTCCCACATATTGTTTTGAACAGCATTTCCATCAGTAACTTAACTAATTTATCCTATGATTGGTGAGATGCATAACTTATCATCGTATTGTAAAGTATAATATTTTTTTACCATAATTTAAGGATTAAAAAAACACCATATAAAGCAGTTCACATAAGTCACCGTGTTGATTACTTGGCTAGATGAGTGTAATTGAAATCTGAAAGGATTTTGTATCATGAATTATGTAGAGTTTTAAAAGGTGTATATATGTTTGCACGAATCGACAATATCTTATATGTTTGCACGAAAATATCTTGAAAATTATTACTTAATAGTAGATTGTGATTACAAGAAATATATTTTATATTATTTTTTTATTTTAATATTTAAAGATCTTATGTAATGATCTTGTTTTAAAAAAGTATTTGGCAATTAATGAAAAATATTTCTCAATTATAAAATTTATAATGGAATTTAGAGATTTTGTGTAATGATGTTGATTTATTATTCCTTTTTATTTAATAGTAGATTGTGATTACAAGAAATATATTTTATATTATTTCGATTTTAATATTTAGAAATCATAGGTTGATTTATAAAAGTATTGGGTAATAAATGAACATTATTCCTCAATTATAAGATTAATAGTAGATTGTAGAGATCTTATGTAATGATGTTGATTCATAAAAGTATTTGGCAATTAATGAAAATTATTCCTCAATTAGGAGTTTTTGGAGAGGGTTGCAATCTGAACTAGGGTTTTTCTTTAGGGTTTAGTCGCTAGTCACCATAGCGGGGCATGGAGGAGGGAGTTAGGCTCCCTCCTACAGTCAGGTGGTTGTGGACAGAAACAAGGGAGTTGGATCGCATTGCTTCAAAAAACCAACGAAGGTGGTAACAAAGGCTAAGAATAGAAAAAAAATCAGAAACTATTAGACCTCAAGGACATAAAGAGAATCATGAGGAAGCTAGTAAGGAGAAGAGGACAGAGGTTAGCAGTCAGAAAATTGCTCCTATGAGTACATTAGAGGTCTATAAACCCAAGTCGACTACTATTCCTCGAGTCGTTTTAAGTGACCCAGCACTGTAGGTGCACAGAGACCATATGGCAGAATATGTTGTTATCTATAAATTTATGGGAATTTGGCCGACGGAGAAGGCTTTGCAAGCATGGATAAAGAACCACTAGAAACCAAAGGGGGAAATTGATCTTCACCTTGGGTCCAAGGGCTTCTTCATGGTGGTGTTCACAAGCTTAGAGGATAAAGACAGAGTGTTCGAGCGAGGACCCTATTTTTACACTTCTGTAGGCTTTTATATGAGACCATGGGTAATGAACTTTGTCCCAGAACGAGAAAATTTCACCTCGGTGCCGATATGGATAAGGCTCTATTCCCTTCCTTTAGATTATTGGCTGTCAGAGTCTCTAAAGGCCATCGGCAACAAGCTAGGGCATTTTATAAAGATCTCAGATGCTACTTTAAGAGGCAAATACACTTCCTTCGCCCGGATATGTGTGGAAATGGACTTATCTGGGACACTTATGGATGCAATAATTTTTAGAAGTGTATGATGAGGAATGGTTGTAGGCGATGGACTATGAACATGTCCCATTTAGGTGCTATAAGTGCCATGAACACGAGCACCTATATAGGGACTACCCTTTGAACAAGCTGGAGAGTAATACAAAAGCCACTATAGGCAAGAATCCCGAAGGATTTACTAAGGTTGGGGATAAAGGGAAAGGAGGCAATGGTATCAAAAGAAAATTAATAAAGACAGACAATCGAGCCACAATAGTTTCCATATCATAGAAGAAGAAGTTGAAAACAATGGGACAAACCAGGAATCGAAGAATATTCCCACTGAGAAGGAAAGGGATGCTAATATGGAGGATATACTAGAAAACAACAAACAAAAGGATAATATGCCGAGCATTATGGAGCTCAGGAGGGACCACGATATGACCCCAAGTGAGGTTGGAACAAAATACCATGAACTGAAGGAGATTCTAGAGAGGGAGAATTTAGATCTAGAAAAGTTTATGGAGCAGGGAATCACCAAAGGGGTAGACTCTCTGCCAAAAGAGGAGTTTAACAGGGTTCAATGGCTCTTCCTCAGGAGACCACAAACGAAGGGTTTTGGAGTCAAAAGAAACCATGATAGCCAAGAGAATATGGGAGTGAAAACGATGGAGGATACACTGATGCATTCTTCCAAGAACTCGGGTAGGAAAAGAGGAAGAAAAAAACAGAATGAGTTGTTGACTGCGTGTGGGAAACTTATGATTAACTTAGGTAAGATGAGAGATCTTACCAGTTAATCCTTTACAAACCTTTCTTAATGAAGCTTACAACCTAGAACATTAGGGGTCTAGGAAGTAAAAGGAAACAAAGGACTCTTAGCAGTAGAATGAAAGAAGAAAAATTAGATATGGTTTTTATTCAGGAAACAAAATGTTCGATGGATAAGATCAGAGAGATACACAACAAATGGTTAATCAAGTATTAGTATCTAGAGGTTAAAGTGGATAACTCGACGGGTGGGATTCTTACTCTATGGGATCCTCAAAAACTTGGAATATTAGATGCTAAAGCTTCCAGGAATTATCTATCACTGGTGATTCAACCTTTGGGTGATAAGGAGATCTACATGATCACTAACGTCTACGGTCCTAAAAAACTAAAAGACAAACTTAAGCTTCTCACTTCCCTTGAGAAGCTAAGAGAGAGATATACTGCTATGCCCTGGATTCTGGCTGGGGATTTCAATATGATCAGATCTCTTACAGAGAAAAAGAAGATACCAGAAAACTAGGCAAAGACTCCATTGCCTTCCAGAACTTCATGAATAACATGGGGTTAGTGGACACCGAAACAGTAAATGGCACTTTTACTTGGAATAATAAGAGGGGAGGGGCTTCTCAAGTTGCCTCTAAAATAGATAGATTCATAATCTTAGAGGACCTCCTTCTCACAGGCTTTGATATGTTAGCTTTAATCCTTTCCTTCAGAGGATCGGACCACTGACCTATCCAGCTTGAAGCTACTTTTATGGGTAAACCGAGGAACAAACCTTTTAGGTTTAAAAATGTCTGGTTCTCCCACCCTAACTTCACCAACAATATTGAAAAATGGTGGATGGAAGATATGTCCGTTCAAGGCACTAAAATGTTCATGTTGCAGTAGAGACTTAAACACATCAAATCTAGGCTTAAAGAGTGGAAAAAAAAAGAGTTTGGTAATATTTTTAAAGCCAAAAGAGAAGTTGACCAGAAACTCCAGGACATTAATCAGATCATCGTCTCAAAAGGTTATACTGAGGAATGGAAAATTCAGGCTAACCCTCTTCAGAATGAATTGGACAATCGGTGCATGCAAGAGGATATTTTCTGGAGACAAAAATCGAGGGTGCAGTGTATTAGAGAAGGAGAAAGTAACATGAAGTTTTTTCATAGATCAACCTTGGATCATAGATCTCATAACATAATTTTAAAACTTAAAGATTCTTGAGAAAGAGCTCGTCTCTCACAAAGAAATGGAATCTGTCCAAGTTCAACACTTCCTTAGCATAGCAGAGGAGCCTCTTGTTGATAGATCTAGGTTCATTAACAAATTCACAAAGTTCATTCCTAAGCTTGTAACCAGGGAAGAAAACCACAATCTTAACAGGCCAATGTCTGAAGAGGAGGTTAATGAAGTTATCAATGAAATGCAAAATGGGAAAGCTCCTGGCCCTGATGGTTTCAATGTGGACTTCTTCAAAGACTGCTGGAAAATAGTCAAACAAGATATCCTTGATGTTGTGGAAGACTCTAGAAGATCCAAAACTGTTTTGAAGGCTCTTAATGCATCTTTCATAGATTTGATTCTAAAGCAGGAAAAAGCTATGACACCAGACATATTTATACCCATAGCCTTATGTAATGTTGTGTACAAAATTATTTCCAAAGTGAATGCTAACAGAATCAAGCCTCTTCTTCCTGCTCTCGTCTCAGAGGAGTAAACTGGATTTGTGGAAGGAAGACAAATTCTCAACAGCATCATACAAGCTCATGAGGTGGTACACTCTCTTAAGAGCAATAAGCAAGTGGGTATGATCATGCAACTTGACCTAGCGAAAGCTTATGATAAGCTAAGTTGGTATTACATCAGGGCAGTGCTAAGAGCTTATGGCTTCGACCACAACTGGATAAGATGGGTTATGGCCCTTGTATCCACAACCAACTTCTCCATTATGCTTAACGGTTGTCCCTCTAGAACCTTTATGCCTTCTAGGGGTCTCATATAAGGGGATCCGCTCTCCCCCTTCCTCTTTGTTCTTATGATGGAAGGGCTAGGCAGAGTGATAAAAATGGCAAATGTTGAAGGAAGAATCCAAGGTCTGAAACTTACCTCGGATGGTGCTACTTCTACTAATCAACAATTTGTTGATGACACAATGTTGCAGGGCATTCCTAAGGTCAAGGAAGCCAAAGCTTTCAAAGAAATTCTGAACGGCTTTGCATTGGATGTTGGTACAGAGGTAAGCCCTGACAAATCAAAGGTGTTATTTTTTAACACTGACATTGCTATTCAGAGGAACCTCACTAGAATTCTTGGGTTTTAAAGGGATTAGTTATAGTGAAGAAAGTCCTTTGAAGGATCTTGGTTATAATGAAGAGAGTCCTTTGAAGGCCGAGGTAGATTCTCTTGCTCTTGACTTGGAGCAGAGGAAGATTTTGGTGTCATCCTCCTTTGACCAATTGAGATGGGGTCGAAACATCGAAGGCACCTTTAACCTCAAAGAAGCTAAACACATGCCCCTAGGTTTTGATTATCCAAACCCTGATCAGGTTTGAATGACCTTTGGTAAAACACGCAATGAATGAAAATCAAGTTGTTTATGTGGTTGGTTCACCAAAAGAAAATTCTCACATGGGAGAATCTTCTAAAAAGGGGCTTTGTTGGCCTTTCCAAATGCCATTTATGTGGCTTACAGGAGGAGACAATGGAACATTTACTAAACCTATGCCACTTCACCTCTACCTTGTGGGATTGGGCGACCTTAGTCTTCAGGAAAACTGACAGGGACAGACTCAACATCACGAACACTTTAAAGAATTGGAGGAAAGACTTCTCAGGTAATGAAATCGTTAACAAGGCTTGAAATCTGGCTCCAGGATTTATTATTTGGGATGTCTAGAAAGAACACAATGGCAGGATTTTCAAGAACAAAATGGGCTTGACCCAGAACATCATTGTTCAAATTTTACGACATCTAAAAGATACAATAGGAGCCCTTGTGTGGAAAATTCTCGAGGACCCTCCTTTGCCCCAAGATGCTCACATACTACTGCACTTCCAGGGTCACCATTCTCTGGTTCCCCAAGGCACTGACAAGGGTGTGAGGAAAACAACTACTGGTAAAGGTATCTGGTAGTCTCCTCCTCATGGTTTTTTGAAAATCAATATAGACGGGGCTTCTAAGGGCAACCCAGGGATGGCTGGATTTGGCGGTGTCATAAGGGATGAGTAGGGGTGCATAAAGGATATCTTTCACAGTCATTTGGGGACTGCCACTAATAACATGGTAGAGCTCATGGGCTTAGTGCAGTGTCTGGAAATCCTGATGGAGTCAAATTTACACAATGCCATCATTGAAAGCTGACTTTGAATTGGTCATTAATGTGGCTAAGAAAATGTGTAATGGAATGAAACCTGGAAAAGTGTTGAAACATTGGAGGCTTTCACAGGTCTTTCAATGTATTCATTCCAAATTTTGAACCCTAAGAACTGTCAGTTTCGTTCATGTGTGAAGAAAAGCCAATATGTTAGTTGATCGTCTAGTGACTGAAGGAGTGCTATGTAAGGAAAGCTATATTTGGTATGTCTGGGATTCTATATCCTCTGGTAAACTGCATGATGATTGTCAAGAATAGGCAGCCAACGATATGGCTTAGTTCCAGACGACGAATAATGAGTAGGAGGAAGACTAGCGGAAGTAGGAGAGAGTGGAAGTCCTTGAGCCTGGTTGAAGTGCCACAATAAATCCTAACCATCGATCCCACAATCAATGCTTATGTCACAACTAACTATGGGGGATGAGTATTTGGTAAACAACGTGCTAGTTGAACAGGCCAGAGGTTTTGATGGCCTTCATTATTGAATGGATATTGGGTTTTAAAATGGTCGGAGGTTAAGTCTAAGAGCGGACACGAAGTTTTATAGACCAATGGTTTATAATCTATATTGGCTCCGTGAAGTGGGTAAGTGTCGCACAAGTTTCTGATCCGATATCATTGAGGACCGTCAGATCAAATGGGTTTTGATCGAATGGATATCGGGTTTTAAAATGATTGGAGGTTAAGTCTAAGAGCAGACCCGAAGTTTTATAGACCAATGGTTTATAATCTTTATTGGCTCCATGAAGCGGATAAGTGTCATGCAAGTTTCTGGTGCGATATGATTGAGGATTGTTGGATCATTTGGCTTCTTGATTGAATGGATATTGGGTTTTAAAATGGTTGGAGGTTAAGTCTAAGAGAGGACCCAAATTTTTATAGACCAATTGTGTATAACCTATTTCGGCTCTGTGAAGCGAGTAAGTGTCGCACAAGTTTCCGATGTGATATCTTTGAGGACCGTCAGAGCAATTGGGTTCTTATTGAATGGATATCAGGTTTTAAAATGGTCGGAGGTTTTGTGTGTAAGGTTTTGGGTTTTTTGACCATGTTGTTTGTTAAACATCAATGGGTTTGTCTTTTGTTGGTATTTACACTTGTAAAAGCATGTACCATATGTAATCTTTTTTCGGTTAATTGAAGGCTCCACTCTTATTTGACCAAAAAAAAAGAAAATTATTCGTCAATTATAAGATTAATAGTAGATTGTGATCACATGAAATGAAAGATATTTTATATTGTTTTTTTGAGTTGAAAATTTAGAAACCTTTGTGTTGATATTTGCTTACAAAAGGATGGCAAAATATTTTATAAATACTGGTTATTATTATGTTTATTGCGATTATTTTGGGGTTTTATGAATGTACATACTATATAATTATTTTGAAATTAAGATTTAATGTATTTGAAAATAATGTTTAGATTAAAATTTAAATGTTTATTATATATATAATATTGATAGTTATAATTATATTCGTTGAAATTAAATTTAAATTTATTTAAAATTAATATTATAAAATTATATATATATCTATATATATATATATATTTTCTTTCTCGCTTTCTTTTTATTAATACTTTTTTATTTTTTTGGGTTATGAATTGTTTCGAAGGAATTGTTTAAGGGACTCTTTCAATATACCATTCTTGAAATTTCATTTTTATTTTATTTAATAGTTTAATGTGAAGTTTGTGAATTATTATTATTATTTTTAATATTTTAATAAAAAATTAAGATTTTATGTATATTTAATTATTATTTGTTTTTTAATTAATTATAAGTAATTTAGATTCATTTTAATTTTAATTAGATCAAGTATTGAGAGAAATCAAATCTTTTTTTACTCTAAAATTGTTTACATCTCAAAAGATTTTTTTGTCTTTTGGGGCTTGATAGATTGAGAGTTAAGATGGATCTAAGTTGTTTTGTTTATTTATTTAAATTCATTAATTGAAAAGAAATGTTATATGAAAAATTATCATATGAAATGAGTAGTTTTTTTGGGCATGTGATATTGATAAACCATGGTATTGGCCTATGGCCTTCTAACAAAACCTAAGAATCTCCATGATAAAGTGGAGTGAATTTCCATGGATAAGAATCTAGCTACATGTTTTCTTAATTTGTATATATGTTTACTTATTTCAAACATTTGATTGGAACATAACTTGAAGGTTGCTTTACATATTTTATGCCATAATTTGTGGATATGGTTGCAATATTTGTGCATGGTTTAGATATTTATGTAGTGAGTTTTTATTCTTAAAATTTGATTTGTGCATGGTTTACATATTTATGTAGTGATTTTTTATTCTTAAAATCTACAAGAGAATCATCGAAAACTTAAAATGGATAAGAATAAGATGTAAATTAACTAGCATTTGCATCAGATGTTGCAAAGGAAACGCCGTAAGGCATAAATTGAGGAACAATCGTGACATGGGAATGGACGAATCTAAATAAAATGCAGAGATGCAGCAGAAATGTAATTCTAAAGTTGTATAAACTGAAGTTTATTTAGGGTGCCTAAGACTATATCTTTTATTAATTATTGAATTAATATTGCTTATAAATCTCAGGCCAAATTCGTATTGCAAGCATAAAGTAAAATATTGCCAGAAGATGGAACTTGTCATTACAGGTTGTTTTGGCACTACAAAATATGAAAAATACATCACACCACATTAGCAGGAATTCACATCTCCATTCCAAGTTTTCATATATTAAAAATAATCTAGCATGTTGGATTCCGATTAAAATATGCATAATGATCAATAGCCACCATAGAAACAACTTGCCTATAAGCTACAAAGGTGAAATAATTCAATTGAGAGAAACATAGTAATCATATTCATGAGTACACAACAGACCTGAACTTCCAACTGACCTATATATGGTTAGAAAGAGACTAGCTAGCTAGCCATTCTTTCATCTACTGGACTTCACTTTTTTCTTAGCATATTCTTCCATCATAATAGCCAATAATAACTTGAAAGAAACAATTCAAATAAAAATATGAGATTTGAAAATATTAAGTTTGTACTTAATTTAATTGAAGTAAATAATAATACTGATTTCTTGAAGAGGGGGGGTGCCAATGAGATCACTGAAGTCAACAATTGTGTGGGATGCCAAATTTCTGTTAGGAGGTGTTTTGGTTTTTTGTTTTTAATTATTAAATATAGAACTGATACATATTTATTAAATGGAAAAAAACCTTCATTTATTGAATTATTCTTGCTTCCTTGGCCGACTGTGGCCAGTCACTACCTATCTCACCATCCCCACAAGCTCTGATTGTACTAGAACGTCCCACATGTGTTGATGTTAGATAGGCAATCCATTGTCCATTTTCCTTGGTGGCATGATCCACTTTTAAAAGGAGAAATAAAAAAATGTTCCAATTAAATGGTGGAACCCAAAGGATGTTTCAAGACCAAAATTGAGAAACAATGAGGATGTTTGCAATCCAAACATGTATCGCATTCAAATATTATATCCACTAAATGCTTATAAATTGAGAGTCTGGCCTGTAAACACTCACCCATATGTGTGTTTTGCAATTTTTGGTTCTAGAATTATAATTAGCAATGGCTCTTGATATCTCCTATGCCCATGCTATTGTAGAATCCATCGAATCAGAGTCTAAGGAGCCCTGTTTTAGCTTATCAGATGGAAAGTTGTGTTTGCAGGGAGCTTCAATCCTTATTGAAGTTCTTGATAATGTTTTTTTGATTAGTTTTTCATCAATCATATGTAAAAATTGTGATATAATTGCTTCATTTCCTTCTGTTGCAATCAATGCTCATAAGGGTTCCTTTTTCAGTAAATTTTGCCCAATTCAGATTATAGAGGGTGAATAATTGGGTTTGAGAGGCAAAAACACCTTTGAGCTCACCAAATTCAGCTGAAAAGATATTGCCAGTTTTACATCTTGGTCAGGCCTTTGAACTTGGGGAGTTGTCTCATGAACTCAGATTTACAAATTGTCTATTGCACAATGTAGAGGGCACAAAGATCTTTGAAATGAGTGGTTTGACAACACATTTTGTGTTTGAATTGAAAAGTTTCGTAATGTGGAAATTCGAAATTTCTTGGGAACTTCTTTTAATATGAATTTCTGTACCTATGAGCCTTGAATTGAATTCTGTTAGTTGCATTGAGTTTATATACTTCAAAAACATCTAGGAAACCTCTTCTAGAATTCCCAAACTCATTTGAGTCCTATTTGAGGCCTAGTTCTGTTCAGACCAAGTGTTGTTAAGGAAGCCACATGCTAGTAGAGACTAAGTTCTATTTTGTTATAGGTCAAGTTCTGGTCTGATTTTGGAGGTGGTCAAGGCATGTTAGAGGCTACTTTCAACTCAATTTGTTTGGAGGCAAAGCCCTAGGCCAAAGGCCGAATTTGTGTTACTCTTACTAGATTTGAAGGAGACCAAGCTAGTGAACAAGAAGACTATCAAGGTCATATCATAGGTGAATATATTGTTACGAACTAGCACTAGAAAGAGTTCCAAAGGGTAACCAAACCTAAGCTCTATCAAAGAAAAAATCATAGTAGGGAAGGAGTTGTATTGAAGGAATGATATACCCAAAAGTCATCATATACTCTTATCAAGTTGGGTTAGAAGTTTTTAATAGTCAAGGTTAGCGAAAACTATTCACAAATACCATAGGGTGAGCATAACTCATTTCTATACATGAACAAAGGAGAAGTGGGTTAACAAAACTCATTTCTATACATGAACAAAGGGGAAGTGGAATGTGACCTCACAACTTAGAAATTATGTAAATGTTGTTTGACCAATATGCAACTGAGTAGGGTAAGATTGTGGATATTGGAATGAATAACTAGTTAAGAAAAGATCAATGTTGCAATGCATCTTGATTGTGGCAAGCCATCAAAAGCACAAGTGGTTGTGATCAAGTTTAAAGGAGAGAATCTAAAAGTAGTAGAATTCATAATTTATTAAGCGAATCTAAAAGTAGCAGAAGTTAAAATTTATCAAGCAAATCTAAAAGTAGTAGAATTCAAAATTTATTAAGCGAATATAAAAATAGATGAATTCAGAATTTATTATATTTTCACATTCAATCAATTATTAAGAAACTATTTAAATATAAAATTCAAACAAATATCATGAAATTATTCAGAACATACATTCAAATTGGTCTGTAACAAGCACTTCTCCAATTGAAAACTCCATTACCTGGAACATACATTCAAATTGGTCTGTAACAAGCACTTGTCCAAATGAAAACTCCACTACCAAATAAATTCTCTTATTCAGCAATTACAGAGCTCCCTATTTCAGATTGATAATGGGTACTCTCTCCCGAACAGGATTTAGAGAAAGCAGTGAAGCTTCAATTATAAATAAATTTATGATGCGTAAAATAAACATTGAAAACTATTATATTATAAATTTTTATAATCAGCCATTACGATTCCTTATATTACAAATCCCAATGTATTTATCTCAATATGCTCGAAATTTTATCGATGGGAGAACTATAGCCAATTATGGTTTTTTATATATGAACTGGTTTGCGCTAGTTTGTGCTGACTGCCAAAAGTAATAAGAGCTTGAAATCACATAACAAATCCTCATATGTATATTAGTTGGATGTCTAAATCACATCTGGAAATTTTATTATTTCACATTACTTCATATGAATCAGAAATAAATTGAATGCATAAAATAAAATAGCAATTTGTATGCAGTGTGCACAAAATAACACAAAATTGTATGGATATTCTCAGTTTAGGGTCACAGATGAGAATAATGATAAATTAGTATGCAAAGAACAACAATTTGTATGTATATTCTCAGTTTTGGTTCACAATATGCTGCTTATTAGTTGTGCATCACGATATGCTGCTAAGCTAAGATTCAGTCCAGAAACACATTGAGTAATAATGAGATTAATTAAAGCAACAACAACATTTACGCACAGAATGATTACCAGATTACTTAAATAGTTGAGGGGAGAATGAGTTTAGTCCATGTATGGACATAATAACAACATACCTGCCCTCATTGGATGGAGGTATTAACCTTTTTAGGGTTTCAACAAGAAAGCACAACGAGCATTGAATTGTTTATTACAAAAACAAAAAATAATAGGATTTTCATGTGCTGGGCACTTTAAGGCTGAAGGAACATTTGCCAGAGGGGTATCGGTTATACTTTTAAATTCTGGGGTCGTTTCCAATCAGATCCAATCCAGGTCTGCAATTCTATATTTTCTTCCAAAAGGCTTTGGTAATGCTCACATATATTCACATATATATAATCTGATCATGTTAGGAACTACATTATCTAATGGATAATATGAATGACACAGAATTGAATCACAAGACAAGCGGAATATTAGCTCCTCAAAACTTTACATGTGAGTATGGAAATGGAATGTGATTTGTTATAGAAACAACAAACTTGATATACACTTCTTAAGGTAACAATTGTGTTTAGTTTCCTACTCCTCACAAATTTTCATCTCCAACGCAAATTCAAATTCTTAATCCAATTTCTCAACCATGCTATGATGTTTACTGTGTGTTGCATATACAAGAAAATTCTCACCTTATTTGCATCTTCTAGCTTTTCACAAAATATGGTGTGGCTTGCTTCCCAAATGCTGCAAAGAAAGACTCACTTAAAATGATTTTATATAAAAATGCCTTGTGCCTTTTAGGAGGGAAAAAATAGTAGTGAATCCTAAAAAATGAACTGCATCTATTTACCCTGAATCCGTAAGGCTTGTGGAACTAAAACACCAGGAATTCTCATGCCAAACAAATGAATGATTAAATTAGTCACTTTGATATCCTCTCCCCAGTGCACTAATATTTCCAATTTGGGTGGACAAACCGACTATCAACTCCACAATATCATTCTTATTTGGACTACAATATAAAATGGGATTTACGGCTAATGTTGGGTTTGGATAGTAGATTTTCTCATTGTCCTTTATAGGAAAACCAGTATGAGAGTGCTCTTTTTTTCAACAATCATCTCTAACAAAATGTGAAGTAATAGCTATACTAGGTAAGATGAGCTTTCATGTAGAAATGAGTTGATGGAAAATAATGCGAAAAATCCAATAATGTTGGAAAGTGAACCAGATACCGTCAGTTTCTCACCAGCAACAAAATTATCAGAAGCTCCGACCATTGACTCTTCCTGATAATGATTTTCTGATTAATTTGTCATCAATCATATGTTAAAATTGTGATACAATTGCTTCATTTCCTTCTGTTGTAGTCAATGTTCATAAGGGATCCTTTTTCAATAAATTTTTCCCAATTCAGATTATAGAGGGTGAATAATTTGGTTTGAGAGGCAAAATACCTCTGAGCTCACCAAATTTAGCTCAAAAGATATTGCCAATTTTACAGCTTGGTTAGGCCTTTGAACTTGGGGAGTTGTCTCATGAACTCAGATTTACAAATTTTATGTTGCCCAATGTACAGGACACAAAGATATTTGAAATGAGTGGTTGCATAACACATTTCGTGTTCAAGTTGACAAGTTTCGTAATGTGGAAATTTGAAATTGCCTAGGATTTTTTTTTAATGTGCATTTCTATACTTATGAGCCTTGAATTGAATTTTCTTATTTGCATTGAGTTTATACACTTCAAAAACATCTAGGAAACCACTTCTGAAAATCCCAAACTCATTTCACTCCTATTTGAGCCCTAGTTTTGTTTGGACCAAGTGTTGTTGAGGAAGCCACATACTAATAGAGAATAAATTCTATTTTGTTAGAGGTCAAGTTTTGGTCTGATTTTGGAGGTGGTCAAGGCCTGTTAGAGGCTATTTTCAACTCTGTCTTTTAGAGGCAAAGCCCTAGGCCAAAGGCCAAATTTGTGTTACTCTTACTATATTTGGAGGAGACTAAGCTAGTGAACAACGAGACTATCAAGGTCATATCATAGGTGAATATATTTGTTATGAACTAGAACTAGAAAGAGTGCCAAAGGGTAATCAGACCTAAGCTCTATCAAAGGACAAAGCATAGTAGGGAAGGATTTGTATTGAAGGAATGATATACCCAAAAGTGATCATATACTCTTATCAAGTTGGGTTATAAGTTTTTAACAGTCAAGATTAGTGAAAGCTATTCACAAATAGCATAGGGTGAGCATAACTCATTTCTATACATGAACAAAGAAGAAGTGGGTTAGAAAAACTAATTTCTATACATGAATAAAAGAGAAGTGGAATGTGACCTCACAACTTAGAAATTATGTAAATGTTGTTTGACCAATATGCAACTCAGTAGGGTAAGATTGTGGATATTGGAATGAGTAACGACTTAAGCAAATATCAATGTTGCAATGCATTTTTATTGTGGCAAGCCATCAAAAGAACAAGTGGTTGTGATCAAGTTTAAAGGAGCGAATCTAAAAGTAGCAAAATTCAGAATTTATTAAGCGAATCTAAAAGTAGTATAATTAAGAATTTATTAAGAAAATCTAAAAATAGCAGAATTCAGAATTTATTAAGTGAATCTAAAAGTAGCAGAATTCATAATTTATTAGATTTTCACATTCAATCAATTATTAAGAAACTACTTAAATATAAAATTCAAACAAATATCATGAAATTATTCGAAACATACATTCAAATTGTTCTGTAACAAGCACTTGTCCAAATGAAAACTCCACTACCCAGAACATACATTCAAATTGGTATGTAACAAGCACTTGTCCAAATGAAAACTCCACTACCAAATAAATTCTCTTATTTAGCAATTATAGAGCTCCCTATTTCAAATTGATAATGGGTACTCTCTCCCGAACAATATTTAGAGAGAGCAGTGAAGCTTCAATTATAAATATATTTATGATATATAAAATAAACATTGAAAACTATTATATTAGGAATTTTTATAATCAGCCATTACGATTCCTTATATTACAAATCCCAATGTATTTATCTCAATATACTCGAAATTTTATCAATGACAGAACTATAGCCAATTATGGGTTTTTATATATGAACAAGATTGTGCTAGTTTGTGCTCATTGCTAAAAGTAATAAGAGCTTGAAATCACATAACAAATACTCATATGTATATCAGCTGGATGTCTAAATCACATCTGGAAATTTTATTATTTTGCATTACTTCATCTGAATCAGAAATAAATTGAATGCATAAAATAGAATAACAATTTGTATGCAGTGTGCATAGAAGAACAAAGAATTGCATGGATATTCTCAGTTTAGGGTCACAAATGAGAACAATGATAAATTAGTATACACAGAACAATAATTTGTATGTATATTAGTTTTTGGTCACAATATGAAGCTTCTCAGTTGTGCGTCACACTATGCTGCTAAGTTGATATTCAGTCTAGAAATGTGTTGAGTAATAATGAGATTAATAAAAGAAACAACAACATTTACACAAAAAAACAATTACTAGATTACTTAAATAGTTGAGGGGAGAATAAGATTTAGTTCATTTATGCACTGAAAAACAACATAAATACCCTCACTGGATGGGGGTATTAACCTTTTTAGGGTTCAACAAGCAAGCACAGCCAAGCATTGAACTGTTTATTACAAAAACCAAAAATAATGGGATCTGCATGTGCTAGGCACTTCAAGGCCACAGGAACATTTCCTGGAGGGGTCTGGGTTGTATTTTCAAATTCTGGGGAATAATATCCTTATTGGGAAGTAATAAGATAATGAACACCATTATCTTCATTGAACGGGTCCATGTATGTGTATATATAGAGGAGATATCTCTTCGATTAATAATTATCAACCGTATTCATTGAGATACTTACTAATTCTCCGGATCTGCGCAGATAACAATCTTATTAATAGATCAATATTTGTTTCCTAAAATGGATTTGGGGATCAACACAGCCAACAGATATGCGATTCGGAAAAAGTGGCGATATGAGATCTCACCTGCGATTGTGTGTGCTCTTGCTTCTGCTCATCGCTGCTGGGGTTTACTTCGTACAGGCAGCCCGCACATTAGGTCAACTTTACTTCTTGCAGGCAGCCAGCACATTAGGTAAAGTTTAGCTTTCAACAATAATAATAAATCATGCATAATTCTTTTGGTTGAAGAGATTATTTCAACGGACTGTAGTTAACGTTGTTGAACATTTCAGTAAATCCAGTATGAATAAAGTTTTAAGCTGCAATGTTCTGAATGGACTGTACTAATCTAACACATTAGAATTGAAATATTCTGGAAATCTAATAAACATGAGAAAAATCAATCATATTATATTAAATAGATTTTTGGATTATTTCAAAGTCTGCAATTAAATATTTAATTATTTGATTTGCTGGCAGGCGAAGTGTCTTGTGAGTTAAGCGAGGTATCGGCGAACTGGAAAGAGACGAATCGCACCGTCAGTGGCAATATACGGCTTTATTTTTATAAAATCCAAGTTACAAATACATGTAAATCATGTGATGTTGAGAATGTAGGTTTAGAGGTTAGCTTATCTGGCTCCCGGCCTGTCACGTTGATTGTGGACCGCCCCATCCTAGCGGGTAGTCAGGTTTCTGTTACCACAATACACCAGGAAAGTCAAATTGCTGGAGTCCGGGTTACTACTGATATCTCCTTTGTCAACTGCCCGAAGGGATAGAATTTGACTGTGTTTTATTTTCTGGTTGTTAGATTGTTAGGGTGTTCTGCCTGGATCATAAAATGAAAAATATCACAAATTGAATTTTGGAAGTGTTCGAATGATTTTTTCATGGTGGAAATAGATTCTAAATTGAATTTTGGAGGTGTTTCAATGACTTTTTAATGGTGAAAATAGATTCAACATTATCACTCAACACATATTGATCTTTGATAATTATAACTCCAGATATCCGAAAACAATTACAAGATTTATTTAAAATTTTATTAAAATTTCCATTATTTTGGAGCTAAATTGTGACCTTACTACCCAAATGTTATAGCTCTCATAAACATATTCCAAATATTATATTGGAACCATATTTTTCCATACTTTAATTTCAATGAAATAACAAATATATGATTTTTTTTCCTAGTAAATAAAAAAACATAAAAAAATTATAGGAAAAAAACAATGGAAAGTCCATGTACAACTCTATATCTATATTTGAGTTAAGATGTTAATTTTAATATATTAGACTGAATTTGAGTTTGAATTGATTGCGAATCAATACATTGTAAAATCAATTTTTATAATACATTATTGATTTTAATACCTCATTTTAATATTGAATATTCCGAATACCCCAGTAACTTTAATATACAAACAATCTCATATTTAAACTTATTCAATACCATGTCAAAATTATTAATGCTCTTGCTTATTTCTGAAACATAGATATACCATAAGAGATGAGCATTTGAGATGGGCAAAAACTCATCTGCCTTAGAACTTAGATCCACTCCCACATATTGTTTTGAACAGCACTTCCATCAATAATTTAACTAATTTAACATATGATTGGTGAGATGCGTAACTTATCATCGTATTGTAAAGTATAATATTTTTTACCATAATTTAAGGATTAAAAAAACACCATATAAAGCAGTTCACATAAGTCACCGTGTTGATTAATCGGCTAGATCAGTGTAATTGAAATCTGAAAGGATTTTGTGTCATGAATTATGTAGAGTTTTAAAAGGTGTATATATGTTTGCACGAATCGACAATATCTTATATGTTTGCACGAATGGGCAATATCTTGAAAATTATTACTTAATGGTAGATTGTGATTACAAGAAATATATTTTATATTATTTTTTGATTTTAATATTTAGATATCTCATGTAATGATGTTGATTTATAAAAGTATTTGGTAATTAATGAAAATTATTTCTCAATTATAAAATTTATATAAAATTTAGATATCTTATGTAATGATGTTGAATTATAAAATTTATAGATGATGTTGATTTATAAAAGTATTTGGCAATTAATAAAAATTATTCCTATTGGCAACATCTTGAAAATTATTACTTAATAGTAGATTGTGATTACAAGAAATATATTTTATATTATTCTTTTGATTTTAATATTTAGAAATCTTATGTAATGATGTTGATTTATAGAAGTATTTGACAATTAATGAAAATTATTCCTCAATTATAAGATTAGTAATAGATTTTAGAGATCTTATGTAATGATGTTGATTTATAAAAGTATTTGGCAATTAATGAAAATTATTCCTCAATTAGGAGTTTTTGGAGAGGGATGCAATCTGAACTAGGGTTTTGCTTTAGGGCTTAGTCGCTCATCACCATGGCAGGGCGTGGAGGAGGGAGTTCAGCTCCTTCCTACAGTTAAGTGGTTGTAGATAAAAGCAAGGGAGTTGGATCACATCACTTCAAAAAACCAACGGAGGTGGTAACAGAGGATAAAAATACAAAAAAATCGAAAACTATCAGACCTCAAGGACATGAAGAGAATCATGAGGAAGCTAGTAAGGAGAAGAGGACAGAGGTTAGCAGTCAGAAAGTTGCTCCTATGAGTGCATCAAGGGTCTATAAATCCAGGTCGACCATTATTCCTCGAGTCATTTTAAGCGACCGAGCGCTACAGGTGCACAGAGACCACATGGTGGAATACGTTGTTATTTGTAAATTTATGGGGATTTGGTCAATGGATAAGGCTTTGTAAGCATGGATAAGGAACCACAAGAAACCAAAGGGGGAAATTGACCTTCACCTTGGGTCCAAGGGCTTCTTCACGATGGTGTTCACAAGCTTAGAGGGTAAAGACAGAGTGTTTGAGTGAGGACCCTATTTTTAGGCTTCTGCAGGATTTTATATGAGACCATGGGTAATGAAATTTGTCCCAGAATGAGAAACATTCACCTCGGTGCCGGTATGGATAAGTCTTTATTCCCTTCCTTTAGATTATTGGCTGCCAGAGTCTCTGAACGCTATCGACAACAAGCTAGGGCATTTTATAAAGATCTTAGATGCTACTCTCAGAGGAAAATACACTTCCTTCACCAGGATATGTGTGGAAATGGAATTATCTGGGGCACTTCTGGATGCAATCATTTTAGAAGTGTATGATCAGGAATGGGTGCAGGCGGCGGACTATGAACACATCCCATTTAGGTGTCGTAAGTGCCATGAACATGTGCACCTATACAGGGACTACCCTTTGAACAAGCTGAAGAGCAATACAAAAACCACTACAGGTAAGGATCCCGAAGGATTTAATAAGGTTGGGGGTAAAGGCAAAGGAGGCAAGTGGTATCAAAAGAAAATTAATAAAGATGGACAATTGAGCCATAATAGTTTCCAGATCTTAGAAGAATAAGTCGAAAACAATGGGACAAATCAAGAATCAGAGAATATTCCCACTGAGAAGGAAAGGGATGCTAATATGGAGGATATACCAGAAATCAACAAACAAAAGGATGATATGCTAAGCATTATGGAGCTCAGTAGGGACCACGAGATCACCCCAAGTGAGGCTAGAACGGAAGACCATGAACGGCAGGAGATTCTAGAGAGGGAGAATTTAGATCTAGAAAAGTTTATGGAGCAGGGAATCACCAAAGGGGTAGACTCTCTGCCAAAAGAGGAGTTTGACAGGGTTCAACAACTCTTCCTCTAGAGACCACAAACGAAGGGTTTTGGTGTCAAAAGAAACCATGATAGCCAAGAGAATATGGGAGTGAAAAGGATGGAGGATACACTGATGCATTCTTCGAAGAACCCGGGTAGGAAAAGAGGAAGAAAAAATAGAATGAGTTGCTGACCGAATGTGGGAAACTTATGATTAACTCAGGTAAGATGAGAGATCTTACTAGTTACTCCTTTACAAACCTTTCTTAATGAAGCTTACAACCTGGAACATTAGGGGTCTAGGAAGTAAAAGGAAACAAAGAACTCTTAGCAGTAGAATGAAAGAAGAAAAATCGGATATGGTTTTTATTCAGGAAACAAAATGTTCGATGGAAAAGATCAGAGAGATACACAACAAATGGTTAATCAAGTATGAGTATCTAGAGGTTAAAGCAGATAACTCGACGGGTGGGATTCTTACTCTATGGGATCCTCAAAAACTTGGAATCCTAGATGTTGAAGCTTCTAGGAACTATCTATCACTATTGATTCAACCTTTGGATGATAAGGAGATCTACATGATCACTAACGTCTATGGTCCTCAAAAACTAGAAGAAAAACTTAAGCTTCTCACCTCCCTTGAGAAGCTGAGAGAGAGATATCCTGATATGCCTTAGATTCTGGCTGGCGATTTCAATATGATCAGATCTCTTACAGAGAAAAAAGGTGGTACCAGAAAACTAGGCAAAGAATCCATTGCCTTCCAGAACTTCATGAATAACATGGGGCTAGTGGACACCAAAACTATAAATGGCACTTTTACTTGGAATAATAAGAGGGGAGGGGCTTCTCAAGTCGCCTCTAAACTAGATAGGTTCATAATCTCAGAGGACCTCCTTCTCACAGGCCTTGATATGTTAACTTTAATCCTTCCCTTCAGAGGATTGGACCACTAGCCTATCTAGCTTGAAGCTACTTTTATGGGTACACCGAGGAACAAACCGTTTATGTTTGAAAATGTCTAGTTCTCCCACCCTGACTTCACCAACAATATTGACAAATGGTGGATGGAAGATATGCTCATTCAAGGAACTAAAATGTTCATGTTGCAGTAGAGACTTAAACACATCAAATCTAGGCTTAAAGAGTGGAACAAAAAAGAGTTTGGTAATATTTTTAAAGCTAAAAGAGAAGTCGAGAAGAAAATTCGGGAGATTAATTAGATCATCATCTCAGAAGGTTTTACTGAGGAATGGAAAATTCAGGGTGACCCTCTTCAGAATGAATGGGATGATCGGTGCATGCAAGAGGAGATTTTCTGGAGATAGAAATCGAGGGCGCAGTGGATTAGAGCAGGAGAAAGTAACACGAAATTTTTTCATAGATCAACCTTGAATCATAGATCTCATAACATAATTTCAAAACTTAAAGATTCTCAGGGGAAAGAGCTCGTCTCTCACAAAGAAATAGAATCTGTCCTAGTTCAACACTTCCTTAACATAGCAGAGGAGCCTCTCGTCGATAGATCTAGGTTCATTAACAAATTCACAAAGTTCATTCCTAAGCTTGTAACCAGGGAAGACAACCACAATCTTAGTAGGCCAGTGTCTGAAGAGGAGGTTAGTGAAGTTATCAATGAGATGCAAAATGGGAAAGCAACTGGCCCTGATGGTTTCAATGTGGACTTCTTCAAAGACTGTTGGAAAATAGTCAAACAAGATATCCTTGATGTTGTGGAAGACTCTAGAATATCCAAAACTATTTTGAAAGATCTTAATGCATCTTTCATAGATTTGATTCCAAAGAAGGAAAAGCTATGACATTAGACATATTCAGACCCATAGCCTTATGTAATGTTGTGTACAGAATTTTTTCCAAAGTGATCGCTAACAAAATCAAGCCTCTTCTTCCTGCTCTCGTCTTAGAGGAGTAAACTGGATTTTTGGAAGGAAGATAGATTCTCAACAACATCATACAAGCTCACGAGGTGGTACACTCTCTTAAGAGCAATAAGCAAGTGGGTATGATCATGGAACTTGACTTAGCGAAAGCTTATGATAAGCTAAGTTGGCCTTGCTATGAAATTAGACATATTCAGACCCATAGCCTTATGTAATCTTGTGTACAAAATTATTTCCAAAGTGATCGCTAACATAATCAAGCCTCTTCTTCCTGCTCTTGTCTCAGAGGAGTAAACTGGATTTGTGGAAGGAAGATAGATTCTCAACAACATCATACAAGCTCACGAGGTGGTACACTCTCTTAAGAGCAATAAGCAAGTGGGTATGGTCATGGAACTTGACTTAGCGAAAGCTTATGATAAGCTAAGTTGGTCTTACATCAGGGCAGTGCTAAGAGCTTATGGCTTCGACCACAACTGGATAAGATGGGTTATGGCCCTTGTATCCATGTCCAACTTCTCCATTCTGCTTAACGGCTCTCCCTCTAGAACCTTTATGTCTTCAAGGGGTCTTAGACAAGGGGATCTGCTCTCCCCCTTCCTCTTTGTTCTCATGATGGAAGGGCTAGGCAGAGTGATCAAAATGGAAAATGTTGAAGGAAGAATCCAAGGTTTGAAATGGTGCTGCTTCTACTCATCAACAATTTGTTGTTGACACAATGTTGCAGGGCATTCCTAAGGTCAAGGAAGCCAGAGCTTTCAAAGAAATTCTGAATGACTTTGCATTGGCCGCTGGTACAAAGGTAAGCCTTGACAAATCAAAGGTGTTCTTTTTTAACACTGACATTGCTGTTCAGAGGAAACTCACCAAAATTCTTAGGTTTCAAAGGGATCAGTTACCTTCCAACTACCTTGGAATGCCTCTTACTGACAAACCTCTGAGCAAGAGAGTGTGGGAGTCAGTAACTAATAAACTTCAGGACAAAGTAAGGAAATGGACATGTAGGTCTTTGAATTTGGTGGGGCGTCTTGTGTTTACAAAGGCTGTCCTATAGGGTATTCCCATTTTCATGTTTTCTGCTCTTCCTGCTCCTAAAGGAGTTATGTAACAAATCAGGAGTATTCAACAAGATTTTCTTTCGGGCAAAGGGGAAGAGAAAAAGAAGTGGGCTTTGGTACCTTGGGACAAGCTCTACAAACCTAAGGCCCATGGTGGTTTGGGGATTCATGACCCTGAAATCCTTAGCAGAGTTTCGAGAGCCAAACTTTGGTGGAGGTGGCTCAAGGAGTCAGCCACCCCTTGGGCCAAGCTTTGGAAGCAGAAATATGCAAATAATTGGTAGGAGAGGGATCATATCTGAATGTTAGGGCTCATCAAGGGCTCCCAAAATTGGAACATTGCTTGGGAGAATATAGCCATTGTCCAGCAGCATAGTTTATGGGAGATCTGAGCTGGGAACCTTGCACGGTTTTGGGAAGATAATTGGTAGTAGGAACCAAATTTGTTTAGAGAAGAACTAACCACTCTAAAAAATGACACTGATAACAAAGATTTACTTATGGCAAGTGACTTCTGGGATCAAGTAAGGGACAATGGTAAATGGAGAATGTGGAAGGATCTTGGTTATAGTGAAGAAAGTCCTTTGAAGTCCCAGGCAGATTCTCTTGCTCTTGACTTGGAGCAGAGGAAGACTTTGGTGTCATCCTCATTTGACCAATTGAGGTGGGGTTGAAACATCGAAGGCACCTTTAACCTCAAAGAAGCTAAACGCATGCTCCTAGGTTTTGATTATCCAAACCATGGTCAAGTTTGGAATGACCTTTGGTAGAACATGCAATGGATGAAAATCAAGTTGTTTATGTCGTTGGTTCACCAAAAGAAAATTCTCACATGGGAGAATATTCTAAAAAGGGGCTTTGTTGGCTGATCTAAATGCCATCTATGTGGATTACAGGAGGATACAATGGAACATTTAATAAACCTATTCCCCTTCACCTCTACCTTATGGGATTGGACAGCCTTAGTCTTCAGGAAAACTGACAGGGACAGACTTAGCATCACCAACACTTTGAAGAATTGGAGGAAAGACTTCTCAGGTAATGAAATCATTAACAAGGCTTGGAATTTGATTCTAAGCTTTATTATTTGGGATGTATGGAAAGAACACAATGGCAGGATTTTCAAGAACAAAACAGGCTCAACCCAAAACATCATTGTCCAAATTTTACGACAACTCAAAGATATAATAAGAGCCCTTATGTGGAAAATTCCTGAGGACCCTACTTCACCCTAGGATGCTCACATACTACTGTAATTAGGTCTCCATTCTTTGGTTCCACAAGGCACTGACAAGGGTGTGAGAAAAACAACTGTTGGTAAAGATATCTGGAAGTCTCCTCCTCATGGTTTTTTGAAAATCATTATAGATGGGGCTTCTAAGGGCAACCCAGGGATGGCTGGATTTGGCGGTGTCATAAGAGATGAGCAGGGGTGCATAAAGGATATTTTTCACAGTCATTTGGGGACTACCACTAATAACATGGCAGAGCTCATGGCCTTAGAGCAGTGCCTAGAAATCCTGATGGAGTCAAATTTACACAACGCCATCATTGAAGCTGACTCTGAATTGGTCAGAAAATGTGTAATGGAAGGACACCTGGAAAAGTGTAGAAACATTGGAGACTCTTGCAGGTCTTTCAATGTATTCATTCCCACTTTCAAATCCTAAGAACCATTAGCTTCATTCATGTGTGAAGAAAAGCCAATATGTTAGCTGATCGTTTGGTGAATGAAGGAGTGATATGTAAGGAAAGCTATATTTGGTATGTCTGGGATTCTATATCCTCTGGTAAATTGCGTGATGATTGTTAACAATAGGCAGCCAAAGATATGGCTTACTTCCAAACCATGAATAATGAGAAAAAGTAAGACTAGCAGAAGTAGGAGAGAGCCAAAATCCTTGAGCCTGGTTGAAGTGGCACAATAAATCCTAACCGTCGATCCCACAGTCAATGCTTATGTCACAACTAACTATGGGGGATGAGTATTTGGTAAACAACATGCTAGTTGAAGGGTCACAGGCCATAGGTTTTGATGGCCTTCATTATCGTATGGATATCAGGTTTTAAAATGGTCGGAGGTTAAGTCTAAGAGTGGACACAAAGTTTTATAGACCAATGGCTTATAATCTATATCGGCTCCGTGGAGCGGGTAAGTGTTGCGCAAGTTTCCGATCTGATATCATTGAGGACTGTCGGATCAAATGGGTTTTGATCGAATTGATATCCGGTTTTAAAATGATTGGAGGTTAAGTCTAAAAGCAGACTTGAAGTTTTATAGACCAATGGTTTATAATCTTTATTGGCTCCATGAAGCGTGTTACACAGCAATTTGTCACCGTTTGTCACTGTCCCTTTACCCCTCACCCATCCACTGGAGGACTCATTCCGGGACCTGTGAGAAGTGATATGACCTGAAACCACTTGCATCATATTCCTCTAAGTATGAGCTTCATTTGCCCTGAAGACATCTCTTGCAAAATATCCATGAAAACAACTCTTTTTGCATTAGCGCGGGTCCTCAGTTCACTGTCGGCGCCAATGAGGGAAATCCTCTAAAAAGGGCGCGCTATTGGCGCTCTGTCTCAGAGTCACACTCGCGCCAACCGAATTGAGTAAAGTTTTCAACCAACAAACTCCCGAAGGTTCTCTTCAACCCATTCACCAACTGAAACTATGTTGAGCTAGGATGGTTTGGCTTCGAATCTCCATATAAGGGAAAGTGGTTTGCCACCTTTCATGGAAGTTTCCAAGTGATAAAGCCAATCCCATGAATAATGTGGTTGATCCTGTCTCTTTCTTCTCTATCTATAAAAGCTTGCCTCTATGCCTTGAGCAAGCTGGTCATAGTCATAGTTACAGTAGTTCTGGTCCCAACATAGTGATAGAGAGTTTGAAGCTGCAAGAGCCTTCTTTGCACCCATAAGGCCAAATCTAAGTAAGGAGATTCTTGTCACCCAAAGAGAGAGAGGCTTGTTCTTCATCCCAACAAGCTTTGCAAGACTTGTGTAGCTGATCACCCAGCCAAAGGAGGATTTGATGTCAGAACAATGGTTGTGTTCTTCTTTGTTACTTATCAATAATAGATGACTATCATTATGGTTTCACTCTCATTGTTTCATGTTTGATGTTGAGTTATATCTTTTCTGACTGATATATAATTGTATCTACTAGATTTTATGCTTGTTTTCGTGTTGTTCTTTGCATGTGCAGGTGTCCAATCACGGAGATCGTGGGGATCGTGACTGGCCAAAGCAAAGGAACGAGGGCAACATCTCTTCTACGAACACTAGCGTTGGAATCCAAGTAGGTTCTCACCATCTACTTTGTATTTGCAATTAGGAACTTGCATGATAGCATTGTGTGATTGTTGCTAGACCCGGTTTGGGCTAGTAGGGATCGTCTCTGTCCGCAGAGAGGATTTACCTCCACAACAATTTTGTGACTCCGCTGGGGAGATCTTGTTTTTTGATTTGTAAACTTTAGACGGAGCCTGAAGTACGGCCAGGTAGCCTTCAAAATGCTATTGCTTTGCATTAGCGAAGTAGATCAACGCCACTTTAGTCAATCTCCGGTTTGGTTTACAGGCTAAACAACTTGGAGTTTGTCTTGTCTCTTTGGTTTTTCTTGCTTTGATTGCTTAGATAGCTTTCTGGGTTGGATTTCTTGCTGTTTCTTGCTTCCTGGTTTGCCTAGATACTGTCTTCAAGCCTTGAGTCGCTTGCTTTTGTTTTTGACTTAGCCAAATTGATTAGCACGCTTTTTAGCCTTACAGTCGCGCCAATTGGCGCAAGTTGCTCAAAGACAACCCGCACCAATCCTATAAAAGCGCGAGTTGCAGCCTGACAGTCGCGCCAGGCCTGTCAACTTTTCAGTTTGCTTGTCCTTAAGCCCTCTGAGCTTGGATTTTGTGTCTTGTTGTGTCTTTTTCAATTACTGGAGTGTGTTTGATCCTGGTTTGACTGGTTTTAGACCTTCATCCTTCGGGCGTTTGCCTTCTTCTATCGATTACACCTTTTAGCCCTAGGGCATCTAGTGGCTTGGTGCATCGAGCCTTCCATAGGAGTCTTGGGTTCTTTGATCGTCCAATCTACTTTGTGATTACTTTTACGTTTGCTCGGTAGTTGTTAAAGCTTTTTCCAAGTGATTTGTTTCTTTTTCGCTTGGGTTTCACTTGGTTTCGTTTGGGCTTAGATTACATAGCTCATAGAGGTCTTTGTGCTTTCTTCTTGGTTTGAAGGACTGTTTTGGTGTTTTGGGGATTCGATTGTGTTCTCATTGAGTGAAATTGATCTTTTGCTCGGTGTTACTATCTCTCAAAAAAAATTTAGTGCACGTTGCCATTGAAAAAGAAAAACGAATAATCTCTTTTGCGTTGCATTAGTTAATTGAAATTAGAAGCTTTTCATTGATTAAGTGATTTAAAACAAAGAAAAGTTTCGTTTATTTGTCATTAGCTGCATTAGAGTGCTTCTTGATTGTGGTCATTTTGTTTGGAAAATTCTCAACTCTCTCGTAGTTAGTATTCATCAAACGAAATGATATTCTTTGGTATATAGCTTGCATTTAGGGAATTGTGAGAGATCACGTACGGTAGGACCTGGAAATCGAAACTTAACTAAAGATCAACCATAAAATGAACTGAATGAACTTAAAAACGCATTGGAACATAACGCTCACTAATTAGAGGTCTAGGCTAGATACGTGCTCCGGCGTTGTTAAACCTAGTCACTGTTGTTTCACATTATGGTTGGGTGATTCCTCCTTTTGTGACTCTATAGTGGTCTAGCACAGACTTGAGCTCCCATGTACCGTCGAGTATATAGGGGAGACCCCACTAGGTTATCATCCTTTATCCACAGGAAGCCGTGTCTGCCGCCTTACAAGACGTAACGCACCGAACACAACATTCGGGAAGATTGACTGCCGTACGGGGTGTCCTTGGTTTTCATATGACTGCCAAGGTGTATATGCAGTTTTACAGATTTGTTTGGTAAACCTTTTTGCCTAGTTCTCCAGAGTAGTCACTTTTGATCCTTTTCAGAAAAGGCTCACTTGAGCACTTGTCACTTCGGGCTCACAAAACATTCGAAGGCGACTAGAGTCACCTTTTTGTCCTTTTCTCGACTCTTAAAACATGAAAAGGTCAAGTTCAGTTCCTTTGTCTTAAAATTTATTCGGCCGCGTTCATATTTACCCGGTTAGATCTTGTTTGCGTTAGCTTGAGTAGGCTTCTTTTCGTTCTCGATGGCAACTTTTCTGGGGTTCACCAACCCAGGGACCCCCTCTGACGGGAACCCTGGTCATTTCGCTCCTTTTGGAAATGTTGGTGCTCCTTATATGGCGATGTTGTCCCTCCCAGGGTTAACTGTTGGGTTGCCAGTTTGGTTGTTCTCAACCTCTTTGGTCCCTGCCGTCTCACCGTCTAGTTAATCCATCCCTCCACCTGAACAACATCATGTTGATTCTAAGGTGGATCTCTCCCCTTCTACGCCCACTTCTACGTCCTCATCTTCTACTTCACCCGGTGAAAGTCTAGATTCGAGTAACCAGGTGGCTAAGAAGAAGAAGAAGAAGACGAAGAAGAAGAAGGCTCCTAAGGGAGAGGTTACAAGTGCAGCTACCCCCTCGAGTACGCCTGAAGTCGGGCCACCTTCTGCTCCTCCGCGGAAGGTCAAATTTCCTTGTAGATTATGCAAGGGGGACCATCTTCTTCGTGATTGTCCTGGCATCCCAAGGGTCTTAGAAGTATGGTCTCATGATCCTGCCCACCCCTCATCATCCACTGAGGCTCACGGCGATGTTCCTCTATCGACTCACAAAGATAAGGAGAAAGGGAAGATTCGAATCCCCTGTAGACTTTGTGAAGGCAATCATCCCCTTCACCTTTGTCCGCTCATGGATAAAACCTCTGGTGTTTTGGCAAGTCTTACAGCTCCTTCACCCCAACTACCCGTTGGATATCAACGTCTCTTTGTAGCCGCAGATCGTCCCCCTGCTGACAAAGAGATTGCTTCAAATTCTTCTCTTGTCCAGGCCCCTCTTCCCAAACCCGGCTGTCCCCAGCCTGTTCTAGACCAACCATTGGTCGGAAAGAGTGTCGACTCGAGTTCACCGCCACTTGCTCACTCTGTTTCGGAAGAGAATCATGCCCATGTTCTTCTCGTCTCCTCAGATTCTCCTGAGTCCCGAAATGACTCTCCTATCCCAGCTGCTCCCGAGAGTCCTGCTTCAGTTCCTTTAGCACATGGGGGCAATCATACGATTCCCCCACCAAGTAGTCTGGTCGCTTCCTTTGATTGGAATTGCCTGATCGTCGGTCGCCTTCCATCCCATATGCCTTTCCAGATCACAGTACATGCCTGTCCTAAGGTAGTACCTGGCACTATTTTGGATGAAGGGGCATCTGTCAGTCTTATGCCGTACACTACTTGGCAAGCTTTAGGTTCCCCGCAGCTTGGGCCAGTCACCCAGAATCTGTTGGCCTTCGATGGAGGAGCCTGTCCATCTCTAGGAGTTCTCTTGAAGTTCCCTGTTACTTTGGGAGGCAAAACCGTCTATATAGACATCTTGGTTACCCAAGGTGTTTTAGACTTTAGTCTTCTCCTTGGTCGCGACTATGTTTACGCCATGGGGGCCCTCATTTCTTCACTTTTCCGTGTGGTTTTCTTTCCGCATGATGGAAGAATTGTGACTATCGATCAAGTGTCATTCATTAGTCCCCCGATGCCTCCTGCGCCGTTGTCGTTCCCTCCTAGTTTTCATCCACCAGTTGCATCTCCCCCACCACAGATCAACTACGTGGCCACCTATCCCATGCCTGGATCCAGTGATGCCGCCATCGTGCATAGTGTCCTGGGGGCATTGGGCCCTGACTTCCAAGATGTTTCCCTTCCACCGGGAGTGGCAATCTTGGAAGCCCCGACTTTTTATTCATTATGATGAAGTTCGGGTGGAGCATAGTTCCTGATCTTGTGTCAAGCTCGTTAAAAAATGAAACAAGGGTTATGAGGATAATTCTTTTACTGTGTCAACCTCATTAAAAAATGAAACAACTCCTTTTCCCAATCGAGTCTTTTGATTAAGATCTCGTGAAATACAAGTCGAGTCTTTCATCGATCTCGAGAGTGAACCTTCATTCCATCCACTTTGTTGAATGCAATGAAGCTTGGGGGGCATGCACCTCGATTTGCATCATTATGCTAGGGGCATGCGAGCTTATAACAAGAATAGTTTTTCGTTTCAAGCTTGTGTAAACATGAAACCGAATCCAAGCAGAGTTCTCCATGGTTCAAGCTTGTGTAAAAATGAACCTATACCCGATTTACATCTCGTGATTGCCATTTTTATCTGCTGAATTTTGCTAGATGAGCCTTGGTTGTTTTCATTCCATCGCCGCCATCTCTTTGGCCGATCATATGCTTTCACTTTGTTGTTTTTCCTTTCCTGAGGAACCGCAGCGATGAGTGGTTTTATTAGCAAGCCTCTTGACCATTACGTGTTTTGAGCATCTCCACCATTGCCGGAACTAGTTGCTACTCTTTATACCACTCGTTCCTCTATGATGAGTCACCTTTAAGCTCTTTTCTGACTCGTAAAATATGAAAAGATTGCCGAGTATTTTCCCTTTTTGACTCGTTAAATTGAATAAAAATGGAGTCATCTTTCAGCTCTTTTCTGACTCGCTAAAAATGAAAAGATCGCCGGGTTACTCCTCTTGACTCGTTAAAAGTAAATAAGACGCGGTCGTCTTTAAACTCTTTTCCGACTGTGTAAAAATGAAAAGATCATTGGACCCTTGTCGTTTCTGGTTCGTTAATGGTTACGAAACGACGTGATGTTGATCGCTTTTTTACTTTTTCAGATCAATACCACTACACATGAAAAGTACTCCTCGATCGTAATGGTCGGGCATTTCTTTCGAGCATTGTTTTATACTTTTTCAGGCTCGAGAGACACAACTTTACGAAAAAGGACCCCCCTGGAGTTTACTTTTCTACCGTCTTTTCAGACTCTCTAAACAGGAAAAGTCGCCGAGTTCTTCCTTTGTTAGACTCGTTAAAACTTAATGACATCGGATTCTGTCGTAATGACGCCCACAAGCATATGCCATCCCCGTCAAGCTTGTTAAAAATAACTGGGGCACTCGCCAGAAATGGTGGGGAAAATGGATCCATAATCATTGTCGTGTCGGCAGTATGTCGCTCTTGAACATGGCACTAGTCTGCATTCGTGTCTGGGTGGGAACATCTCGTCTTGTTTCACATTGGCCTCCGTGGGTTTGGGTGATCCTATTTGACCTCTCATCTACTCATTGCCTTGTCACCATGACCTCTGCTCATTTGATGTCAAATACTGCCAAGTCCACTATCGTGTCGCCGATATGTTCAAGAGAATTTGACCTCTACAGAATTACAACCTCCCTCTGATACCTCACATGATTTTGAACCACCACAACATTTTTCCTCTGTCTCGTGTCAATGATGTGGGAAACATTATGGCCCACCTTTGATCAAGGTCACTTCCTGTCGACTTCAGCTCATCATCTAGGAAGCTAATCTAGAGACTCCCTTCGGTGCCTTGGAGCTTGCATGCCTCAATGGCAGGTTCTTCGTGTTCGACGAGAGGTTTTCATCATTGGCCTCCGATCGAATGATTCTACGGGTGTTCGACGCCAGCTCATTGATTCACACACCGTAGATTGTACCTATAGTACCTTGAAGACCATTGTCATTATTGGTGGTACCTCTCGCGTCTGTTAACAGTTTTCATCATTGGCTGGTAATCAGACGATGTTCATGCATGTTCGACTTCAACTCATGTATTCGCATGCTTGAACTTGTACTCTGTTTGGGTCGAGATGGAGCAAAAGACCCTGGATTTTGTCTATTGGGATCCAGGCTGCGATTTGTGGCTTATTATGATCTTTACATGACTCATTCACTGGATGGCTGCGACCATGCCTGAGTCTATTTATCGATCCTCTCTGGATGGCTGCGTCCATACCTTGGATCTAGATCGTTATGTACTCTATTATGGATGGCTACGCCCATACCACATACATCATGTACTTGAGCTATGATCCAGGTGGATGTTGGTGGCCACCCACCAACCCATTTGGACCCCCACAACTGTCTCTTTCAGTCTTTTCAGTTTCCTAAATTGTAACACAGTTTACTATTTTTAGCAGTTTTTCGGGTCCTGAACTTCCGGAGCCGTTTTGAGGCCTTAAACGACGTTTTTTTGGGATTCTGGGGCAACATGGGTCCATGGACCCATGTTGCCTCCCAAAGTGGTAGTACTCGGATAGATATTTCTAATGAGCTATCGTACGCGTCAAACGGAGATCGTATGCCAAAGTTACGACCCCGGGAAATTGATGTACCAATTTACCCAAACGGGGCCCACAATTTGGCGTTTCATCTTCTAGGGTTAGGTTTCGGGATGTGAAGGGTTTTCCATTGTTTCTCAACAATAAATAGGCCTTCGAGCCTCATTGTAATACAGTTCGGAACAGTTCAGAGGCATGTAGCCGCACATCTCTTCTCAGAGATAGCTACCATCGCCCTAGCTGGTTTATTTCCATTTCTGGTTGTATTCAGTATTTTCCATTAATGAAATGAATCATTATTTCCGCTGCATTTATGTGTTTATGGTTATTGCATCTCTGTATTTATGGTTATCTCTGTAATCTATTGCGTTCCCATTTAAATCTGGATCAAGCTATCAGTTGTACTTCTTTACGCAGGCTCACCGACGACCGTGTTTTCAGTCACGCATGTTCTTGTAAAGCATTTCACCCCTCTCTCTCTTGGGCCTCATGCTTTAGGGGGCATCTGTTACACAACAATTTGTCACCGTTTGTCACCGTCCCTTTACCCCTCACCCATACACTGGAGGACTCATTCCGGGACCTGTGAAAAGTGACATGACCTGAAACCACTTGCATCATATTCCTCTAAGTATGAGCTTCATTTGCCCTGAAGACATCTCTTGCAAAATATCCATGAAAACAACTCTTTTTGTATTAGCGCGGGTCCTAAGTTCACTGTCGGCGCCAATGAGGGAAATCCTCTAAAAAGGGCGCGCTATTAGCGCTCTGTCTCAGAGTCGCACTCGCGCCAACCGAATTGAGTAAAGTTTTCAACCAACAAACTCCCGAAGGTTCTCTTCAACCCATTCACCAAATGAAACTATGTTGAGCTAGGATGGTTTGGCTTCGAATCTCCATATAAGGGAAAGTGGTTTGCCACCTTTCATGGAAGTTTCCAAGTGATAAAGCCAATCCCATGAATAATGTGGTTGATCCTATCTCTTTCTTCTCTATCTATAAAAGCTTGCCTCTATGCCTTGAGCAAGCTGGTCATAATCATAGTTACAGTAGTTTTGGTCCCAGCATAGTGATAGAGAGTTTGAAGCTACAAGAGCCTTCTTTGCACCCATAAGGCAAAATCTAAGTAAGGAGATTCTTGTCACCCAAAGAGAGAGAGGTTTGTTCTTCATCCCAACAAGCTTTGCAAGACTTGTGTAGCTGATCACCCAGCCAAAGGAGGATTTGACGTCAGAACAATGGTTGTATTCTTCTTTGTTACTTATCAATAATAGATGACTATCATTATGGTTTCACTCTCATTGTTTCATGTTTGATGTTGAGTTATATCTTTTTTGGCTGATATATAATTGTATCTACTAGATTTTATGCTTATTTTCGTGTTGTTCTTTGCATGTGCAGGTGTCCAATCACGGAGATCGTGGGGATCGTGACCGGCCAAAGCAAAGGAACGAGGGCGACATCTCTTCTACGAACACTAGCGTTGGAATCCAAGTAGGTTCTCACCATTTACTTTTTATTTGCAATTAGGAACTTGCGTGATAGCATTGTGTGATTGTTGCTAGACCCGGTCTGGGCTAGTAGGGATCGTCTCTGTCCGCAGAGAGGATTTACCTCCACAACAAAGCGGGTAAGTGTTGTGCAAGTTTCCGGTGCGATATCATTGAGGACTCTTGGATCATTTGGGTTCTTGATCGAATGGATATTGGGTTTTAAAATGGTTGAAGGTTAAGTCTAAGAGCAGACCTAAAGTTTTATAGACCAATGGTTTATAACCTATTTTGGCTCCGTGAAGCGGGTAAGTGTCGCGCAAGTTTCCGATGTGATATCTTTGAGGACCGTCGGAGCAATTGGGTTCTTATCGAATGGATATTGGGTTTTAAAATGGTCAGAGGTTTTGTGTGTAAGGTTTTGGGTTTTGTTGACCCTATTGTTTGTTAAACATCAATGGGTTTGTCTTTTGTTGGTATTTACACTTGTAAAAGTGTGTACCATATGTAATATTTTTTTTGGTTAATTGAAGGCTCCACTCTTACTTGACCAAAAAAAAAGAAAATTATTCCTCTTATAGTAGATTGTGATCACATGAAATGAAATATATTTTATGTTATTTTTTTGATTTGAAAATTTAGAAACCTTTGTATTCATATTTGCTTATAAAAAGATGGCAAAATATTTTATAAATACTGGTTATTATTATGTTTATTGTGATTATTTTGGGGTTTTATGAATGTACATATTATATAATTATTTTGAAATTAAGATTTAATGTATTTGAAAATAATGTCTAGATTAAAATTTAAATGTTTATTATAAATATAATATTGATAGTTGTGATTATATTCATTGAAATTAAATTTAAATTTAGTTAAAATTAATATTATAAAATTATTTTAAAATATATATATATATATATATATGTTTCTCACTTTCTTTTTATTAATACTTTTTTATTTTTTTGGGTTATGAATTGTTTGGAAGGAATTGTTTAAGGGGCTCTTTCAATATACCATTCTTGAAATTTCATTTTTGTTTTATTTAATAGTTTAATGTGAAGTTTGTAAAATAAATATTTTTATTTTAATTAAAAAAATTTGAGAGTTTATGTTTATTTAATTATTATTTATTTTTTAATTAATTATAATTAATTTAGATTCATTTAATTTTAAATAGATTAAGTACTAAGAGAAATCAAATCTTTTTTTACTCTAAAATTGCTTACATCTCAAAAGATTTTATGTCTCTTGGGGCTTGGTAGATTGAGAGTTAAGATGGATCTATGTTGCTTTGTTTATTTATTTAAATTCATTAATTGAAAAGAAATGTTATATGAAAAAATATCATATGAAATGAGTAGTTTTTTTGGGCATGTGATATTGATAAACCATGGTATTGGCCTATGGCCTTCTAACAAAGCCTAAGAATTTCCATGACAAAGTGGAGTGAATCTCTATGGATAAGAATCTAGCTACATGTTTTCTTAATTTGTATATATGTTTAATTATTTCAAACATTTGATTGGAACATAACTTGAAGGTTGCTTTACATATTTTGTGCCATAATTTGTGGATATGGTTGCAATATTTGTGCATGGTTTCGATATTTATGTAGTGAGTTTTTATTCTTAAAATTTGATTTGTGCATGGTTTAGATATTTATGTAGTGATTTTTTATTCTTAAAATTTGCAAGAGAATCATCGAAAACTTAAAATGGATAAGAGTAATATGTAAATAACTAGCATTTGCATCAGATGTTGCAAAAGAAATGCCGTAAGGCATAAATTGAGGAACAATCGTGACATGGGAATGGACGAATCTAAATAAAATGCAAAGATGTAGCAAAAATGTAATTCTAAAGTTGTATAAACTGAAGTTTATCTAGGGTGCCTAAGACTATATCTTTTAATAATTATTGAATTAATATTGCATATAAATCTCAGGCCAAATTCATATTGCAAGCATAAAGTCAAATATTTCCAGAAGATGACACTTGTCATTACAGGTTGTTTTGGCACTACAAAATATGAAAAATACATCACACCACATTAGCAGGAATTCACATCTCCATTCCAAGTTTTCATATATTAAAAATAAGCTAGCACATTGGATTCCAACTGAAATATGCATAATGATCAATAGCCACCGTAGAAACAACTTGCCTATAAGCTACAAAGGTGAAATAATTCAATCCAGAGAAACATAGTAATCAACACAATAATCATATTCATGACTACATAGCAGACCTGAACTTCCAACTGACCTATATGTGGTTAGAAAGAGACTAGCCAGCTAGCCATTCTTTCATCTACTGGACTTCACTTTTTTTCTTAGTAGATTCTTCCATCATAGCAGCCAATAATAACTTGAAAGAATCAATTCAAATAAAAATATGAGATTTGAAAATATTAAGTTTGTACTTAATTTAATTGAAGTAAATAATAATAACGATTTCTTGAAGAGGGGGGTGCCAAAGAGATCCTTGAAATCAACGGTTGTGTGGGATGCCAAAGGTCTGTTAGGAGGTGTTTTGGTTTTTTGTTTTTAATTATTAAATATAGAACCAATACATATTTATTAAATGGAAAAATACCTTCATTTATTGAATTATTCTTGCTTCCTTAGCCGACTGTGGCCAGTCATTGCCTATCTCACCATCCCTACAAGCTCTGATTGTACTAGAATGTCCCGCATGTGTTCATGTTAGATAGGAAATCCATTGTCCATTTTCCTTGGTGGCATGATCCACTTTTAAAAGGAGAAATAAAAAAATGTTCCAATTAAATGGTGGAACCCAAAGGATGTTTCAAGACCAAAATTGAGAAACAATGAGGATGTTTCCAATCCAAAAATGTATCCCATTCAAATATTATATCCACTAAATCCTTATAAATTGAGAGTTTGGCCTATAAACACTCACCCATATGTGTGTTTTCCATTTTTTGGTTATAGAATTATAATTAGCAATGGCTCCTGATATCTCCTATGCCCGTGCTGTTGTAGAATCCATAGAATCAGAGTTTAAGGAGCCCTGTTTTAGCATATCAGATCGAAAGTTGTGTTTGCAGGGAGCTTCAATCCTTATTGAAGTTCTTGATAATGTTTTTCTGATTAGTTTTTCGTCAATCATATGTAAAAATTGTGATACAATTGATTCATTTCCTTCTGTTGCAATCAATGCTCATAAGGGCTCCTTTTTCAGTAAATTTTGCCCAATTTAGATTATAAAGGGTGAATAATTGGGTTTGAGGGGCAAAAACACCTTTGAGCTCACCAAATTTAGCTAAAAAGATATTGCTAGTTTTACAGCTTGGTTAAACCTTTGAACTTGGGGAGTTGTCTCATGAACTTAGATTTGAAAATTGCCTATTGCACAATGTAGAGGACATAAAAATCTTTGAAATGAATGGTTGGACAACACATTTTGTGTTCGAATTGACAAGTTTCATAATGTGGAAATTCGAAATTGCTGGGGAATTTTTTTTAATATGCATTTCTATACCTATAAGCCTTGAATTGAATTTTGTTAGTTGCATTGAGTTTATACACTTCAAAAACATCTAGGAAACCTCTTCAGAATTCCCAAACTCATTTGAGTCCTATTTGAGGCTTAGTTCTGTTCAGACCGGGTGTTGTTAAGGAAGCCACATGCTAATAGAGACTAAGTTCTATTTTTTTAGAGGTCAAGTTCTGGTCTGATTTTGGAGGTGGTCAAGGCATGTTAGAGGCTACTTTCAACTCAATTTGTTTGGAGGCAAATCCCTAGGCCAAAAGCCAAATTTGTGTTACTCTTACTAGATTTGAAGGAGACCAAGCTAGTGAACAACAAGACCATCAAGGTCATATCATAGGTGGATACATTTGTTATGAACCAGCACTAGAAAGAGTGCCCAAGGGTAACCATACCTAAGCTCTATCAAAGAACAAAGCATAGTAGGGAAGGAGTTGTATTGAAGGAATGATATACCCAAAAGTGATCATATACTCTTATCAAGTTGGGTTAGAAGTTTTTAACAGTCAAGGTTAGCGAAAACTATGCAAAAATACCACAGGGTGAGCATAACTCATTCTATACATGAACAAAGGAGAAGTAGGTTAACAAAACTCATTTCTATACATGAACAAAGGAGAAGTGGAATGTGACCTCACAACTTAGAAATTATGTAAATGTTATTTGACCAATATGCAACTGAGTAGGGTAAGATTAACCAGTTAAGCAAAGGTCAATGTTGCAATGCATCTTGATTGTGGCAAGCCATCAAAAGCACAAGTGGTTGTGATCAAGTTTAAAGGAGAGAATATAAAGTAGTAGAATTCAGAATTTATTAAGTGAATCTAAAAGTAGCATAATTTAAAATTTATCAAGCGAATGTAAAAGTAACAGAATTCAAAATTTATTAAGCGAATATAAAAATAGATGAATTCAGAATTTATTAGATTTTCACATTCAATCAATTATTAAGAAACTATTTAAATATAAAATTAAAACAAATATCATGAAATTATTCAGAACATACATTCAAATTGGTTTGTAACAAGCACTTGTCCAATTGAAAACTCGACTACCCGGAACATACATTCAAATTGGTCTGTAACAAGCACTTGTCCAAATGAAAACTCCACTACCAAATAAATTCTCTTATTTAGCAATTACAGAGCTCCTTGTTTCAGATTGATAATGGGTACTCTCTCCTGAACAGGATTTAGAGAAAGCAGTGAAGCTTCAATTATAAATATATTTATGACACGTAAAATAAACATTGAAAACTATTATATGAGAATTTTTTATAATCAGCCATTATGATTCGTTATATTACAAATCCCAATGTATTTATCTCAATGTGCTCGAAATTTTATCGATGAGAGAACTATAGCCAATTGTGGTTTTTTATATGTGAACTGGTTTGCGCTAGGTTGTGCTTACTACCAAAAGTAATAAGAGCATGAAATCACATAACAAATACTCATATGTATGTTAGTTGGATATCTAAATCACATCTGGAAATTTTTTTATTTCGCATTACTTCATCTGAATCAGAAATAAATTGAATGCATAAAATAAAATAGAAATTTGTATGCAGTGTGCATAGAAGAACACAAAATTGTATGGATATTCTCAGTTTAGGGTCACAGATGAGAAAAATGATAAATTAGTATGCACAGAACAACAATTTGTATGTATATTCTCAGGTTTGGTTCACAATATGTTGCTTCTTAGTTGTGCGTGACAATATGCTACTAACCTAAGATTCAGTCCAGAAACGCATTGAGTAATAATGAGATTAATAAAAGCAACAAAAACATTTACGCACAGAACGATTACCATATTACTTAAATAGTTGAGGGGAGAATGAGTTTAGTCCATTTATGCACATAACAACAACATACCTACCCTCATTGGATGGAGGTATTAACCTTTTTAGGGTTTCAACAAGAAAGCACAACCGAGCATTGAACTGTTTATTACAAAAATAAAAAATAATGGGATCTGCATGTGCTGGGAACTTTAAGGCTAAAGGAACATTTCCCAGAGGGTATAAGTTATATTTTCAAATTCTAGTGTCGTTTCCAATCAGATCTGATCTACGGGTCTACAATTCCATCTTTTCTTCCAAAAGGCTTCTGTAATGCTCACATATATTCACATATATATAATCAGATCATGCTAGGAACTGCCATTATCTGATAATATGAATGACACAGAATTGAATCACAAGACAAGCGGAATATTAGCTCCTCAAAACTTTACATGTGAGTATGGAAATGGAATGTGATTTGTTACAGAAACAACAAACTTGATATACACTTCTTTAGGCAACAACTGGTGTTTAGTTTCTCGCTCCTCACAAATTTTCATCTCCAACACAAGTTCAAATTCTTAATTCAGTTTCTCAACCATGCTATGATGCTTATTGTTTCTTGCATATACAAGAAAATTTTCACCTTATTTCCGTCTTCTAGCTTTTCACAAAATGTGGTGTGGCTTGCTTCCCAAATACTACAAAGAAAGACTCGCTTAAAACAATTTTATATAAAAATGCCATATAAAAATGCCTTGCGCCTTTTAGGAGGGAAAAAATAGTAGTGAATCTTACAAAATGAACAACATCTATTTACCCTGAATCCATAAGGCTTGTGGAACTAAAATACCAGGAATTCTCATGCCAATCAAATGAACGATTAAATTAGTCACCTTGATATCCTCTCCCCAGTGCACTAATATTTCCAATTTGGGTGGACACAGCCACTATCAACTCCACAATATCATTCTTATTTGGATTGCAATATAAAATGGGATTTATGGCTAATGTTGGGTTTGGATAGTAGATTTTCTAGGAAAACCAATGTGAGAGTGCTCAGTTTTTCAACAATCATCTCTAACAAAATGTGAAGTAACAACTATACTAGGTAAGATGAGCGTTCATGCAGAACCGAGTTGATGGAAAATAATGGGAAAAATCCAATAATGTTGGAAAGTGAACCAGATGCTGTCGGTTTCTCACCAGCATCAAAATTATCGGAAGCTTTGACCATTATTCTTCCTGATAATGTTTTTCTGATTAGTTTGTCATCATATGTAAAAATTGTGGTACAATTGCTTCATTTCCTTCTGTTGTAGTCAATGCTCACAAGGAATCCTTTTTCAATAAATTTTGCCCAATTCAGATTATAGAGGGTGAATAATTTGGTTTGAGAGGCAAACATACCTTTTAGCTCACCAAATTTAGTTGAAAAGATATTTCCAATTTTACAACTTGGTTAGGCCTTTGAACTTGGGGAGTTGTCTCATGAACTCAGATTTACAAATTTTATGTTGCCCAATGTAGAGGACACAAAGATCTTTGAAATGAGTGGTTGGATAACACATTTTGTGTTCGAATTGACAATTTTCATAATATGGAAATTCGAAATTGCCTAGGATTATTTTTTAATGTGCATTTTTGTACCTATCAGCCTTGAATTGAATTTTCTTATTTGCATTGAGTTTATACACTTCAAAAACATCTAGGAAACCTCTTCTGAAATCTCCAAACTCATTTCACTCCTATTTGAGGCCTAGTTTTGTTCAGACCAAGTGTTGTTGAGGAAGCCACATGCTAATAGAGACTAAGTTCTATTTTGTTAGAGGTCAAGTTTTGGTCTGATTTTGGAGGTGGTCAAGGCCTGTTAGAGGCTATTTTCAACTCTGTTTTTTTAGAGACAAATCCCTAGGCCAAAGGCCAAATTTGTGTTACTCTTACTATATTTGGAGGAGACTAAGCTAGTGAACAACAAGACTATCATGGTCATATCATAGGTGAATATATTTGTTATGAACTAGCACTAGAAAGAGTGCCAAAGGGTAACTAGACCTAAGCTCTATCAAAGGACAAAGCATAGTGGGAAAGGAGTTGTATTGAAGGAATGATATACCCAAAAGTGACCATATACTATTATCAAGTTGGGTTATAAGTTTTTAATAGTCAAAATTAGTGAAAAATATTCACAAATACCATAGGGTGAGCAGAACTAATTTCTATACATGAACAATGAAGAAGCGGTTATAAAAAATCATTTCTATACATGAACAAAGGAGAAGTGGAATGTGACCTCACAACTTAGAAATTATGTAAATGTTGTTTGACCAATATGCAAATGAGTAGGGTAAGATTGTGGATATTGGAATGAGTAACCAGTTAAGCAAAGATTAATGTTGCAATGCATCTTAACTGTGGCAAGCCATCAAAAGAACAAGTGGTTGTGATCAAGTTTAAAGGAGCGAATCTAAAAGTAGCAGAATTCATAATTTATAATGCGAATCTAAAAGTAGCATAATTAAGAATTTATTAAGAAAATCTAAAAATAACAGAATTTAGAATTTATTAAGCGAATCTAAAAGTAGCAGAATTCAAAATTTATTAGATTTTCACATTCAATCAATTATTAAGAAACTACTTAAATATAAAATTCAAACAAATATCATGAAATTATTCAGAACATACATTCAAATTGTTCTATAACAAGCACTTGTCCAAATGAAAACTCCACTACCTGGAACATACATTCAAATTGGTTTGTAACAAGAACTTGTCCAAATGAAAACACCACGACCAAATAAATTCTCTTATTTAGCAATTACAGAGCTCCATGTTTCAGATTGATAATGGGTACTCTCTCCCAAACAGGATTTAGAGAAAGCAGTGAAGCTTCATTTATAAATATATTTATGATACATAAAATAAACATTGAAAACTATTATATTAGAAATTTTTATAATTAGCCATTACGATTCCTTATATTACAAATCCCATTGTATTTATCTCAATATACTCGAAATTTTATCAATGACAAAACTATAGCCAATTATGGGTTTTTATATATGAACAGGTTTGCGCTAGTTTGTGCTCACTGCTAAAAGTAATAAGAGCTTGAAATCGCATAAAAAATACTCTTATGTATGTCAGCTGGATTTCTAAATCACATTTGGAAATTTTATTATTTTGCATTACTTCATCTGAATCAGAAATAAATTGAATGCATAAAATAGAATAACAATTTGTATGCAGTGTGCACAGAAGAACACAGAATTGTATGGATATTCTCAGTTTAGGGTCACAAATGAGAACAATGATAAATTAGTATGCACAGAACAATAATATGTATGTATATTCTTAGTTTTGGGTCACAATATGCTGCTTCTGAGTTGTGCGTCACAATATGCTGCTAAGTTGGTATTCAGTCTAGAAACGTGTTGAGTAATAACGAGATTAATAAAAGCAACACCAACATTTACGCACAGAACAATTACCAGATTACTTAAATAGTTGAGGGGAGAATAAGATTTAGTCCATTTATGCACTGAACAACAACATATATACCCTCACAAGATGGGTGCATTAACCTTTTTAAGGTTTCAACAAGTAAGCACAACTGAACATTGAACTGTTTATTACAAAAACCAAAAATAATGGGATCTGCATGTGCTGGGCACTTCAAGGTTGCATGAACATTTCCCAAAGGGGTCTGGGTTATATTTTCAAATTCTGGGGTCATTTCCAATCAGATCCGTGTTGGAGATCAGATGCTCAGCTAAATTAAACAAAATATACACAGCAGATCAATCATGCACATAAAGACACAAGAATTTAACGTGGTTCACCCAACCAATCTGGGCTACATCCACACAACATAGGCGTCGACAATCTTATTAATCAAACAAGAGATTACATAATGAAATCCTCACAAAACTCTCACCCTCTTAGCAAACAATCTGAATGGTTGCCTGTTATATAGCAAAGAGAATCTAACCACCTCATTAACTCACTCACATCAAATATAGGAGGCATTAATCATCTCCCAAGAACCTGGAGCTAATCTAGGAGCTGAATTTGTATTGTTGTCACCTACAAAGATTTTTGCCTATTTTACTCCAAACAGAAAATCTCAACAATCTCCACCTTGACAACAATTAGCCTGATGCCCTGTTATTATTATTTTATCTTTTCTGCAAGCCAAGAGAAGCCAAACACCAGCGTAGCTTCTCTAACAAAACTGGTTTTTTGAACATGTCTGCACAATTCTCCTTTGTATGCACCTTTTCAAGAGAGACTCCCCTTTCAGTGACAACCTATCTTACAAAATGGTACTTAATTGGAATATGCTTTGATTTACTATGATAGGCCGGATTCTTAGCCAAATGTATTGCACTTTGACTGTCACAAAATAACTTGATGATGTCCTGCAACCTACCAAATTCACCAAACAAACCTTTCAACCAAATCGCTTCTTTGCAAGCATGAGAAGCAACAATGTATTATGCTTCAGTAGTGGACAAAGCAACAATGTTTTGTAGCTTTGACATCCAACTTATAGCTCCACCTGCAAGAGTAAAGACATACCCTGAAGTTGACCTTCTCTTATCCAAATCACCTGCAAAATCGGAATCAACATATCCGCAAACAAATTCACTACTCTTATTGTAAGTGATACAATAACTACTTGTGCCTCTCAAATACCGAAGCACCCATTTCACTGCTGACCAGTGTTCTTTACCCGGATTTGCCATGTACCTGCTGACAACCCCAACTGCATGTGAAATATCTGGTCGAGTACAAACCATCGCATACATTAAACACCCTACTACATTGGCATATGGAATTCGAGACATATAATCCTTTTCTTCATCTGTATTAGAACATAAACTCGAAGAAAGCTTAAAATGAGAAGCTAAAGGGACTAAAACAGGCTTCACATTATTCATACCAAACCTCAAAAGTATTTTCTCAATATACTTTTGTTGTGAAAGCCATAGCTTACCATTGCTCCTGTCTCTGAAAATCTCCATGCCCAAAATCTGTCTTGCTGCTCCTAGATCTTTCATATCAAATGCCCTTGCCATCTGAGCCTTGAACCTGTTGATTTCTTCTATGCTTTTGCTTGCTAAAAGCATATCGTCAACATACAATACCAAGATAATGAATATGCCATTATTCAACTGTTTAAAATAAACACAATGGTCATATTCACTTCTAACATATTTTTGACTCAACATGAAAGAATCAAACTTCTTATACCACTGCCGAGGTGACTACTTCAGGCCATATAATGACTTCTTGAGCCCGCAGAAAAATTTCTCATTGCGATGGTGAACAAACCCTTCCGGTTGTTCCATATATATTTCCTCATCTAAGTCACCATGTAGAAATGCAGTCTTAACATCTAACTGCTGCAACTCTAAATCAAGCAAAGCCACTAATGCTAACACAATTCTAATTGAAACAATTTTAACCACTGGTGAAAAAATCTCATGAAAGTCAATACCGGCTTTCTGAGAAAACCCTTTTGCAACCAGCCGTGCTTTGTACCTGTCTTCCGTATCATTCACACCCCGTTTCAGCTTGCAAACCCATTTACACCCCACAGTTTTCCTGCCTTTTGGAAGCTCAACCAGATCCCATGTACCATTCTTACTTAAGGCCATCATTTCGTCCTTCATGGCTGCTTTCCACTTGTCACTATTTGAACCTTCTACAGCTTCCTGATAACACAAAGGTTCATCATCATTAGCGGTCAAAGCAACTGAAGTAACATGATCATCATACCTTCTCGGAGGGCGTTTGATCCTTGTAGACCTCCTTAAAAACGTTTCTGGTGCTTCCACAATTGGCTGTCTATCATCTGTAGGAACTTCTTCATGATCGCCATCTAAGACCTGTTCATGACCTCTGTCTGAACCCTGTTCATAATCTGATTCTGAAACCTGTTCATGACTAGAATCTGAACTATGGTCATTATGACTATCATTAGAAATGTTGTCAAACTGAATGTGCTGGAAATCAAATACATCATCCTGTTTCAATATACTATCTACATCTAACTGTACAAGAGAGGATTCATTAAACTTTACATCTCTGTTGATGATGATTTTGCGAGTAGTAGGATCCCACAATCTATATCCCTTTGTTCCATCACCATACCCAACAAAGATATACCTTTTAGACTTTGGATCTAATTTAGTTCGCTGATGTTTAGGCACTAGAGCATATGCTTCACAACCAAACACTCTGAGTTTAGAATAGTCACAAGGGTGTCCTTTCCATACCTCTTGCGGAACCTTGCAGCCTATCGCTGTTGATGGAGATCGGTTTATCACATAACAAGTTGTTGCCACTGCTTCCCTCCACAACTCCTTTTGCAACCTGACGTTACTCAGCATACACCTTGCTCTCTCTAGAAGAGTCTTGTTCATGCGTTCAGCAACTCCATTCTGCTGAGGAGTATAAACCGTGGTCTTATGTCTCTCGATCCCTGCATCCTTGCAATAGCTGTCAAACTCCTTGGAAGTAAACCCACCACCATTGTCAGTTCTTAAACATTTTATAGTTCTACCAGTGCTGTTTTCTACCAATGCTCTAAACTACTTGAAAACTGTAAAAACATCAGACTTCCTTTTCAACATGTAGACCCACACTTTTCTAGAATAGTCATCAATAAACGATACAAAATATGACGAGGCACCATATGACGCTGTAGGGGCTGGACCCCAAACATCTGAATGGATATAATCAAGTATTCCTTTACTAGTATGTTTGCCTATTTTAAATTTTTGTTTACTTTGTTTTCCAAACAAGCAATGTTTACAGAAATCTAACTTTCCAGATCTTGGATTAGGAAGTAACTTGCGGTCAGCCAAAATTTTCAACCCTCGTTCGCTCATATGGCCCAACCTTTGATGCCATAGGCGAATGGAACTACTGTCCTGTTCAGACACTGACACATGATCTGACCCAGTTCTACCTTCTAATTGAAAAAGATTTCCTACCTTCTTAGCCTTCATCACTAGTAAAATACCTTTATAGATTTTCATAACTCCACCTTGAATTACAATTTTATATCCATTTGTATCTAGTGCTCCTAATGAAATTAGATTTTTTCTTAGATCTGGTACATGTCTCACATCAGTTAACAATTTGGTTGTGCCATCAAACATTTGTAGTTGTATACTTCCTATCCCAACAATACTGCAAGTGACATCATTACCCATGTACAAGACTCCATCATCAACTGATCTGTATGTCTTAAACCAATCTTTATGAATACACATGTGGTTAGATGCCCCGGAATCTAACAACCAATGTTGATCATGTTTTGAAACATTAACAGACAATACCTCATCACTCATACCTGAACTAGATACTGAACCTGTATCTGTGGTGTTGGCTTCCTTCTTTTATGTCGAAGAGCCTTCTTTAGTAGCCTGCTTTCGCTTCCAGCAATCCTTTTTCAGATGTCCAGCCTTGCCACAATGCCAACACTTCACCTTTGTCTTCTTTCCTTTGGACTTTGAACGAGAGTCGCTATGCTTTCCCCCGGAGTGTCTCTCTCTTGAGCGACCTCTGGCCATCATTACCTCTGACGTAGAGGTGTCTGCATTCGACCTCTTCCTCATCTCCTCAGACAACAAGGCTCCAACAACATCGTCAAACTCAAGAATATCTGCTGTACTAAAGCTTATGGAAGTAACAAAGTGATCCTAGGATTCGGGCAATGAACACAATAGAGTTATTGCCTTATCCTCTGAATCAAATTTCACATCTAGACTGTCTAATTGCACCAGTAAGGCATTAAAAACATTCAGGTGATCAGTAATCGAGGTACCTTCTTTCATCCGCAAATCGTAAAGCTGCCGTTTCAAGAGAATCTGATTTGTCAAGGATTTCGTCATATACAGCTTCTCCAACTTCGTCCACAAACCAGCTGCAGTCTTCTCTGACACGATGTTAAATAAAACATCATCAGCCAAACACAACTGAATTCCGCTCAAGGCTCTGCCATCCAATTCATTCCACTCATCATCTGTCACGGGGGAAGGCAATTTGGACCTGCCCAACAATGCCTTTTCCATGCCCTGCTGTACCAGCAGATCATGCCTTTTTACCTTCCAGATCTCGAAATTATTTTTGCCATTAAATTTCTCGTTTTCGAACTGGGCACTTTGAGTTTTCGCCATTTGTACCAATAAAAAAACAATAATCTCCAAAATCCACTTTAAATACCAGCAATAAAAAAACTGCCTATGCCTTTCTGCCTTTGCCTTTAAAAAAAAAACTGCCCTTTGTACTTCACAAAAAACAAACTTTCTGCAATATGCACTGATATGCCTTTGCAAAAAAAAAAGTAACAAAATTTTTCTTTTACTGCCACTGTGCAGCATAAGCAAAGGCTTCCGGTATACGCAGGCTTCACAGGCTTCAGGTATACATAGCAAGCACCAATTCGCATGTAACAAAAAAAAAGTTTCTTGATCACGCAGTTATATACTGCTCTCCTCTGCGCGCATTCTTTTATATAAACGCAGGTAACAAAAAAAATAAAAAAAATATTACAAACGCTCTTGGTATTTAACAATGCGCATACAACAAAAAAAAGTTTTCGTGAATTCTTTTATACAAATCTGATCAGGCCATGGTGTAACTCTGCTTGAACGGTGAGGTGTTTAAGTGAAGCAATCCCACATAGTTTTATCCGCATACAATCCCACACTACGCACCAGTACTTGGCATGAACAACAAACATAGAACTTCACGCAGATTTTACTTAACAATATGCACCGGCATAACAGTGCTCCACCAAAGATATAACAACGTAGGTATAACATCACTCCACTAAAGATATAACAGCACCAAAAGAGTTATACGCACCAGCATCAGTATACAGCACCTCCAGGCAGCGATCCGCTCCACGCACCAGTATACAGCACTGCCTTCGGTCTTAACACAGGTAGGAAACACCAGCTCCAGCACACACACGCACAGCAATAGGTGAATGTAGAAAACTGCTGTCACCACTCGGCCCTGTCCAAAAATAAATTAATTCGCCGACTGCACAAACGCCAGCACTCTACGCAGCTTCACTTCAAACCAGCACTCGCTCCAGCTGCGCCACGCCTCCAACTGCTCTGATACCAATTGTTGGAGATCAGATGCTCAGCTAAATTAAACAAAATATACACAGCAGATCAATCATGCACATAAAGACACAAGAATTTAACATGGTTCACCCAACCAATCTGGGCTACGTCCACACAACATAGGCATCGGCAATCTTATTTATCAAACAGGAGATTACATAATGAAATCCTCACAAAACTCTCACCCTCTTAGCAAACAATTTGAATGGTTGCCTGTTATATAACAAAGAGAATCTAACCACCTCATTAACTCACTCACGTCAAATATAGGAGGCATTAATCATCTCCCAACAACCTGGAGCTAATCTAGGAGCTGAATTTCTATTGTTGTCACCTACAGAGATTTTTGCCTATTTTACTCCAAACATAAAATCTCAACAATCCGATCCAGGATTTTGCAATTCTATCTTCTCTGCCAAAAGGCTTCGGTAATGCTCACATATATTCACATATATATAATTGTATCATGTTAGGAACTACCATTATCTTATGGATAATATGAATGACACAGAGTTGAATCACAAGACAAGTGGAATATTAGCTCCACAAAACATTACATGTCAATATGGCAATGGAATTTAATTTGTTACAGAAACAACAAACTTGATATACACTTCTTCAGGCAACAACTGGTGTTTAGTTTCCAGCTCCTCACAAATTTTCATCTCCAACACAAGTTCAAATTCCCAATTCAATTTCTCAACCATGCTCTGATGTTTATTGTGTGTTGCATATACAAGACAATTTTCACCTTATTTGTGTCTTCTAGCTTTTCACAAAATGTGGTGTGGCTTGCTTCCCAAATATTGCAAAGAAACACTGGCTTAAAATGATTTTATATAAAAAAGACTTGCGTCTTTTTGGAGGGAAAAAATAGTAGTGAATCCTAAAAAATGAACTGCATCTATTTACGCTGAATCAATAGGGTGCGTGGAACTAAAATACCAAGAATTCTCATGCCAAACAAATCAATGATTAAATTAGTCACTTTGATATCCTCTCCCCAGTGCACTAATATTTCCAATTTGGGTGGACACATCCACTATCAACTCCATGGTATCATTCATATTTGGATTGCAATATAAAATGGGATTTGTGGCTCATACTGCAAAGAAATACTCGCTTAAAATGATTTTTTATAAAAATGCCTTGCACATTTTAGGAGGGAAAAAATAGTAGTGAATCCTAAAAAATGAACTGCATCTATTTACCCTGAATCAGTAGGGCATGTGGAACTAAAATACCAAGAATTCTCATGCGAAACAAATGAATGATTAAATTAGTCACTTTGATATCCTCTCCTCAATGCACTAATATTTTCAATTTGGGTGGACACGTCCACTATCAACTCCACAGTATCATTCATATTTGGACTGCAATATAAAATGGGATTTGTCGCTAATGTTGGGTTTGGATAGTAGATTTTCTCATTGTCATTTACAGGAAAACCAGTGTGAGGGTGCTCATTTTTTCAACAATCATCTCTAACAAAATGTGAAGTAACAGTTATAGTAGGCAAGATGAGCTTTCATGCAGAACTGAGTTGATGGAAAATAAAAATCCGATAATGCTGGAAAGTGAACCAAATATCGTTGGTTTCTCACCAGCAATGAAATTATCAGAAGCTCTGACCATTGACACTTCCTACTAAATTCCTACAGTCAATTCAACGCATTTCACTTCTCAAATGAGACTCATTTCACTTTTGAAATGAGACAAATTACTCTCATCCCTATCATTTTTGGTGACTCCTGTGTTTCAAAAAGATATTCAGAAGATGCAAATTTGACACTGAAATTACTTTATCAATTGTAGAATTTTTTACATATTATTAGAAATATGATAAGGGTAATATCCATTTTCACGAAATAGAAAAGGGCTTGCTATGTTTATTCCGCAATAGAGATGACACTGGCCTCCTTATATAATATCTCACATCAATAAACAAATATATGAGGCCAGTGCCACCTCTCTGTGGATGAAACCTCATGTTCCTCCATGTATCATTTTTTTTTTTTTTTTTCTGACGATGACCTTATATAATATCCAATATCAATAAGTAGATGTACGAGGGAGTGTCATATCTCTGTGTATGAAAACTCTTGTTTTTATATATGTAATTTTTTTTCCTAATAATAAAAGGCACCCATGGTTACAGGCCTGCATATTTACACTTCTTTAGATTCTCATAGAATTGATTTTTTGTGGGCTTGTAATGGATTTCTTAGTTTTGATTCTCTGATATTCTTTCTATTAACTATTAATGTGAGTGAATAAGCTAAGTCTGAAACTCTTTTAGTAATGATTTGAAAAGAAAGGTATAACAAAGAAGAATGAAAAGGGCACCAACGTACCAGTATACTGAGGAGTGTCTGTAAAAAATACGGTGTGGTGGGGTGATCTCCCTCAATAGAAAAGCAGAAAGGACCATCAGATCTGACTCTGTGAGTTTCTTCTTTCCCTTCATTAAGTATTATGATGCATATCTTGAATACAGTCTTTGGCTTGAGTTGGATTGAGTTTCATTTCCATTCTGACTCTGTGAGTTTCTTCTTTCCATACATTAAGTATTATGTTGCATATCTTGAATACATTCTTTGGCTTGAGTTGGACCATATTTCCATTCCATTCCAGGTGCAGGCCTTTAATTTCTGACCTTTGAGCTGTCATGATTTCTGACATACATGCTGAATAACAAGAAGACAAGGGGCCATTAACAAACCAATGCTTATGGTTTTACAAACCATGTAGAGGATTTGCATCTGTGTAGATCCAATTTATTCACAGAAATAGGATCCAGATAACATATGGCCATGACCAGGCTTGACTTTGACCATGCCCATGTGGTGGTCTTTAGAAAGCAGAATCCACATTATTCAGAAAACTGTAAAACTGTATATTATAAGATCACGAAGGTCTGACTAAGATTCTGCAAGAAATTATATACATTCGTTTTCTTGTAGAGATTTTGAAATATACATGTATTTTTTAACTACAAGAGTAATAGAGATCGCTGACATCTTAAAATCCAAATAAAACATGTATAACCTTACCTTTCCATATTGCAGACTTGAACCATCGCGATAAAATTCTGGATCAGTTTCTTTCATCTTTGTATATTCATCCACATTCAAAGGGATGTTTTTGGTGTGCTTCTTGTAGGCATTATATAGGGACTTCTGGTTGAACACTGAATTGTACAATTAGAAAGCCAGTAAGACATCAATTCCAAGACAGTTACTCACGTGTAAGGATAAACAGAGTCTCGAAGCAATTACAGCAGTCAATAATAAAGTGAAAGACGTATATGTGTGATTTACATATCTATATTAAGACTCCTTACAATGTATTTTTAAAGGTTAAGAATAATATATCAACACTTTAATTAAGTCGTTTGTAAATAGAAATTAGAACAAGTTTTCCCTTGAGTTCCTACCATCCCATCCAAATGGAGCAGGCTTCTTGTCCCATTGCTTGTATTTTGTTTCAGTTGCCTCTTGAGTATCTAACATATAATCTTTTGAAAGATCCAACCCATTTGCATCCAACAACTTCCCTAGACTTTTCTTCTTGTCTTCAATCCATTTCTGTTTTGATATGCCTCGTGACTCCTGTGGAGCCTCTTGTCTCTTTTTTTCAGCTAGAATCTCAGTCTGATTAGATTTTCTTGCTTCATTATGCAGATAAGAAGTATATATCACACTTGAAATATTTATGTTTGAACTTTGAAACCAATGGAAAAAATAATGTTTCACCTCCTGTCTCAGGAAGGATTCAAAACTACCATAGATTGGGAGGAAAATCGTACCCTTCTAAGTCTCAACTCAAACAACTTCTTTTTCCTTCCAGTTAGTTTTGTATAGTCTCCCCTAGAGGCATCCTCATTAATCATCCCATATTCTAGATCATTGGCATGGGCAACAGCATCCTTAGGATTTTATGAGTCCTATGCTTGTGGGTAATCTGTAAGTTCCTCATCTTTCTTAGAAGAGACTGCACATAGTAACAACAATAATACATTATGAACTCATAGCACAAAGATAAATTCTTCAGATACATTATAAGGAGTCTATTACATAAAGAGTCTACTCAAGGCTATACAAGAAATTCCATAAAGATAATTACCGCATGCTAAACCAAGATCTGGAATTAGCCCTTTAAACCAAGTTCTCTTTGAACAAAAGGTATGATGCAGGAGGATATCTTTCATTCCTAGGGTTAGAAAAAAAATAAAGGCAAAGAGCCATTGTGTGTGAAAGAATTTAGTTAAGTGATTTGTAGAGGACAATGATCTATCTGTGTGCAAGCATTAAGCAAGACATGATTTGTCTAAAAAAAAGATTAACTACTTAATTTTCTGCTCGTTTTTGTGTTGCTTTCCCTTCATTATAGTCCCTCTAAAAGGACTACTCCTTGGAAACACTGGCATGGGCATTAGATCAAAGGAGAACAAAGAACAAAGAACAACAAGACTATATAGAATTTCAAATGTGAAGATCAGGCAGAAGCCCCAATAGAGAAGAAACTATTTTTGAAGTTTAAAAAGAAGAAGAAGAAACTCACCCATAAACCTACAAATGGAAGGCCCTGGAGAAGAAATGAAAAACCCTTAGCGGAAAAGGGGATCACTTTCAAAACCAATTTATCAATTATTTAGAATGAAAAATTTGCAAAAAGTAACCCAACATGCAATTTATTATTCATAATCTAAGAACCAATGTTGAATTAAAAATAAAATAATGGTTGCAAGCAAAGGTGGGAGGGGTTTCTTACCATCACTCGAAATAGCCATTGTAACACTTGAAAGGTTGTGCCATGACAATGGCCTCCAGGATCTGGTTAACCAACACAACCATGAACTCAAATTAAATCGTATTAACAGTCCCAAAAACCCTAGGAGTCAAGCTCTACTCTACAAAATGAAATTGCAAATGCGAAGAATGAGTGGAAACCTTGATGATGGTTATTACCTCTACTTAACTACCATAATCTCCATTGTTGGATCAATCAAGGGAAAGATGTACCATGGAGATAGAATGAGTGCAGAGATTTTTACAAGTTCTAGATTTCATTCCAAAAGGGTGCGCAAATGGCGGTGTTTTCCTTGCTTCCCGTGGGTCGTTACCCTAACCACACCTCAACAATCCCGAGTCATCATCCTGTAGCAAAGAAGAAGGTATTGGCCCCCTCTACTTTGTGGCCCTCCTCATCCTACAGTAAAGAAGAAGGTATTCCCTCCCTATCCTCCGCGACCCTCCTCATCCTCCTGTAGCAAAGAAGAAACGTGACGGACAGGGATGGTAGGTAACATAATTAATTAAAATTTTAATTAACTAATTTTATTTTAAAAGTTATTTAATGTTTTTTAAATAAATTGGACTACATACCATTGTTGAATCGTCTAACAATGGATCTCACGGTTAGGATTAGGACAGAAATGCAGTTAGGGGAGTTGATTTCAGAGGAGAATGCCTTACAGCATAAATATACTTACCATGATTTACTTTCTACAATTATTTATGCTTGCCTCAACACTTATGTAGGAGTAAAAATGTAAATATGTAGGCTTACTAGTGCTTACTACCCACCAACAAATTTATCCACTTCACATCTCAATTTATTAATTGCTGCCAAAGCAAGACTATAGGGTTCAATTTGGCTATTCAGCACTACTAATTTAGCATTGACATATGTTAGTTATAATTTTTTATGCAATAATTTCTAATTTGAGTGGTAAGGACTAAGCTTCCGTGGAGCACTTGTTATGGATTGATGTCTATAATCATTTATCCATATATATATATTTTTTTATTTTACGTTAGGAACATTGAATTAAGTCAAATTAGGATTACACAAACCAATAAATTTATGCTTCTCCAGGGGAAGTCAAAAAATTTTAGAGTCTTGAAGTTACTAATATCTCACCTGACTAGAGCAACTTGTGAATAAAATCATATAAAAATAGGATGCTTATGCTAGACCTTGACATACATAGACATGAATAGAAAAAAATATTAATAGTTATGTAAGTAAAAAAACCAATGAGTCATAACAAATGTTGGGAAGCATCTTCAAGCATCTACAGTGGTTCGTCACTATCCTTGTCAAAGGAGAAGGAAATGTTGGTTGATCTCTTGGCTAGAATGGTCAACTTGCAGTCTATATTGTCAATTTTTTCCTCCACCTCTACAAATTTGATAGAATTCTCATATTGATTCCTCCTCTACCTCCCTATGTTACATGAAATATTCAAATGATGTTTAACCTTGTGCCGACTTCATGCCATGATCAATGAAGTGGTGGAAGTGAATGTAATGTGTCAAGTATAGTGGGAGCTGCAACCCCCTTTCATGTGAGATGGAATCATATTAAGGCAGGGAGAATGCCCTCTCCTAGGAACCATCCTTGGGAGATACCAACCATTTTTTGATATTCCTAAAATCATCTGTTAATATTTATATAATATGAAATATTATTGTTTCAAATTGGTTGACGTTTAGTTATTCACTTCAATGGTTATAGTTTGAACCGAGAATTATTTAGGGTTTAATTTGATACTGTAGGAGCTACCTTATGGTTGATTCCATAACGAAATGTTAAAGAAAAAATATTACTAGAGGGAGAAGGATTGCAATAAAAAAAAAGTTACACAATACCCAATACCTAAATCTCTTATTAATTATTTTCCTTGACGTCAAGCAACTCTGAGCTTAGTTGTTGGGTGATAGAAACTCTCTTGTCTACCTTAGGCTCCTCTTCGCAGTCATGTTGATGTCGAGTCATAGTGTATGATAACAAGATTGGGAATATAATGAGCCGACATGTTTCTTTCTGCAAGAAAAAATTATGAACTCTCACTCTTATGCAATATAGTAGTGGGTCTTATCATTTTCTCCAACCATGGGAGACTCCATGAGTGTGCAAGTAAAGACCTACCAACTGTATTTAAAGCCAATGACTTGCCAAACAAAGTATTATTTAAAAGCATGGTTCTCGCTTGTCTATGGAAGAGATTCTCGAGATATCTTAATAAGAGGTAAGTAGAAATTTTTTTGTTCTTGTGATTCTTTGGAAAATATCATGTTGATTTATATATGTTGATTCTTGCGTGAACATAATAATTGTTTCTTTGGGAAAATATCATGTTGATTTTTTGAATGAAAAGAATAATTGTTTCTTTGGGAAGAGATCATCTTTCTTCCTACATGAAAAAAATCGTTTCTTAGGGAAAATATCATATTTCTTCTTGAGTGAAAAGAACAATTAGTTCTTTGAGAAAATATTATGTTGTTTTATATATGTTGTTCTTGCTTGAAAATAATAAGCGATTATGATAAATTTCTTTGAAATCATGCAGTAAATAATGATTGTTGTAAAATACCATTTGAAAAGAAACATGTATTTGCACATTCTTTGTCATTAGATTTTCTTGTAAAGAAACATGCCTTTGCATGCACATTATGTGTGACTTCTTGAAAAAAAGAAATGTGTATTTTCATACGTGAAAAATGGCTACTATGTTTTTGATTGCTTGGAGAAGAAACATGCCTTTGCATGCAAAGAATAGAACTATTATGTTTATATTTCTTGAAAATAAGTAGGTTATTTAAATGCACAGAAATAAAATTATTAAGTTTGATATTTCTTGAGAGGAAATAAGTTCCTTGCATGCATAACAATAGAAATATTATGCTTAATATTTCTTGAGAGGAAATAAGTTATTTGTGTGAACAAAATAGAACTACTATGCTTGATATTTCTTGAGAGGAAATAAGTTATTTGCATGCACAAAATATAAATACTATGTTTGATATTTCTTGAAAAGAAATATGTTATTTTCTTGCACGAAAAACATAAATATTTTTCTTCATCTCTTGAAAGGAAATATGATCTTTGCATCCATGAAAAGTACAACTATGATGTTGGATTCTTTGAAAAGAAATATGCATGGAAAGAATAATTATTATGAATTATTTTGGAAAAGAATATTTGTAGAGGTGCACAAAACAATAGCCACAATGTAAGTCCCCTTGAAAAGAATATGTGTTTGTATACATAGAATATTTCCAATGTGTTAGTGTTCTTGGAAAAAAGAACGTGTTTTTTTGTGCTCAGTTATTTATGTTGTTCTTGCATGAAAAGAATAAGCTATTATGTTAGATTTCTGCTAGAAAGAGACATGCATTTTCATGCATAATAATAGTATTTATTGTGTTAGAAAGATTACATAGATGCATGCACAAGAAAATAGTTGAGGGGCTAGTTTCTTTGAATAAAGTTTATTCAATTACATGCACAAAGATCAGGGACAATTGTAGTGGTTTTCCTCTTGGAAAGGAATGTGTTCTTGTGTGAGGGGATATTAGTTAATGTGGTATTTATTTTATAGGCATGTTTTGATAGTTATATACTTATGATTAATGCATGTACAATTTTTTAAAAGGAAACATGCAACAATATTTTGTTTACATTTAATGTATGCAGATGAATAGATGTTGAAGAATCACTATTAGAGATTGATTATTAGTTGATCAATATTTTATCTAATCATTATATCAAAGTTTGTTGACGATGAAAATGGAAATAAAAGATGGTGACTTGTGAAAATGATAAGTTATGTTTAACATTGTGTTAGGAAAATAACTAATGGTGCATGCATATTGGGGAGTGTGAGGTGCAGGATGGTCCACTGATGGTAACAACCAGGACATAATGATATAAAGATTAAGGATTTGTGGGTAAATGATATCATGATGGTTGTAATAGCTTCTAGATAGATACGTAGTATTTAAATGATATTTCTTTGTAATATTTTATGAGAATGGTTAAGGAATGGAATCCCTTACAAGCCATTGAGTGAGGGGTGAACACCCTTATGAAAATTTAATAATAACTTAAGTGTTTTCTAGATTTTACCCTATAGGGTTTCCAGGGTATATAAGTGTCTAATGATGTCTAAAGAGGAGAACACCCAATAAACAAAACCACAAAGAATTTTTTTTATTAAAACAAAGAATAACTGTAAAAGCTACATTGTGGTGGACAATTTGTCCTTTTACAAAATGTGATTTGTTACTTATAGCCTTTTTCGGTTACAATACCATGGGTGAATGAATACCATGGGTGGATGTCACAATACTATGGGAAAATACCATGGGTGAATGAATACCATGGGTGGATGTCACTTATAATAATACCATGGGTGGATGAATACCATGGGTTGATGCCATTTTCCATTTGGATCATTGGAATGATTGTCCAAGGCTTTTTGGAAATCTAGAGAAATAAATGATTTCGATGTTTGGACCTCTAGTGAGCACAATTGTGCAATTACACCCCATTGTTCTTTCTTCAATATCTTTTTCATGCCATTAGAGTTGATTATCATCTTTGGTTTCCCTGCAATACCCCTTAATTCAATTTCCTTTCCTTCTAAAAAAAATTTCAAGAAAAGTTCTTGAAAATTAAAATCTATCGTCCCGAAATATTGTAACCATTGGACTCCTAGTACAACATAAACACCACCAATTGGAATGGAAAGCATTGGACTATTCAATACATATTCCCCCATGGTTAGCTTGATATTATGGCACTTTCTAGAGAAATTTATAGTTCCTCCATTTTCAACTCACACTTGGCACTCTGGTAATGGATATAGAAATCAATTTAATTCCTTGGCTATCTTACAATGAATAAAATTATGGTTACTACTCGAATCAATCAACATTATTACCCTTTTCTTATTGATATATCCTTCTATCTTGAGAGTTTGAGGAGTGGTAATTCTTTCTAATGCATTACAAGATATGGTTGGTTTCATTTCTTCTTGTTATAGGGTTGGTTCATCATGTATATCCTCTTCTTTCCATGTTTCTTGTTCCTTTTCTTCGTCCTCTTCAAAATCCATGTAAAATAATTTCTGCTCAGCACACTTATGACCTTTAGTGTATTTTCTATCACGATTGTAATAAATCCCTTTTGATATTTTTTCCTCCAATTGTTGTGATGTCAACCTTGTAGTTTGCAGAAGGATAGGAGCAACAACACTTCCATATTTATAGTTGCGAGTGGTAGACTTCCTTGTTGCCATAATTTTGCTTTCAACTTTTCTTGCCACCTTGAATTGCTTCTTCAAAGAATCAGGTTCCCAAAGGCGAACTTCATGTTGGATGTTCTACTTTAAAGTACCTATGAAGACATCAGTCACATGATCCTTTGGAATTTCATTTGAATTGATATTCAATCTTTGGAAGACTTCATTTTTCTCCACCATTGAACCCTTTTGTTTGAGATTTATCAATTGGCTAAAGAAGGTATTTCTCTTTGTATCCTGATGATGCGCTAACAATTATTGTATAAAAATTGTCCAAGTGAAAATTGATTTATGAGAATAAAGCCTTTGACACTAGATAAATTGATTTCGTTATAAATATAAGGATGCATTGCATACCTTTTGTGTGTGTGACACATCATGTAGATCAAATAATTGCTCTGTCTGTAGTATCCATGTTACCAGATCCTTGCCATCAAATTTTCTCATGTTGATATTTGGAATGTGGTTAGTCTTGAACCAACTATTGAAGTCTCTAAAATCATAATTCATATTCCTTCCTTCGTCATCATGATTTTCATGGAGTACCTTGTTACCAATAGGAAGCATTTATTGTACCAAGCTTGTCAAACCTTTCTTCAAACCTTCCAGGTCCCTTTTCATTTCTGTTTTTAGACCATCCTTCAAACCTTCCATATTGGAATTCATAATTACTTCCATGTTGTATTTTAAAACCTTTTTTCAAACCATCCATCTTATATTCCAGTTCAATTTTGGTTACTCTTTGTGAGAGTGAAATTTTTTGCACTTCGTCTCATAATTTTGATATATGATGTTTCATTTATTTTTCTTCCTCTTGTGTCATAGTAGATCTTTATGGTTGCTTACTAGGTCTTTCCATATTTTTGTTTTGAGGAATTTTGGAATCAAACAAAGATATATATTCTTAACTAAGCCCTTTGAATCACTTCAAACTGATTTTTTATTCAAAAATTATGCAAAATTTAAAAAAGTACACACATTTTTCTTACTTTTTTACGAGCTCGATATTGAAATTGTTGTATCTATGCAATTTTGGCTCTCCAAGGTTTGAAATGTCTTCCTATGGTAGTCCTACAAGTCTTATTTTCAATGCCAGAATTCAAACTAAGATTGGATTCTTCAAGATAAATTTATTCACAATCTCCCATGATGACATGATTATGGATTGGTTCAGTAGAGTGAACTTGTATGGAATGCAACGTGTCATTGTTTCCACCTTCTACCTTGAAAATGATATAAAAAAAACTACAATACTTGTGATTCCATTTAGTTTTTATGAAATTAAAATCTAATGCTCATAGATAAATTATGATGATTTTCCCTAGGTCACCTATTTGATAATGAATTATGGAGCTTGCAAAAACCCTAACTTCTTCGTACAATATCTTAGAAAATATAGTGAACCAAGATATGAAATTTGCACATGAATATCACCAAGATTTTAGCTCCTCATGGTAGAAACTTCTTCTTCTAGATCCTAACATATAAAACATTATAGTGAAAATTCTAAGGTGGCCTGTTTGAAGCAGCGAAACCCTAGAATCCAATGCTTTGATATCAAATGCTATTCAAGCAGATCACAAAAAAAGAAAATACAGATCAACGACTTGAAAATTAGCCTATTCAAGGGTGAAACCTCCTTTACATCAAATAAATGAACAATTCTTGGATGATACAAATGACAAGACCTCCTTGATATATATAGAAGTCTAAGGGGTCACAATATAATCAGAGCCTACATAACAATAATAATATAAGGGCCAAACAATAACAATAGTGGGCTTCTATGGGGCATAAAAATAACATTATGGGGGCTACATGGGTAGAATAATAACAATAGGAGGCTACACTAGTATTATAGGGACCTAACACAATATTTTAGAAATTATGATATGAGAAAGATAGGTTTCCCAAATGCATCTTTAAACAAGCCATGTTGGCATTTATTCCTTAAATTATCTTTTGTTAGGTTCTAGAGCTAAAAATTTGTCCATTGTGAGGGGAAATCCCATTAATAGTGTGGTAAAATTTTTAGGTATTAGGTTTCTATATTTTAGGAGATATGACAAGTGGAAGTCAAGCTTCCTAAATGCTCCTATAATTATGCACCAAATAGGATTGTGTTGATATTTTGGGTTATAATTCTTCATCTATAAAAATTTATAAGTTGAAGCTTGAACAATAGTGAGGGATACTCCCACTGATCACATGGTTTAGCTTCCATAACTTGTAATACTATAGTTTAGGATATATTCATTGAATCATTCGCCATATTAATTTGGATGAAAAATGTTCAATGAAAGGCTTAAATGGTTCAATGATTCATTGCATACAATTTTTTTGATAAAATGCCCCAATGAGTAAGATGTTTGTGGTTGTGTTGTAGCAGCTACAACCACCCTCCAAAATTTTGGTTTGCATGCAAATTTTAGAGCCTGCTTTGGATCTTGTGACCAGTCATCCTTGGTTGCTTGTTGGTAAGCTAATGATTTTAAACTCCCCTCCTTGATCCTAAGAGTTGTTCGCGTTCTATCTTTATGTAGCATGTGTCATTTTTGGGCATAGGGTTGTTTTTTTGTCATGTAAAGGGAATGTTGTATTGCTTCAAGGGAATTGTGTGTGTATGAGTGGTCATCATCACATAGACATGTTTCACACTCACCTCATGCACTCTTGTCACAAAGGTTGTTTCATCAAGAAAAGTATGTCTTATGCATTCTATATGGTCTACATTGTGTCAAAGCGTCTGTGTGTGATCAGAGTGAAGTCCTATTATGTTTACATATGTTTCACTGATCTCACACTTATCCATTTTCCCGAGCAACATAGCCTCATCTAGCTTCCCTAACTATGGGATTTTCTTTTGCAACCATCAATAATCTTCCCTTGCTTGCTAAAACCCTGCAGTGTGCAGAGACCCTAGCCATCACTGTTATCCAAAAATGCGCAGAGTAGTCAGGCAGCTAGCACCACTCTCTAGAAATGTGTAGAGCAGTCCAACTATAATGCACTCAAAAATTGCACAGAGGTGTCCTCCCAGGACCCCTGTCTCGCAGTAGTGATTTGAGCCTCAAAGTTATGCAGCGTTGTCCAAGTTATCTTGTCGATATTTCATGAAAAAACTGTGTAGGCGAGCCTCCCAGGGCCTCATTCTAGCAGCAGTCATTGTCCACAGAAATGGCACAGATCTACCTCATAGTGAGTACATGAAAAGGTGACATGTTGAAATCGCTTCCAAGGAGTTGAGGAGAAGGACCAAGGAGGCGAGTAATGGAAAATATCAGGAATGCATGTAAACTCCATCGGATGCATGATCATCTTAAGGGTAAATATTGATCCAAAATGGGGCCAAATACCCTCTAAGTCTTTAAAAATTATTCAAGAGATAAAAACTATCGCATAAGGGGAACCTTCAAAATGGCGGAAAAACACTACTGGGAGGCAAAAACATAGAGAAAACATTGAAAAACAGAGTATCAAAGGCTTGAATAGTGAATGCACAGGAGCCGTCGGATCTGGCCGATCAACGGTCCAGATCTGATCGGAAATCGCAATCGGCAGTGGCAATCGGTGGAGACCACATAAGATATGCGATCATGATTAGCACGGGTCAACGAGTACCATCGATCAAGCGCGTAGATCGACGGCCCAAGTTGAATCACGATATCACAATTGGCAAACACAGACGAGCGAGGCGATATATATCTATATATATATATATATATATATATATATATATATCAACGGTCCAGATCTGATCGGAAATCGCAATCGGCAGTGGCAATCGGTGGAGACCACATAAGATATGCGATCATGATTAGCACGGGTCAACGAGTACCATCGATCAAGCGCGTAGATCGACGGCCCAAGTTGAATCACGATATCACAATTGGCAAACACAGACGAGCGAGGCGATATATATATATATATATATATATATATATATATATATATATATATATATATATATATATATATATATATATATATATATATATATGCAGTGTGATTGCCAGACTCGATGACATTATAAACAATATTTGATATAATTTGAGTTCCGGAAAACAACAAATTCCTTTGTAATTGCATTTTCATTAATTAAGTGAAACATGGAGAAATAGCACCGATGCATTGAAACTGGAGCCAAGAGGGTTTATTAATATAGTTGCATAATATTTGAAGTCTATCATAAGCCATTTTTGTGGTATTTTCAATGTTTTCGTGTATTTCTAAAATACAAAGGGACAGGCCATTGTGACATGCGATAGCGACTTATAGGCGGACCCGATGGGAGAATAGGGCGAAATTACAAATGTTTGAAGTTTGGATGAACAATGTTTTGGCACATTTTCATAGTTTTGAATGTATTTCTCTGTGTAAATAGAGAACGGCCAATTTGAGGATTTCAAAGGCCCAATACAGTCATCCATTGTGGAATATGTGGCCACCTCCCCTAAAGGCCTTATGCCATGATTGATAATGCTTAGAAGAGGGATTCAAGCAGGCAAAGGCTGGGAGATAGAAATTTGAGAAGAGGAAATTAATAGGTAGATCTGATTAGCTTTAAAGCCATAGAAAATAGAAGACAGAGGCAGGCAGTGCGAAGACAGAGCAAGACAGAGACAAAGAGTGATAGAGAGAGTCTATGTACTCAGAAAGGCTTGAGAGGTTCAAGAAAAGCCCTTGTTGTTGTATATGTTGTGTGTTGAGACTCAAGTTGAGCTCATACTTTTGTAAACCCTATTCTGAAGGCATAATAGAGAGGCCACCACTAAAGGCTAGACCAGGAGATGTAGCCCAGGAGTATTGGGTGAACTCCTTATTAAACTTTTTGTATTTATATGTGTTTATCTATTATTATCTTTTACTGCTTCATTGTCTATGTATTTCACAATCTTATCGATCCATTGCATAAAGTAACATAGGCATATCCATGCACATGAGTCTATAATACCTTAATAATTGTTTAAGGTCTCATTTCCAGATCAAGTGGTATCAGAGCTTTAGGTTTGCTAAGGTCAGAGAAGCTTGTGCAGGATTGTTGAATGCTAACTAGATCAAAGCTCAAATTAGGAAAATGAGAACTGGTTGAGGCTAACCCAAAAATTGGGAGAGTCTATCCTAGGAAGAAAATGGCAGAAGAAATTCCCTTGGAACCAGAATCTCAGTTCATGGACAGTTTCATGACCATGAGAGCTGTGGTAGAAGAGACGTATCGAGAATTCAAGAAAGGTCAAGGTGAAAGCACTTCAACCTCCAAACAAGACAAAGGAGCTGAAGAACCTTCTCTAGATGCCTCAGAGGGCAAAGGGAAAGGAGAAAAGCCTCATACATCAACACCTCCTGATTGCCCTGAAAATAAAAAGAAGAAAACATCTTTAATTAAGTTAGATGTAAAATTTGATTTGCCAGTATATGATGGAGAATTAAATGCAGAAAAGCTAGATAACTGGATTAGAAAGATTGATGTGTATTGCAGGGTGTAGAACGTTGAGTCAGAAAGGAGTAAAATTCAGCTGGCCAGCCTTCAACTTGGAGGAACTGCCTTAGTATGTTGGGAAGGCAGGACACAAGCATATTTGAAGAAGCATGGTAAAATTCTTTCTGCCTGGAGTGAATTTTGTTTTTTCCATTAAAAAGAAATTCTGTCCACTTATATGTAGCAAGCTATGATGAGTTGGCAAACTCTTCGCCAATTAAAGGGGAAAAGTGTACAAAGCTATACCCAGGAATTTAGAAAAAGAGCTTTAATTCTAGGCATTTCTTTAGACTCACCTGAAACATTGCTAAAGTATATAGGTGGTCTGCATAGTTATTTGAGGCACACCATTATCATGTTTAACCCTACTAGCATAGATGAGGTATCTGTTCAGGATACACATCTAGAGGCTAGAGGCAAGAATGTGAACACAGAGATTGGGGGATCATCAAAACCCACTGCAAGCAAGAAAAAGGAAAAAAGGAAGCAGAAATGGAAAGGGAGGAAGGAAAATGTTGTACAAAAAGCCAAACCTTCATGTACTCATTGCAAGAAGGATGGAAATGATGATGAACATTGCTGGTCTTTGCATTTGGAGCTGAAACCCAAGAAGTTCGATGGCAAGAAGAGGAAGGCTATTGTTGCTATACAAAAGGATTTGAGGTCAGGCTCAAGTGATGAAACAACAATCATAGCTACAGGTATAAAAGGTAAAATTTTTGAAGCATCTACTAGTAATTTTGCATAAACTATTGATAATGAAGAAAAGGAGAGAAAAAGACATGGGCTTTTTCATATTAGAGTTATTTCCAAGCATCAAAATATTGATACTTTATTTGATAGTGGCTCACAAGTAAACTTGATTTCTAAAGCAATTGTAAAGAAGTTGGGATTACTAACCACACCTCACAAGAAGCCATATCCATTGGGTTGGGTATGTGATAAAGCAAAGCTACAAGTGACTAGACAATGTAAACTTAGATTTGCCATTGGTTCAACATTTGTAGATGAGGTTGAGTTAGATGTAATTCCCTTGGATATATGTGGTATTGTTTTAGGAAGTCCTTAATTGTATGATAGAAAAGACATTTTATATAGAGATGAAAATAAGTATCAACTCGTTAAATATGGAATAGAATATATTGTAAGAGCTCATAAACTCAAGAATAATTATACTCTCATAAACTCAGGGCAGATGAGAAGAATTGTAAATTCATGCAAGCAATTTTTACTGATGGTTGTAAAGGAAAAGAAACCTAATAAAACCAATGTATTTGAGGGTTGTGATGCTAAAGAAAAAGCTGGTTTATAAAAATTTGTTTCAGAATATGATATCCTATTTCAAGAACCTAAAGGTCTGCCACCCAAAAGGTAAATTGTACATGATATTAATTTGCAACAAGATGCTCCATTGCCTAACATCGGAATGTACAGGTTATCCACTTTAGAGAATGCAGAGATCAAGAAGCAGGTACAAGAGGTGCTCGAGAAAGGATTCATAAGACCAAGCACATCACCATGTAGATCTCCAATCGTGTTGGTGAGAAAGAAAGATGGTTTGTGGAGGATGTGCATTGACTAAAAAGAATTGAATAAAATAACGATCAAGAATCATTATCCCCTTCCTCGCATTGATGATCTATTGGATCAGTTGAAAGAAGTTGTTTACTTTTCCAAGTTGGACTTGCATAGTGGTTACCATCAGGTCAGAGTAGCAGAGCAAGATGCATGGAAGACTGCTTTCAAAACAAAGCAAGGGCTATATGAATGGATAGTTATGCCTTTTGGCTTAAATTATGCTCCTGCCACTTTCATGAGAGTTATGAATGATGTATTCCGACCTTTTATTGATGATTTTGTAATTGTATATTTAGATGACATTCTTGTTTTCAGTAAAACATGGGAAGAACATTTGAAGCATGAAAAACAGACTCTAGATGTTTTGAAAAAAGAAAATCTCTATGTTAAGTTATCAAAATGTGAATTTGGCAAAACATCTATAAATTATTTGGGTCATATTTCAAGGGGTAGTGAATTGAAGATAGATCCCTCTAAGGTTGGAGTCATTGTAAACTGGCCTAAACCCAAATCTGCTATAGAAGTTAGAAACTTCCTAGGAGCAACACAATATTGGAGAAAGTTTATTGCTAACTTTTCCTTAATTGCAGCTCCCTTACATGCTTTAACAAGATTGAACAAGGTGTTTTAGTGGGAAGGCAAACGGTAGAAAGCCTTCAAACACCTTGAAAGAAAAAATTAGTACAGCACCAGTACTAGCATTGTCAGATCTTCAAAAACCATTTGAGATTGAAATAGATGCCAGTGACTATGCCATGGGAGCAGTGTTGATGCAACATGGTAAACTCATATGCTACCATTATGATACATTTAATTATGCAGTAGTTAATTATCCCACATATGATAAAGAATTGTATGCATTAGTCCAGAGTGTGAAAAAGTGGAAACATTACTTAATTGGAAAAGAAACAATTATACATACTGATCATCAACCACTTCAGTATTTGCACTCAAAAACTAAATTGCAGCAATCAAGACACTATAGGTGGATGGGTTTCTTATAGTAGTTTCATCTAGTCATTAGATATAAGAAAGGCATACACAATAAAGGTGCATATATGTTGTCCAGACCAATCATAAATGCATCTACTATACTTAAGCATAACTCAGTAATGCATGAAAGCTACATTGAACAATATGCTCAAGATACAGATTTTAAAGATGTATATGTAACTTGATGTCATGGAAGAAAAGTAGAAGAAGTGGATTATTATGTTAAGGACCAAGTCTTGTATCATTTGGGAAAGCTATGCATTCCAAAAAATGAAAGAGTCAACATAATTTGGGAAGCACATACTTCTCTGGTATTAGGTCATTCTGGTGTAAGTAAAACAGTTGCACAACTACAAAGATTTTGCTATTGGCCAAAAATGCATGAAATAGTTTCTAGATATGTAAAAGGGTGTATATGTAAAAGGGTGTACCTTGTGTGCTAAAAGCAAGCCCATCAATAGAAAACTAGGCTTGTACACTCCACTTCCAGTTCCTTCTCGTCCTTGGGAAAGTGTTTTCATGGAATTTATTGGGGGATTGCCAAAATCTAGAAAAGGTCATGACTATTTATATGTTATTGTGGACAGGTTCAACAAAATGTGTATTTTAATACCTTATAAAAAGCAGATTACAGTTGAACAAACAACGGAGTTTTTCTTTCAACATATCTAGGTTCATTTTGGGTTATCCACTTCCATAGTATCTGATCGAGATTCCTGATTTGTTGGGAAGTTTTGGTCAAGTCTGTGGTAATTGATGGACACCAGACTGAAGAAGAGCACAACCTTTCATCCACAAATAGATGGCCAAACAGAGGTGGTCAATATGATAGTGATCCAGTTGCTTAGGGGTTATTGCAGCAAGCATCCCAAGCTTTGGGATGAATATTTATGTTATGTGCAACATGCTTACAACTGTGCCAAGTATTCTTCTACACTGTTAGTGTCGGTCTTGAGCCCTCCATCATGTGATCAATAACTCTTTGCATATGCATTTATAGGTGTCTCATCAGTGTCAGTTTTGCATCCCACTAGGCATGCCATAACACTGAATGGAGGAGCTGGTCTTGTTCCCTTCTTGGCTTTGCTGGAACCAGGTCATATCATTTGAAAAAAAAAACTTGTGTCACACTTGTTTCATTTTTTGTCTTGAAATCCCAAGTCTAGGTCTAGGGTTTCGGTCAAAATCACTGCAAGGTCATGAGTCAAAAAGTCTGATAGTATTCAGCAAGCCAGAAGGAGGTATGTAATATGTTCCAGTGATATTTTTCATTAGCTACAGCTCATTTATACCTTGGATTTAAAAACTCTGTTTTTAAACCCAAGGTCATGTGAAAATGGAAAAAATAAGGAAAATTTTCAAAAATCTTCAGAATGCCGGCAACAACCCTGGTTTCCTCGCCAGAGTCCATCAGAGAATCAACCTGCAAAAAGAACCAAGTGAAAACACTCAAAAGATCAATTTCAGGCAAAGTGAAACTTAAAAAACAGTGTTAAATTAAATGTCAAAACATACAACATTAGAAAGTGGGTTTGATGATTTAATTTTTCTAATGTGGACCTATAAAGACTAAAAATCCCTTTTCATGGCCTCATTATGCATTTGCAAACTTGCAAGACACAAGAGAAAGCAAAGGAAGGCGATTTTGCAGCAATTTCGGTCATTTCCTGGGGAGCGACCACTCGAAATAGAGGTGCGACTAGTTGGGCGAGGTGCGACCACTCAGCGCCCCTCCCACAGTGTATTTTCTGAATTGGTGCGACCACTCAGAGAGGTGCGACCACTCGAGCCTGGGGTGCGACCACTCGAGCTGGGTTTGCCAGAAAACCGCCTAATCACTTAAATCGCTCTCCCAACTGCCAAATCGACCAGGTAGGCTCTAAATTCATCCATGATGGCAAGGAATGATTGAATGATGATATGTCTAATGGTTTTTTCCTTTAAGATTTGCAAGAGAAATGGTGAATTTAGCTGTTGTTAATGTAGGCAAATGTGCTAGGGTTTGTTTGTTTTTCAAGGTTTTTAGTCCTACTTATCCCCTCCTTGTTTCCTTTAAATTAAATTCACAGATGTTAATACATATTTTTCTCTTATTTCATTTGCAACAAATGCATTTCCCATCCCAAATTCCTAAAAACCTATCCCTTCCCAAATCCCCTTACTAAAACCCTAATGCCACTCATATTCCACCCAAACCCTAATACCCTTCCCACAGCAAAGCAAACTAAATAAACCAACAGCAAAGAAAACAAAAGAATAAAAAATATATATATATATATATATATATATATATATATATATATATATATATATATATATATATATATATATATTATGAGAAAAGAAAAATAACAATAAAATGCCAAAATGACCCAAATATAAAAAAAAAAAAAAAAAAAAAAAAAAATATTGTTGGGTATAAAAAAAAAAAAGAGGCAGGCTGCCATTATGATATTTTAAAAAGAAACATTAAAGAATGCAGCTGTGTATATATTCAGAATGGACATATTGCTGTGGTTATAGTATGCAAAAATAATGCTGCTGTGTATTCCTAAACCGAGACTCTGTTTTTCCTTTTACTCTTTCCCTTTTGAAGAATGAAATCCCTCTTTCTCTTTGTGACAAAAATATAAATGAAAGCCCTTTTTACCCTATCACCAAATGTATATGAATCCCTTTCAGATAACAAAGTTTGCTTCATTAAAGGACAAAAATCAAATGAACAATGTTGTCCCATACCCCTGTCATAACATATGTTCTTTCCCTTGGTCACTATCATACATGGTTTCCCTTATGATAAAATCCTAATAAAAGTATTTCGTTGCAAATGATTTCCTAAAAATGATGAGATGATATGTGTTACATTTTGTGAATTTTCCCTTAAAAAATCCCTGTTTTTATATATTTTTCCCATTCCTTTTTAAAAATCCCTCCCCTAACATTTCCCTTATGATTTTTCCCCTTGAGAAAACAGCATACTTCTCAGCATTTTGCAGGCAGAGGCAGCAGTTTTATTTATCTTTCAGCTTGCTCATCTTGTTCCAAAACCATGTCAGACACCGAGAGTTATGAGCCAGGTGATGATCATTCATCATCTACAGAGGTGGAGGTACAGCAGAGGCTTCCTAAGAAAGGTGGTCACCATAGGAGACAGGAACCTACTTCTTTGGCAGCATTGCAGGCTTGTCCTTTGGCAATGAATGGTTTTCGGTACATGTCATGTTTTCAGTTCTGTGAGAGGCTTGCTCAGATTCAGCATCATAGCGAGTTGGCACGTTTATTTGTTTTGCACCTTCATGATGGGCAGGTCACTCTTGCAGGGGTGAATTTTGTACTATCTCCAGAGATGATTTCAGAGGCTACCGGGATACCGAATGTGGGAGAGGTATGGCTCAAGCGCAAATTGCTGGATTTTGTCTATTTTGAGCCATATGTTCAGCCAGCATTTGTGAGTCATTTGTCAGGAGTCTTCCCTTTCAGATTCCTCCGGGCGGAGTATGCTTCGATCATGAGGCTTATCATGCAGTACTTTACATGTGAGGGAATATTTTCACAGATCTTCTCTTGTCACATTCGCATGTTGATGCACTTTACCAGAGTGAGGATGATGAACATCCCGGTTTACTTCTTTCATGACATTCAAAGGATGTCATCCGTGTTTCAGAGGCAGACTCCAGCCCAGCAGCATAGGAGTTTGTGCCATCATGGTCTCATTCAGCTTGTTGTTTCTTATCAGTTGAGGCAGCAGGGCATTTCATGGGCAAAATTCATTTCTCATGAGGTCTTTACAGCGCCATCACAGTCACAGCGAGAGCCAGAGCCTATTCATGAGGTGGGAGGTCCATCACACCAGCCCGAGATTATTGTTCTGAGACATGTGGCTTCTTCACCTCGGGTCACCTATCAGAAAGGTCATAGGACCTTATTTGCAGCAGCTCGACGAGTATTTTCTCCACAGCAGGTGGAAGGGGTCTCGTCATCTTCTTCAGATCAGCGAGTGTTATCTCCACACCAGGTGGAAGGGGCCTCACATTCTTCATCAGCAGAGGCAGTACGGGAGGGCAAGCAGCCCATGATTGAGGATGAGAGAGCTGGCGATACACGTCATGATTCCATTGATTTTGATGCTCATTCTCCTTCTTCAGATTTTTATGAGCTTATCAGACAGAGAGAGGAGGAGAACCTCGTGTTGCAGCGGAAGCTCAAAATGGCTCAATGGACCATCACTTATCTAGAACAGCGCACCAAACAATTAGAAGAAGAAAAAGAACTTGATGAGCTATGGAGGATCCGCAATGATCAAACTTTGAACCGTAGGAGGCCCGGTGACCCATTGCCTGCTGACTGGGAGTCCATGCTTATCAGTGTGAATGCACACTTGGAGAGATTGTTGGAGAAGGCAAATCGTGACAAAGAGCTGCTATGCAACATGAAGACACATTATTGGGCCAGATTACATGTTTTCAAGGCGAGAATGAAAATTCTCCAACGAAAGCTGTCAGAGGCCCGGAAGAAGAAGAAAAGGACAAATCCACTCCGCATCTTGGCTGAGGCATCCCTCACTCATCATGGTACTGATCAGCCTTGATCTAGCATCAAAATCTGAAAATTTTGAGAATTTTGGAGCATTTTGCAAATTTTTGGTAAAATTACAAGTTTTTCCCGTGGAGTGGTCTCACCCCGGGTGAGACCATTTTGGAGGACTGCTCGGAATTTGGAAAACTTGGCATTTTTGGAAAGGGCATGCAAAGAGAAAAATTACCAATACTTGGGAGAAGCCTCCAAAAGCTCAAAATACATCAAAAAAATACTTGAGATTTGAGCCTCCAAAAGCTCAAAATACATCAAAAAAATGACTTTCTGCCCACTTTTTGAGTTGCAGAAAGTGACCTTGGGAGAATTGACTTTTGAGGGGTCAAATCAACTCCAAATCCAGAAATTCCACTTGGGATGGAACGTAGACAGACCAAGCTTTCCAATGAGCCATCTTGCACCTGATTTGGACCAGTGGAACCCACTCAAAAGTTGCTGCAAAAAGGTGCGACCACTCGAGCCAGAGGTGCGACCACTCAGGCAAAATTTGCCAGTTTTTGACCAGTTCGGCCAGCAAAGCACTGTTTTCACTTTGGTTGACTATTTGGGCATGTAAATGATGGATTCTTGTGTAAATGTCATGGAATTAGATACTTTTACTCTTCTTTACCACTTCTAGAAACTTCTTTGATGTAAATAGTGAATATTTAATGCATAGATAGGCTTCCTAATTTTTAGAGGTAAGTTGTTGAGCTGGCCTATTATCTAGTGACTGATTTAGAATTAGTTGCAACAGCTCCTAGGAAGCTGAGCTCGACCCCTAGAGGTGGGGAAAGGAGTTAGATGCTCTATATTATGCTCTCTCTTTCTCATTTTCATGGTTGGACTCTAGAGGGAGAAGCTCTATTGTATTTTTGACTTGTATTTCTGCAATTTGAGGAAAAGGAAGGCCAGGGTTTTGCAGACATCATTGTGGATTCTTGTGGATTGTTGTGTTGATGGTGTGTTCTCTACATGTTCTTGTAAGTTTGTTTATGTATTCCACATCTCTCTTTTGCTTCTAATTGAACAGATGAAGTGGTAAAGTTTGAATTCATGCTTTGACATGCTCAGCTTTTTAGTTTGTTCAATATTTATGTTTTCCACTGTCTAGAGAGGATTCAAAATGGTTGTTTGCCCTCTTTAGCTCCTTCTCTATCATCCTGATCATCCATCTCAGATTAAGGCATCAGCGCTCACTCCTACCTTGCCCCAAAGATCCCCCTGCAAAAACTGTGCTCAATCCCCGCACCCTGAATTGCACTCCCTCCAATTGCCACCAAAAACCCCAAAAATCATTAAATCAACCCCCCTATCAATTTACTAGCCTAAAATCTTTATTCTTAATTGGTTAGCCTAATCATATTGAAAGATCTATCAAATATGACCCGAGAGAGCCTTCTCATACCTCGTAGGGCTAGCTACGAGGTGAAATGGTTTGATGTAGCCTTGAGAGTTTGTCTATCTCAGCCTAGGTGAATTCCAAGCGCTAACATATTGGCGACCATACTGGGGAAAAACCAAATTTGTAATTTGTTCATTGTAGTGTGATTTCTTAAGTCTTAGACGGAGCCTGAAGTTACGCCAGAAGCCTTCGAAAACGCTCTTGTTTTACATCAGCGTTAGTAGATAAACGCTGCTTCAGTCAATCTCCGTGAGCTTTTGAAACCCTCACTTCATTGACATTTTTGTCCCAGTATCATTATGGACTCTAAGCTTTGGATGATAGGCTAAGAGTTTTCATACGGCTGAGTGGTTTTTCCTTTCTTAGTCTATTTGCAAAAACAAGCTGGCTACTGATCCAAGACCAATTGTTAGATCTAATTCATGCCCAGCTATTTTTGAGTATCTTGAAGATCTTGATTTTGATGAAAGCTTCGAGTTGTCCTTGTTCAAATCTAAATCTGAAAGTGCACTTGCTACTTTAGTTCCTAATCCTGACTTTGCAGCTGCTATTGAATTTGAGAGGCATAATAAATTAGTTGAAAATTTCATTTTAAGGAATCTCCAGACACGTATACAAGCTACAACTCTTGCTGATTTCCTTGAAAATATCTCTGGTCATATCGGATCTTCTATCACGGTGCATGAACAGGCAAATCCCCCTTATATTGCCCTCACTCCTATAGTTCCTCATCCCCCATCTACAGTTGTTTCGCCTTCGGTTTCACATACAACTTCTCCTCCTCTTACTCCTCATACTGCCACACCTACTCCCCCTGCTACTCCAAGACCTACATTACCAAGAAAAATGGTAGCCTGTTTTGCCCCACTTGTATTGCCTGCTAATCTTCATGACATGCCAGCTGACTATCAAAGAAAAATTCCCATGTTCGATGGCACTCCACAGAGTATTACAGCACAACAACATATCGATAAAATGTCCACTTTCTTTGATCTATATGAGTTAGATGAAGAAGATGTTACCATGCGGTTGTTCGTGCAGACATTTGTCGGAGAAGTATGAAAATGGTTTAGAGGGTTGGCAGCTAACAGCATCACCACCTTGCAAGCACTGGAGGATCAATTCTTGGACCGATGGGAAATAAGGAAAGACCCGCTGCAAATCAATGCCGAGTACAACAACCTCAAGCGAAATCCGGGTGAGTCGGTTCAAGATTATATCATCAGATTTAATTCAGTGTATAACGCTATACCTGATGATTTGAGACCATCAAGAAAGTCCGCCTTGCTTAAGTTCCCGGATGGTTTCGATCCGGAAATGGCTTACTCACTGCGGGACCGAGATCCTCCTACCTTGGAGGAAATGCAGAAAATTGCAGTCAGTGTGGAGGCTAATTTGAATGACAAAAGGGCAAGGATGAAAGCGGAAAAGAAGGTCACAATCAAAGAAGAGGCAGCATCCACTTCTCAAGTTCTTCGGACAGTGGAAGAGATGAAAAAGGCATTCCAAAATCTTAATCTTAGCAAACCGGAACCTCAAGTTCGAAACCCAAATTTCAGAGGTCAACAACATCAGCCCCAATATAGGATAAAACAGCGGGAGCCACGAGGACAAGAGGCGGCAGTACAGCAACCGATCCAACCCCCGTTTCAGCAAAACTATGTTACTCAAGAATCTGATGATGAGGGTGAAGGACCCGGTGAAGAAAATCATTTTTTCACTCCCGATGACATGCCCACTTACATCACGGAAGAAGATGAGCTGGTAAGTAATGCTTATGCACCTCAAGATGAGCATTACATTCTATCTAATGATGTGGCACTTCAAGATGAGTCTGAGGAATATCAAAGAGGTTATCTACATGCTTTATCAGCTCAACAAGGCAAAGAGAGACAGCTGAGAAACCGAACAGTACCTATACATCCACTTCAAAAGAGGGCAGAAAATGTGGCAAAGAATGGTGCTGCTGTTCCACAAAGAAAGGGTAAAGAAGTCATGGATTCTTCATCAGCCCCGACAGCTCCAGCAAATAAGATGGATCAGCCATCAAATGTACCTAAAGATAGAGCAGAAAAAAGAGATAATCCGGCCAAAGAAAGTGAGAGAAGTCAAGCATTCAGCATTGAGAACGAAGTCTCGAAATTGAAATTGTCCATTCCACTAACAGAAGTCATGAAGAACACTGCTTACAGAGCACAAATTTCTAAGATGTTCAATACTGATCCAATGTTAGATGCGGTAAATGTGGAGGATGATCAGCCGGAATTAATCTTTGGGCCAGCTCTAAACGGTGAGTCTTCGGAAAGTGATGTCCCGCCATTTTATATCAGCTTAAGAATTCATGATTATGTGCTTCATAATGCTATGTTCGATTCGGGAGCATCACACAATTTAATGCCCAAGGCAATAATGGAGAAGTTGGGACTTGATATAACTCGTAACTACCATGATCTATATTCATTTGATTCCAGCCGAGTTAGATGCATCGGTTTGATTAAAGATTTGGTAGTTAGCTTGGATCAAATTCCCGCAAAGAATCTCTTGATGGATGTGGTAGTAGCAGACATTCCTCCAAGGTTTGGCATGCTCCTTTCAAGGTCATGGGGATCAAAACTTAAAGGTACTTTACAGCTGGACTTTTCATATGCCACTATTCCGGTGTTTGGACAAATGAGGAAAGTCTATCGAGAGCAAAAGATGAAGTATATGATTACAAGCAAGGAAAAACCAGTGAATCATCCTGTAAACTATGTACAGACAGATCTAGAATCCTATGTTTTATTTGCTGATAGTTTTAATGAAGTAGATAGTCAATTAGTTCAGATAGAAGATATCCCAGGCATTGCTGAAGATTTCAGAGAAACATTGAGGAAAGATAGTGAAGAAAAGACTGCTGTCATAAGGTCAATTGCTGAGACAAATGGGCAGCAAGTCATGACTGCAACAACATCACAAGTACAACCCTTGGATGATGATGAAGAGGGCCTTTGGACCATGGATTTCGATGGGGCAGTAGGCAACGATGGAGCAGGCATTGGTGTATGGATCCGCAGTCCATTTTCAGTCTCTAAACAAGTTCCAAACAAGGTACAAGTTTGCTCTTACAAATTGGCTTTTGATTGTTCGAATAATGAAGCAGAATATGAGGCCCTTATAGCTGGTTTGAAAATCCTCCGGAAATTAAAAGCAAAGAAGATAGCAGTTTATGGCGACTCCGAGTTAGTGATCAAACAAGTAAAGGGGGAATTTCAAGCTAAACATCCTCGTATGCGGGCTTATCGCAATGCTGTTCTAGACATTTTGAAGCGGTTTTCAGAGCATACTTTAACATGCATACCTCGGATACAAAATGGAGTTGCGGATGCATTGGCCAGGGCAGCAAGCAATTTGAAAATACCAATGAATTCGAGTAACAAGTTTGAAATCTATGTAAAGCATCGCCCTACAATCCCGGACAACCAAAGGAGCTGGCAAGTCTTTCAGGATGATGAGGAAATCAAAGATTTCTTGCATGGAGAAGGTAAATTTGAAGAAATTTCAATAGACATGGAGCCAAAAGGAGTTAATCAAATGGATGTTTTGCAGCTGAAAGATAATCATATTCCTAAAGGGCTGATTCCTTTAGAAGAACTTTTTGATCAAGATGATGTGGCTCGCAAGCCAACTTTGATGCCAACAGAAGAAGGTGTGGAAGATGTGAACCTTGGGACAACGGAACATCCAAAGATGGTGAAATTATCAAAGGCTCTGCCACTCAAGGTAAAGAATCAATACATTAGATTGCTGTCATCATTTTCTAATGTATTCGCTTGGGATTATTCAGATTTAAAGACATATGATACAAGAATCATCCAGCACACTATTCCTATAAAGCCAAATCAAAAGCCTTTTCGGCAAAAGTTGCGGAGGATCAATCCCAAGTTGCTGCCTTTGATTGAGAAAGAGGTCAATAGGCTCTACAAGTCCGGAATCATAGTTCCCATTCGCTTTTCAGATTGGATCTCCAACCTAGTGCCTGTGAGAAAGAAGACCGGTGAGATTTGCTTGTGCTAGACTTCAGAAATTTAAACAAAGTATCGCTAAAGGACAACTATCCGCTGCCTAAAATGGATCACATATTGCAGCGGGTAGTGGGTGCCTCAAAGATGTCATTGCTAGATGGATACTCCGGCTATAATCAGATCTTAGTCCATGAGGATGACCGTGATAAGACAGCTTTCACTACGCCTTGGGGAACATTCCATTATGCTAAAATGCCATTCGGTTTGAAGAATGCAGGTGCTACATTTCAGCGAGCTATGGATATGGCTTTTGCCAATGAAAAGGACATATTCTTAGTTGTATATCTTGATGACTTAACGGTCTTTTCCAAATCCGATGAGGAGCATTTATTTCACTTAACTAAAGTGTTCCAAAAATGTAGAAAATATGGCATTTCTTTAAATCCAAAAAAGAGTCTTTTTGCCATGAGTGAAGGTAAATTGCTGGGACATATCATTTCCAAAGACGGTATACGAATTGATCCCGCACGGGTGGAGGAAATTCAGCAGCTAGAGCAGCCCCGAAATAAGAAGGAGATACAATCTTTTAATGGTAAATTAAATTTTCTGCGCCGCTTCATTCCTAATCTTGCAGAGCACCTTAGAGAAATGACCAACATGCTTCGGAAGGACAGCGAGATCAAATGGACCGAGGAGGCAGTCAAATCCTTCAATTTAATCAAGGTAATCTTGTCTTCAGCCCCGACCTTAATCAGCCCTGATTATACTCAGGATTTCATTGTGTTTTCTTTTGCTTCCGAGCATACATTAGCAGCCGTATTAATGCAAAAAAGAGAGGGTGTTGAAAGGCCAATTGCATTTTTCAGCCGGATCATTAGAGATGGGGCATTAAACTATAATATCATTGAGAAACAAGCGCTGGCCCTGATTAAGGCATTGAAAGATTTCCGGGTTTATATTCTTCACTCTCATGTATTAGCTTATGTTCCTAGTGCAGCGGTAAAGGATGTCTTGGTACAAACAGAGCCTGAAGGTAGGAGAGGTAAATGGATTGCTGCTCTCTTGGAATATGATATTGAAATCAAGCCCACCATGCTGATTAAAGGACAAGGACTTGCTAAACTAATGGCTGAAACAAACCTTCATGCCCTTGATATCAACTTGATCGCTGCCTTATCCGATGGTGAAGGAGAAAATTCAGCGGTTCAGGTATCAGATATTTTTATTAATTCTCCTTGGTATGCTGATATAGTGTATGTACTTCAAAATGTATCCGCGCCTCCTGGAATGTCGAAAAACAAAGCTAGGACTTTGAAATTAAAGGCTGCTAAATTTTGCATTATGAAATCAGCATTGTATTGGAAAGATCCCGGGGGCATCTTGCTAAATTGTTTGGTTGAAGAGGAAGCAAAAGCGACGGTAGAAGACTTCCATAAAGGTGACTGTGGAGGTCATTTATTTTGGAAAACTACAGCCAACAAGATTTTGCGAGCTGGTTTTTATTGGCCTTCTCTTTTTTCTGATGTGTACAAAGCGGTAAAGAGCTGCCATGAGTGCCAAATATTTCAAGGAAAACAAAAGTTGCAGCCATTGCCTCTCAAACCGGTGGAGATTAGTGCGCCATTTCAGCAGTGGGGCCTTGATTTCATTGGTGAAATCCACCCAGCTTCGTCCGGGCAACATAGATGGATCTTGACTGCCACTGATTACTTCACAAAGTGGATAGAGGCAATTCCTACTCGGCAGGCCACAGATTCGGTAATTATCTCTTTTCTTGAAACTAATATCTTGTCACGTTTCGGCTGTCCATTCAAAATAATCACAGATAATGCAGCTGCCTTTAAGTCCAATAAGATGGTTGATTTCTGCTATAAGTACAACATCAGCTTGGGTCACTCCACCGCTTATCATCCGCAAGGTAATGGGCTGGCCGAATCATCAAATAAGTCACTAGTGAACATTATCAAGAAGATGCTGGAAATTAACAAGAAAAGTTGGCACAAGAAGTTGGTCAATGCATTATGGGCTGATCGGGTGAGCCAAAAGAAGTCTATTGGAATGTCGCCATTTGAGATTGTATACGGAGTTGATGCAGTCTTTCCAACATCACTTAGTGTACCGGTCGCGAAATTACTTCAAGAAACGGGAGAAGATATGGATCCAATGCAACGGAGAATCAGTCAAATGGTCCACCTACAGTAGACAAGGGAAGAAGTCCTCCAAAACTCTTTGAAACTGCAAGAACGCATCAAGAAGATCTATGATAAGAAGGAAAAATCAGAAAATTTTCAGCTAGAGGATGTTGTTTTGAGATGGGATGCTCGAAATGAGGACAAAGGTAAGCACGGTAAGTTTGATAATCTGTGGAAAGGTCCTTATAAGATTGCTGCATATCGTGGTCCTAACGCTTTCATTCTTAAGGAGTTGAATGGCGATGAATGTCCCGGTGGGTCGGTGAATGGCCGGCTTCTCAAGAAATATCATGCTTGAGCGATGCTGCTCTAAATCATCTTCATTGTACATATCATTTTACTTTACTACAGCAAGTGTGAACTGATCTTTCATTCTTGGTTTAGGGCCCGAAGTGAAGGCTATAATTCCAAGCATGAAGATTGGTTGGTGTGGGATTTTCAGTTTGTTTATTTTCTGCAAAAAGTCAGTTGGTCTGAGTCATAGTCCTTTGATGGTTTTCCGCTTATAGTCAAAGTCAAATAAAGTCTTTTTGAGTTGGTTATTTTTTCTATTAGTTGACTCCATTGCCCAATGGATAAGGCACTGGTCTGCTCTCCCAAGAGGTCTGAGGTTCTTGGCACCTCCAAGGAGCTGTCATCCCCATTGGAGCCAATGTTAGTGTCGGTCTTGAGCCCTCCATCATGTGATCAATAACTCTTTGCATATGCATTTATAGGTGTCTCATCAGTGTCAGTTTTGCATCCCACTAGGCATGCCATAACACTGAATGGAGGACCTGGTCTTGTTCCCTTCTTGGCTTTGCTGGAACCAGGTCATATCATTTGAAAAAAAAAACGTGTGTCACACTTGTTTCATTTTTTGTCTTGAAATCCCAAGTCTAGGTCTAGGGTTTCGGTCAAAATCACTGCAAGGTCATGAGTCAAAAAGTCTGATAGTCTTCAGCAAGCCAGAAGGAGGTATGTAATATGTTCCAGTGATATTTTTCATTAGCTACAGCTCATTTATACCTTGGATTTAAAAACTCTGTTTTTAAACCCAAGGTCATGTGAAAATGGCAAAAATAAGGAAAATTTTCAAAAATATTCAGAATGCCGGCAACATCCATGGATTCCTCGCCAGAGTCCATCAGAGAATCAACCTGCAAAAAGAACCAAGTGAAAACACTCAAAAGATCAATTTCAGGCAAAGTGAAACTTAAAAAACAGTGTTAAATTAAATGTCAAAACATACAACATTAGAAAGTGGGTTTGATGATTTAATTTTTCTAATGTGGACCTATAAAGACTAAAAATCCCTTTTCATGGCCTCATTATGCATTTGCAAACTTGCAAGACACAAGAGAAAGCAAAGGAAGGCGATTTTGCAGCAATTTCGGTCATTTCCTGGGGAGCGACCACTCGAAATAGAGGTGCGACTAGTTGGGCGAGGTGCGACCACTCAGCGCCCCTCCCACAGTGTATTTTCTGAACTGGTGCGACCACTCAGAGAGGTGCGACCACTCGAGCCTGGGGTGCGACCACTCGAGCTGGGTTTGCCAGAAAACCGCCTAATCACTTAAATCGCTCTCCCAACTGCCAAATCGACTAGGTAGGCTCTAAATTCATCCATGATGGCAAGGAATGATTGAATGATGATATGTCTAATGGTTTTTTCCTTTAAGATTTGCAAGAGAAATGGTGAATTTAGCTGTTGTTAATGTAGGCAAATGTGCTAGGGTTTGTTTGTTTTTCAAGGTTTTTAGTCCTACTTATCCCCTCCTTGTTTCCTTTAAATTAAATTCACAGATGTTAATACATATTTTTCTCTTATTTCATTTGCAACAAATGCATTTCCCATCCCAAATTCCTAAAAACCTATCCCTTCCCAAATCCCCTTACTAAAACCCTAATGCCACTCATATTCCACCCAAACCCTAATACCCTTCCCACAGCAAAGCAAACTAAATAAACCAACAGCAAAGAAAACAAAAGAATAAAATATATATATATATATATATATATATATATATATATATATGATAAATAAAAATAATAATAAAATGCCAAAATGACCCAAATAAAAAAAAAAAAAAAAAAAAAAAAAAAAAAAAAATAAAAATAAAAAATATTGCTGGGTATATAAAAAAAAAAAGAGGCAGGCTGCTATTATGATATTTTAAAAAGAAACATTAAAGAATGCAGCTGTGTATATATTCAGAATGGACATATTGCTGTGGTTATAGTATGCAAAAATAATGCTGCTGTGTATTCCTAAACCGAGACTCTGTTTTTCCTTTTACTCTTTCCCTTTTGAAGAATGAAATCCCTCTTTCTCTTTGTGACAAAAATATAAATGAAAGCCCTTTTTCCCCTATCACCAAATGTATATGAATCCCTTTCAGATAACAGAGTTTGCTTCATTAAAGGACAAAAATCAAATGAAAAATGTTGTCCCATACCCCTGTCATAACATATGTTCTTTCCCTTGGTCACTATCATACATGGTTTCCCTTATGATAAAATCCTAATAAAAGTATTTCGTTGCAAATGATTTCCTAAAAATGATGAGATGATATGTGTTACATTTTGTGAATTTTCCCTTAAAAAATCCCTGTTTTTATATATTTTTCCCATTCCTTTTTAAAAATCCCTCCCCTAACATTTCCCTTATGATTTTTCCCCTTGAGAAAACAACATACTTCTCAGCATTTTGCAGGCAGAGGCAACAATTTTATTTATCTTTCAGCTTGCTCATCTTGTTCCAAAACCATGTCAGACACCGAGAGTTATGAGCCAGGTGATGATCATTCATCATCTACAGAGGTGGAGGTACAGCAGAGGCTTCCTAAGAAAGGTGGTCACCATAGGAGACATGAACCTACTTCTTTGGCAGCATTGCAGGCTTGTCCTTTGGCAATGAATGGTTTTCGGTACATGTCATGTTTTCAGTTCTGTGAGAGGCTTGCTCAGATTCAGCATCATAGCGAGTTGGCACGTTTATTTGTTTTTCACCTTCATGATGGGCAGGTCACTCTTGCAGGGGTGAATTTTGTACTATCTCCAGAGATGATTTCAGAGGCTACCGGGATACCGAATGTGGGAGAGGTATGGCTCAAGCGCAAATTGCTGGATTTTGTCTATTTTGAGCCATATGTTCAGCCAGCATTTGTGAGTCATTTGTCAGGAGTCTTCCCTTTCAGATTCCTCCGGGCGGAGTATGCTTCGATCATGAGGCTTATCATGCAGTACTTTACATGTGAGGAAATATTTTCACAGATCTTCTCTTGTCACATTCGCATGTTGATGCACTTTACCAGAGTGAGGATGATGAACATCCCGGTTTACTTCTTTCATGACATTCAGAGGATGTCATCCGTGTTTCAGAGGCAGACCCCAGCCCAGTAGCATAGGAGTTTGTGCCATCATGGTCTCATTCAGCTTGTTGTTTCTTATCAGTTGAGGCAGCAGGGCATTTCATGGGCAAACTTCATTTCTCATGAGGTCTTTACAGCGCCATCACTGTCACAGCGAGAGCCAGAGCCTATTCATGAGGTGGGAGGTCCATCACACCAGCCCGAGATTATTGTTCTGAGACATGTGGCTTCTTCACCTCGGGTCACCTATCAGAAAGGTCATAGGACCTTATTTGCAGCAGCTCGACGAGTATTTTCTCCACAGCAGGTGGAAGGGGTCTCGTCATCTTCTTCAGATCAGCGAGTGTTATCTCCACACCAGGTGGAAGGGGCCTCGCATTCTTCATCAGCAGAGGCAGTACGGGAGGGCAAGCAGCCCATGATTGAGGATGAGAGAGCTGGCGATACACGTCATGAGTCCATTGATTTTGATGCTCATTCTCCTTCTTCAGATTTTTATGAGCTTATCAGACAGAGAGAGGAGGAGAACCTCGTGTTGCAGCGGAAGCTCGAAATGGCTCAATGGACCATCACTTATCTAGAACAGCGCACCAAACAATTAGAAGAAGAAAAAGAACTTGATGAGCTATGGAGGATCCGCAATGATCGAACTTTGAACCGTAGGAGGCCTAGTGACCCATTGCCTGCTGACCGGGAGTCCATGCTTATCAGTGTGAATGCACACTTAGAGAGATTGTTGGAGAAGGCAAATCGTGACAAAGAGCTGCTACGCAACATGAAGACACATTATTGGGCCAGATTACATGTTTTCAAGGCGAGAATGAAAATTCTCCAACGAAAGCTGTCAGAGGCCCAGAAGAAGAAGAAAAGGAAAAATCCACTCCGCATCTTGGCTGAGGCATCCCTCACTCATCATGGTACTGATCAGCCTTGATCTAGCATCAAAATCTGAAAATTTTGAGAATTTTGGAGCATTTTGCAAATTTTTGGTAAAATTACAGGTTTTTCCCGTGGAGTGGTCTCACCCCGGGTGAGACCATTTTGGAGGACTGCTCGGAATTTTGAAAACTTGGCATTTTTGGAAAGGGCATGCAAAGAGAAAAATTACCAATACTTGGGAGAAGCCTGATTTTGAGATTTGAGCCTCCAAAAGCTCAAAATACATCAAAAAAATGACTTTCTGCCCACTTTTTGAGTTGCAGAAAGTGACCTTGGGAGAATTGACTTTTGAGGGGTCAAATCAACTCCAAATCCAGAAATTCCACTTGGGATGGAAAGTAGACAGACCAAGATTTCCAATGAGCCATCTTGCACCTGATTTGGACCAGTGGAACCCACTCAAAAGTTGCTGCAAAAAGGTGCGACCACTCGAGCCAGAGGTGCGACCACTCAGGCAAAATTTGCCAGTTTTTGACCAGTTCGGCCAGCAAAGCACTGTTTTCACTTTGGTTGACTATTTGGGCATGTAAATGATGGATTCTTGTGTAAATGTCATGGCATTAGATACTTTTACTCTTCTTTACCACTTCTAGAAACTTCTTTGATGTAAATAGTGAATATTTAATGCATAGATAGGCTTCCTAATTTTTAGAGGTAAGTTGTTGAGCTGGCCTATTATCTAGTGACTGATTTAGAATTAGTTGCAACAGCTCCTAGGAAGCTGAGCTCGACCCCTAGAGGTGGGGAAAGGAGTTAGATGCTCTATATTATGCTCTCTCTTTCTCATTTTCATGGTTGGACTCTAGAGGGAGAAGCTCTATTGTATTTTTGACTTGTATTTCTGCAATTTGAGGAAAAGGAAGGCCAGGGTTTTGCAGACATCATTGTGGATTCTTGTGGATTTTTGTGTTGATGGTGTGTTCTCTACATGTTCTTGTAAGTTTGTTTATGTATTCCACATCTCTCTTTTGCTTCTAATTGAACAAATGAAGTGGTAAAGTTTGAATTCATGCTTTGACATGCTCAGCTTTTTAGTTTGTTCAATATTTATGTTTTCCACTGTCTAGAGAGGATTCAAAATGGTTGTTTGCCCTCTTTAGCTCCTTCTCTATCATCCTGATCATCCATCTCAGATTAAGGCATCAGCGCTCACTCCTACCTTGCCCCAAAGATCCCCCTGCAAAAACTGTGCTCAATCCCCGCACCCTGAATTGCACTCCCTCCAATTGCCACCAAAAACCCCAAAAATCATTAAATCAACCCCCCTATCAATTTACTAGCCTAAAATCTTTATTCTTAATTGGTCAGCCTAATCATATTGAAAGATCTATCAAATCTGACCCGAGAGAGCCTTCTCATACCTCGTAGGGCTAGCTACGAGGTGAAATGGTTTGATGTAGCCTTGAGAGTTTGTCTATCTCAGCCTAGGTGAATTCCAAGCGCTAACATACACAATGATCTCCTTTTGAGACTTGTTTTGGTTTTTTACCAAGGTCTCCCTTGGATTTTGTATTTGAAAAAGACATAGTAGTTGATGGACACAATGATGTGGACAAAGCAACTAATTTCATTGAACAGATCCAAGAAATTCACTAGGAAATGCAGGAACAATTGGAAAAGAACCAAGCCAAGTACAAGGAAAGGCATGATAAGCATTGGATGGAGCATAGCTTCCAAGTTGGTGATCAAGTCTAGCTGTATATCAGCAAAGATAGAATGCAACGTGAAGGAAAGAAGTTGAAGCCAATAAAGTATGGTCCTTTCAAGATACTTGAGAAAATTGGCGAGAACGCTTTCCGCCTTGATTTTCCAGCTTACATGCACATCTATATAGTGGTAAATGTAGAAAATTTAAGACTATTTGAACCTTCATTAATTGAAGATCCCGAAGAGCAAAGTCAATTGCCTTCTATTGATGATCTGTTGCTTGAATATCTGAATGAGTTGCAGGAAGATACAGTTCTGGACAGGAAGGTGAGAAATACGCGTAGAGGAGATGATGAGTATCTTAGAATTGGACTCAAAGGTTCAAAACCAAGTAGTGCACAATGGATGGAAATTGGGCAAGTGAGGGAGCTATATCCTCACTTGATTGATGCTTTAAAACCAACTTTTGGTGGTCCAAAAGCCTTTTTCAGTGGGAAGGCACGATCCAAAATGGAGCCAAATACCCTCCAAGTCTTTAAAAATCATTCAAGAGATCAAAACTATCGCATAAGGGGAACCTTCAAAATGGCGGAAAAACACTATCGAGAGGCAAAAACATAGAGAAAACATTGAAAAACAGAGTATCGTAGGCTTGAACAGTGAATGCACAGGAGTCGTCGGATCGGGCCGATCAATGGTCCAGATCCAATCGACAAGTTGCAATCGGCAGTGGCAATCAGCGGATATCGGCGGAGACCACATAGGATATGCGATCACTATTTGCGTGAGTCAAACGAGGACCGTTGATCAAGTGCACAGATCGACGACCCAAGTTGAATCACGATATCGCAATCAACAAACACAAAGGAGCAGGGCGATATGTATATCTATATCTATATCTATCTATCTATCTATCTATCTATCTATCTATCTATCTATATATATATATATATATATATATATATATATATATATATATATATAGATGCGATCATCGGACTCGATGACATTATAAACAATATTTGATATAATTTGACTTCCAGAAAATAGAAAATTCCTTTGTATTTGCGTTTTTCATTAATTAAGAGAAACGCGAAGAAACACTACCGATGCGATGAAACTGGACCCAAGAGGGTGTATTAATACAATTGCATAATATTCGAAGTTTGTCATAAGCCATTTTTGCGCTCTTTTCAATGTTTTAATGTATTTCTAAAATACAAAGGGACAGGCCATTGTGACATGCGATAGCGACTTATAGGCAGACCCGATGGGAGAATAGGGTGCAATTACGAATATTTGAAGTCTGGATGAACAATGTTTTGGTAGATTTTCAGAGTTTTGAATGTATTTCTCCGTGTAAATAAAGAACGACAAATTTGAGGATTTCAAAGGCTCGATGCACTCATCAGTTGTAGAACATGTGGCCACCTCCCCTAAAGGCGTTATGCCATGATTGCTAATGCTTAGAAGAGGGATTCAAGTGGATAGAGGTTAGGAGATAGAAAGCCGAGAAGAGGAAATGAACAGGCAATTCCAATTGGCTTTAAGGCCATAGAAAATAGAAGATAGAGGCAGGCAGTGCTAAGACAGAGCAAGACTGAGACAAAGAGTGATAGAGAGAGTCTATGTACTCAGAGAGGCTTGAGAGGTTCAAGAAAAACTCTTGCTGTTGTATTTGTTGTGTGTTGAGACTCAAGTTGAGCTCATACTTTTGTAAACTCTGTTCTGATGACATAATAGAGAGGCCACCACTGAAGGCTGGACTAGGAGATGTAGCCCATGAGTATTGGGTGAACTCCTTATTAACCATGTTGGGTTTATATGTGTTTGTCTATTATGATCTTTCACTGCTTCATTGTCTATGTATTTCACAATCTTATCGATCCATTGCATAAAGTAACATAGGCATATCCATGCACATGAGTCTGTAATACCTCAATAATTGTTTAAGCTCTCATTTCCAGATTAAGTATGGTAAGTAAGTAATACCTTTCAAAGTACACCTCTTAGTTGAGTTTGCAGGACTTCTTGTCATTGTCATGACACCCAACTGTTGTCTTCCGCATGTTGATTGCTATGTTATGCTTGCGACCTCGTTCTGGTGATGTTGAAGGTTGTGTTTGAGTTGTGTTCGCCATGTACACATCTATTGCACTTACACACAATGTTGTATGCACTTTCACGCAATCGTCGTCATAGTCATTTAATGATCTATCACAAGTGTTGTGCTTGTTTCTCGCACAGTCGGTTAGTCACATTGAGTTTATGTTGTTTTAATGGTTTGAGGTATCATCGAGTCATGTTGAATGTGTGTTCGCAAGTACATGTATGCACAAGTTCAATAACCCACACACTTAGTCATTTTGTTGAAATTTTGATGATCGGATCACCCTCCAATAGCTGGACCTTCGCTGAGTGGCATTGTGCAGTTTCAACCCTCAGTGATCATGTACTTCTGCCCAGAATTTGCGTAAAGCTTGAGGTTGTCTCTCAAGGAGCCTACACTGCGCAATTCTGGAATCGATTGGATTGATTGTCACCCAGAACAATGCAGAAGCTTCTCAACAAGCCATTTCAATTTGTGCTACTTGCAAGCACATCAACCAAGCCTCCAGCTGGTCAACCAGGAAGCTTGACCAGGTAGTGACCCTGAGACTCACTCCCCCGATTGAAGAAACTACGTAGACAAGCCAGACAAACACCCTTTATCTGTCACTATCTCCCTCAAAAAATTGTGCAGTTTTTTCCAGCCAGTCACCTAGTTAGCAAGCCTGCTTCTCACCCGTAAAACTACACAGTTTTAAGGAGCAGTCACCAATCTATCTAACATCCTGCACAACTTAGAAATTTTGTAAGGATGTTCAACAGGCTAACCTCCTAATAATTTCGTATATTTTGCCAGCAGACTTCTGTAGGCCACTACTAGCTCCCCAGTGTTATAGACATTTTTGTGCCTTACAGCATTGAGCATGAAATGTCCATAATCTAAGGGATCCAAAGTCCCTAAACATGTTGTTCCTACCCCTAGAGGAACAATGCTAACAAACCACAGCAATTCACAGAAGTTCTCCACCAGAAACTGCTCAAAAACAGGTCAATTCAGGATCAATTCAGTGGCTCCATTAGCTGTCTGCACTGAATGTCAAAGTCAACACTGGCTACCTGCACTGCAACGCAGGTAGAAGCACTACTAGGGTGCGCTGAGCGAGAGTTGACAAATGGCAAGTTCATTCCAAGAGGTGTCAAGACCCAGGAAGCTTCCAGAATCTTCCTCAATGACACTTGCCTCAGTGAATTCGACTAGTGATGAGTAAGAGGCTCCTAATATCCAAGTGGAAGCAAGAACCTCCAAGTGGAATCAAGAACTGACAGAGGGAGAGGACACTAGTCATATCTCAAGCTGACTCATCCTCTCTCCAAACATCTATATATGGATGTCTCCTCCATGAGATCTAGAGGCGGGAATTTTGTTATTGCAAAGAATTGCTGTTGGTTTGAGATTGGAATCATTGGGTGCTTAATGCTTTGAAGGGGGTGAAGATAGGAATTCCATTTGCTGGGAAGGAGATGCTGGATTGGAGCCCTCTAGGTTGTATCTCTTCCTGAACCTTGTTATTCATCAATAAAGCTATCTTGGTTTCTCCTATATACTGGTGTATTTTTGATGTATGATTGCATTAGTATATTTAGTTTATTTCTAATCCTGAACTAGTTATGAATATGAATCCATGTCTTTGTGTAGAGTTCTCTTCTTGTGATCTTGCAGAAACCTCTTGAAGCTGGGTGAGCGAGAAGGCAAGTAGCTGGGAACTCCCAAAGAGAAGAGGAACCAGATCGAGGGACAAACGGAAGACACTGGTTAGTCCATCTATCTCTCTTCATTCTTAATTCATAAAGGAAGAATACTAGAATAGCTGTCTCTGTTTGTTGCTAAGGCACTGTCACACCTTAGGTGGATAGGATCGTCCTACATAGGCATTTTTCCCCACAAAAAAATTGGCGACTCCGCTGGGGAGATCTGTTTAGTCATTTTATTTGTGTTTCTATCATTGTTTGTTTCATAGACTCAACAACAACAATCGAACTGCATCTGCTATGCTCAGATGCAAAGTAGACAGTTGCTGTTTTGATCCAATCACTGGATTTGTCTATGATCTGAAAAATGGACTCAAAAATGATTTGATGATCCTTTGTGATAGATCTTAGTACTCCCTCAAAGCATCCCTTTGATTGTACCTTGCTTGTTGCTTTGATTTGGCCTGAAACTGTAGATTAAATAGCAATCTGTGACCCAGAACCCAGTGAGAAACTCTCATTTCTCCTTCAGCGCAGACCCTGTGAAGAGGTTCTGCATTTCAACGCAGGTCCCGTGAAGGCTACCTGCGCTGAATGTCAAAACCCCTGTGTTGAGGTTGCGCTGATCCAGTTAGGCCTTGTGCAGCTGGGGTTCTCTGCTCTATTTTGCCTTGTTTTGATCTCTGATTTTTGCAGCCTGTAACCAGCATAGGTACCAGTCTGATAACTCCTTTTCTCTGCTTAAATTCCGCCTCCTTTTGTACAAAAAGGCTGTGAGTGTTTTTATGCGTTTGTGGCGTCATTTGCAGTCTTCCTTTGCAAGAGTGAAATAGTCATCCTGTAGCCCTTGATTCAGATCTGTCGATTGTGATCTTAGGAGAGAGTTCATTGGTTGTTTGCAGTTGATTATACATTTACTTTTGCTTTTGGTTTGAGTTTGTCTCTTTTAAGTGTCGAAACAAGTATTCATTTCGGAAATCGTTAAGCGTTGTAATCTCTTCTACCCTCTCTGATTTCGGAAAAAGTAAACTTGTTTGTATTTGTCATTTAAAAGCAAATTCAAAGATGTACAAAAAGCTTTCTTTGTAGGCATCAATACTAAGAAAGCGGAAAACAAACACCTGCATTGTGCATTTGCATCTTGATAGTTTGCATGTTTGATTTAGGAAAAGTGCATTAGAGTGTGCTGATTTCTCTTTGAGAAAAGATGGTGTCTTTCTTTTCCCTTTGTAGCTAGGATTTTCATAAGTTGAAAAGATATAAAGCTTGCTTATCATCTTTAGACTGCATTTAGGAATTGTATCATACATCTCGTGGTGAACCTCAAAAGGCAAACTTCTAAAAAGATCAACCTAAAATCAATTGAATGAACTTAACAACGCTTTGCAACATAACGCACAACATAGAGGTCTAGGCTAGAGACGTGTTCCGGCGTCGTAAAGCCTGGTGACTGTCGATCTCGTTGATGATTGGTGATTCCTCCTGAGGGACGACAGCGCCAGTACAGATTGTGTTCCCACGTACCGTCACGTATATATTGGGAGACCCCTATAGGCATAAAACCTTTATCCTTAGGAAACCGTGTCGGCCACCCTACTGATCGCAATGCACTGAACACATCATTCAGGAAGATCGACCGCCCCTACCCTAAAAAGTATTCTGCGGTTTTGCGAAAAGTTTGGCACACCCTCTACCTAGAACTCCAGAGCAGTTCCTTTTGGCCTTATTCAGACTATATAACAGAAAAAGTCCATCCGAGCATTTGTCACTTCGGGCTCGTTAAAAAATCGAAGGAGACTAGAGACATCTTTAGCTTTTTCTCGACTCTTTAAAAGTGAAAAAGCAAGTTGTGTCTAAAAGCGTCTAAAAAATTCATTTAATTCGGAAACACACTTTCCCCTTTTGTATTTTAGTTGATCGAGTAATCCGCAATCGTGGAAGAAAGTCAATTGAAACCCCGTCGTTCGCGAAGGCTTACGAGTCAACCGTCTTTGTCTCCAGAATCGAAAACAGTACGGACAATGTGAACTCGTTTAACCGGTTCCAAATCTCCTCTTAAAGTTAGAACAAGTGTTTCGACGACATCGGAGGTTCTGGTTACTCCAAACATTTCTGGAATCCCTGCCTCTACAAAAGAAGTTCAACAACCACAGAGGGACAGTAATACTGATCCTAGTCTGAGAACAAACACTTGTGTTACTGAACCAGTTCCATCTGTAACCGGTTCAGAGAGTCTTGTTCTTCAAACATCTGTCGCTGTTGATTCAACCACTTCTTCGGAACCAGAAATATTTTATGGACCTGACGGTCTTCCTCTCCCACCTGGTTTGATTGCGATAGAGGAAATTGTAGAAGATCTGCAAGCAAGCACTCCAACACATTTTGGAGTCGGGGTCACTCTATTTCCTTCGACATCACAAGTTAGTCTACCACTAGTGGAAGTTCCTGTAGAATCGCTAGGTAATCTCTTGGATAGACTCAAAATGTTTGAACAACAGTCAACATCTAGGACTGTGTCAAATGACACAGCGACAGCAGAACTCCCTGCCGTCACTCCGACAATGTTTGCCGGCACACCATCTGTCCCGACTAGCTCACAACCGCTAGAAGGAGTCCACCCAGGGACTATTTCGACAGTGTGGTCTGTTCCAGTTTGTTCCTCCGGAATAATATCCGGCAACTCTTATGTTGAAACTCGCCAGATTGATCCATTTGGAGGTCAATTTGGGCAATCCAGTCCCCAAGGACAAACAATCCCCTTGAATTCCGGATTGATACCGTATGGGGGGCAGTATGCCCTTTCATTACCCCGTTCGCGAGGGTATCCACACGGGAGTTCACAACAGTATTCAGGTTATACTGTTGTTACATCAAGTGGTTGGGTATCTATGCTACCTCAACAACCAAGGGTTGTGTATTCTATGCAACAATGTGTACCTATGTCGAACATCCTGACCACACCAGCTATTGTAACAGTGTCACAAGTTCAAACGATGCCTGTTGTATGTCAGCCTCAGATTTCTCAGGTTGTAATGCAAAAGCCCCTTGACCCTGTGACTCAACCACAATCGCTAACTGGTGGGGCGACACAGGTCCAAACGGGTACAATTACCCCACATCTTGGTCCGACGGTTAGTATAGCGCAACAGAGCATGGCTTCACAACCGTGGCTGGTGCAATACCAACAACCACAATTCCAGCAAGTGTACCAAGGTTCTGAGCAGCAGATCTTTGCGAACAATGGACAACCGTACATTCAAAATGGTCAAAATCAACCGCTTTACAGTGATCAAGTCCACCAACCGTATCAGTCATACCAACATCAGTTACATTATGCTGGTATGCAAAGGCCAACTGCTCAGGCAATTCCATCGTACCCTAGGTATGCTTCACCTAACCTGAATCAACAGTTACCATTCGTGGCAACTTTAGAGTTACCTGATTTACACCGGTTAACAAACGATCCAATTGCTTACGCCCCTTGGGGGCCGGCGATTCCTCACAAACTTCCTGCGGACATTCCTAAATTTAATGGAAATCCGGGTGAAGATCCATCGAATCACGTGATGACCTTTCATCTATGGTGTTCATCAAACACCTTAAACGATGATTCGATAAGGCTTCGCCTCTTTCAGAGGACGTTAACGGGTCCAGCGGCTAAATGGTATATTGAATTACCTAGAGCTTCGTTCGACAATTTCAACACCTTAGCCACGACATTCTTAACTCATTTTCAATTACTGATAAGGTATGAAATGGGAACGGAAATCTTAACCAACTTCAAACAGACAACGGCCACTGACATATCTGATCATATACATGAGTGGTGACGTCGTCGTAGGATGGTAAAAACGTACGTTCCCGATCAGTTATTAGCTGAATGGTTTATCAAGTCGTTACTTCCTGCTATAACGGAAGATGTGGCAAAGGGGGGAGTCGTAACGGAAGAGCAAGTTATCGCTCGTGCGCAGTATCTGGACTTAGTCTATACTCAGTCTGGTACGCTCTATGACAAAATACCTGACGCCTCTAGACCAGAATTTTCAATTCCTCCTCCTCCTAAATCAAACAATGACTCTCATGCCGGCGATGGCGTGATTGGCACGACAAACGCGAAATCGACAAAGGCCAACTCCAAGAAGGCCCGTAAGATTTCAGATCAAAATGCAAAAGAAGAAATTCTTGCTTCGGAAGTAAATGCTGTATCGGCAGATAAAGGCAAAGAAACCAATCAACCAGGAAGCAAGAAGAATCAAAACAAAGGGAAGAAGAAGAAACAAGGTGAGTCATCTCCCGAAAAAACTTCTTCAAACCCTCCTGGGAAAGGGAAACCAAAAAGTCCATGTTTTATATGTGGCGAGGATCATTGGACAGCCGATTGTCCATACAGAGCTGAGCTTAAGAGATTCTTTAAGAGTTCACAGACCTTAGCTGTGTTAACTGATCCGTTCCCAAATCCAGGTCAAAATCTGGTTGTTAGTGGAAATGCTTCCCCGTCGCAAGTGCTAATGTTGTCCATATCCAAGCAACAAAATGATGCTTTGATTTCGACAAGGAACAAAGATTACGGGAATCCGCAGCTGTCGAAAGACAAAGGTAAAGATCAACCAAGTAGTTCGACAACAACTTCGACAGAAGTCGTACCGCCCATCATTCCTGAATTAACAATTAAACCGCCAAAGGGGGTAGTACACAAGTCGACATTTAATCCTCGCGCCAGAGCGGCGCAGCATTATAACATAGTGGAAGACTTGGCCCAATCGCCATCCGCTATGTCGACTCTTGAAGTACTACTAAATTGTCCATCCCAAAGGCAGGCTTTGTTATCGGCTATTGGTGGGGTTGATCCTAAGGATTCCAATCTTGTATCCTTCGACCACAAAGGATACGATCCTCAGTTACCAGCTCAACTAGTTTTCCTTATTCAAGTGAAAGCCCTCAACAAAACTGTTCACCGAACAATTATTGATGAGGGGGCATCTACATGTATTATGTCGATGAGTTGCTGGAAAACTTTAGGGTCTCCGACTTTGTCGGGATCTTCGACGACATTGAAAGCATTCGACGGAAGGACCTATACCCCGTGCGGTATCCTAAATAACTTGAAGGTTGAACTGGGGGGAAAAACAGTAGAAATAGATGTTGAAGTCATCGATGGGAATCTTGACTACAACATCCTACTGGGAAGACCGTGGATATATGACATCGCAGCTGTAGTGTCGACTTATTTTAGGGAGATCGCATTCCCTTTTCAAGGAGGGATTACGATCGTCGACCAACAAGACTTCCTCCCTAATGGTTCACAAGTTACAGGAAGCATTCCCATGATCCATGGGAGCAACCATTCGCTTCAAGATATTGGAGTAGGCCTATTGAAAGACCCCACATTAATGGGAACTTTCGCACTTCCACCTCCAATCTATATAGGAGAAGTAGCATTGGTAGGAACCTGCAACATGATATCTTCCACAAAGATCTCAGAAGACAATATCAACATGGATCATGCAATGGTTTTGCCCCCAAGCCCAATAGAAATATTGTACCAATCAATGTTTCGGGCATGGGAGGTGAACCCAAATCAACGCTCATCAAGCGTTTGGGTAGATAGGTCTAGAGAATATGGTACCCCATTAGATCCTTGGTCGAGAGTGCATGGAACCGACGAAGGAATCCTACAATCGATGTTGATTGAGGGGGCACCATGGAATGATTGCCACCATCGTTCCCTTCTTCCGGATTATGAAGAAGATACTCAACAAGACCTTTACAACCCTTCAGTTTTTGAATTCCTATCAAACACTGTAAATACTGTGGATTCCGAGCGAAACTTATCCAATATTGAAGAGACTATAGCCATAAATATCTCGGCTAAAACAAATGTTGTAGAGAATATTTACGTCGGCAAAGGTTGTTCTCCTTTAGAACTGGAAATATATAACGCTCTTTTTCACGAATTCAGAGATGTCTTTGCTTGGTCATATGATGAAATGCCAGGCATTGACTCGAGTATCATTGAACATGAAATTAAGATGTATCCTGATGTCAAACCAGTAAGGCAACGGCTTCAGCAGGTGCACCTCAAGAAAGCCGCCGCCATTAAAGCAGAAGTTGAAAAGCTTCTCCATGCTGGTTTCATCTACCCGGTTCCTCTAACCGATTGGGTATCGAATATTGTCCCTATTATGAAGAAACAAGGGACGATTAGAGTGTGTGTCGATTATAGGGATGTAAACCAAGCTTGTCCAAAAGACAACTACCCTACACCCTTCATCGACCAGATAATTGATGAATGCGTCGGATGTGAAATCTTTTCATTCATGGATGGATTCTCCGGGTATAATCAAATAAATATCCGCCCACAGGACCAGTCAAAGACTGCATTCATTTGTCCGTGGGGCACATTCGCTTATCGAAAATTACCCTTTGGTTTAAAGAACGCAGGGGCGACGTTTCAGAGGGCAATGAATTATGCCTTCCATGACATCAAGAACAACGTTCAACCATACCTCGACGACCTTCTGGCTCATTCGCGAAAGCGGACTGATCATCCGCAGCATTTAAGAGCGATATTTCTACGTTGCCGACACTACAAGATAACACTCAATCCGCACAAATGTGTATTTTGCGTCAGTTCTGGTCGTTTACTTGGCTTTGTAGTCTCTAAGGATGGGATTCGTCTCGACCCTTGCAAGGTTCAGGCAATCATTAATTTGCCTCCACCTTCAAATTTGCTTCAGATTCAGAAACTCCAAGGGAAAGCAAACTTTCTGAGGAGGTTCATTCCAAATTACGCAGAACTTGCTAAAGGTTATACCCGTCTTTTGAAAAAGGATGTACCTTTTGTCTGGGATCAGGTGGCGCAAGCTTCTTTTGACGCTCTGAAAGATTCTCTAGTAAGAGCATCATTAATGTATGCCCCGGACTATCAAAGAGATTTTAACCTGTATCTGGCTGCAGAAGATACGACCATTGTGATTGTTTTAGTTCAAGAAGTCGATGGAATTGAACATCCTATATATTATTTAAGTAAAAACTTGAATGATACAGAAAGCAAATATTCTTACGTTGAAAAGCTGGCACTCGCTGCTGTTCAAGCGATACAAAGATTTCGACATTATGTCCTCTTTCAGAAAACTACCATTCTATCAGATTGCAACCCCATGACTTATATATTGTCGCGACAGTTGCTGGGGGAAAGTATTCAAAATGGATAGCGATCCTTCAAGAGTTTGATCTGGAATTTGTAAAATCCAAATCAAAGAAAGCTTTAGTTTTTGCAGAATTATTGTGCGATCTCCCATTGTCGTCCAACGATGAAACATTCGAAGAATCAATCGTGGACGAGAATTTGTTTCTGATATCTGCAAGCAATGAGTGGTATGGAGATATAATAATTTATCTCCAAACCCAAAAATTCAGGCCTAACACCTCTCACTCAGAACAGAAACGTATACGATACCAAGCGAAAGACTACATGATCGCCGGTGATACGCTTTACCGTCGTGGTATCGATACAGTTCTGAGAAGGTGCCTCACCCATGAGGAGGCCGAAAAATCCCTGAATGAGTGTCATTCAGGTGCGTGTGGGGGGCATCAATCTGGATATGCTACAGCACAGAAAATCTTACGAGCAGGATACTTCTGGCCAACCATGTTCAAAGATTGCATAACCGCAGTCAGAAGTTGCCATGCTTGTCAAATTTTTGACAGCAAAACCAGAAGACCACCCACACCTTTACAGCCAATAGTTTCTGTTGGGCCTTTCGCCAAATGGGGCATCAATTTCATGACATGTAACCCCACCTCGACCGGGGGGCATGGGTATATTATAGTCGCCGTTGACTATTTTACCAAATGGGCCGAGGCGATGCCTACATTAGATAATACTGATGAAACAACTGCCCTTTTATTTTTCAATCATGTAGTCGCCAGGTTCGGTGTACCACAGGCTATAGTTACAGATCATGGATCGCATTTTCGCAATCACATGATGGTTGAATTAGCTGCCAAGCTAGGGCTATCTCATGACAGCTCTACCCCGTATTATCCACAAGCCAACGGACAAGTTGAAGCGATCAACAAGGTCCTAAAGCGTATGTTGCAAAGGATGATCGGAATTCACAAAAGAAGGTGGCACCTAATCCTGTACTCAGCCTTGTGGGCTTACCGAACATCGGTAAGGAATTCGACCGGGTTCACACCTTTCCAACTGGTGTATGGCCTGGAAGCAGTCTTGCCAATCTAGTGTGAAATCTCGTCTCTTAAACTCGCAATTGATCTCCTCCCCGGATCTTCAGAAGAAGAGGCCCGTTTCTTGGAATTAATCCAATTGGATGAAACCCATCGTGATGCCGCTTTGGCTAACGAAGCCCATAAGAAACGAGTCAAGGCGCAGTTCGACAAAAATGTCAAACCCCGTGTCTTCTCAGAAGGTGACTTGGTCTTGCTTTATGACCAAGAATCCGATAAATTGGGAGCAGGTAGATTTAATTCTTTATGGATGGGCCCCTATATTGTTAAACGAGTGTTAGCAAAAGGAGCCTACGAGTTAATGGATTATGACGGAATTCCACTGGCACAACCCCGTAATGGGTTGTACCTCAAGCGTTACTATGCTTAAATAGTAACCTGTATGCTTTTGTTGTATTTTGTTTTCGCTAAAGTGTTTGTTTTGGTCGAGTAATCCACCTTTTTACATTTATTGCAGATGTCAAACCTTCTGGAGATATGTGTTGGATATGCCGACGGAGCGAGTCGTAGTTCGCAGAACCTGTCCTCCGCAGCCTGGGCCATTTTTGATCCAAGCGACGAGTTAATAAGTTTCAGAGGTGTATGTATCGGGCAATCAACGAATAACATCGCTGAGTATAGCGCGTTGATAGAACTACTCTCTGATGCCATCTCCCATGGTATACGCCGACTAATCATCAGGCTAGACTCACAACTCGTAATACTACAACTCAATGGTATATATTCCGTCCGCAACCCAAGTATTTATCGCATGTTCCTAAGGGTTAAGATTTTGGAAAGACAATTTGATTTAATTCAATACCAGCATATTTCCAGAAACTTAAACACATTAACCGACTCATTAGAAAACTATGTGTTAGATAGACATTTGCGACATTTATAAAAAGAGACACATCATCAATGTTGTACATATGGATCATATAACTCAACCAGAATAAACCCCGAAAATCAATATATATATATATATATATATATATATATATATATATATATATATAAGTTGTTTATCATTTATACATGATGTTCTGTAACCAAGACAAGAATCGGTCGCATGACCCAAAAGCTCAAAAATGCTAGGGGGCACCCTAGCCTAGTGATGCTCATGATAGCACATCACGGCCTGTGCAATCATGCGTAAGAGACGAGTCCATCGTCTAGGCACACCAGTAGTATTCCGCTGCAACTGTAGAGGTAACGCGTCGATCCTCACATCTGGAATGCCAAGAGTAAGGCTCTCAACTTGCTCCTGCATAGTTGTGAGGGTCTCGGCCACATCAAGGTCACGAAGAATAACCCTCCCAGCAGTCTGCCCTGCTGGGGCAGCAACTGGCACTCTTGGGCGAACTGCTGGACGAACAGGACCAACATCTGCATGCACACATGAGTTTGATTAAAGTCTTGATAGAATAAAGTACAAGGACATTATAAATAAAAACAGTAAACAGTGATATGGATGAAGATTTTACCAATAGCGCCCCACTGTTCGCCATGCGGCAGTACCAAGTCCGGATCACCTCGGAAATCCATGCCAACATATGGATACTCGCAATAGACCATCTCCTGACGCTCGAACCACCTGAAGAAGGTATCAGTGAAAGAAATCTGAGATTGACCAGCATGCCTAGACATGTGATCAACCCATCTCTGCATGCGTGGCTCGGTAGGAGAAGGCAAGTCGAGTGCGATATACTGAGGCTGCATCAGTGGTATCTTCTCCAAGGCAAATGCAGTCAAAATATAACCAAATCCAAAGTTCTTCAGCTTCCCGTCCTTTACCTTGGTCAACTGACTTTTCATCTGAAGAAGTACTGCATCACACCAGTTGAATATTTTCGGTTGGAGGCACTCCAAGGTGTGCTGCACATAGGATCTGTTGGCAACATGAAGAGATGTACTACCGGCCATCCTACCAATAGTATACATAATGGACCTGGGAGACCTGTCAGTAATCTCACGGATAACGACCTTGCCGTCTCTACTCGGCTGAGATCCTTCCTTGCAATACTGGCGGACATAATCTCTCACAGAGTCATTCCCTCGGGCCGAACCTGACAAAGAAATGGGGGCACCCCGCCTTGACAAGCCAGTCAAGAAGTAAATGTCTACTACGGTCAAGGGGATAGATTTGCCCCTAATCTGAAATACTTGGTTGATAGGATCCCAAGCATCAAGCATATACTGCAGTAAGGAGATCTGCGCTCTCATACTAGAGATACGGAAGAACTTCAGCAGGCCACAGTTCCGCAGCGCGTTCACCGTGACAGGATCATGGAGGGCAATCATGTCCTCTTCTTCATGTTCTCGTTCTCGCCATGTAAGGGTCATTTTGCTCCAATAATCTCTGAAAAAAAAAACATGAGAGGAGTTAGATCCTGGATTTGATGAGAAACTGGCAAAATTTTCATCAAAAACTGTGCAACAAAACTATTTTCTATGCCCAACGCAACTAGTCAGTGTTCCACCTGCGTTGAAGGTCAAACTGCCTTCATGTAGCTTGACATTCAGCGCAGGTTTCGAGTGAACCAGCTGCGCTGATGGCAGAGCGCCCTAACAAAACCCCATGGGCTCAGGGAAACAGGAAAACAGGCACAGAATGGAAAAAGGAAACCATGAAAAGAAAGAGCTAGAGTTTAGCTCCTACCTAGTCTAGACGGTTCCCAAAATCATCCGCAGAATCTCCCGGAATCAGCTGATGAAAATCAAGGGGGAAGAGGCACCTCCAAAGCTCCAACAAACCAAGTTCAAATGAAATGGTAGAATGAGAGGTAAAAACACTTTTTAATTTCTTTTTACGTAGTTCAAAGTGAAATATTAGGGTTCTAATCTCATTTTCAAGAAAATGTTATTCATTTCTAACTAGTTTGATGCAGCAATTGAGGATACAGTACTATCTTTGAAAAGGGCAAAGCTAGTTATGGTAAAAAATAAAAAATTTGACCATATAATATCGAGCAGTTTGAGCACACAGTTCATGCTCGTTAAAAAATAAACACAAGATTCGAGCAGTTTTGGCACACAGTTCATGCTCATTAAAAAATAAACGCAAGATCCGAGCATTTTTATCGTATAGTTCATGCTCGTTAAAAAATAAACATAAAATCAAGCAAATGTTTCCACCCGTGTTTAAGCTCGTTAAAAATTGAACTATCCCGGTAAATAACCACAGTGAATGTAATATTATCAGCCATTAAAGCCTTGGTCGTGTTTGCACCGTCACCTCCACTTTTCCATTGGCTGATCGTTCACCTCCATATGTTTGTTTACCCATTTTGAGGAACAGCTGCGAAGAGTGATTTCACTAGCCATCCTTGTGACACTGCCGTGATTGGAAAATTCCAACATGTACCTGGAATCAGCTGCTAACCCGTTTTATCACTCGTTCCTCAAAAGACGAGTCTTCTTTAAGCTCTTTTCATCTGACTCGTAAAATATGAAAAGATTGCCGAGTCCTTGGCCTTCCAGCTCGTTAAAGGGACAGGAAGTGTTATCCCTCCTCTAGATTTTAATTTTTTTGGACCTGAGGGATTATTGCACAAAAAGATCGAGTGCTTGTTTTATTCGGCTCGTTAAAACTATCGAAAACTCATCCCTTCTGTATTGTTTTATACTTTTTCGGACATAAGGGATTAGATGACGAAAAAGGACTTTTGGAGTTAACTTTATGTATCTTTTCAGACTCTCTAAAAATGAAAAGAACCGAGTTATCTTTGTCGTTAGACTCGTTAAAATCATTAAATAGCGACAAACTTGTCTTTAGACGAGAACGAGTTTCACTATCGCTAGGCTCGTTAAAACATAGCGATGGGCTTGCCCGAAGGGCAGGTTATAGAACAAGCATATGTTATCCTCCTCAAGCTTGAAAAAAATAAAGAGGTACTGGTCATCAATGACTGGGGAAAAATTGGGAGAAACTCAAAAAAACTTTGATGGTAGCAAGTCGCTCTTGAACATGACACTTTTCCTCCGTACCACAATCGGGTTGGGTTGTTTCATTCACCGGTCACATCCATGGTCTCGCCATACCATCCATATTTGGGGTAATGCTACCGATCCATCGCATCAGTGTCGCCATATGTTCAAGAGAAGTCATTCAGAAAAGTCAACCGTGTCCCATCCACTGCCATACATTATCCTTCATCCTTTCATGACCGCCACCCTGAATCATATGTCACAGATCGTTTTCACCTCCATAAAAATCATTAGCTCCATTCCGTGTCATTGATGTGGGATTCATTAAGGCCCTCCTTTGACGGATCGCTTCTTGTCGACATTAGCTCATTATCCAAGAAGTTGATCTAGGAACAACCCCTTCAGTACTTTGAAGCTTGCATGCCTCAATGGCAAGTTTCTCACTTCCGGCGACAGGTATACATCAATGACCTTCGACCGAAAGATTTTGCGTGGTGTTCGATGCCAAGTCCTTTATTCACACAACGTGAAATGTACTGCAGTACCTTGAGGGTCATTATCATTATCGGTGATTCCTCTCGCGCTTGTTAACGGTTTACCTCATTGACTGGTAATCAAGCGATGTCTTTCCATGTTCGACTTCAGAACATTTCTCACATGGATCGACTTGTACTTAGAGTGAAGATCGAACGAGTTTGAAGACCCCGGATCTAGTTTCATCCATCCGGGTTGCGATATATATTCAGGAAAGATAAAGACATTGACATGTACATCATTGCAGCAGATAATCATCCTATCCGAAGGATGATAATTTCATCAAAATTATCAGTCTACCATCAGACGATTGTCTGTGCTATGTACAGGAAAATGAATTTATAAAGCTGAGCATGGGAATGCCTGCCTCAACTAGATCATGAAAGCAGTATGAAAAATAATGTATTGTATTGTATCTTATTACAGGTCTCCTCCCAGCATTGGATGAACTTCAGATCCTCCTGATAAAGCATTTCACCCGATAAACGGCCTCATACTTTAGGGGGAAACTGTTATAGACATTTTTGTGCCTTACAGCATTGAGCATGAAATGTCCATAATCTAAGGGATCCAAAGTCCCTAAACATGTTGTTCCTACCCCTAGAGGAACAAGGCTAACAAACCACAGCAATTCACAGAAGTTCTCCACCAGAAACTGCTCAAAAACAGGTCAATTCAGGTTCAATTCAGTGGCTCCATTAGCTGCCTGTGCTGAATGTCAATGTCAACACTGGCTACCTGCACTGCAATGCAGGTAGAAGCAGTACCAGGGTGCGCTGAGCTAGAGTTGAAAAATGGCAAGTTCATTCCAAGAGGTGTCAAGACCCAGGAAGCTTCCAGAATCTTCCTCAATGACACTTGCCTCAGTGAATTCGACTAGTGATGAGTAAGAGGCTCCTAATATCCAAGTGGAAGCAAGAACCTCCAAGTGGAATCAAGAACTAACAGAGGGAGAGGACACTAGTCAGATCTCAAGCTGAATCATCCTCTCTCCAAACATCTATATATGGATCTCTCCTCCATGAGATCTGAAGGCGGGAATTTTGTTATTGCAAAGAATTGCTGTTGGTTTGAGATTGGAATCATAGGGTGCTTAATGCTTTGAAGGGGGTGAAGATAGGAATTCCATTTGCTGGGAAGGAGATGCTGGATTGGAGCCCTCTGGGTTGTATCTCTTCCTGAACCTTGTTATTCATCAATAAAGCTATCTTGGTTTCTCCTATATACTACTGTATTTTTGATGTATGATTGCATTAGTATATTTAGTTTATTTCTAATCCTAAACTAGTTATGAATATGAATCCATGTCTTTGTGTAGAGTTCTCTTCTTGTGATCTTGCAGAAACCTCTTGAAGCTGGGCAAGCGAGAAGGCAAGTAGCTGGGAACTCCCAAAGAGAAGAGGAACCGGATCGAGGGACAAATGGAAGACACTGGTTAGTCCATCTATCTCTCTTCATTCTTAATTCATAAAGGAAGAATACTAGAATAGCTGTCTCTGTTTGTTGCTAAGGCACTGTCACACCTTAGGTGGATAGGATCGTCCTGCATAGGCATTTTTCCCCATAACATCCAGAAAAATTGTGTATTTTTCCAACCAAACCTCCTGTAGCCCACTACCATCTCCCCGGAGAAATTCTATAGTTTTTGCTACCAGTCCCCCTCTACTTCCTGCACTGTCTCCCTAAAAACGTTATGTAGATCTCCCCTCCAGCCGAGCCAGCTTTCGTGGACAGTCGCTTCTGATCGATATTTTCCATCTCAGTCTCCTAGTGACCTCTGTGCAATTTTCATTGATAGTGCCCAGAGCCTACATCTCGGCTTGAAACTGCCTTGTGTAGTTTTAGAGCCTTTCCCTCTCATCTAGCCACCTGCATCCGAAAGCGAATGATAATGCATCATGGTAGAATAGGCGATTTCTGGATTCGATGTCGTCTCGTCATGAGCGATTGCAGATAGAGGTACATGGATGAGACATGACACAATGACAAACATGATGAACAAGGAGAGCATGTGAGGAGATTTGTTTGTGAATGGATGAACAAGGAATGCATGCGAGGAGATTGTTTTGCGAACGAATGAATGAGGAATGAATGAAAGGAGATTTGTTTACAAACGGACAAACACATGAAGCATTTCAAAGTACAAATGAAGGATGAACATACATTTGCAAACATCAAGTGAACACCAAGACCATCGAAGACTCCTCACACCTTGTCATGCGAAGGTGAAGCTATGATACACCAAGAGCACATCCATCACTCAACAACACTGTGGCTTGACATGGACACCAACAGTGGCATGAACATACCAACACTGTCATGTCATGAGTCATCTCAGCCACATCACTACTGTGGGCCATACTGTTGTAATCAATGTAATGTAATGTGGAAGTCCAAGAGACCCACATGTAAAGTTGAAGAGTCATGTAAGTCAAATAGTCATGAAGGAAGTTGAACAATCATAAGGGTTAGTTTCACCCTTGGCTATAAACACCCCTCATTTATACATGAAAAAGACTTTTTCAACTTGGCTCCTCCCACATAGCCTTGAGAGTTTGTAATATTTTCTTTGAGGACAGAGCAATGGCTCCAATGCTCCACTTACGGGGTTAGTGATGTATGGTGTACTGATGTGTCTTGGAACTTTTGCTTAATTTAGAAGCCTATTAATAGGCCAACACGTTTTCACACATGTAATGTAATTATTTGTAAGACTATTCTTTGGACACTTGTAATGCATGCTTTTTTAACCCGTGTTAAGACAATTGAACTATTTCGGTTGTTCTAATACATATGTCTATGAAAATGTGTTGTATAAGTTGTTAACATTGTCTTGCCCATGTTGACCGCCTTACTGGACACTAGACAAAACCATTCCCATAAACTTGTTATAATGACTATCACACTCACATCGACTACTCCGCTAGGTGTTGTACATGATATCCTCTCATTGTGTGTTTGTGACTGTCGCATCCATGTGGACTACTCTGCTGGAAGCTATGCATGTCATGTTGTTTTGTGTGTCTCTGACAGAGTTGGGAATATTCCCTTCCGACTGGAAACATACCTCCACCCTCTAGCTCTGTGGTGAAAGAACCTTGACACAAGTAACAATAAGCACTCAACAGGCATGTCTCACTGTTCGAAGACAAAGCAGACCATTTTCACGTGCTGACAAGCAAGACCTAAGGCATATATTTAAGATAATGGCAACCAGGTCATCATACTGGATGGGACTCCTACACCAAACAATGTGAGGTCTAGTTGGGACTTCATACCGAGGAGATCCCATGAATGTTGGCGGGTTCAATATCATAGACATTTAGAGCACTAGAAGGAGGGCCAGATGACAAGCTGAGTCCTCACAATCGGTTTTGAATCTCTACATACTTATCATGAAAAAAAACAAAATTTCTCTTCCAGAATGTATGTCTTATGGAAATGACTTTAAGATCTCAGAATATCTTTGGAATAACTTGTCATATAAAACATATGATGGTGGAAGTTGAGTAGCCTTGGTTAGACACATGGTTGCCATTGTAGGCTCCTATGAAAGGCATTAAATATTTGAAAATTACATGACCTGTACATTGTTCATATACATGCTTCGAGGGCACCCACTGCATTGGTGTGCCACACTACCTGAAAATTCTATTCACTCTCTCCCTCATCTGGTCATAGAGATAGACCATGCTTTCAATCATTTTGACCCTAAATAACTCAATAAAAAATTCTAAAATTATGGAAAGCACCTAATGAATCCGTTGAGAAATTTCACACACGCTTTTGTAATCTTGCATACCAGTTTCCTGAAGATGAAATTGATTGGTAATTTATCGATGGAAGATTTAAGTATCTTCTTTACATATATAAAAATCCACAATTCTTAGAATCATTCAAACCTTTCTCAGCATACTTCGATGATGGAGTTGCACAATCTCAAGTGGGCACAGTTTTTGTCATAAGTGGTTGTCTGTCTTCTCCTCATCAAATAGCTCCCCCACCACAAAGTGATGCTGGAGAACATGCACACACATCTATTGAAGTTTGACATCTTCCTACCCCACCTTCTCTTGATATCTATGTAGATTTGGCTTGCAAAACTGTTGATTGTCATGTGGACTTGTTACCTCAACCTCCACCCCCACGTTCTACTGATCCTCCAGATTGTATTGTCTTGTGTTCTTCCATTCCGGACTTCATATGTGTTGTGAACGAGGATCAAGATGTCGACGAAGTTGGTGTTGTGCAGCCAAACTGCACTATCATGCATGATGAGTGTGTGCAGGAATCTAAAGAAGAGCCTGCAATGAAGGATGAATCCCTTCCTAACATCCCTTGTGATTCTGCCACTTTTGATTCTCCTTGTGAAAACTCATTTCCAGATTTTTCTACTTCCGATCGTTCACAGGACACATCAAATGTCAGTCTATCATTACATTATGGAAAGGACACATCTTCCTCTGAAAATTCGTCCCATCTGTCATCTATCATTACTCAAAACACAGAGGGTGAACATCCTTGCTTCTCATCTACCCCTCTGCACGATTCATTAAATGATGAGGATGCCAAAGAAATCCCAAATTTTATGGTTGTGGTTGTCATGATCTCTATACTTCCTCATTTGATCACGATGTCGATTCACTCACTGTTAATATATCTAAGCCACTGGTCTACGATGATCTACCTATTGACAGAGTGGAAACCCCGCAAGTTATCGAGGCACTTTAGCTTGGGCTGATGGTTATGTCAGGCCCTCACTACCCTGAGGTTAGTTCCAATTCTGATTAGAAATTTTTTGAAACACCCAAGCCTCCTCATCACTCTCTACTTCACATTCAAGATCAACCAAACACCCGGATTTCGCTTCCTCCACTCGAATCACATGATCCCATCGCTTATGCACTGGATGAATCATACACAACAAGTATGCTTGCATGAAGAAATTTGTCTCTTTGTCTCATGTTTTCTTATCTGCCATGGTCAAGAGAGTGTACATGCTTATCTTCTACACACAGTGTGTCACAACACCATGTTAAGTCAGTAGAATGTCTGTCTTGTGCATTCAATCTTCTCTTTTCTATGGATGTTTTAGAACTCACAACATATTGGTCTTCATTGTTGTATCTTTTATGTTTGATGGTTTGCTTGACTGTGCTTCTCACGAACCATGCCTTCACCAACATGGGCTAGCCAATGCACCAGTGGTTGCATTGGAAATATCACTTCACGTGAGTAGGCCCATGCACTATTTAGTGTAGAAGTAGGAGTAGTCTTTTCTTCTTTCTTTACTTTGCTTTTTGGTTCGCATGTTTGTTTGCTTGCTTACTTGGTTTGGCTTTCTTGCTTGCTTTCTTTGCTTACCTATGTTTCTTTCGCTTTACTTCTGCTTTTTTCTTTTTTCTTTCTTTTCTTGCTTGTACTTGTACAACTATCAACATCTAGTTATTTATTTTCCTCTCCCTTTATTAAAAACTTGTTGTCTTTAGTCGATGTTTCCTTGATGGAAAATACGTTCTATTAAGAGTGAGTCTTGGTGAAAACACAACACTTGCACTCTAACTAGTACCGCCTACTCTAATCGGTTCTTTTGGGCTAACCCTTGTCACCTCAGTCAAGTAGAGTAAGGTGAGGGGGAAAACCTTAACAAGTATGTTAGATTTATACATAACATACTTCTCTAAAGAACAACCTCTTTTGCTCTCAATAAGTCGGGATCCCTCTTCCACCTTTGAAATAAATAAGTTCCTATGTAAAGTTCTTGAAAAAAAGAATAAAAAAATGAAAAATGAATAAGGTAAAAGAAGAGAAAGGCTTCCTACTCAGAGGGCTAATGCAAGTAACTCCGCAAGGGCGTTGACCAAGCTCATTGGTAGTGGAGCGATGCTTGTGTTCCTGGATGACTCCTTCAAGGTACTATCCAGGCTTACTAGTAGCAGAGCAACACCAGAGATGAAACTTAAACTCTGATAGTTATAATACTTGTGCATCAATACACCCCTCATCCCCAATCGAAATAACTAAGTTGACTTGGCTTGGAATGTGTGCTGACTGATCAAGAGTATGGTAGGGACTACATATTTCAACCAAGCTAGTGTGGAAACCAAGATGATCAAAGAATCGGAAAATACTTTCAGAAGGGTTAGACTCACCCTTCACGAAACAAGGTCCATAGAGAGAGCTGGAGTTCTACCAGTGTGTCACCAAGTGTTGAAGCGGCTACAACCACCCTCCAAAATTTTGGCTTGCATGCAAATTTCGAAGCCTACTTTGGATCCTACAATTGATCATCCTTGGTCGGTTTTTAGTAACCTAATGATTTTAAGTTCCCCTCCTTGATCCTAAGAGTTTCCCGCGTTCTCTCTTTATGTAGCATTTGTCATTTTTAGGCATAGGGGTTGTTGTTTGTCATGTAAAGGGAATGTTGTCTTGCTTCAAGGGAACTGTGTGTGTATGAGTGGTCATCATCACATAGACATGTTTCACACTCACCTCATGCACTCTTTTCACAAAGGTCGTTGCATCAAGAAAAATATGTCTTATGCATTTTGGTTGGTCTACATTGTGCCACTATGTGTTTGTGTGCAATCACAGTCAAGTCCTATCATGTTTACATTTGTTTCACTGATCTCACACTTAGCCATTTTCTCGAGCAACTTAGCCTCATCCAGATTCTCTGAATTTTTCACTTTTCTTCTGCAACTATCAAGCTTCCTCCCTTTCCTGCTAAAAACCCATAGTGTACAAAGACCCCTGCCAGCATTGCTCTCCAAAAATGAGTAGAGCAGTTAGGTAGCCATCACTGCTCTCTAGAAATGTGCAGAGAACTCCATCTGCATTGCACTCAGAAATTGTACAGAGGTGTCCTCCCAGGACCCTTATCCCATAGTAGTGCTTTGAGCCTCAAAACTGCGTAGTGTGGTCCAAGTTGTCTTGTTGATCTTGCATGCAAAAACTGCGCAAACAGACCTACGAGGGCCTCATTCTGGCAACAATCATTATCCGTTGAAATTGCGCAAATCTACCTCTCACTGACTACAGGAAAAGGTGACATATTGAAATCACTTCCAAGGAGTTGAGGAGAAGGACCAAGGAGTCGAGTAATGGAAAAGATTAGGACCACATGCAAACTCCGTTAGATGCATGATCATCTTGAGGGTAAGTATGGTAAGTAATGAACATCTTTCGAATTACACCTCTTAGTTGAGTTTGCATGATCCAGGTAGATGTTGGTGGCCACCCACCTATCCCATTTGGACCCCCACAACTGTCTTTTTCAGTCTTTTCAGTTTCCTAAATTGTAGCACAATTTACTATTTTTAGCAGTTTTTCGGGTCCTAAAATTCCGGAGCCGTTTTGAGGCCCTAAATGACATTTTTTGGGAAATCTACCGCCAACGATTTTTTTGTCAAAAAATTGTCTTTTCCGTCGTAGTCGGAGAGATCTTTCCAATAGGCTATCATGCACGTCAAATGGAGATAATATGACCAATTCACGACCCCAGGAAGTTGGCTGTCCAACTCACCCCAACGAGACCCACAAACTCTTGGTGTTACATCTCCTCGGGTTAGGGTTTTGGTTGTTTAGGGTTTTCTCTTATTGTTCAATAATAAAAAGGCCCTTGAACCTCATTGTAAGATAGTTCAGAGGTAGGTAGCCACCACATCTCTTCTCAGAGATAAGCTACCATCGCCCTAGCAGGTTTATTTCCATTACTGTTTGTAAGCATATTTCAGTATTTTACATTAATGAAATGAAGTATTATTTCCGCTGCATATCTGTGTTTATGGTTATCTCTGTAATTTGTTGCATTTCTTTTTAAGTTCAGATCATTGCAGGGCTATTTTTCATTGTCATATCACCCTGTCCTTAGTAACATGCATGTGCGCAAACACGAAAAGTCATCTTATGTGTTTCTTCTACATATCTTGCTTCTTTTTCACTTGTTCGACCAATTGTCATATTGTACATGTTGATTGCTATGTCATGCTTGCAACCTCAATATGGTGATGTTGAAGGTTGTGTTTGAGTTGTGTTCACCATGTACACATATATCTCACTCATACACGATGTTATATGTACTGTCGTGAAAGCATTGTAGTAGTCATTCAACGATCTATCACAAGTATCACGCTTGTCGCTTGCATCGACAGTCAGTCACACTGAGTATATGTTGTCTTGATGGTTTGAGGTGTCTTGTCATCGAGTCATGTGTTCGCAAGGTCGTGTATGTACAAGTTCAATCACCCACACACTTAGTCATTTTGCTTAAATTATGATGACCGGATCACCCTCAAATAGTTGGACCTTTGTTGAGATGCATTGCGTAGTTTCGGCCCTCATTGCTCATGTACTGCGGCCCATAATTGCATAGAGCTTGAGGCTGTCTCCCAGGCAACTTGCACTGCGGAATCCTGGAATTGACCGGGCTGACTGTCACCTAGAACAACGCAAAATTTTCTCAGCAAGACATTTCAATCTGCATTGCCTGCAAGCACATCAACCAAGCCTCCAGCTGGTAAACCAGAGAATTTGACAGGGCAGTGACCCCGGGACTCACTCCCCCATAAAATTGCACAAAACCTGCAAAGTTTTCCTCCTCTACTGACTGAAGAAACTACACAGACATGCAAAATAGAAACCCTGTATCCGTTACTATCTCCCTAAAAAAATTACACAATGTTTCTAGCCAGTCACCTAGCTAGCCGACTTGCTTCTCACTGGGAAAACTAAGCAATTTTCATGAGTAGTCACCAGCTGCCCAGCATCCTACTCACCTCAAAAACTGCGCAAGGATGTTTAGCAGACCAACCTCCTGGAAATTATGCATTTTTTGCCAGTAGACTCCCGCAACTCGTTGCCAGCTACCCAGGAAAAATGTGCAATTTTTCCAAGCATGCCTCCTGCAGCCTGCTGCCATCTCCCAGAGAAATTTCACAGATCTGCCCTCTAGCTGAGCCAGATCCCATGAACAATCGCTACTGATCCAGATTGTCCATCTCAGTCTCCCAGTGACTTCTTGCGAAATCTTCACCAGTAGTGCCCAAAGTCTGCATCCCGGCTTAAAATCTGCCTTGTGCAGTTTCATAGCCTTGTCCTCTCTCCAGGTAATGTACATCTAGAAGTGAACGATAATGCCTCATGGTAGAATAGGATATTTTTGGATTTGATGTCATCTCATCATGAGCGTTTGCAGATACATGCACATGGATGAGACATGACGCAGCGATGAACGAGATGAACAAGGAGAGCATGTGAGGGTATTTATTTACAAATGGACAAACAAGGAATGCATGCGAGGGTATTGTTTCGCAAACAGACAAATGGGGAATGCATGCAAGGAGATTTTTTTATGAATAGACAAACACATGAAGCATGTCAAAGTACAAGTGAAGGGGGAACATGCACCTGCAAACATCAAGCAAACACCAAGACCATCGAAGACTCCACACACCTTGTCATGTAGAGGTAAAGTTATGATACACCAATAGCACATCCATTACTCAACATCACTACAACTCAAGATGGACACCACTAGCAGCATGAACATACTAGCATTGTCGTGTCAAGTCATGCCATGAGTAGTCTCGGCCACATCACTAGTGTGGGCCATACTTTTGTATTCAATATAATGTAATGTGGAAGTCTAAGAGACCCACATGTAAAGTTGGAGAGTCATGTAAGTCATGTAGGTTTTAACCCCATACAAAAATTACCTATATACGAATTCTAAAACACATAAAATAAACAATAGCAAGAGAATAACACATAAAACAAATATACACAAAGATTTTCCCCTGGATCCCAAACCCGGGACTACCAAATTAATTTTTCATTATGTTCCTTTCAATGTTACAATACATATCTATACATGTCGAAGCATCCAATACCATGGACCGAAAACCATCGTGCCCAAAACCATGTGCGAAAACCATGCACAAAACCATAGGTAGGTCCGCCCACATAATATAGGGTCCAAAAAAAAAATCACCGAGTTGCTACCCCAGACCCCGTAGAGGGGGGCTAACCACCCCCTTCAAACCCCCTTTGATACCCTTGCTGCGCAGTCTACGCAATGAAGTGGGGGTTCCGCCCCTCCTCTAACCCCCCGGTTAAACTAGGGGAGATAATCATGGAAAGAATATAACACAACCCAATATTCTCCCACTTGTTCTTTTCTTTCCACAGGCGGCCACAAGAGAGCTTAGTCATTTATCCACCCCTGCAATGCCCCTTGTTTCTCTACACCAAGATAACTTCTTAGAGCTCACAGATGTTTTCATTTCATCTACAATATTCTTCAAAGTGTCCACCTTTACCAGCAACACCTTTTTGTCTTCTATCATATCCATCACAAAGTGATACTGAACATCAATGTGCTTTGTCTTTGAATGATAAGCAGGGTTCTTTGCCAAGAAAATTTCACTTTGGCTATCACAGTATATCCTTATAGATCCTTGTACTAACGCCATACTTGAATACAATCTCGACAACCAAACTAATTCCTTTTTTGCATGAGTGGCTGCCATGTATTCTACCTCTATAGTTGATAGTGCCACTACAGATTGTTTCTTACTCATCCAAATGACTACACCTCCAAATAGGTTAAACACATACCCACTTGTAGATCTTCTCTAATCCATATCTCCAGCCTAGTCTACATCAACTAAGCCATGAATATCCAACACTCTGTCCAATCCTGGTCTTCCTTGGTAGCACAAACCATAATCACTAGTGCCACGCAAATACCTAAAACCCCGCTTCACTGCTATCTAGTGCTCCTTCCCTAGTTTTGACTTAAACCTGCTCAATACACCCACTGCATGTGCAATGTCTAGTCTAATACAGACCATCGCATACACTAGGCTACCAACTACACTTGCATATGGAACACGATAAATGTCCTCTTCCTCTTCTTTGTCTTGGGACACTGTTCAAGAGATAACTTTACACCTATAGGAATAGGAACCTTCACCAGTTTACTATCCTACATATTAAACCTCTGTAGTATTGTTTCGACATACTTCCTTTGGTTTAACCAGAGCTTCCTCTTTTCCCGATCTCTTTTAATTTCCATGCCCAAAATATAGTTTGCAGCACCAAGATCTTTCATGTCAAATTTGGAGGACAATTGGGTCTTCAAATCCAGGATAATTTCTTTGTCATTTCCAACCAGCAACATATCATCCACATACAAGACCAGATAAATAACACAGTCACCAATTAATTTAAAATACACACAGTGATCTACTTTGCTTCTGGTGAATCCAAGTCCCCATATAAATGTATCAAATTTATGATACCACATCCTTGGTGACTTTTTAAACCCATACAAAGACTTTTTTAACTTGCATACCAATTCTTTCTTACCCTTCATCGCAAAGCCTTCAAGTTGCTTCATGTAGATCTCCTCTTCTAGATCCCTGTGAAGAAATAATGTCTTCACGTCCATCTATTCTACCTCAAAATAAAAAGTAGCAACAATAGATAAAAGTAATCTAAAAGAAGCTACCTTGGAAATATGAGAAAAACTATCACCAAAATCAATTCTCGGCACCTAGGAATAACCTTTTGCTACCAACCGAGCTTTGTATTTCTCCACCTTTCCTTTTGCATTTGTCTTCTTCTTGAACACCCATTTACTGCCAATGGGTTTCCTTCTAGCCAGTAACTCCACCAAATCCCAAGCCTCATTTTTGTGCAAAGATGCCATTTCATCAACTATGGCCTCTTTCTAGAGTTTTCCATCCTTTGAATCTACTTCTTCCCTCACAGTTCTGGGATCATCATTAGTAATATATAAAGAAAAATTTGAATAGAAAGTAGATGCACTATACCTTTCTGATTTCCTACTTTCTCGAACTGATCTTCTCACAACCAGAGTTTATGGATGTTCATCTTCTGATTCCTTTTCTGTTGTATAGTTTGATTCTTCCTCCTTTAGCTCAAACTCTATCTTCTCAGTTTCCTCTGATGGGATTTCAAATTTAAAAACATCTTTCACCTCTCTGAACACCACATCTTGACTGTACACAACCTTCTTTTTTATTGGGTTCCAAAGCTTATAACCCTTTAAACCATCCTTATACCCAATAAAGATTCACTTTTCAGATTTACTATCCAACTTTGTTCTTTTATCCTTTGGAACATGTACATATGCATCACATCCAAATACCCTCAGATGTGAAAGAGATGGTTTCTTACCATTCCATACCTCTTGTGGAGTCTTATCCTCCAACGTTGATGAAGGTGACTTGTTGACTAGGTAACATGCTGTCTCCACTGCCTCTGCCCAGAATTCTTGTCCTAACCTGACACCATGAGCATGGTTCTTACCCTTTCCATCAACGTCTTGTTCATTCTTTCTGCAACTCCATTTTTCTCAAGTGTGTATGGGGTAGTCTTATGCCGTGCTATACCACACTTCTTACAAAATTCTTCAAATTCCTTCTTGCAAAACTCTCCACCATTATCTATCCTCAACACCTTTATCTTCTTCTCTGTCTGGTTTTCCACCAGAGCCTTAAATTTTCTAAACCTGTCAAAGACTTCATATTTATTCTTGAGGAAATATATCCATGTATTCCTTGAGAATTCATCTATAAATGATACATAGTACACAAATTTACCCAGTGATGGAACCTTCACAGTTCCAAACACAACACTGTGCACAAGCTCTAATATTTGTTTTGCCCTCTTACCACCAGAGGGGAAACTCGCCCGATTCTTCTTCCCATATACACAATTTTCACAGAAATCAAAATCTAGAGAGCTATTTGTCATACATTCTACCATACCTTTACCATCAAATATTCGAAGGCCCTTCTGTCCAATATTTCCAAGCCTTTGATGCCATAGCATGATCTTTTCTCTAGATACCACTAGATTTTCTACTCCACTTTCAGGAACCACAGAACTATTGCACCCATCAATAACAATGCTACCTTGTAGCTTGTACAGAGTTCTAATCCAAACTTCCCACATCAATTCCAGTGCTGCTCGAACCATCTTGGATGAATCCTTATCGAAAACTGTTTTTACACCTACATCATCTAGCTTACTTACAAAAATCAGATTTTTGGTCAATGCAGGAATATGTAGAACACTCGGAAATGTTCTAATACTTCCACCTTGCAAATTCAACTTAACTTTTCCATGACCAATGATTTTATCCTTCTTGTCGTCCCCCAAGAAGACATCACCACCATTGTATTTCTCATACTCGCAGAACCACTCTCTATGGGGAGTGAAGTGAAAGGATGCAACTGAGTCAATCAATCATGCCTCATGATCTACATGTATACTTGAAGAAGCCAAGTACACATCCCCACCTTCATTTGAGGAGGTTTTTACCTCTGCAGAAGGAGCATCATCAGATCCCTTTCCTTTGTCATGAGATTTATATTTACAGTCCCTTTTGTAGTGCCCTTCCTTTCCGCATTTCCAACAAAACTTTACAGGTTTTCTTGGAGATTTAGATCTCCCTCTAGATTTAGATGTCCCACTCAATGACTTATTTTTGTTTTTGTTTTGGGACTGTCCTTGTACAGACAAGGAATCACCATTCTGGCTCTCCATATTTTTCTGTCCCATCTCCTCCATCAACAAGGATTAGACTATTTCATCAAACTGCAAGGCATTCACATTGCTACCCATTGCAATAATCAGACTATCCCACGAATATGGTAGAGAAAACAACAAACTGATGCACTTATCTTCATCTGAAATTTTAATATCAACAGATAATAACTGTCTTACCATAGTATTAAATGTGTTTAGATGCTTTGTCACTGAGTCTCCATCTTTCATCCTCTAATTATACATCTTTTTCCATAGGAACAGTTTATTCACCATAGACTTAGATTGGTACAAAGTCCCTAACTTGTCCCATAAAGCCTTAGCGTAGATTCCTCTGATACATTCAGTAATACTGAATCTGAGACACATAATCATATTGTGCTCTTTGTCTTCTGATCCAACTTCTTCCATTCTTCATCAGATGCTCTCATTGGTTTAGTACCCTGATCTATCATGATCCACTGATCTTTATCTACCAACGCATCCTCCATCTTGAGTTTCCATAACTCAAAACTCTGTCTGTTAAATTTCTCGATCTCCAACTTTCCACTACTCACTATCTTCTTTCACCACCAGAATCAATCATATAGATCTCCTACTGAACAAGGTCTATGATAGGCCCGAGTGAAACCCCTCAGCAATAAATGTTTTCCCTTGAAGCCAAATAACTCTAATACAAAATGTAGGTTTTAACCCCATACAAAAATTACCTGCATACGAATTCTAAAACATAGAAAATAAAAAATAGCGAGAGCATAACACATAAAAAAAATATACATAGATATTTTCCCCTAGATCCCAAAACCGGGACTACCAGATTGATTTTTCATTATGTTCCTTTCAATGTTACAATACATATCTATACATGCCGAAGCATGCAATACCATGGACCAAAAACTATCGTGCCAAAAACCATGTGTGAAAACCATGCACAAAACCATAGGTAGGTTTGGCCACCTAATATAGGGTCCATTTTTTTTTTTCCCTGGGGCACTGCCTCAGACCTTGTAGAGGGGGGCTAACCGCCCCCCTCAAACCCCCTGTGACCCCCCCACTGTGCAATTGACGCAACGAAGGGGGGGTTACGCCCCCCTCTAACCCCCAGTTAAACTAGGGGAGCTAGTCGTGGAAAGAATATAACACAACCCAACAAGTCAAACAATCATGAGGGAAGTTAAACAATCACAAGGGTCAGTTTCACCCTTAGATATAAATACCCATCATTTATACATGAAAAAGAATTTTTCACCTTGGCTCCTCCCACATAGCCTTGAGAGTCTGTAATCTTTTCTTTGAGGACTGAGTAGTGGGTCTAACGCCCCTCTTACGGGGTTAGTGATGTATGGTGTACTGACGTGTCTTGGAACTTTTGCATAATTCAAAAGCCTGTTAATAGGCCAACACGTTTTCACACATGTATTGTAATTGTTTGTGAGACTATTATTTGGACACTTGTAATGCATGTTGATATAACCTGTGTCAAGAGAGTTGAACTATCTTGGTTGTTCTAATACATGTTTATGAAAATGTGTTGTATAAGTTTTTAACGTTGTCTTGCACATGTGGGATTCCTCGCCAAACACTAGACAAAACTATTCCCATAAAATTTCTATAATGACCATCACACTCGCATGGACTACTCCGCTGGGTGTTGTACATGCTATCTACTCCTTGTGTGTTTGTGATTTCCGCATCTGTGTGGAATACCCCACCAGAAAATGTGCATGTCATGTTGTGTTGTGTGTCTCTGACAGAGTTGGGACTCTTCCCTTTCAACTGGAGACTCACTTCCACCCTCTCCATCTATGGTGAAAGAACCTTGACACAAGTAACATTGAGCACTCACTAGGCATGCAAACCTCATTATTCAAAGATAAAGCATAACACTCTCACGTGCTAACAAGAAAGAGCTAAGGCATATCTTTAAGATAATGGAAATTGGGCCATCATACTCGATGGGACTCCTACACCAAATAGTGTGAGGTCTAGTCGGGACATCATATTGGGGAGATCCCCTCAATGTTGGCGGGTCCAACACCGTCAATAGGTTGGAGATAAAATTTTTGTGTAATAGTACTATTATAGCTAATATATGGTTATTTGTATGAAAATAGTTATTTGTATTAGCTTGCATTTTAAGTGTTTGAAGAAATGCTTAAATGCAAATGTAATAGTATAGTGGTTGTTTGAAGAAAATGTAATAGTATGGTAATATTTTGAAGAAAATGTTGTTTTATGGATGGGATAGTATTTTTTATGATAATATTGATGTAGTTGATCTATACCTATTTTCATACAAAGAATTTGAAGAGTTTCATGCAAGGAGTTTGAAAAGTTTCATGCAAGGAATTTGAAAAGTTACATGTAAAGAAATGGAAAAGTGGTATGATTGTGTGGCATGTTTTTAGTTAGTATGTTACAAGTGGAATAAGTGCAATGTTTCTGATTTAATATTATACAAAATGTTTTACAAAAGGTATACAAGAGAAATGCTACTCAATTATTTGTATACAAAAATATTTGAAGAAAGGTTTATTTGCAGAGTTCTTTTCAAAATGTATGAGAAATGAAAATCAAGTTTTGGAAAGTGTGGTTAAATTGAGTAAAGTGTTATAGACATTTTTGGGCACTGCAACCAAATCATAAATGTCCATAAACTAAGGGCTCCTAAGTCCCTAAAGGTGTTGTTCCAACCCCTAAAAGAACAAGGTCAACTGATTACAGCATCTCCCAGAAGTTCTCCATGAAAAACTACTCAGAACTGGTCAAAACTGGACCATTTCACCTATCCCATGGTCAAAGTGCGTTGCATCCCACCTGAATAGACACAGTAGGTGCGATGCATGTTGAAAAACCCTTCTATGGGGTGCGATGGGCGAGAGTGGACAAATGGCAGGGTCAATCCGCAAGGTGGAGAAGCATGGAATCTTCCAGAAACTTCTCTTGTGACACTTGCCTCTCTGCATTTGACCAGGGATGAGTAAGAGATCATCAATCTCCAAGTGGAATCAAGGACTATCAGAGAGAGGACACTAATCAAATCTCAAAAGCTGACTCATTCCCCTTGCAAACATCTATATATGGATCCCTCATCCCAGAGATCCAGAGGCTAGAATTTTGTATCTTGTAAGGAAGTGATGTTGGTTTCTTGGTGCAATATCATAGTGTTGGGTGATCTAAGCTTTTCATGAGGTGAAGAAGGGCTTTCTTGCTGAGAGGATGATGCTGGGTCACAACAATTGGTTGTAATGCTCTTTGCTCTTTCTTGATTATCAATAAAGCTATTCAAGTTTTCCTCCACATTCTTGTATGGTTGATGATTTATGCATTTGTTTGGTCAATATACATCTGGTCCTATATTTTTTATGATAATAGATCTATGTTCTTGGATACTGTTATGCTGCTTTGATTCTACAGGTACTCTTTGAAGCTGGGTAGATAAGGAAGAGAGTGGAAAAGACCTATCAGAAGAGAGAGGAATCGAGCAAGGAACCACGCGCAAGATAGAGGTTGGTCTCCTTATTCTTCTCTTATCTATTTCTCATAAAGGAAAACGAAAGCAGTTTTTAGTTTGTTTGTTTCTAAGGTAGCTACCAGCCTTAGTGGGACTAGCATCTTTGCATAGACACTAGTTTTCCCGATAAAAAAATGGCGACTCCACTGGGGAGCAAATAGATTGTTTGTTTATCTACATTTGTTTACTTTATAAACTTACGGACGGAGCCTGAAGTCAAGCCAGCTAGCCTTCGAACTGCATTTTCTATGCAAGTGCAAAGTAGATCAATGCTGCTTCAGTCTATCTCTGGGTTTTGTTTATGAATTAAATGATTGATTTAGAAGCTCTCTAATTGCCCTCGTGGTGGCTCTAGTAACCTCCTTAGATCTACCCCTGTGATTGATTTACTGATTACCACTTGCTCGGCCTAAATCCCTGAACTGAATTGCAAACTGTGACCCGGAACCCAGTCAAAGTCTCGTTCCTGGTCCAGCGTACTGTCTGTTCTGTGAACTCCAAATGCATCACACTTCCCGAGTGTAGTAGGTGCGTTGCATTTCAGTTTCACTGTGTTACAGGTGCGCTGATCAGACAAGGTCTTGCTCCTAAATTTTGGTTTTTGCATTCATGATTTTCAGCTCTATTCAGGAGTTTTGCTGCCTGTAGTCAGTACACCTCTATTTGAAAGCCCTTTCCTTGCTATTATTCTGCCTCCATTGTGCAAAGAACTGTAAATGTTTTTATGTATTTTTGAGTCATTTTCAGTTCTCCTTTACAAAGAAGTAGCTTAATTGTACTGTCGTTTCTTGATTTGAAAGTGTCGCAAGTGTCATTTTCAGTCATAGAAGGGAATCTGATTGTTCTTGATAGTCGATTACATTGTTACTCTTGTATTTGATTTGAATTAGTAGTTTTTCAAGTGTCGAAAGAAAGTTTTTAATTCCAAATAACAAAGTGTCGTCATTGTCCTCATTTTGTTTTGAAAAGAAACTTGTTGGTAATTGTCGCTTTGAAAAATAATTCAGATTTGCGCTTAGCTTTCTTTTTATCATTCACACATTAAGAAGGCTGAAAACAAATACATGCATGTGCATTTGCATTTAGACTGTTTGTTGGTTTGATTTATGATAGTGCATATAGTGTGTGCTCTCTGCTCTTTGTTGAAAGAAAATCATCTCTCTTTCCTTAGTAGCTGGGATTTTCATTGCAAAAAGAAGATCAAACGACTGTTTATCATCTTAGATTGCATTTTAGGAATTGTACATCTACATCGCGCGGTGAACCTGAAAGGAAAATTTCTTAAGCAAGATCAACTATAAAATAAATTTAATGAATCTAAAAACGCTTTGGAACCTAACGCACAACATTTAGAAGTCTAGGCTAGAGACGTATTCCGGCGTCGTAAAGCCTGGTAACTGTTGTTTTCACTGTTGGTTGGGTGATTCCTCCACTTTGAGATGATAAGTGCAGTGCAGACTTGTGCTCCCACGTACCATCGAGTATATTTTGGGAGACCACAATAGGCTTTATCCTTTATCCATAGGAAGCCGTGTCTGTTGCCCTATCGATCGCAATGCACTGAACACAGCATTTGGGAAGATTGACTGCTGTACCGTAAAAAAGTATTCTGCAGTTTTGCGATTGGTTTGGTAATCCCTCTGTCTAGATTTCCAGAGTAGTCCCTTTCGTTCCTTTTCAGACTCCTTAACGGAAAAGGTCCATCTGAGTACTTGTCACTTCAGGCTCATTAAAAATCGAAGGCGACTAGAGTCATCTTTTGTTTTTTCTCGACTCTTAAAAATTGAAAAAACAAGTTGTGTCAAAGCATCTAAAATTTATTTTAAACGGAATAAACATCACCTTTCCTACGTTGGTCTTAGGTTGAGAAAAATGGAGCCTTCCAACCAAGGAGTTCCCCTTGGAGGAAATCCTAGTCCCTTCTCCTCTTGGGGAGATGTTGGTGCGCCCCATATGGCCACATTGTCTCTCCCAGGATTGATAATCGGCTTGCCCGTATGGCTCTTCTCAACTTCTGTCATTCAGAACACTGCAATTCCTGAACAATCAAGTCAACAACTAAACGATATCAAAGTTACCCCCCAACGCTCTACTTCGTCCAATTCTTCCTCTCCTCCTTCCTCTTTGCTTGATGAAGCTGGTAAAGCCCAAAATCAAGTAACTTATAAGAAGAAAGAGAAGAAGAAGAAGGAGCCAAAGGAAAAAAGGGGCAACGAAGCATTGTCTAGCGAAAATCCACACACTGCACCGACCAGGCCTAAATCGCCATGTGTCATTTGCAAAGGAGACCACTATCATTGAGATTGTCCTTGCATCCCTTGGATCTTAAGGGACTGGTCTCCTCGTTTTCACAATCCGGTTTCATCAACCTCTGACGATCATGTTGAGCATACACCGTTAACTAGTGAAAGTGAAGCCCCTGGACAAAAAGGAAAATATAAATTTCCTTGTAAATTGTGTGAAGGCGATCATGCCGTCCACCATTGTCCCTTCTTAAACGAAGCTAAAAGAGTTTTGGACGACTGTCCGGTTTCACCGTTATAGCTTCCTCCTGGATATAAAAAACTCTTGCCGAGTCCGTCACTAGCTGAAAATCTGGCTGACACGCCCTTGTGATCGGCCGAAGCATCTATCATTGAAGATAAACTATCTGAATCCACACCAGACGAAAGTCAAAAGGTCGAGGAGGTAGTTGACCCGGTCGTGCCTTCAGAGGATCAATCTTCAGATGATACAGTCACCGAAGAGAACAAGAACGACACCGTTCAAATTCTCTTCGTAAGCACAGACTTCGATGAACATGGGGGCAGTCTACCCGTTCCTTTACTGCAGGAAGGAAGTTCCTGAGAGTCGTATCCGGCCGTCTATTCGGTCCCACCTCCATGCAACCTGGTTGTTTCCTTTGACTGGAATCTACTAGGCAGACCTTGATAACATAGAGGTACACAACAATTGATATCATGTGATCTAGGAGATATTTTAATGAATATATGTTCATACGATATGTTTATAATTGTAATTTTGAATTCGTATTGTTTAGTTTGGAGACCCCACTTCCATAATTGAATATTGGCAATCGGGCCATTATCGTAGCTACCTCCTTCTACCTTGATGTGGACCACCAATGGTAAGGGGGTATGTGATTATGTGAAATTATTTTGTTGTATTTATGAATATATTGATTTTACTTAAAGATTGGTTTGAGTTGATGCAACAAGATAAACATGAAAACTATTGACTAGATTCTCAATAACAACCCAACGAGGATTACAAAAGTTCATGACCAAATGATGCAGTCAAAATTTTGAAGGGGAATCTATCAACCTAACTCTTACTTGTTTATAATTTTATTTGATGTTTTAAGAAGTTGTAATAAGTGGATGAATAATAGCATATGCATAGTAAAATGCCACATATGAATTAGCTTATATATGCATATCCATTAAATAAATATTAAATAATAATGTGACAAATGTGTAAAGGTATGCTAAATGCATAAAGTAATGGATGTGCATGCATAAATACTATCATTCTTGTAACGAACCTGGTGAAAATTCAATGTAATAAAAGTTAAAAACAATAACCACAATTGATGGGACAATTATTCCAAGTTTAATGTTGGGAAGGACATCCTAGGGGGTGTTCATTTGGTTGTTTATGGCTAAGGAAATTGACAAAGGCAATGAATAAGGCTTTGGAAAGGAAAAATGGCAGTTTTGGCACATTGATTTATGAAAATAATGGAAAATAGGAGAAAAGGAAGGTGAAAGGTCACATGTTGCATGTGAGGAGGAAAATTAAGGAAATTAATGGAAAATGAAGAAAATAGAGACCTCATTCATAAAAAGGCTTCTGAGTAGTTGGTAACCTTTTTTCAATTTAGCTTTGGAGCTCTCTCATTACTCTCTCTCTCTCCCTCTCATACTCTTGGATACTTAGAATTTTTTTGGAGAAATATTGCCATTGGGGCAAGAAAGGAAAAGAAGAAAACATGAAGAAAAGATTAAGCAGGGAAAGGCAAGATCAAGCAGCTACAACAAGCTTCATTGCAAGTATCAACTTGCATGCATAATTTCATTGCTAGATTTGGCATGCAGGGCATTGCATGTGGTTCTTTTCTATCATGGCATGGGTTTTTCGAGGTGTAATAGTGTTTTCAACCTAGTTGTGCCATTTTCGGTTAACCATGGTGTGATGGGGTTCTCATGTTTTGGTTGAGATGGATTGTCAGATGGATTTGAAGGTGAGTGGCGTGGACCTTTGAATGATAGAGCACATGGACTAGTGGTCCCTGAACCAAACTATGGATCATGGTAAAGCCACTAGCCTAGTGACCCCTGATCTAGACTGTGGGTTGCGATAAAGCCAAGATTGTGTTACCTCGGTGGGCTTAGGAATCCTTTCTAGTGAATGGAAATATATACGGTAAATGAAAGAGGTGGTTTTCTCTCCAATGGGCCTAATAATCCCAGGTTTGGGATATGCAGTAAAGCCTAGAGAGTGGGTCTTAGTTTAGGACCTAGTGATTTGGGTTTGGATTGTGGTAATTCTTGAGAGACTAGGAGACAGGAAAATTCCTCATGATGTAGGTGGAAAAATCTATTGGCATCCATGTTTGTTTGGCCTAGTGATCAGGTGGAGATCACGGTAAATCCTATTATGATGTGTTCATTGTGTTGGCCTAGTGATCCAGGATGGATTACAGTAAAGCCTGGTTTCTGTTGATGAGGGTGAGGTGGTTTAGCCTCGGTATCCCCTAATTGGTTCTTTTGGTGTGAGTCCCACATTCATGCTTCGAATATGCCACAGGGGTGATTAGACGAAGAGAGACTTGGCTCAATCAATCTATGGTCGGGTGGAATGTGGTAGTCCCATCTCTGGTTGGTTTATTGCATTCATTAATGAGAAATTCATTCCCTTTATTTTCATGTGTAAATGTATTGATGTATATATGGATTTTGATGGTTGATATGTTTATGGTAATTTTGTTCTATTATGTTGGTTATATGTATATTTTATGACAACATCTATGTATGGCACTCAAAATGCTTTTACTTGTAAATGAATGGATAGTGTATCTATGGCCTGATAGATGATAATGTAGAAAATGACATGAGGGAACAATGGTTTATAGTGATTCTCAGATAAGTATGAGATCCATACACTTAATGTTTTTGTTTACACCTATAGGTTGCATGTTGATGATATTTTTGACGAAATACCTAGCATGGCTAGTAAGGGTCTGATAAAGGTCTTGTTTGACTTATTACTTTTGCATCATTATTTCCATGCACTTTTAATGATTTCAAGCTATCACTCCATTCTATGCAATGGCCTGGGATCTAGGCCTGAAAAAGTGGCTTATATCCTGGGGTTGTTGGCATATAATTGGAAATTTTGGTCTCTGGTCACTGGCAGGCAAGCTTGTGTGCGCAACTTTCGGTTGTTGGTCACTCCCTTGCCCATAGCTTGAGAGAGACTATGGCCTAAGAGATCTAGAACACTAGTGGGACCTAGGGACAGACTGTCTGAGTGGCTAACTTGTTTCCTGAGGGTTCTCTTGGTGATGTTGGATAACTTTGTGTGATGTCCCATTGATTCCACTTCCTTCAGGTCACATAGGAGGTGAAATCTAATCATAGTAGTCTCTCGTCTCATGTTTTTTCAATTGGCATGATTACTTGGGTGGATGTGGGAGGAAGGTGTTACAGAGTGGTATCAGAGCATGGCTAAACCCTCAAACTAGATGGGTAGTGTGTGTTGGTCATGCACGCATGTCAATTTAATGTGTGTCTTTTACACTTGAATTCCATGTGCTTGTTTCATTTGTTGGATGATTGATTATTATTGTAGTATGGTTGTTATGGAGAATTTAATACTGATTTCGTGAAATGTATTTGTCATGAGTATGTGACTGGTTACATATGGATTATCTGTCAATTATATTTTGATTTTATGTCGGCTACTTACATCCTTGTATGTTAGGTTACATTCTTGAATATGTTGATTACATTTATCAATCTTGTAGGTTGATTACAAGAATTGATATCTTATGTTCGACTACATGCGTTTATGCATATGTGTAGTTGATTAGGAATTGCTTATGCACATTCTTGGTTGCATGTTGCAATGTGTATAATGGAGTAATGGTTGTTGTCATGCATGAGGTCATATCATGCATTGTTGATATGGCCTTGTATTGATGATTGTACCCTAACTAGAGTGATGATTATGTGATGATACATTTATTTGTGTATGTCTATATGCTATTATGATTATGTTATACATGTATCACGTTGATTTGGTGATCTTACATACAAGTTATCCTCCCTGAGCTATACTAAGGTATGTCGATTTATTGTGATTTGGTTTACCCAACATATTATGCATTGCAGGAAAGAGGTCAAATGGATAGAGAGATTGTTGACTACAAAGACTCTCCCTATGAATCCGAAGAGCAGTATGGTGTTGGGAACTCTTCTGATTTGGCAGTTACACTGAGAAGTTTGAAGGAAGAGATAATGAGTTGTAAGGCAAATAATGACCGGATCATACAGGCATAAGAGAAGCAAGCAGAGGTTAATGTTATACTTCTTTAGAGTTTGTCAAACTTGTAGCGACAAGGGCCACTTCGGATCAACTATGGACATGGGGATGGAAATAATCGGGCATATGGTAGTAGGTATCCTGGTAGACATAGTTCATATATATTTGATATAGTGAGAGATGGAAGGTTGATGGACACTCTGGATAGGAGGGGCTATGAGTATAGGTACTATTCTAGTTCTGGTTCTGATAGACATCATGATCGTCATCGTTATCATCCTTATAGGATGAATGATTAGGGATACTTTTCGACTGAATTAAAGAAAGAAAAACCACCTACTTTTGATGGAGATGTGAAGAAGCTGGAAGATGTAGAGGCTTGGATACTTGGAATGAAATTTCTTTGAGTTACATGAGTACACAGATAACATGAAGGCCAGAGTAGATATCTTTAGCTTGAAAGGTAAAGCAGACATTTGGTGGGAAGATGTGAAGTAGGCCAGAGAAATTAGGACATATGATTTGAGTTGGCGGGAGGCACCATGAAAATAAGGCTAAGGAATTCTATGATCTAAATATGGGATCAATGAAAGATGAAGAGTACACGACCAAGTCTTTGGAGTTATTGAGGTATGTACTGTATATTAATGATGAGAAGGCTAAAGTTCAGAGATTTTTTAGTGGCTTTTCATCAACACTTAGAGGTCTAATTGAGTATGATGAGCCTCGGTCACCTGAGGAAGTTATTGGGAAACTGAAGAATTTCTATGAACAATCAAAACATAAGAATGAATCTTAGCATGGATGGAAACAAAAGGAAAAAGTTAAAGGTAAATGGCAGCTTATGTGGACAAGGCCTTCGCATGCAAATTAGAAAGAGAATGTGGCACTACAAAAGAGATTTAATGCAACTAGATAGGGACGTGGTTCACATCAACAACAACAACATAGAGGTGAGGGAACTGGTTGGTTGGAGTGTTGGACATGCAGTAAGGATCACCTTAAAAGGTATTTCCATAGAATCATGGTGGTAGGCCTTAGATATATAGTGCACAGGAGGGAAAACCATTGGAGGTGTTGGTCAAAGTATTCCACGTATCTATGCAGTAGTGGACAACAGACAGACAGATCATCAAGCATTTATCATTGAGATGGACGGTAAGATTTGTGATCAAGTTATTTCTATTTTGAGTGACCCTAGATCTAATTATAACTATGTTAGTCCTGACTTGGTGGATAAGTGTGGTTTGAGTAAGGAATTACATGTAGAGTCTTGGTTAGTGTAGTTGGCTACTGGTACAAAGAAGCGAGTTCATCATTGGGTAAGATCTTGCACATTTGAATTGAATGATATGCCTACCGTAGGACATCTAAATGTATTACCATTGCGATCATACAATATGTTATTGGGCATGGATTGGTTTTATCTTCATAAAAACAAGGTAGAATCTAATGAAAAAACCATCGAATGTGTTGACGAAAATGGGGAACCAAGAGTCTTGCAGGGTAAGAAGAAATCCACATTAGTTAGGATGGTGACTGCTATGCAGGTAAAGCATAGTCGCAGGAAAGGGTGAAATTTATTTGCAATGCACATTTCTAGTGATAAAGGTAAGGAAGTTGAGGATGCATATGTGTTGAGAAGATACCCAGTTTTACAACAGTTTCAGGATGTATTTCCTGAGGACATTATAGAGTTTCCACCTCATAGGGTGGTAGACTTTTTTATTGAGTTAGTTCCAGGGGAAGCTCCAACATCAAAGGCACCTCACAATATGAGCACACCTGAGTTGTTTGAGCCGAAGTTGCAGTTGAAGGCAATGTTCCAAAAGGGATACATTAAGCCAAGTGTATCACCTTGGGGTCCACCGGTATTGTTCGTGAAGAAGAAAGATGGAACATTAAGATTATGCAATGACTATAGGATGTTGAACAAAGTGACCGTTAAGAACAGGTACCCTTTGCTGAGGATTAATGAATTGTTTGATCAGTTGAAGGGAGCAGGGGTGTTCTCGAAGATTGATCTGAGATCTGGATACCATCAGGTACACATCAAAGAGGAGGACATTTACAAGGCTGCGTTCAGGACCAGGTATGGGCATTATGAGTTTTTTGTTGTTCCATTTGGCTTAACTAATGCTCTAACTACATTCATGTGTTTGATGAATAGTGTGTTGTGTCCATATTTGGATAAGTTTTTTATTGTGTTAATTGATGATATAATGATATATTTTTAAAAATGAGGATGAACATGCCGAGAATTGAGAGAGCATCATTTGTATGTTAAGCTCAACAAGTGTAGTTTCTTTTAGACTAAGGTACATTACTTGGGGCATGTTGTTTCCAAGGAGGTAATTGTAGTAGACCCAGAGAAGATAAGATCCATCATGGAGTGGATAGATAGTAAGAATGTAGATGAGGTGAGATCTTTCATGGGTTTGGACAGCTACTATAGGAGGTTCATCAGGAACTTCTCACGGATTTCTTATCCTCTCACATCATTGTAGAGGAAAGGTAAGAAGTTCAAATGGACAAAGGAGTTGAGGCTAGCTTTGAGCAACTTAAGTAGTTGTTGACACATGCACCAGTGTTATAGATTGCAAATCTGGACAAAGAGTTTATGGTATGCACAAATGATTTCAAGAGAGGAATTGGTGGAGTCCTTATTCAGGATGGACAAGTGGTATGTTATGAGTTGAGAAAACTAAATGAGCATGAGAATAATTACTTGACACATGATCTTGAGTTAGCAGAAATCATACATGCATTGAAGATGTGGAGACATTATCTTCTTGGAAGGAGGTTTGTACTTATGAGTGATCACATTGGTTAGAGGCATTTCTTTGATCAACCGAATCTGAATGCCAGGAAGGCTATATGGTTGGCCATGATTAGCGAGTTTTTTTTTCAATATTAGGCACATCGAAGGTAAAGAGAATAGGGTGGCAGATGCTCTCAATAGACGGGTACATGTAAATCACTTGGTAGCTATGAGCTCCTATGGGAAAAATCTACATGATATGATCTTGCAGGTAGGTCAACAGGATGTCATGTATATGGAGTTTGTGCAGAGTCTGCAACAAGATGCCGGTACAGGTACAGGTGTAGGTATAGGTAGTGGTATAGGTACAGGTATGGGTGTAGGTGCAAAGGGTATGGATTATTTTCTTACAGCAGACGAGTTGGTCAGGTTTTGAGACAGGATATATATGTATCGGATAACAGTGCACTCAAGAAGGTGATAGTGAGGGAGTTTCATGTTAAACCTTATTCAGGTCACCTAGGTTATCAGAAGACATCAATTGCAGTGAAGATATTTTACCAGTAGCCAAATTTGAAGAGGGATGTAGCAGAGTTTGTGGCAAGGTGTTTCAGATGTTTGTAGTGAAAGAAGAGTGTAAGCATCTAGGTGGACTGCTATAGCCTATCCCAATTTTAGAGTGGAAATGGGAGGTCATTTCCATGGATTTCATCACAGGGTTGCCTAAGACAATGAAGCATCATGATTCCATCAATGTCATTGTGGATATGCTAACAAAGGTTGCACACTTCATTCCGATGAAGTATACATTCTCAGCTAGTGATGTGGCATAGGTATTCATCCGAGATGTGGTCAATTTCATGGTGCTTCAAAGAAGATTGTGTCAGAAAGGGATGCAAAGTTCACTTCCAAGTTTTGGAAGGAGTTATTTGCAGGTTTTGGGCATAGAATTGGCCTTTAACATAGTTTATCATCCGTAGATAGATGGACAGACAAAGAGGGTCAACAGGATATTCAAGGACATGTTGAGGAGTGATGCATCAACAGAGGAAGTGGGAAGAGTATCTCCCTTTAGTAGAGTTCACATACAACAACGGTCCTCAGGAGTTATTGAGGATGAGTCCTTTTGAGGCATTGTAGGGGTGGACTTGTAACACTCCTATTAGTTGGAGTGACCCGATTAACAGGTTATTGATTGGACCAAATATATTGACAAACATGGAACATGAAATACAGGTTATAAAGAAAAATATAAAGACCACACATGATAGGAATAAAAGTTATGCAAATCGGAATGTGTTTTTCAAGGAGTTCCACGTCAGGGAACATGTGTACCTACACATTAAACTGAAGAAGAGCTCCTTGTAGATTGGATCATGTGCTAAGACAACACCACAATTTTGTGGTCCCTTCAATATCATTGAGAGGATTGGAAGAGTAGCATATCGACTTTCACTACCTGCGGCAATGGAAGTCCATGATGTTTTCCATGTATCTTTGCTTAAGATGTATGTTAAGGATGCTGATCATGTGATTGAATGGTCTTTATTGTAGGTGGAACTAGATGGAGAATTCTAGCAAGAGCCTAAGTGTATATTGCAAAAAAAAGGTGCTCATGCTATAGAACCAAACAATCAAGCAAGTTAAAGTGAAATACAAGCACTTTGGGCCCGATGAAGCTACATTGGAGATGACAGATTAGATGCAAGCTATGTGTCCTTCCTTGTTTTTTGGTTGAGGAAAAGTAGCTTCTATATGGTGGTTTGGTATATGCTTTATGGTGGTTTGGTATATGCTCTATGTTGGTTTGGTATATGCTTAATGGTGGTTTGGTATATGCTTTATGGTGGTTGATATATGCTTTATGATGGTTTGGAATATGCTTTATAATGTTTTGATATATTCCTAGATATCATGTTTAGTATATGTTTTGATATATTCTTTGGTATATGTTTTTGGTATATATTTTTGGTAATGTTTCTATATATACACATGTATATGGATGTAAATACCTCCATGAGCTATGTTATAAAGCTCCACTATGCGGTATGTTGTCATGATGTTTTTCTTTTGAGAAGTTCCTTCATTCTAAATACTGCATTGAGCTGTGTTATAAAGCTCGATGAGCAATATGTCTTCTTTTAGAAAGTCACTGAGGTATATGTGTGATTGAACACCAAGGACGGTGTCCCCCAAGGGGGAGGGTTCTATAACATCCATGGTGAAAATTCCATGTAGTAAAAGTTAAAAATAATAACTATGATTGATGGGATACTTATTCCAAGCTGACTGTTGGGTAGGACATCCTAGGGGGTGTTCATTTTGATTGTTTATGGCTAAGGAAACTGAAAAAGGCAATGGCTAAGGCTTTGGAACGGTAAAATGGAATTTTTGGCACATTTATTTATGAAAATAATGGAAATTAGGAGAAAAGGAAGGTGAAAGGTCACATGTTGCATGTGAGGAGGAAAATGAAGGAAAATAATGGAAAATGAAGAAAATAGAGGCCTCATTCATAAAAAAAGGATTCTAAGGATCGGTTGGTAACATTTTGTTAGTTGAGTTTTGGAACTCTCTCATTATTTTCTCTCTCTCTCTCATACTCTTGGACACTTAGATTTTTCTTGGAGAAATATTGGCATTGGAGCAAGAAAGCAAAAGAAGACAAGAGGAAGAAAAGATCAAGCACAGATAGGCAGGATCAAGCAACTACAACATGATTCATTGCATGTATCAACTTACATTTGTAATTTCCTTGCTATATTTGGCATACATAACATTGCATGTGGTTCTTTTCTATCATGGCATTGGTTTTGCTAGGTGTAATAGTTTTTGCAACCTAACCTTTCCATTTTCGAATAGCCATGGTGTGATGGGGTTCTCATGTTTTGGTTGAGATGGATTTTTGGATAGATTCGAAGCTAAGTGTGGTGGGTCTTCAAATGATAGAGCACATGGCCTAGTGGTCCCTGAACTAGAATGTGGATCACGGTAAATCCAGTGGCCTAGTGACCCCTGAGCTAGACTATGGGTTGTGGTAAATCCAAGATTGTGTATCGTCAGTGGGCCCAGTAATCCTTGTTGTTGAATGGTAGGATATATGGTAAAGACAAGAGGTGTTTTTCTCTTCTTTGGGCTTAGTAATCTTGGGTTTGGGATATGCGGTAAACCCTGGAGAGTGGGTCTCAGTTTAGGGCCTAATGATTTGGGTTTGGATTGCGGTAAAACCTGAGAGATTAGGAGACAAGAAAATTCCTAACGATGTAGGTGGAGAAATCCAGTGGCATCGATGCTTGTTTGGCCTAGTGATCGGGTGGAGATCACGGTAAATCCTGTTATGATGTGTTCATTGTGTTTGCCTAGTGATCTAGGATGGATTACAACAAAGCCTAGTTTATGTTGATGAGGGTGAAGTGGTTTAGCCTTGGTATGTTCTAGTTGGTTCTTTTGGTTTGAGTTCCACATTCATGCTTGGAATATGGCACAAGGGTGATTGGATGAAGAGAGACTTGGCTCATCTAATCTATGGTCAGGTGGAATGTGGTAGTCCCATCTCTAGTTGGTTTATTGCATTCATTAATGAGAAATTCAGTCCCTTGATTTTCATGTGTAAATGTGTTGATGTATATGTGGATTTTGATGGTAGATGTGTTTATGGTAATTATGTTCCTATTATGTTGGTTGTATGTATATTTTATGACAACAACTATGTAAGGCTCTTAGCATGCTTTTCCTTTTAAATGAATGGATAGTGTATCTATGGCCTAATAGATGATAATGTAGCAAATAACATGAGGGAACAATGCTTCATAGCGATTATCAGATAAGTATGCGATTCTTACACTTAAATCAATTGTTTACACCTGTAGGTTACTGTTGATGATATGTTTGATGAAACCCCTGATATGGCTAGTATGGGTTTGATAAAGATCTTGTTCAACTTATTCATTTTTCATCATTGTTTCCCTATATTTTTAATGATTTCAAGCTATCACTCCATTCTAGGTAGTGGTCTGGGATCCGGGCCTGAAAAAGTGGCTTAAATCCTAGGGTCATTGGCACAAAATTGACAATTTTGGTCTCTAGTCACTGGCAGGAAAGCCTGTGAGAGCGAATTTGGGTTAATGGTTTCTCCCTCACCCATAACATGAGAGATACTATGCCCTAAGAGATCCAAAACAATAGTGGGACCCAGGGATAGGATGTCTAAGTGGCTAGCTTGTCTTCTGAGGGTTCTGTTGATGATGTTGGATCACTGTGTGTGATTTCTCATCGATTCTACTTCCTTAAGGTCACATAGGAGGTCAAATCTCATCAGAGTAGCCTCTAATCTCATTTTTACTCAGTTGGCATGGTTACTTTGGTGGATGTGGGGGGAGAGTGTTAAAATTATGTTGTCATAACGTGCTTCAAATGACTAAGAGTGTTTAATGATGAGTAGATAACCATGAGTAGGTTGAAAAAATGACTTGGAAACCACTATTAGTTTTGTATGTATCCTTGAGGAACTAAGGCTATGGAAAATAAGGTGCTGATGAGAGAATGGCACAAGAGATATCTACACTTTTTAATATGCATTTTGTGGCAAAGTTGTGAGTTCATTGATAAGAAGTTTCCTACCAGTAAGTAGTTTTCTCTAGATATATGTTCTAATAACTATTGATTATGACTCTTGAACTTATGCACCCTTAAGGTATTGTTGAATGTTTTATTAAGTGCACAATATGAGTATGTTCTTATAAGATTGCAAGAAGGAATTTTCTTATTTTAAGATGATTGTAATAACAAAATATGTGTTGAGATAGCTCATATGCACTTGAGTGCAAGTGGGTGCTAGTTGTAGCACTATGGATAATGACTATGAGATGATTGCGTATTATGTTCCTATTGATTTTAAATTTGATAATGCTAGTATTGGTAAAAGGATGATTTAAAATTAATAGACATGATGACCTGATCCTTAGAACATGTGACTGACATGTGTGAACAGTTGTAGAGCAACATGCTTGGTATTAGAATGGAAAGGTAACAATTTATTTGTTTATGTTCATATAAATAAGAGTTGGGTGAATGTGTAGCACATAATAAGACTCAATTACAACAAGGTAAAAGGGTAAAAGAAATGAATGTGTGAGAACTTCTTTGAATATGTTTGGAACTGTTGTTCCAAATGAATGTGTGCTTTGCATGAATATAGGAGGTTATCTTAACCTTGATTTTGTATGACATTATGTGAATATGTGTTATGTTCATGAACATGTTGATGATTAAATGAGTATATGCAATGCCATTGTATTTGATAGGTTGTTGTTAGGAATCATCCTTGTGGAAGAATGATTGATTATGCTTATAAAAATTGATGAATATATGAATGGCATGGTTGGGATAACACAATAAGGTTATCTGATGAAATTCCTTGTTTTGTGAGGAATCTAATAAGCAAGTGGGAATTCTTGGTGTTAATTATTTCTATTATCATGTGATTATGACATTCATGTGCCCATGTTTATATTATGTTTATGACTAGAAAATACTGACTATGATGTCAACAAGTATACTAATTACTAATTAGAATCCTTGGTCAAAGGATTGGACATATATGCCACTAAGTGTTGTGCCTTGGGGCTGATAAACCACTTAGAAGGTTGGTTGGGTCCATGGGAAATAATGGACAGTGAAATGTCAGCCATGAAGAAAGCATAAAGGGGTTCTCTAAACCTTGAAATTACTTGATATGTATATGAATATGTGTTATGTTCATGAATATGATTGATTACTAAAGTTATGTTAATCCATTGTGACTGATAAGTTCTTGTCAAGGATCATTCCTGTGGGAGAATAATGGTTTAAATTGCATGAAACGATTCTCAATTATAGGAGGAACCAATTGAGGTAGCCCTGGATGATTTATGATTTTTATATTATGTGCTTATAATTATGCCCATGTCTATGATATGAACATGGAATATTGAAGGATACATCAACAGAATGATATCAGTGTAATATACGACATGCTGAGACAAGCATGGACAATGGAAGAACCCACAAACCTAGGATTTGGGTTGTGGACGCACACAGTAAGGTGCTGGAAAGGCACTAGAGGCAAGGTTTCCTAGTAAAGATGGTGTGGTCTCTGGATGTGCCATGCTACTATTGTGAACATGCTCTATTGTGCCATGTCTATTGTGCCATGTCTATTGTGTACGTGTTATGTTTTAACATGTGTATTCAATTTTTTGTAACATGTGTATTCAATCTGTTGTACAATGTGTGTATGTAAATGTGTTGTGTTGTACACTATGTGTATGTGTTGGGATGGGCAGATAGATAAACCATTTATTTTCTAGCAACATTCAAGTGAGACCAAAGAAAGGAATTACTAAAGAGAATACAAGAGAAGTTAAGGGGATAACTTCTCAGGTTTCATAGAGGCTATTGGTTGGGATAGAATCTCTAGAGCCCTGTAACAATTTGGGTTCCCTAGGGGATGTGGGTTGAGATAGTAGTCCCTAGAGCCTATACAACCTGGGAAGAGACCAATCTTGAGTTAATATATAAATATAAATATATATATATATATATATATATATATATATATATATATATATATATATATATATATAGGTCATTTATAAATATTTCGTGTTTATGATTTTATTTTAGTAGTGAAATATTGAATTCCTAGGAAGGAGGTGAATCCATGGTACTACTCTTGAGGGTGGAGGTGTAAGCCTCTGGATTCCCTTGTTTCTTATTAAGGGTAGAGGTGTAAGCCTCTGGATTCCCTTGTTGCTGATTGAGGGTGGAAGTGTAAGCCTTTGGATTCCCTTGTTATTGATTAAGGGTGGAGGTTCTAGCCTCTATATTCCCTTATTGTTATTTGAGAGTAGATATGTGAGCCTCTAGATTCCCTTGTTACGGATTGAGGATGGAGGTGTTAGCCTATGGATTCTATTGCTTTTTATTGAGGCTGGATGTGTGAGCCTTTGGATTCCCTTGTTGTTGATTGAGGGTGGAGGTGTTAGCTTCTGGATTCCCTTATTGTTGATTAAGGGTGGAGGTGTGAGCCTCTGGATTCCCTTGTTACTGATTGAGGGGAAAGGTGTGAGCCTTTGGATTCCCTTGTTGCTGATTGAGGGTAACGTATCCTTTTTTATTTTTTGGTTGAAGCAAATGTGCATATGTATATATCATTGTAAATATTGTATCAAGTTTTTTTTAATAAATCTCCATAAGTAGTATGTTGTGATGTTTTTAGTAGTTTCGTCTTGTTATAAGAGTCATAGAACAATGAGGACAATGTTCCCCTAAAGGGGAGGGGTTTGTAATAATCTTGAGTTAAATTTCCATGTAAATAAATAATGTATGGACATTATAAAAACAAAAATAAAACCAAGGTCATGGGACATGTATTCCAAGTTGAATGAGGGGAAAATATTACATTGGGATTCACTTGTGGTTAATTATTTATTGGCTATGGAAATTTTCAGTGGCAATAGGCAAAGGGCAATAAATGGAAAATTAATTATTACATGCCAGTAAGGACATGAGGAAAAAATGAAAAATAAATAAAGGAAATATAAGAAACTCCACTTCATCAAGCGGGCAAGAGGAAGAGACAAGAAAAAAAATAAAAATAGTAAAAGAATATGCCTACAATGGAAAATGAAGGAAAAAGGAAAAGAAAAGAAAAGAAAATTGGAGAGAAAACAGTCTAGCATTCTCTTTGGGAAAAAGAAAGGAAAAAGGAGAGAGAATCTATAACACTAGAGCACTTAGGGCACAAGAAATACAAGAAAGAGACAAGCAAGGAAAGAAAGGAGTGCAAGAGAAATTCGTGTGATGACCAACAAGAAGGTGTGAAATTTGTTTAACAAGGGTATAAAAGAATAGAGAAAAGAGCATCTAAAAGGAGGATTTTTGTAGGTAACAGTGTTCATGTTTGATTATCTTGTTGGGATTTGAATGCATCATTCATGCATTGGTTTTATTTTCATTGTCAATGACATGGATATTTTCCTGGATTGACAGTCATGTACAACGTTGCCTTATGTTATTTCCTAGATAGTCATGATCTAGCGGGTTCCCTATTTGGTTAAGCTTTGGATGCCAATGGATTTTGGATCCTAGTTGAGGTGGTCTCAAGAAAATTCCATGGGTTGAGGGTGGATATGTTTTTCTTCGAATAAGCTCTTGACAAGTGGGTGGAGATAGGAGAAATCCTCTAAGTTTCTAAGGCATCTAAGATTGTATTAGTTTTGGTGATTTCTAGACCTAGTATTAGGTGAAATCACCATACTATGGCTTAAGGGTGGAGGTAGTTTTCCTATAGATTCCCTATTTGGTTATGTTTTGGTTTATCCCATGTGATCCCAAATTCAGCATTGGAATATGGTGCGGTGGGTGATTGGATGGAAAGAAAGAATCAGTTCAGCCTAACCTATGGTCAGGTGGAACGTGGAAGTCCTTGACTTGGTTGATACTACGCATATGTTAATATGTATTATTCTTTAATTAAGATCAATTATCACAAGTTATTGGTTTAATGTGTTGATTATGTGACTAGTTTTTCATGGCTCCATTACTGGTTAAGTGTATGCTACATGCATAATGTATTTCTTATTATATGAAGTGCCCATGTTGTTTATTTGTTTCATGGTTTTGATAGGTTCATGGATATTTTATATGGATGCATAAGATAATTTGTGTTTTATTGCAGCCAATAAGCTTTCTTGATGAATTTCCAATAAAACTAATGAAACTAATGAACAAACTATGCATCCATGACTTACAAGTGCCATATGTTTGTAAAAATGAATAACATGTGCTGGGAAAGTTAGATCCCGTTTTTGTAACTTCATATTGGAATTTGAGTCATGCATAGTAACTCTCATCTCATGTTTACCCTCATAAGTATGTTAAAGTGGGTAAGTGTGGGGTGAGGTGTTACATTTTAATGCTAAAACAACAACTAATCAAGACATTATTTCAATTAATAATTCCAATCTTAATCCTATATTGTTAGATGAAGACCTTGTTTTAGCTACAAGATACAAAATAATATTTAAACATGCAATTGATAATTTTCTTGGTAGTGATCTCATCAAAATTTATAATTTTCAAGATCTAAAAATTTTCAATGGTCTAATAAAGTCATTGAAATTCAATTGAACAACTTTTATTCATGGGCTTAGCATTAGTGTCATATATTCTGTGATATTTAATATCCTAGCATACAACCAAATAGTAATTTTTTACATCCTAAATGACCATTATCTCAAATCTATGTATACCTCTAAGCCTGACTCTAAACTTTGTCATGTAGAAAACCCGTAGGAATTATGATAACCAAAATCACTTAATCTTGGCCTTACCTTGGTATCGTATAGAATGTAATATTGTTAAAGAAGTCCATGAGGGATGTTGATGTACATGCAAACTCCCTACCCTTACCAATGTGACATTTCTTACCCCTTAGAAGGCCTTTTTAGTTTTAGTAGTTATTATGGTATGTCCAATTTAGTGGAGGCAACCACGTAGGATGACATGTGGCAATGATTAACCGTTGATGGGACAATGACATGGTTATATCTATCCATTAATGCATAGTTCATTATACATATCCTCCTTATCTATAAGTGTGCACTTCCTTCATATTTATATAGACAAACCTTATCCATTTATCACTTTATTATAGGAAACCTTATCTCTTTAGTTTTAGTCCTATTTCTGTGGTTTTTCTATATTTTTCTAGTTAGGAGTTGTATATGTGAGTTCTTTCTTTAGATCTCACTTACTTTTGTTATATCATATGCTTATTCAACTCTATTATTGACACTAACTCTATTTTGTACTATACAACTCCAATTTTGAGCTAATTAACTAGAACTAATGATGAGTTATTTTTCTATTTTCTATGCATGCACAAGGAACATACCTAGTGTGAATTCTTCCTCTATATGAGATTGTTATTTAATTTTACCTAGGTGAAGCAACAATACGATAAATTCCATTGGTCTCTTGGCCTCATAATTTTATTTAGTCTCTTTGTCTCTTTGGTCTAAAGAGTGGTCTCTCATTCTCTCTTCTTTCTATTATCTCAAACTTGAAATTTTTACTATTACTTATTTTTAACAACTAGACTCTTGTGTGTTCATGATTAAATTCTAGCATGGTATCAAAGTTTTTATGACATCAAAGATTCAAAATAATAAAAAGGGATGTTTCTAATGAATTCTCAAAATCCAACAAGATAAATTGGTATGGAGATCTAATTAATAAGAAAGAAAAGGTATTATATAATATGGGGAAAGATAAGAACTTTTGCTTATCTAAGCTAGATATTAAGAAAAATTGGATGAAAATTCTAACTTACAAAACTAAAGAAAACAATATTATTCACTTTTGTGAGAAGAATTAAAACGTTAAAAATCCTTATGAATCCTAGATGTCATTGACAACATTCAAACTCTTTTTGCAAATGAAGAAGTTTTTCCTATGGAAGTCATAGATTTTAGGGTATGTATCTAGAAAAAAGGAAAACTAAGGATATTTAAGTCTATCAAGAAGAAATTTTAAAATTGGAGGGCCTATCCTCATCCTTCACATCCATAAGCTCTTCAATTTAGCAATTAAGGAAGGCTTCCTAGATCTTGGACTGAAAACTTCGTTGTACCTATTATTAAAATTGAAGATGAAAACAAACCCCTTAATTATAAACCTATCATGAATAGTCCTATTTTCACCAAGTTAGATGGAATTACTCTCGAAAAGAAGATTAATGTCTAGAAAGTAATGGAAAAATAGTTAAAGGCTAATACTAATTAGGAACTATCATTTATTTGTAGACCACCTTGTTATGTTTAATTTCATTATGAAGGAGTGTTATAATAATAAAACCAATCACTTATGATATTTCTTTTACTTCAGAAAATATTTGACATAGTGTTCATGATTGATATTTGAAATAGACTATAGGAGATATAAATTCATTTCGAGTTAAGAGTTATTGTGATAAGGTTGTATGAGAACATTATTTTGATATTTAGGAACATGACTTATTGTGATGATGTTGTACAAGTACACTATTTCCATATTCAGGAACACTGAGAGAAGATCAGAAGAAATTAATGGTAATAAAGGAGTTAAGAAAAGTTGTCCCTATACCATACCCCTTTTGGAATATACATTGACAAATTACATGGTTGTTTAAAAGAAATGGTGTGTCATCTTGACTCTATACTCATATTCTCCTTCTTTATGTTGATGATAGTATTCAAGAAAAATATTGAATATGAAAATTTATCTTAAAGTGTAGAAACCTAGGTGAATCTTACTCCTATCAAATATGTAAATTATAATTTTTTTTGGCTATCTCTTTGTAAAAATAATCAAATTTCTAAAGATTTTATATAGTTCATATAAATTTTGGCAATTTGTAATGTAATTTTTTTTTATCCTATAAAATTTGAGTGAAACATTTCCTAAAAACTGGACACTGGTGAATCTTTTTTTTAGAAAAGGTAGGCAAAATTAGCCCATTTGTGAAAAATAACCCCAAAATTTTTCCTTTTGATCTTGACATGAAACCAAAATTTCTTAGGCATCTCTATTGTAGTGCATGTATGACTAGTAACACTAATAAAATGAATGTTATGATAATTAAATCCAAAAATATCAATTATGCATGTTTTATGCATGACAATAACAACTCGGAGGAAGTGACTTCATACAAATATCTTGAAATTGGTCTTAATCAAAAGATCAAATAGAAATACAACATTTAAAAAATGATAAATGAAAGGTGAAAAAAACTTATTATTGCCTTGAAAATAATTGTGAACCATTGTGTATAAGATAATAAGAATATTCTTTTTGAGATTCTCATCACTCTTATTATCTTATATAGATGTGAAATTTGGGATTGCAACATTTTTCAAAAGTCACAGAGAAATATAAAGAAAATCTAAAAGTTCTTTATAACTTATGGTCTCAAACTCAAAGAAAGTTTACCATATCATATCCTCCTTATAGAAGTGAACATTTCCGTCATCAAGAATATGATTATGAATATGATTATGACTAGGAACCAGATGTTCAAGATCAATATAAATAACATGGAAGACAACAAACTTCCTAAGATTGCTTTAAATTTAAGTCAAGACCACTTGCAAGTTAAGCAAGAATGAAATATAAATGTCAAATTTTGGCTAAATCTTTAAAGTATAAAAAAACGACATCACAAACAAAGTAGAATAACAATAAATTATTGTATCTAAATTTAAAAAGAAATTATAATCGAATAAAAAAATAGAATATAAGGAAAATTAAGAAACCATAACTAGTAATGAATCCTAATTTAAAGGATAAAACATATCTTTCCATTTTGACTAAAATGAAGAAGAAAATTAGAGTTTAAAAGAAAATACAAACTCTTGTGATTTCATAGTAAAAAAAAAAAACAATTCCTGAATCATTTTGAGTTAATTGTTTTTTTATGAATTTGTAGTATTTATAACAACAAAGACATTCAACATAAAAAATAATTCTTTTTTATATCTTTATATGTGCACCAACATCAAAACACAATTCCAAAAAAATTGTAACAATATAATTCATTTTAACTTTTTCACACATTATAATTTAAAATTATTTTAATAAAGAATTTAATGATAAAAATATATTTTTATAAAAAACTTAAATGTGAAAATGGTCATTATAATTATAAAAAATAATATATATTTTTATATTTCAAGATAAAAATATATTTTTATGAAAAACTTAAATTTGAAAATGGTCATTATAACTATAAAAAGCAAGGAGCCACTGCCATGGCGGTAGTCCCCGCCGGGGTCTGCAGGGAATTGCAGAACTTGGAAAAGTTTTGCTGGTGGAAATTGTCCCAAGTCTGGAGAGGATGGGAGGCAAAGGTCAAGGAATAAATGGACTGAACCACAAATAAGTAATTCATATAAGTCGCTCAAGGCAGGCAAGTACTCTCAGCCGTAAATCATTTCACAGTGGATGCAAATATTACATAGTAACAAAATAGCGATGGGGTCAGTTTCTTGACTGGCCTACATGCTGCAGAGTAGCGACCATTTGCATCCATCTGTCCAGGTATGACAAGAACGATTATGAACTTAAAGAAGCTTTATTTGAATGAAGATGTTAAACAGAAATGCACAAAATCATTTAGGAACAGGGTTTGGAGATACAAAGTGATTGAATTCAGCCCTTTCAATAGTGCTCAACCACAAATAAACATTCTGTTCAATCTTGACTGAAAAATTAATTGCCTAGACTGAAAAATATCTTTAAATCTTAAAACCAATAACTCATATAAATCAATCTTTAAACCTTAAAACCAGTAATTCATATAAGTCGCTCAAGGTAGGCAGGTAATCTCAGCTGTAAATCATTTCACAGTGGATGCAAATATTACATAGTAACAAACTAGCGATGGGGCAAGTTTGTTGATTGGACTATGTCAGAAGCACTTCTTGTTGCATCAGTTGCATCAGCAACATCAATTCCTATGTCTTCCTTCTTTAGCATGCAATCATTTAACAATCTCGTACTTATGCTCTGCAATGACCAGTCAAAATCAGGAAGGATATGGAATCAAACACTAATTAAGGAAATGAAAAAATAAAATTATCTGAAAAAACACAAAAGTAAAAGATAATTTTTGCTCACCAGGGAAAACACCAGCAAAACCATCAGCCTTCTCTATCAGTTCATCAACTGGCGAAGCTGCAATTGATTCATGTTTGTCCTGACCTAGTAAAGAGGATTATGGATACATGTTTGTACCCATGTCCATTCGGCGACCTGTCTCCTTGGAAATAGCCAATTGATCTCCTGATGAACATTTGCAAGTAAATAGTTAAATGTCGGCTCGCTGCATTACAAAAACAGTAGTGAAACTGATGACACCATAACCTCACCATACATGTGATCATTTTGATATTTACACCAAGATTAAGAGCCCTTGTGATTGTTTCAACACTGTCATGGCGTGGGGGATCAAAAAGAGGCATCAATCCAATAAAATGCCAGGGTCCTCCTGGACTCTCCTTCCTGCCCTTTGGAACTTCCTGCAAACATTTTGAGATAGCTATAAAGATATACATAATCAACAAGAAGAACTTACTGGGAAGATTCAGCCCACAGATAAAGCAAAAGAAGCCATATTATTAACCTGATATGCAACTGCAAGAGAGCGAAGTCCTCGTTCAGCAAACTTGTCAATAACTGTATGAACTCGCCAGTCAATTTGTGGCTTATTATGTGCGAGGTTAAGAATCTAGCAGAAAGTATTTGGTCATTTCAGTTTGAATAGAATGTGTACAAATACGTTTTGAAGCACTTTCTAAACAATACAACCCATTACCAAGTCTAATGAAGAAGGTCAAAATTCCAAAGAACAATACTTGCTCTGGAGCACGTTTACTAACTCGATGCATTTTCCCTTCATTTTTAATATAAGTGAGAGTTATCCTCTTGTCAGTTGGATTAAAAGGAAGAAAATGGACCTCTTGAATGGCTGCCCGCCGCCTTTTAGATCCATGGATTTTAAAACCCACAACAAAAGATACAAATCAGTAAAATAAGCATAGGCCTGCTTATCAACTAAAATTTAATATGATGACATAAAAAAATACTTGCCTCCTTAGGATCCATAAGCATCCCAACAATTGCTGCATCAATGGCATCTTGATTCTCTGTTCTGGATGCTCTTGCAGCCATCATGACAACAACATCCTTGTCATATCCTTTCGTGAAAACCTATTCATGACAACAATTAGTAATTGATACTTGTTTGAAGGAAACTAACAGTACTGGATCATCCAATATTACCACGAACCCTAACTAGCCAATTTGGTACAATTGCAGTATCACCAAAAATTATGTATTTATGAAATAAGAGAAAGGAGAAAAAAAGAATCAGAAGTCAAGAATAAATACCAACCTTTTGGAAGTGGCCAACTTGGTTTGTACTGTCGACAATATGTGCTGGTTTACCAAAAACGATATGGACCCCAGTAGCAATGACAACACATTCAAGTTCACCCTGTTTGCAATTAGAGCCAAAATAAACCCCATCGCCATGACCCTTTGTTACTGGTAATGACTGACTACTGAGGGTAGACTACACACATTCAAAAATATTGTCATAAAACGTGGCTCAGGAAAAGTACCAAAACAGTCGAAGTTAATCCCAGAAACCATATAAAAGCATACCGAAAATTCCAGCACTTGTAATCAGAAATAAGAAGTAAAGAAAAGGATTGGATTAAGACCTGATCAATCTTTAAAGGATCTCCTTCAAGAAGACGTGCATCTGCAGGAACAATATCTCTAAGTTTGATGTTGATTATGTCACCAGGAACAAGCACTGCTGCATCTTCTTCACTCCATTGTCCATCTCTGAGAACTTGTTAAGTTCAAAGTCTTAAGTCATTGACTAAGGAATTTAAAACTGCAGCACCCATGATCTTAAGAGGATTCTGAACATCGAATTGCATGCTTCCCCGCAAAACCAAGGATAGAAAACTGAAAATATCGGGGTTGCCACTCATACAAAAGATAGTGAACAGACCTTACTCTTTGGAGTCAGCCGAGTCATCTGTGCTGCAACAACATTGTCAGCATTGTTTTCCTCTATGAAACTTATGGTAGAGTTTATAACAAGCAATGTTAGAATAGCACCAAAATCTTGCCAGTTAGGAGGTTTTCCCTGCAAAGATACAATTTACATGATTAAAGCCTCAACTAAAAAGAACGGATAGGGTATGCCCTGACTGATACTGGCTACAAGAGAGAAATAGTGTGACACGATAGAACAAGAAGCCATCTTCTTTTCTGATAATATGCACAAGAACCATAAGGATGAAGTAATACTGTGAACTACTAAAAATACAATAGAGGGGAATGATATCCAATGGGAGAGACCAAATGCCACACTACTATTTACTATCAAACGAACACAGAAAACACAAAATTAGCAACAGTACTAGCAAATATTATTAACGATGAAAAAACAAAAGAATAACCATGACCAATTTGCCAAAAAAATACAATTATTAGAAGGAATGGCCACACTTTAAAGATATGTGTTTAGTTCATGGATTTATCAATGGGGGTATATTATCCAAGCATGTTGAAGAGTCAAAACAAGCAGACAGACATGTTTGATAAACTGAATGTACACATTGTAGGCCCGACTAGGAAAAGCCCTTGCAGAGAAGAAAAAACCATAGAAAAACAAAAAAAAATAGAACATATAAAAGTAACAACATGATATTTATGGTGTAAATAGACAAGAGTTTTCAAAAACAGAGAAAATATGGCATTAGCAGTATATCAACAGTTGTTTTACCAATGAGAAAGACAAATCACTAGTAATGACTGAGATTGCAAAGAGACGAAGAACCATAGATAGAAAAATGATGAGTGCAGCGACTGTGCCAACAAAATATATAGAACTAATTACATGATATTAGCAATGAAGCTTCATAGCTTCTTTATAATAGAATCAACGAGGGGAATTAGAAGTGTATGATGCTTACGTCATGGAGTTAAATTTAATCAATTATTGACAATGTTCAAGTACTCCGCATAAACCCCAAGTGCATGAACCTCTTGGCATAAGCTATGACAAAGGATCCCTCATCAGAAGCCTAGGCAATATACTTTCATGTAGCCTAAAGATTTGATGTTGTAGTATAAGCCCGACCAAGCTAAGAAAACGTATTTATTTTAAAGAACGATATAAGCCATGGAAATTACACTATGCCTGTTCATATCTCTAACCGTGAAAGAAATCGCTTCACAGTAGAACCAAAGAATTTGCTTTACTCTGCATACCTCAAGGCTCAAATAGCCTTAGAAATTCAATTTCCCGTAGATCTCAAATCCCAGATCAACTCCGGAATTGAGTTCAAAATTAGAAATATTTCAAAGCTACCGTTACTTTTTTCTCTTTGAGCTTGTTGTATCCAAATATATTCAAAAACCTCCTCGATGGGAATGTTTTCCTGCATTAACAAACTTCACAAAATCAATCTCAAAGCTCCACAGAAACACTTGGTAAAAGACTCAAAAGGCATTCAAGTCCTCCTTACCAAATCCATAGCTTCTTTGTTAATGGCTTCCAGAGTCGCAACCTTGTCACCCATTTCCGCAAATCGGGTTTACTCACCGCCCCGACGCCCACAAGATACACACATGCAATCCAACAATCAATGCATCACTGAGCTCTATTTGCTTCGATATGCCAATCACCAAACACTTGAGCTGAGGACTGCTAAGTCTGCATGCTTGGCCTATCTAGCGGTCAATGCATGACCGAGCTCTATTTGCAATCCAGTGATCAATGCATCACATAACATGAAGTATGCTAAGTCTGCTTGCTTGGCCTATCTAGCAAAGAAATCTGGAGTGACAACAACACCCAAAATTGGTAACCACGGAAGGTAGGTGCAAAATGAAGATTGCTCTTCTGCCACCCTACCTTACCAAACACCAACCTCCTTTTGTCGTTAAGGAACGTGCTAATCCTGCAGCAAACATATGCATCCATCTGTCCAGGTATGACAAGAACCATTATGAACTTAAAGAAGCTTTATTTGAATGAAGATGCTAAACAGAAATGCAAAAAATCATTTAGGAACAGGGTTTGGAGATACAAAGTGATCGTATTCAGCCCTTTCAATAATGCTCAACTACAAATAAACATTCTGTTCAATCTTGACTGAAAAATTAATTGCCTAGACTGAAAAATATCTTTAAATCTTAAAACCAATAATTCATATAAATCGATCTTTAAACCTTAAAACCAGTAATTCATATAAGTCGCTCAAGGCAGGCAGGTACTCTCAGCCGTAAATCATTTCACAGTGGATGCAAATATTACATAGTAACAAAATAGCTATGGGGCTAGTTTCTTGACTGGCCTACATGCTGCAGAGCAGTGACCATTTGCATCCATCTGTCTTATGCTGTCTAGGATGATAAAGAAGACAAGAGCTGTTGGAAGCTGATATTCCGAGTTATATTCAATGGCTTAGTTTTCTCTTTCACTGGGGGCTTTCTCAGAACCTGTAAATTTGACAAAATGCACTTTATAATATAATTCAAATAAGAGACTTTGGATGGCATATTGAACTTTTGAAATAGGAATTCAGTCATTCAAAACTATCATCAGCATGATACTTACAAGTAGTAAAGTTGAACTCTGAACTATGTGTTCAACATTCAGGGCATATTTCCAAATTATTGTCCGGAAATAACTTACTGTCAACAATAATATTTATCAGAAATAGGTCTGATATTCAGAAGTTTGACAATGTGTCCTCAAAAATGTGACTTGTTATAGATTGCCGTAGATTCCTATGCTCCTGGTTGGAGATGTTATTGTTAGTGGCTATTTCTTGGTTTCTTTTTTCTTTGTGCTTCTACTTTTAGGATGTCCATAATCAGAAGAGTCATGAGAAGAAGTGCTAAGAGAAACAATGCTGCCAGTTGAGTAAGTTGGCTGATGCTAATGGATTCCATGTTATGTGAAGCAGAGAGATGTATGTCAATATGTAGGTGGAGAAGGAAGTTATGTTTTGTAGGCGAGAAATTAGAAATTGCTTTTGCCAATTTATAAAAGAGTTCAACGTGTTTGCAAGCTGGTTTTAAATGTGAATGGAACTGAGTTTTTGGGAATATTTTACTGCAGGCAAGAGGTAATCATTTGAAAATATTGAAAGACAGTGGGTAATGGATGTTTGTATAGGCTTCTTCATCCTCGTGGAACGAGCGTTTTTGGAACCTATGCACTAAAAGAGATGCAACCGAGAAGTCCTGTAGAACCAAATAGGGAAACGTGTGCAAGATTGCAACACTTGAATGCAGGATAAATTTCTGACAGGTGCAGTAATAAATACATATACGGACTGATTTGAAATGGAGTTGAAATACTTAAAGATCAGATGGGAGAGGATATAATCCAATATGAAGAGCATTTATTGGAGCAAACCGGTGTTAAAATGTTTTAAATGCTTATTACCTAACGTTGCTGTGGTATTTTTGCGTCTAGTCTTTTCAATCTTGATTTCTGTTATGGCATGCAACTCATAAATACATATACTGTCTGATTTGAAATGGAACTGAAATAGTTCACCTAGAGCTGTTATGGCATGCAACTCATAAATACATATACTGTCCGATTTGAAATGGAACTGAAATAGTTCACCTAGAGCTGTCAAATCGACGGTGATGTGCGGAATTTGATATGCAATTGGTGCAGTTAAGTGAGTACTGCAATATAAGCGTAGGGTTGCTTATTGAAAAGAAGTGGTCACCATTTTTGGAAATCATGCACGAAAGGATATAGCACCCATTTTTTGAAAATTGAAAATTGTACTATTCGTTTCTGAGAGGGCGAACATTAAGGTATGGTTACGAATTTGCTGACCATGGTGACGCAGCGTAGGCGCACTTGAGAAATGCACCAATAAGTGATAAGATGCCTTAAGAGCATTTAACAAGAAACTGGGGCATAAACCACCACAATATAGTGAGGGTTAGGAGCTAATTAGTCGGTGCTAGGTTTGAAATAAAGTTAATTTACATCAGGATATGCCAAGCAACAGTTAGATATCACCCAATTGATGAAAAAACGAGTTACCTTTTGATGCACAGGAATGACATTTGATAATTGATTGTTTAAACCAAGAGAAAGAGATATTCTTGAGTTACCATTTGAGAATATGTTGAAATAAGGACAACCTTGCTGCTGTCCACAGATACCAGATCTAATTTATGATAAAAATATGCAGAAAGTGCAGGTTTGGAGAAAGGAAAAGCAACTGACCTCTGACGAAGACCCATTCTATTTCGCTAAACTGAACCGAACAACAAAGCTTCAATCTGCCTTCGCCGAACAAACTTGCTACCTTCCCTGAAAGATCTTACTGAATCAGTTCGAAGTAAAACATATATTTCAAGATTGTTAAAATATTATAAATGGTTATTACCTCATGTTGCTCTGGCTCATACCCATTACCAGAGACATATGTCTGAATAACATATATCGCCCCGTCTTTAGACCTGGCAATAAGATTGGATCACATCTGTTTAATAACATGCAAAAAATTTAAGCAAATTGTACAGTTAACAATAAACAGAAACATAGGTAAAATAAAATAATACCAAATGCAATACAAACCTCTGCGGTGCCTTGAGGGCAATGTACGTAGCTGTCCATTGATTAGCAAAGCTCTCTTGTCATAGCTAGTTATTAGTAGATTTTGTATAGCACTATGCCATAATTCCATCTTCAAACAACATAAATTCATTTTAAAGTCCATATATTTTGGTGCTATTTATAAAGTTTACCTGGTATGGTAACATATTGCTTCTAAGTATTTTGCAGTACTTAATTTAATAGAGGAAAGTGCCATAGTACAACAAATTAAATAAATTATTAATAATTAATAGATCTATACAGGGAAAATAAATTATTAATACCTAATAGATCTATCCTAGGTATGGATTATTTAGGTTTAGCTATTAAAGCATATATTAAGCTATTAATACTTTGATATATTTAGCTACTAAATCAGCTATTGATACTTGGAACATCTATGCATTTCGATTTTGTAGTGAGATGAATGTACCATTACAACTGTTCACTAGGGTTCCAACTCCCTATAATCCAACCCAACGTGTATAGCAGAGTAGCAAAGAGAGAGGAGGCTAGGTTGAAAGTGCTAAATAGTTTGGTGGAATCTCGCAGTTAATCCCATGGAAGTTCATTTTTGCAATGTAGCATTTCAGTGTATGTATCTGAAACTAGGGAAAATTGGGAAAAAAAACAAATAAGAGATGCCACCTCCAGAACTTCATAGCTTTCAGGCATAACATAGGAAGAAACAGAAATGGGTAACCGATTCAATATACAATTTGTCATTTAACTTCAGTGGATAATAAGCACCATGTTTAATCAATCTATAGAACCTTCGGTGTTCGCATTCAACAGCCGTAGATACAAAATTATTGCTCATCTGAGGTTGCATTTGCTGTATTCAACGATATAATTTAAACCAAACACGGTACTTTTTAAGATGGAGCAAAAATATAAATACAAAAGGCGGCAAGGCAATGTCTGATTGTCAAGCTTCAAGCATGTTGCAGAATGCCTTCCATTTGAAATACAGGACACAAACAGAAACACTACAAACACACATGCATAAAGACTTTCCAGCCTTCTTTCCTGAACCGTTACCTACATTACCCAAGAAACAAAAACTAACAAAACAATATGGCTTACAACAAGCTCATTATGACTAAAATTTGAACCGACAACAGAAATTTAAAATCTTCTCTTCTTGGTTTGAAGTAGCAATGGAATTTACAATATTGAAAGTACATTTTCTTCGTAAATGAGTGGAAATTGCAAGTTAAATAGTTCTATTACAGTAAGACCATAATATGAAGAAACATATTCATATAACTTTTGCATTTGCTGTGTACGTGAAGGCCGCCATGTTCCTGGATTTTGTAATCTGTATAACAAATAGTTAGTTATAATAAAATGATAACATTGTGAATTGAAGAGAGGACATATTTGAGACAAAAGATGTTAAGGCATATGTTGATGTACCTTCCATTTGTTAGCCGACATGTAATTCCTTTAGTTTGTGATAATTGATCCTACGATGCTTAGTTGGCTGCATTTGTTTTAAATGAGATGCTATCTCAAATGCAATATTATTCTTAAAATGTACTTGAGATATACATTGTTGTTTTTCTAGTATATGCTTATGATACAATTGATTACAATCCTCTTTTGCTTCCATGTACACTTGTTGAGAATTGTGAACATATTTTTGTATCATTGCATGGTAGTGAATATGTGATGTATCTGTCGTGAATGACATGATGTTAACAATATGATTGCATGTCGAATAAGCAGAACTGTAACTGACAAAGTTATTAGCAACAGAGGACCATACCTGGATATTGACTTTGAATATCACAGATATCCATTGCAAACAGAATGGTCCGCCTTCTACCTGTCCTTTCTCATATGGCATTGCCATATTTATGAGATATTGTTGCCAGTTGTTATTCATTGCATAGTGTATCACATCAACTACTAGGTATTGTTCTAAACAATGTAATGCATCTCGATTCTTATGCATAAGTGCATTGCAAAAAGATTGCACAATGTAAAGTCGCAAACACTGTGCATCGAATTCTGTTGCCACTAAATAGCAAATTGCATTAAAGAGACTGTCACCACAATTAGATGTCATTTGCTTTGCGATTGTTAATTCATTTAAAAGCATATTATCTGCAATATGCATCCAGTGGCTTTCAATATCTTTGCAAATAGATGACAGGTAGATATTAGACTGGCTGCAAATGCATATTGGAAACTTTTGGTAAAGCAATGGTTCATAATGACCACTAACAGGATTTGCATCATGAAAGAGAATGCAATATGGAATTGTATTTTCATGTTGATTAAAAAGCAAATATCTTGTTTTTCTTGTCAATGACCAAACTGCAATTGATATATCTAGCCATTTAGCTAACCAAAGTATGCAAAAAGTATCACCCCATAAACCTCGGTCAGACTCCTTTATATTTGTAGATGTAGAACAACGCATTTTATGAAGATATGTACCAATATCATTAATACCATGTAACTCATATAGGAAGTCAGGTGCTAGTTCATACTCATATGACTCTATTGCTTCAACATCATCGTTGTTTAAGAAAAAAAGAAAATTTTCTATTAACCCATTCCGTAGCTCATTTGAAGTATAATGAAAATGTAGAAGCATTTTGAATGAGTCAAATAGACAATCTCCTACAGTATATTAAAATGCATTTAGTCTAAAAAGACCATTTCTTTTTAATACAGTATCAATGTTGTCAGGAAAAATGCATTGTAATCCGAATTTGTAACTTTCAACATCTATTATTTCTTCCATCATTTGCAATTGCTTACCAGACTTGCCTTCTGCAATTGTCTTCTACAGCTTTGCAAAAAATATTGATCAAATTAGCAAAAAGTGAAGATGATTGTTTCAAACAAAATATATATATTAAAAAAATAGGCTCTTGCATTATGTTGCCAAACAAATATCAAATTTCTAGCAACAAGTCATATTTATAAATAACAAAGAAATTGGAAATGGAAACAATGGAAAGGCATAATGAAAAAATGCAGCATAACTTTAAGAATATTTCTGCAAGTTAACAAAAGGAAGCAGTGGAAAGACAAAATGAAAAAATGCACCATAACTTTAAGAATATTTTGAAAGTTAACATTATTGTTAATTGCATTTGTGAAATAAAATAACAATAGATTGTCTATTGAAATCTATATTTTACTAGTTAAACATGTTGCCCAATGTTGTATATTGCCTTTATAACATCACTTGGATTGTCATGAGTTATGAGCACTGAAAAATAAGCGATAGAACAACAAGAATTTGAGAAGCTTCGAGAAAAGATGTGAGATGTGAGTTATCTAACATGCTTGCTTTTAATTTTTGACGATTGACCAAACTGAACAATATAGGAACTGTTCGTTTGCAAATTACAAAGGAAACAAAATAACAAAAACTTGATGAGCGCATACCTTAACATTAACAGAGAGTTAACCTATTGTGTAAAATTAAGAAAAAGCATACTAGGAATTAACAGTATTGAGAATCATATATCCTGAAAACAAAAATCTTGAACCTATAAAACCTCAGGTTCCTTTAGAGCTAGTGTAACCTCTCTCTTGAGAAAACCTCAGGTTCCTCTATGTATCAATAGCAATATGCAAGGATAATGTTTCAAATTTCAATCGATCATTAACTTTTTGGTTTGGTCCCTGATGCCACGATGAAGAGTCAATTTACTTTAGAAAACACTCGATTCTTGTTATTTTATAAATTGACTCTTCAACATTAGTTTACTCACATTAACTTTTTGGTTTGGTTACAACATTCAACATAGTGAATTCTAAAGATGACAAAAAACTAATCTGAATGTTGTCAGAATCTTCATGGCAAAAACCTAATCTGAATGTTAACATATTACTAATATTTATGGCAAAAAACTAACGACATTCAAGATAGTGAATTCTAAAGATGACAAAAAACTAATCTGAATGTTGTCAGAATCTTCATGGCAAAAACCTAATCTGAATGTTAACAGATTACTAATATTTATGGCAAAAAAGTAATCCAAATGAAAAGGAGTTTCTGAAAATGAACATTTTCTCATGCTTGGCCTCAGACTCTTCATGGACTATGAACATGTGAATGTTGACAGATTACTAATATTCATGGCAAAAACCTAATCCGAATGAAAAGGAGTTTCTAAAAAATAATACTGTTTGTCATTGTGCAAACAATTTGAGGGCATAATTGGTATAGGTATGAGACAATCACAACATGATCTCTAAAGATTTGGGAGCCTAGAATTTTTCCCAACTATAATTCCCCTGTAATTGTGGCACACAGCAAATCCCGTCCTTAACAACCATAGATCTGAACCAGAAACGATGGAGTCTAGGCACAGAAAGAAAGTTTTGTTTACAGTGATGCATTATGTGATGCCAAAGAGAGAAATGTTGTCACTGGATTTATTTTTTAGCACGAAAAAAACTGTATAATTGTAGTCATGGGAGGAAACAAAATACAACTACATTATCTCAGATATATTGTCAGAGAAATATGACTAACGGGGGTTTGGCACATTCTATAAAGATGACTAAAAATATGGACCATATGCAACCTATATTGCGATAGTTACATTGGGTATGGAATCAATAGGACTAGCAAAATAACAAAAACTTGATGAGCACATACCTTAACATTAACAGAGAGTTAACCTGTTGTGTGAAATTAAGAAAAAAAATACCAGAAATTAACAGTATTGAGAATCATATATCCTAAAAACAAAAATCTTGAACCTAGAAAACCTCAGGTTCCTTTAGAGCTAGTGTAACCTCTGTCTTGAGAAAACCTCAGGTTCCTCTATGTATCAACGACAAGATGCAAGGATAATGTTTGAAATTTCAATCGATCACAGACATTTAAAAGAAACAGGCACCATGATTTAGACAATTGAAATAATATGTTTACTAAATAACAATTCCAAAGATAAATAAAATATATACTTAGTTGATAAACCAGTTAGAAGTGGATCAAACGCACACCTCAATATATGTTTATATAGACCAATGATGGAAGGCTAGAAACGAGATGAGGAAACATCAAAAGAGTGTAGTCAATCAAGTCTACTTAAGAAAGGAAAGATTAGACAGGCTAATTGAGCACCAGACAATGCATCACATATTCACTCTTTGAGCTAGCATTTAGGAGGCTAGACAGAATCACTTGAAGCTGTACTGCTTCTATGTTGATTTTATGAAGGTCTTTCCTATTTCTAATAGTACATTTACTCAATTTGGTGCAGACTTTGGGAGGAAGTCGAACCATAAAACTCAGTATAGCAAATCCAAGAAACTGAATCAAGGTCGAACAAAAATATTACAGACTTTAATAAAATAAAACCATAGTCGTAGTGAGGTTGGCAATAATTCAACAGAGACTCTGGTCTACATGAGAAGGGCCAAAAACCCAAGGGTAAAAGCTATAAACCACTACAATAGGAGGAAAGTTAAACCCTCCGTCAGATGATAGGAAGACCGACTAGTAGCTCCAGCAAGTATTTGCATGCAGAACAGAGTCTGAGAAAAATAGATTTATCCCTGGAACGAAAGAACAAAGCCATGTTTTAATTAAGACACAAGAACCCTTTTTCTTACAGTGAGATAACCTGAGAGGCTAAATACTTACCTGGAAAAACGATAAAGGTTGGACCAAAGAGCTCGCCGCCCAGCTGACAAGACAAAGTGTTCATGCAGCACCCTTGCCAGACCAAACTGCAAGAAGTGCTAAGTTTGTGAATTAAGGAAGATCTGGTAGGACAATACAGGAAAACGAAGAAAATAAAATAGACTTGGAACAACTTGTAACTTCACCTGATAAACAGTAGGCCGCACCTCGACCTTGTACTGGAGCACTCCAATCGTTGTTGCAACTAGTCGAAAGCATCATGCGTTCGAATCCCAAAAGAGTTTTCCCTCAGGCAGAGCAAAGGTGTTGGGCAGAATGCCAAAGTAGAGGGTAGCAAATGACCCGCAAACTTTGTTTGAGTACATGATAAGCCACCCGCAACAGCCATAGCCATGCGATCTGCAAACTGAAGCCTACACCGTCGATAACAAGAAGGATCCGGAGAAAGACTGTTCCAGCTGTACCAGCTATTAAATTGGTGACAGAGGAATTGAATGACGAGGGTTTGGATAAGTTCAACACACTAGTTGTGAACTCCCATGGTGGTGATGGCGTAAGAACAGGTACCAAAAACTTACGACAAACCAAGTTGTGCTTAAAATGTTGGCATATCAACCGTACTTTGCATCGAACAACGTGAAGGTGGTAATAAGACCCCAATTATTTTCCAGACCAAAACTTTGCTTAAACTTAGGTTAAAATGCTAATACACTGAAAATATAACGGTCAAACTATGAACTAATTCTCGATCAGTGATCGATCTATCGCTAATAGTCCCAGGCAGGGACTAATAATATATATTTTTATATTTTATGAAGAAAAATATTATAATATGTAAAAGAAAGAATAAAAAAATATTTAATATAATCAAATAATAACACTATATAAATCACATCATAATTATTAGATAGAGGAATACGAAATAGAAGACATGGATACCAGGAAGAACATGTTATGTACCGGCGGATTGCATTTCAATTTTTTAAAATGTTTTAACCTTTAATGAATTTTAATTTCAAATAAATCTACCAGATTAAGATAAATTAAGTTGCGTACTTTTGTGTAAACAAAGATAAAACGCTTAATAAATCCTGTCATTATGAAGCTTTTCTATATCAAATGATAGAACACTTAGTAAATCAGATAAATAGAACACTTAGTAAATCAGATCAATTGCATTTCAAGTGATTTTATATTATTTTAAACAAAATCTAGAGTGCATATCATATTATTTTAATGTTTAATAAATCGTAATTTAAAATATTTTTTCAAGTTATTCACCGTAACTGTACATCTTATCATGAATAAATTGTAAGCTCTTTATAAATAGTGTAACTGTGAATCTTTTCTGCAACAGGTGATGTATACTTAAGATTAATGAGTTATTTATTCTCTTTTATTTTTTTGTGGATCACGTACGAATGATGTATATAAACTTGTAGCGCAGAAGAAATGGATTAATATATAAAGTATAAGAATTTATATTTATTTTTAATGATAAATATTTAAAAAAAATTATAATTTTATTTAATTATTTAAAATTATAATATTTGATTATATGAATAAAGATATTTCTTATATTAGGGAATTAAGACATTACTTTCCTTTCTGGTAGGAAGGTGGCAGGGTATTGACAATCTCGCAGAAATTAGAGCACTTTGGGATCTTTTTTACTCTCCACTATGGCTCAACATCGAATGACATGTAGGTATTTGGGGGCTCAAAAGGTTGTATTGATTGGATCAAAGGGATAAACTGATTTCAGCCTCCAGGGATATCATACTGGATTAAGCTAATCTCATACTGGATTAAGCGAATTCGAACCATAGTGGGTTCTTTTCAGCATATGTTTGTAAAAATGAATAACATGTGCTAGGAAAATTAGAACCCGCTTAATGCATATTAGAATTTGAGTCATGCATAGTAGGATGTCATACTAGACTAAGCAAATCTCATACTGGATTAAGCGAATTCGAACCATAGTGGGTTCCTTTCAGCGTATGTTTGTAAAAATGAATAACATGTGCTAGGAAAGTTAGAACCCGCTTAACACATATTAGAATTTGAGTCATGCATAGTAACTCTCAGCTCATGTTTACCGTGGTAAGTATGTTAAACTGGGTAAATGTGGGGTGATGTGTTACACTTTAATGCTAAAACAACAACTAATTAGGACATTGTTTCAATTAATAGTTCCAACCTTAATCCTATATGGCTAGATGAAGACCTTGTCTTAGCTACAAGATACAAAATAAGCTTTAAAGATGAAATTGATAATTTTCCTGGCCATGATCTTATCAAAATTTATAATTTTCAAGACCTAATAATTTTCAATGGTCTAATAAAGACATTGAAATTCAATTGAATGACTTTTATTCATGGGATTGGAACTAAAGTCATAGATTATGTGATACTTAATATTCTAGCATACAACCAAATAATAAATTTTGACATCCTAAATGACCATTCTCTCAAATCTATGCATACCTTGAAGTCAAACTCTAAACTTTGTAATGTAGAAAACTCTCAAGAATTATGATAACCAAAATCACTTAATCTTGGCTTTATCTTGGTATCATATAGAATTTAATATTGTTAAATAAGTCCATGAGGGATGTTGATGTACATGCACATTCCCTACCCTTACCAATGCAACATTTCTTACCCTTTAGAAGGTCTTTTCATTTTTAGTAGTTATTATGGTATGCCTATTTTAGTGGAGGCAAGCATGTGGGATGACATGTGGCAATGATTAACCATTGATGGGGAATTGACATGGTTATATTTATCCATTAATGCATAATTCCTTATCTATAAGTGTGTACTTCCTTCATATTTATAGAGACAAAACTTATCCATTTATCGCTTTATTCTAGGAAACCTTATCTCTTTAGTTTTAGTCTTATTTTTGCTGCTTTTTCTATATTTTTGTAGTTAGGAGTTGTATATGGGAGTTCCTTCTTTAGATCTCACTTATTTTTGTTATATCTCATGCTTATTCAACTCTATTATTGACACCAGCGCTATTTAGACTATACATTTCCAATTTTGAGCTAGTTAACTAGAACTAATGAGGAGTTATTTTTCTATTTGCTATGCATGCACAAGGAAAATACTAGTGTGAATTGTTTGTCTATATGAGAGTGTTGTTTAATTTTACCTAAGTCAAGCAACAATAAGGTAAATTCCATTGGTCTCTTGGCCTCATAATTTTATTTGGTCTCTTTTTCTCTTTGTTCTAAAGAGTGGTCTCTCATTCTCTCTTCTTTCTATTATCTCAAGCTTGAAATCATTACTATTGCTTCTTTTTAACAACTAGACTCATGTTTATTCATGATTAAATTCTAACATGGTATCATAGTTTTTATGACATTAAATATTCAAAATAATAACAAGGGATGTTTCTAATGAATTCTCAAAATCTAACAAGATAAATTGGTATGGAGATCTAATTAATAAGAAATAAAAGGTATTATATAATGTGAGGAAAGATACAATTTTTCACTTATCTAAGCTAGATACTAAAAAATATTGGAGGAAAATTCTAACTTACAAAACTAAATAAAAAATATTATTCACTTGTGTCAGAATAGTTATAACGTTAAAAATCCTTATGAATCCTAGATGTCATGGACAACATTCAAACCATTTTTGGAGATGAAGAAGTTTTTCCTATGGAAGTCATAGATTTTACTGTATGTAGCTAGAAAAAAGGAAAACTAAGGATAGTTAAGTCTATCAAGAAGAAATTTTAAAAATTGGAGGGCCTATCCTCATCCTTCACATCCACAAGCTCTTCAATTTAGCAATTAAGGAAGGCTTCCTAGACACCTGACTGAAAGCTTCCTTGTACCTATTTTTAAAAGTGGGGATGAAAAAATCCCCTTAATTATAGAGCCATTATGAATAGTCATATTTTCGCCAAGTAGACTTCCTAGACCTTAGAGTGAAAGCTTAGTTGTACCTATTTTTAAAAGTGAGGATGAAAAAATTCCCTTAATTATAGAACCATTATGAATAGTGATATTTTCACCAAGTTATATGGAGTTACTCTGGAAAACAAGATTAACGTCTAGAACATGTAATGAAAAACTAGTTAAAGACTAATACTAATTAGGAACTATCACTTAATTGTGGACCACCTTGTTATGTTTAATTTCATTATGAAGGAGTGTCACAATAATAAAACCAATCATGTATGCTATTTTTTTGACTTCAGAAAATATTTTGACATAGTGTTCATGATTGATCTTTGAAATAGACTATAGGAGCTATATATTCATTTCGAGTTAAGATTTATTGTGATAACATTGTATGAGAACACTATTTCCATATTTAGGAACATGACTTATTGTGATAATGTTGTACCTATACACTATTTCCATATTTAGGAACACTAAGGGATGATTGGAAGAAATTAATGGTAATAAGGGAGTTAAAAAAAGTTGTCCTTATACCATACCCCTTTTGGAATATACATTGAAAAATTACATGGTTGTTTGGATGAAAGGTTGTGTATTAAAGATGAAATTTTATCTTAAAGTGTAGAAGCCTAGGTGAAGCTTACTAGTATCAAATATGTAAATTGTAAATTTTTTGGCTATCTCTTTGTAAAAATAATCAAATTTCTAAAGATGTTATATAATTCCTATAAAATTTTGGCAATTTGTAATGTAAATTTTTTTTATCCTATAAAATTTGAGTGAACACAAAATCGACATTGGCCAATCTTTCTTTTAGAAAATGTAGAGAAAATTAGCCCATTTGTGAAAAATAACCCCAAAATTTTTCCCTATGATCTTTGACATGAAACCAAAAATTCTTAGTCATCTCTATTGTAGTGCATCTATGACTGGTAACACTATTAAAATGAATGTTATGATAATTAAATCCAAAAATATCACTTACGCATGTTTCATGTATTATAATAACAACATGGACGAAGTGACTTCATACAAATAACTTCAAATTGGTCTTCATCACAAGATCAAATAGAAATACAACGTTTAAAAAATGATAAATGAAGGTTTATTGCCTTGAAAACAACTGCAAATCAACAGATCATTGTGTATAAGATAATAAGAATATTCTTTTTGAGATTCTCATCACTCTTATTATCTTATATGGATGTGCAATTTGGGATTGCAACATTTTTCAAACATCACAGAGAAATATAGAGAAAACATAGAAGTGCTTTATAACTTATGGTCTCAAAATCAAAGAAAGTTTACCATAACATATCCTCCTCATAAAAATAAATCTTTCCCTCATAAAAAGTACGACTATAACTAGGAAGAGATGTTCAAGATCAATATAAACAACATGGAAGAATAAAAAAAGAAATCAAATTTTAACTAAATCTTTAAGATATAAAAAAAGCATCACAAACAAAATAGAATAGAAATAATATTAATAATTTTATTCTATAATATAAAGAAAATTTAAAAATAATGTATCTTAATTTAAAAAATAAAAAATATCTTATTATTTTAACTAAAATGAAGAATAAAATTACCATTTTCAAAATAAAAACAAACTCCTCTAATTTCATAGTGAAAAGGAAAATAGATAATTCTTAAATCATTTTAAGTGCAAAAATTAATGAATTTATAGTGTTTATAACACCAAAAACGTTCAATATAAAAATAATTCTTTTTATATTTTTATACATACATTAACATCAAAACACAATCCCAAAAAGATTGTAAAAATAGAATTCATTTTAACTTTTTCACACATTATAATTAAAAAGAATTAGTATATATTTGTATATTTCAACTAAAAAAAATTATAATATGTAAAATTAAAAAAATAAAAATAATATATTTATTTAATATAATCAAATAATAACACCATATAAATTACGTCACAATTATCGGACAGAGGAATATGAAATACAAGACATGGATACAAAGAAGAATATGTTTGGTATTTTTATTAGATGTTATATACCCCGGATTGCATTATAATTTTTTAAAATGTTTTACCCTTTAATGAATTTTAATTTCAAATAACTATCAATTGATTAAGAAAAATTAAGCTGTGTACTTCTTGTGTAAACAAAGAGAAAACGCTTAATAAATCCTGTCATTATGAATCTTTTCTCAGTTCTGTACCAAATGATAGAACCCTTAGTAAATCAGATAAATAGAACACTTAATAAATCAGATAAATTGCATCTCAAGTGATTTTATATTATTTAAAAAAAAACTAGATTGCATATCATATTATTTTAATGTTTAATAAATCCTAATTTAAAATAATGTTTCAACTTATTCACCGTAATTGTACATCTTATCATCAATAAATTGTAAGCTCTTTATAAATAGTGTAGCTGTGAATCTTTTCTGCAACAGGTAATCAATATTTGAGATAATGAGTTATTTATTCTTTTTTTATCCTTTTCTGGATCTGGTAAGAATGATGTATATAAATTTGTAGTGCAGAAGAATGGATTAACATGTAAAGTATAAGAATTACATTTATTTCTAATGATTTTTTATAAATATTTTTAAAAAATAAATTTAAAATAAGGAAAAATCACAATTTTATTTAAAATTTTAAAATTATAATATCTAATCATATGAACAAAAATATTTCTTATATTAGGGAATCAGGACATTACTTCCAATTTTGTGGGAAGGTTGCAGAGCACTGATAATTTGGCAGAAATTATAACACTCTGGGTCTTTTTTACTCTGCACTATGCGTCAACATCAAATGACATATAGGTATTTGGGAACTCAAAAAGTTACATTGATTGAATAAGAAAGATAAACTGCTTTCAGCCTCCAAAGATGTCATACTGTCAAACCATAGTGGTTCCTTTCAGCAGATCTCTTTTGCACACATTTTCTGGCAACAAAACCATGTTACAAATATGCTATCCAAAAAAGGTGTGACCGGAATACCGGGGGTCATCTCATATGCTTCATACATTCATGAGAATAGAGTCCACTGAGGCAGTTTTAACATTTTCTAATCTTACTAAAGTTTGGTTTTAAATACTTAATATGTTTTTGAAAGGATAATTCATGACGATAAAATGCCATAATTCTCTTAAAAGTCCATTTTGACACAATGTATGTCTAGATATTGCGTGGTTTTTAAGTTGCATAGAGCTGAAAAGAGTGAACCTGTAATAGAACTAGAAGAACAAAACTTGAAGAACAATGAACTCTCTTTTTTATATATAAAAAATAGCTTATTTTTTCTTCTTAAAAAAATATTAATTATACTACTCTTCATGTATATATATAACCCTAATGACATGAAAAAAATCTGAGATGGGCGTAGGGTAGACAAGTGTGATTTGCATTAGCAACCTGGAATACAGCTATCAGACATGTTAAAGCAAGCAAAAACTTTGACCGGTAACAGCACCTATTCGATACAAATATGTGCTCCGTTTATTCATCCATGGTAGATAGAACCTATATTCAAGAAAAACGACTATAATGCAACAACAAAAAATTGCGCAGCTTCCTCTATGTAACAAAGTAGACTAGCTTTGAAGTCCTGCTACGGCTGTGATGCACCACTGGCAAGTATGGGACATTGACCTTCCTCTTTTCCATTGCGGCCAGGGAAGTGGATCGATCGGTGCTGTTGGAAAGAACGGTATCGTTCATATATATTGGCTCGCTTTGAAACTTGAACAAGTGATTACTCATGTCGTCGTGCTTCTTCTTCTGAGTTGATCTCCTCCAGAAGAAGAGCGAGCTTTTCCATGACTTTCTTTTCTTTAGATCCTCCACTGATGTGTGGAGTTGATCCATGGAAGCCTTCAGATGCAAGAGCGAGGACGACTCTTCGCCCCCAAGAACCTGTGAAAGCAACATCGTGTTGGAATGGGTCGCTGGCCTTCACAATACCAAGTTTGTTATGGCTCTCGTTTTATTTTACAGTTCAGAAGGTCGTTAAATTTAATTAGGTATTGGAGATTTGTTAGAGATATGAAGTCTTTTAATTAGATAACGAAGATTGATTTTTTAAACGAGTTAACTCTTACTTTGGTATGTAGCTAAAATATATCTTTAACAACTTATTAATATTAGAACATGATATATTTATTTTAAAATAAAATTTAATGGACGGTTTCTACCATATTTAATATAGTTTTTGATTTGTGGAAATTATGCATTTTCTTTCCATTTTTGTATATGGTATTTCAAAATCATAATGTTACTTAATAGCAGAACCAGAGTTATAGAGTTACATTAGCAAAAGTAGCCGCGTTTGTTTTGGATGTTGAGCTTATATGCGTGTCAAGCGAAAGTAGTGGTGTTGTTTTGGAGGTTGAGCTTTTATATGCATCACAAAAGATCTAAACTTTCATATATATGGTGTCCATCTTTTTTCTATATGTATAAAGATTGATAAATGAACTATGATACATACATCCATTCTTGTATCGATTTAAGATTGATAAATGAACATAGTTCCTTTGGGTTCATGATTGTGAGTGTTCTATGGTTGTGAGTCTTCTAGTGAATGGAAATGTTAAAAGATTTTTTCTTTATGAAATTGATAGTATAAGTATTGTTATGCTTTTACATTAGTGGTGATTTTTTAACTGCTTATAGCGAGGTGTGGCATCATTGAACACTTTTTTCTCACCAATACTTATGTTTATGGACTACGCCTTAACATTTGATATTTAGATTATTTTTTTTCACCAAGTATTATTATTAGTCTTTATACTAATGAACACCCATACACATTCATTATCTACAACAATTTTACATAAACAACACAATTGCAACAATATAAAGGGAGGGGCAACTCCCTAAATAAGATTCTACCCGATTCACTATATTTTCAATTTTCATACAATTACAAGTATTACCTTGGAAACCCCAAGTTTCATACTGAGAAAAATTTCAAACTTCGTGTCTTGCCAACGAGTTGCCTACCTCGTGCACACCTTGCATGGTGGTCACTCTTACAATCCACACTTAAACCAAATTTTCACTTCGGGCAACACCTTCGTGAAGCCTCACACAAACTGTTCAACCACAGGCGGGTGCCTTCATTTCACCTCTCACTCGAGTTCGTTTCATCGTCGGGCAGGCGCCTTCATGCAGCCCTCCACTCGCACTTCCAACCGACGGGCAGGTGCCTCGTGCAGCCCTCCACCTATGCCTTTCCACCAACGGGCGAGCGCCTCATGCAGCCCTCCACCCATATCACCAACTGAAGGCGGGCACGCCTTCTTACAACCCTCCGCCTGTGATTCTAACTGCGTTCACTTGGCGAGCGTGCCTTCATGCGGCCTACCTACCAAACCTGTTCACCAAACTCGTGCAGCTCGTGTAAGTCTGCCCGGCGGGCGGGCGCATGAACCCGTGCGGTTCTGCTCCTCTATACCTACTCCTCCACGTTACAACCTGCACCTCACACCTTCTCCAAGATGCTCGAACTCGTCCAATGATCGAATTACGTGTTTGTTTGTTGCATTATGTCTTCTCCCCGGCTCGCACCAAGTATTCATATGGTGGGTGGGCGAGTCTTGCCACCTGGCCGACTCATTCAACTCGCCAAGCCGACTTCCCCTTTAGTTGCAAAGCTCATCCAACATGGGGGTCGGCTCTTAGAACTTTGCAGAATATTTCTACACATCAACTAGCTCTGATACCATGTAAAACATTTTCTACAAATCGACTAGCTCTAATACCATGTAGAAATTTCCCACCTGTAGATCAACCTGGTAATGCAACGTACTAAAGCAAAAAACTTGATCTACTTCTACAAACAATTTAGCAGAAGCTTAATCAACCATGAGCAACATCAATAAGAACACATATAACTGATAAGAAGGAATTAATCACACATAACACAAAAAAAATTACCAGGGGAAAGCACCTGCCTAAAACCCCATCTTTGTATTATCATACAAGTGGAAATATAGTCCGGATTACACAAAGCCTTAGCTCGAAAGCTATCCAGCTCTTAGTACAATCCCTCTACTCCTCATAGACAGCCAAAGGCTTCTCACAAACCTTATCCTCTGCCCTCCAAGCCTCCTATTTCTATGCACAATTTTTCTTGGGTCCTCCAGTTGCAAACTGTGTGATTTTCACCTCACACACAACACTAACCTCTAAAATAACTGCAAAAACCTAAAGGAGATAAATCCTCATCATGGATGAGCTTCCTTTATAGGAAAAATATTCATCCAACTGATAGTACATTGTCCCTTCTCTGATCTCAACTGGGTCTCTGACAGAACTGGCATGCAACAGTTATCCATGAGTGAATCCTCAGTTATCTAAAATAATAGTTGTCACATGCATGCAAGCATTAGAAAACTATATTTTATTATTTTAACAACTTGTTAAAATAATCTAACTTGACTTGACTAGTTAGAACTAAGTCAACTGATTCTCTCATTATAAAACTCATACTTATTCCCTCAATTAGTGGAGGAAATTAAGGGTAAATTCCTCAATCATTGGGACAACTCATGTGCATGCTCACAAAGACTTCAAATTCGAATTTCCTTAACTAATTAACTCAACTGAATTAATTAATTAATATTTCCAACTGCTGTTAAGACCAAAATTAATCTTACTTCCTATTTTAGATTAGGGACTGCTATAAATAGGAAGGGACCTAGAAATGCTATTTTTAGAACTTTCTATTTTTAGCAGTTTCACCTCTCACCCAATGTAGTCAATGACCTCACTCGCCAAACTACTATTTTTAGACATGCTATTTTTAGTAGGTCTATTTTTAGCACATTCTAAATTTAACAATTCTTGTTGCACATTTTTCAACACACTTGCCCCTCCACGTTACGACCTACACCTCACACCTTCTCCAAGATGCTCGAACTCGTCCAATGATTGAATGACTTGTTCATTTGTTGGATTGTCTCTTCTCCCCAGCTCGCACCAAGTATTCATATGGTGGGTGGGCGAGTCGTGCCACCCGGCCAACTCGTTCAACTCACCTAGCTGACTTCACCTTTGGTTACAAAGCTCATCCAACATGCGGGTCAGCCCGTCCATCACACAGGACCGCCCCACCTATCTCGCCCGTTTGCGACTCTTCCTTGGTCGACCCGTGGGTATCTCGTGAAGCTTGCCCATGCGTACAAACTCGCCATCAATCCTCCTTCCACGCGCATTTCGCATCACACGCTCGTCGCGTTTGCTTTGGCTCACCTATCTTCACATGGTGATGTGCGTCCTACCCATCGCACAGACTGCAAGTCCTTACATCCTCCTCCACCTGAAGTCAGTGTCTTCCTCGACAATCCATCCCATCCCGACAATTATCCTGTCACTAAGATTTTCATATCTGAATAGTCTTATCCATGATATCACTTAGTCCACATACCGCAAATATTCCTGCAACATATGTAGAACAACCATCTCCACCATGTGTCGTTATCATCCTATAGTCTGCTTGTCAAGATACTCCAACCAATGCCAAGATCTGTCTGTCAAAAATTGGCTTGTCGCGTCTAATGCCAACATACCTTTTCACATTGGTACCCATTATGACTTGAACTAGTTGGGTAGCTAATCCAACCATATGCCCAAACCACAAGAATGCACATCCTTATGCCACCATCAGTCTTTCTCTGACTTCTGCTACATCTCAGACTCATCAAGAATCTGTCCCAAACCCCATGCTTAGGTCCATAGAACCTCCATCCCATCTGTAACATGTCCAGCCCATGGCCTTGTTGCACAAGAGTGTACAACCTCTCCACTGGCTCATACATTTCCATGTCATAACAACATTTACACAACATCCTTTTCTTCGACATTCCCGATAGGATGCCCATGAATTACACCTCTACACATGCTCCTGCATAATGTCCCTGCATAAACCGTCATGCTCCTCCAACCTGATGTCCATGACTCTAGTTGTCCATGATTTCCAAATTAAGTAGACTCCATCCTAACATCTGGTCAGATGCATCCAAGTTTTCAATCTGTCATAAAGAAGCCTTTCACCAAGGCCCCTTGTTAAGGTGGTGTAGCCCCTTCCAATCATGGTCCCTGCACCAACCCATCTCCAAGGTTGTCTATAGAGAAAGGAGGGCCATGAAGCTTCCTCCTTGATTCTCATCTACCCATGTATCAGATTGATGATGTGTCCTCAAGTATCTGTGCACAGCCTCAACCTCCTCACATGTACACCCAAGCTCTCTAAGCTTTCCTTTTGTCAACTGAAATTCATATATACCCATAGCATACTTGCAAAACTCCACTATACCAGCTAGATCTCTACCTGCATAATCCTCCCCAACCACTGCTTCTGAAGTATTACTCAAACTCCCTTCATTTGCAACTTCATTATGAAGATCATCAGTAGAAGATGTCTCTGCCAAGTGCTTCAAGATTCGTGAGACTGACCTCTCACTTCCTTCCTTCTTCCTCGCTCTTGCAACGAAGTCAATCAACTTCCCTTCCTTTGTTGTTTGAGTCATACTCCCAAGTCCTCTTTGCTCCACATCCTCATGCTTCACATTCGGATCTTTGGGATACAAAGTCATAGAATTCATCCTTGGTTTATACCCCAAGAAACTCCTTCTATTCATCGGAACCAACATAGTTCTTCCTTCAGCTGTGATCAAGAGAATGTCCCGGTCCACCATTGGTATGGTTTTTGCAAGCCTCATGAAATCTTGCCCCAACACCATAGAATGATCATCCATGTCCATGATCCTCAAGTCCAACTTTCCAAACCATGATCCCACTCTCACCTAAGTGTTTTCCATCACACCAGTAACAGCTTTCATGGAGTTGACTGCTTTGAAAGCACTCCACTCTCTCTCCATCTTAGCTTTCTTCCCAAAATACTTTGTTGCCTTCCTGCTCAAGAATCTATGAGTAGCTCCCGTATCCACCAAAGCTAAAAATCTCTTGCCTTTCACGGTTACCTGCACAAAACTCAGCTTCAAGGCATCACCTCCTTCTGTCGGCTTTATCTTGTGTCTCACATCAGCAACCTTCTTTAAGAATTTGGCCTCAGAAGTGTCCATTGGCTTATGTTCCAATTTGACATTCCTCGTAGGGTATTTCACTTCCTTGCTTGGTTCTTCTAAGCACTTCGATCCTGGCTCAACTTAACTCCCTTTAAGCTTGTCCTCCATCGCATTCTGCTCAAGTGCACCAACCAAGTGCCCATTCACTACCTCCATAGAACTAAGCTTCCAAACATCCTCTGGATTGTTACGATAGTGATTCCCCAGCTTGTCAATGTAGTTGAGCTCATCTTTCTCAATTACAACAACCTTCTTTCCAAGAAGCTTCTTCTTTATCTCCTCCTCAATCTGCCTGACTTCAGCTTCCACCATGGCACTTTTCTTCCTTAGTCGAGCTCTCTCATCCAAGAGCTCTTAAAGACCAAGACCATTTTTTCATATCTCCTCATCATGTTTCTCGAGTTCATCATCTATTGTACTTCCGCATTGGTCCTTAAGTCCTTCAAGTTCTTTCCTTAGCTCCGAACAACTTTCTCGAATCTTCATATTCTCAGCCTTCATCAAAACCCAGTCAGAACTCCGTCTACTCACTTGTTCTAACACTTTGTACTGGAATACATCACCTGCATTATGGCTAGATTCACCTGCCATAGGTTCCTCTACCATCTTTGCCATTTAGCCTTATTCACCAAGTTTCTTACAAAACTGAATCAGCTCTTGATTTTAACTGTTAGTGAGATCAACTTCCTTCTACAAGTACCCTTGTTTCCACTGTCCCTTCGTCATGTACCAGCTCTAGCCATGAGCTTGATACCAACTACACTTATTGTGTAGTTGTGTAGCAGCTTCAACACACTTATTGTGTAGTTGTGTAGCAGCTTCAACCTTCAATGCCCGAATCAACTGCTTTGATACCACCTGTCACGCCCCTACACCTGCGGTAGTCTTTTAACTGCTTATAGTGAGGTGTGGCACCACCGAACACTTTCTTTTCATCAATACTTATGTTCATGGACTACACCTTAACATTCGATACTTAGTTTATTTTTCTTCACCAAGTATTATTATTAGCCTTTATACTAATGAACACCCATACACATTCATTATCCATGGCAATTATACATAAACAACATAATTGCAACAGTATAAATGGAGGGGCAACTCCCTGAATAAGAGTCTGCCCGATTCACTACTTTTTCAATTCTCATACAAATACAAGTATTACCTTGGAAACCCCAAGTTTCATACTTAGACAAATTTCAGACTTCGTGTCTTGCCAACGAGCTGCCCACCTCATGCACACCTTGCACGGTGGTCACTCTTACAATCCACACTTAGCCAAATTTTCACTTCGAGCAACACCTTCATGCAGCCTCACATGAACCATTCAACTGCGGGTGAGCGCCTTCATTTCAACTCTCACCCGAGTTCGTTTCACTGTTGGGCGGGCGCCTTCGTGCAGCCCTCCCCCTGAGTTCACTGTCGAGTGGGTGCCTTCATGCACCCTCCACCTGCGTTCACCGTCCGGCGGGTGGGCACCTTCATGCAGCCCTCCACCTGCACTTACAACCGACAGGAAAGCACCTCGTGTAGCCCTCCACCTGTGCCTTTCAACCGACGGGCAGGCGCCTCGTGTAGCCCTCCACCCGTATCACCAACTACCGGCAGGCGCACCTTCGTGTGGCCCTCCACCCGTGATACCAACCGCGTTCACCCGGTAGGCGCACCTTCGTGTGGCCCTCCACCCGTGATACCAACCGCGTTCACCCGGCAGGCGCACCTTCGTGTGGCCTATCTACCGAACTTGTTCACCAAACTCATGCAGCTCGTGTAAGTCTGCCCGGCGAGTGGGCACATGAACCGGTGCGGTTCTACTCCTCTATGCCTGCTCCTACATGTTACAGCCTGCACCTTGCACCTTCTCCAATATTCTCAAACTCATCCAATGATCGAATGACTTGTTTGTTTGTTGGATTGTGTCTTCTCCCCAGTTCGCACCAAGTATTCATATGGTGTGTGGGTGAGTCATGCCACTCGGCCGACTTGTTCACCTCACCTAGCTGACTTCGCCTTTGGTTGCAAAGCTTGACTAACATGCAGGTTGGCCCGTCCATCACACGGGACTGCCCCACCTATCTTGCCCGTTTGTAACTCTTCCTTGGTCGGCCCTTGGGTAGCTCGTGAAGCTTTCCCACGCATATAATCTCGCCATCAAACCTCCTTCCACGAGCATTTTTCATTGCACACTCGTCGTGTTTGCTTTGGCTCACCTATCTTCGCATGGTGATATGCGTCCTGCTCGTCGCACGGATCGCAGGTCCTTACAAGTATTGTTTGACATGTTTTAAGTTCATTATTTTTTTGGTGTGTTTAAGATGATGTAAGGATTCATTCAAAGTCTTTCAATTTTGATAAAATTTTCAAAATTTTACAACATATAGAAAATATACATATTTAACAATTATATATATATATATATGCCACAACATGTAAAATAATTTGATTGATGAAAATTCACATAACCTAAACAACATCAAGAAGAATATTTGATTCACAAATGGCTTCGTTGTGTTGGTCCTATGGGTATTATCTAATTGAATATGCCAACTAGGAAAGTCTATCCAACTTCCTAACCCATGGAATCTTCATGATCCCAAGTCTAAATTTTACCTATATGTTCAAGTTCTCAATCCAACAATTGCCTAACTCCAAACTCGACTGCCCCAACTTCACTATATAAGTAAAAGTTCACCCTATCCATGATTTCTCCTATCTCTCAACTCTCCCTCTCACACTTCTTCTCCCCCTTGATAAAACAAAAATCCCTCCCTTCTTCCACATTCCAAGTCCCCTTATCTTCTTCTTGTCATTCAAAACTTCCCCTTGACATCTTCCACAAAACACAACCCCCTCCCACACCTCCCCTCCCTATCTATTCACTCCACCTACCCATCTATCTATTAATTAATACTTTGGGTGGTCGATTCACCCAAGTACATCTCATTAATGAAATAAAATAATAATACCCTTTTAAAATCATTGAAAACTGTGTATTTTTTTGTGACTGGAAAAATTGGTAATGCGTCAGCTCTCGTACTTGCGTGACATGAGGTCGATCCCTGATGGACGCCACTATAATCTCCAGGTATAACTACACCACCGCAAAGCATAACGCACGGGTAAGATGAGGTTTGAACTTACAGTGGCACAAACATCTTCGCAATACATTCACTAGTCAGCAAGTTGCACCTGTGGGGTCTCATTGAAAACTATTTATTCATAAGCATATTATAAATTAAATTATTAATTAAGTCATGTTAAAATATATCTCTTAATCATAAGTTAGGATTAAGGGTTAATTAATCATTAATCAAAATTAACGTTAATCCTCGCTTATTCATGAATCAAGATTATCCAATAATTAATTATCTAGCATAATAGACTAAAGAATACTAGTGTATTCATTCCCTATGGGTATCTAACTAGCATACACATACCTCACATGTATACTAATAACACTAACATGATCTATCACACAAGGAATGGGTAAACAACCTAATGTAACACAATATCATAAAGAAGTGGGAATTACATACATCTCTCCTTTAAAAGACTTCGTCATGAAGTTGGAATTAGGAAGGTACAACAACCAAGGGGAAAAGTGACAATAAAGGAAATAAAAAAATAGAAAGGTGTGGTAACCAAAACCAAGTAAAAGCGTAAGAAGGAATTTTCTCTCTCACTCATACACACGCACCAAAATCTGACAATTGTATGTCAGTTTTTTGACAAAATTACTTAGGTACTCCGACAAAACATGGCTCTCAGTGTCAAAAGTGAAATTTCATTGCATCTAACGAAAATGTTGTTGTTAGATATGTGACACACATACTCTAACAAAATGTGGCTCCCAATTTCGTCAGTGATTTCATCAAATAATCCAACAAACTTGTTATATTTGGATATCTGACACCTTGTCCTTGAATATTCTCGTCAAGAGAAGTCATTCCTTTTAACACAGAATCATCAAAGATCCAATGATTTTTTTTGTAAGTGCCTTAGATATCTGATGAATATTTACATCAAATTTACAATAGTGGATGTCAAATACTCCGACATAAGTTGGTCAAAGACCCAATGGAAGTGCGTTGGAAATTCCGTAAGTGTAATTTCTTCAAATAATCTGAAGAACATCTTAGCATCGAATATTCGACACCCGAATATTAGTTATTTCGATCAAAATAAGTCATTAATTTCAACACATAATCGTTGACTATCTGATGAACAATTATGTCAAACTTATGATAGATAACATCGAATAATCTATCATTTCTCATAAAGCTTGTTGTAAATCAAATATTATGGATATGGGTTCATCAAATATCGGACGCACTTGTAACTATTACCAAAAAAAATAAAAAAATGTCTATGAAAATGGTTTTAGGTACATCATTTCCCCTTATTTATCTAATTAATGTTACATACACTAGCTATCTATTTTATGATTGACTTACATAAATGTCCTGGTGAAAGCAATAAAACTTACCAAGCACTTATGACGTAACAAAAAAAATGGGCTTATAAGCAAAATAACTAGACATAGATACTGAGAACTTTTTTCTGCTACCTCGTGAGTCTATTTGTCTTCCATGTATTGGACCCACGTAGATTCAATGTATAAGATTCTTTCTTCTCATGGAAACTTCTAATTTTGCTAGTTTTGTTAATAAAATATTGATTTGTTATATAGTTTTCATGAAATTGTTAAAATAATTTTGTTTGGAAAAAAATAATATTATAAATATTGCATGATGCATTTAAAATTATTATATATAAGTAAATCCACACCGAAGCTCCCACAAGATTGATGCCATAGAAATTCACCACAAGATAGTAAAGATACTTTTGCATTTAACATCATGTAAATAGAAATTCAGCACAAGAAAGTAAAGATACTTTTGCATTTAACATCATGTAAATTAATTTGGGTTACTATGACAAAAAAAACAAGAACGCAGACAAAATTCCTAGTCAACTTATTCCAAACAAATTTCTTTGTAAGCATGTTCTCTCTTTTAGTTAATGCAATAAATTGGTGCATAACCATTAAAACAATATCTCAACAATATCTCCTTCCAAACAAAGGTTTTATCTTTTAGTTAATGCAATAAATTGGTGCATAACCATTAAAACAATATCCCCTTGGTTTAACCTGCAAAGCAGAAGTACAACATTTACCCCTTCAACGAAGTTTTCCATAATAAAGGACCAAAACACAAACATATAAAAATGTAATAATACTTGTTAATTTTGTATACAATGATAAAGCCACTTAAAACATTCTTCCAAATAAAAGTCAGAAGTTTGAAAAATAATCATGTGATACACATCTATCTGTGATTAGGGATGAGATTAAAGGTAAAGCTGCTATGATATTGTTGCATAATGGGTGCTCACCCAACATTAACATAGTATTTTTTCAAAGGATACAGCCTGGTATTCTTATGATGTTGAATCATTGACAAGGAGGTCCAAGCATGGGATGAATCTGCAACACAGGAACCAACCAATGTTCTGAGAACAAAAACAAAATTTTATGTATCCTCCAAAGTGGGAACTATTCCCATGGTTTAATTTTACACTCATTGATTGTGCGGAAGGGACCCGGGGGACCCTTGAGGTTTTCAAATTCACTGTTGCATGCACTAATGGAGTGGTTTTCTGGAGATGGGTTCAATGTGGGTTTGGATAATGTACATCCATTTCATGAAGCCTTTCAATATAAATGTGTTAGTGATGTAACTCCTCCGATGAAGCATGCAAAGTTCCCGCGTTTAAAGGATGTAATAGTCCCATATATAGAGTCATGTCCACCATATGAGCCTACAATCTGTCAAAACAGAGTTAAGCGAGACCATCCAGCGAGGAATAAAGAGTTCGGATCCGGGAATATATTTTGATTTAAAAATGGTAAAGTTTGCTTCATTTGTTCCGATCCGAAAATTTGTTTAGCATTTGGTTGTTGGTTTGTTTAGCATTTTATTGCAGGTTTATGTCTACCATTTCTTTATTTTATTTTATTTTTATTATTATTATTTTTATATTATTATTATTTATTTGAAAAAATAATATTTTAAGTGAAAAATAAATATAAATAAAAAATTAATTAAAAGTTATTAAAATTATATTTTTGTAATTTAAATTTGATTTACAATGAAATAATTCTTTTTTGTAATTTTGTGTATATATTTTATTAAGAAATATTAATGTTTCTGGTAATTTTGTTTATATATTTTGTTAATAATTTTTATTTTTATTTTTTTTTGAGTTATTAATATAAATTTATAGCAATACATCTAGTTAAAATCTAATTATTTAAACCATTAAAATTTTAATATTAATAAAATAAAGAGTTTTTTTGTTGCATGTTTATGTTTATATCTGCATTTTGTTGTGTTCTTGTATAATTTCAGATTTGTGGTATCAAAGCGGTTTATTTTTTCTCTGTTTCTTTTTTTACATGTCCCCAACAAGGTCAAGGAATAAGGAGTTAAGGCTCGAACTAGATGAACATTTACAAGGCTAGCCTCTGAAACCTCGATGACCTCCCATGGTGGAAGAAAAGAAATATGAGGGAGCAGGAGATCCTTTCAAAATATTGCTCAAGGAAGCTCTCGAGTAATAAAAGAAAGTAATGATAGATAACTTTGCCCAAATTCTTCAACGACTATCCACATGAGACGCATCTTCATCCAACAGCCACTCTGGAGGTGCCCATCCCTTTAAGGTACAAGTCAACTTTGACATTCCCATATTTGAAGGGAAGATAGATGCAGACGCCATAGATAGATGGTTAAGTATGTTGGAAGGATATTTTTTAGTTCATGACCTTTCTAATCAGGAAAATATTACTTTTGCACTCCTCAAAGTTGCCCCCTATGTTAAGGACTGGTGGGAAATATACTGTGAACAGAAGGACGAGATGGAACCCTCACTGTTTTTAGCCACACCTACTTGAAATTCTTTCTGAGACGACATCAAGGAACAATATTACTGTGTTGGAAGCTATGAATATAAATACATAAAGTGGACCACGCTGTGGCAAGGAAGACACCAAGACATGCCAAATTTCACAAATATTTTTCATACCCTTCGTATGAAGCTGGGTATCAAGGATTTTAAGCAACATTTGGTACTCAAGTACCACAAATATCTATACAAGTACATCCAAGATGAGATGGAGTTCCTAGACATCTCCTCGCTTGGCGTCTCCTATCGATATGTTGTTAAGATCGACCATAAATTTAAACAAAAGAAGTGAGAATTTGGATTTGTGAATATGAATCAAGGGAAAGGGCCTCCCAAATCGTAGAACAAAGGACAAATCCAAGGCGGGGCAACCCAGGACAACCCGCCAAAGCTGCAAGAAAAGAACAACACCATGAATACAAATGTAACAACCTTCTCCGCATCTACCCAAGCAATCGGTGAGTCAGGGTAAACATGTGACGAGAGGCCACTATGATATGATTCGACCTCCTAAGTCACCTTAAAGAAGTGGAACCGACAGAAACACGCCATGCATACATTCAACATCAGCATTATGACCCTTAGGAACCAATCCAACCTTTCTTCCAACCAGCCCCTGGGCCTCACTGAGATTTTGGACCACTTGACCTTTGGACGCTCTCATGTTATAGGCATGCCAATGTCCAGGGACCTCTTCACTCTCTCACATGCCTGCAATCCAGTGTCCAGGGACTATTTTGCACAGTGTTGTGCCAGTGTCCTCAAGATTTCAGCCACTTTTTCAGGCCCAAAGCCCATGTCACTGCCCAGAATTGAATGATATATTTAGAACAGTAAAATAACAAGGAAATGATAGTATAAATGCAATAACTTGAATAAGACTTTGACTGGAGCCCTACTAGCCATGATGGACATTTCATCAAACATATCATGAATACGTAGTCTAAATGTGTAAATAACATATCTGAGGATAGGGGTCTCATACTTAGCTGTGAATTGCTAAGAAACATTGATGCCTCAACACATCAGCTATCATTTCATTATTAGGTCATAGATACAATGTTCATTTGTTTATGAGTAAAAACATAATGAGAGCCATACATATATACTGTCATAAAACATATATATAACAAACATAAAAGTAGTACAGATACTAATGAAACATGAGCCATATAATCCACATGCAAACCAGTATAATAGTCATAGAAATACAAGGAGAAATAACCTCATATTGATGATCTAAAATCCAAACCCAGGATGGAACTTCCACGTTCCACCTGACTGTAGAATGGTTAAGCCAAATATCTCTTCATACATTCACCCTCGTGCCAAATTCCAAGCATGAATGTGGGATCTCATAAAAACACATAAATCCAAAACCATCTAGGGCTTCTAGAGGCCATCCACTTCAACCCATCAAACAATGATTCCACCTCACAGTTGGACAACACAAAACCATCATCAAATTGGTCTCTATCCCAACCATTTAGGCCTCGAGAGCGTTTGTTCCAACAAAGACTTGAAGACTAGTAACTCAACCCACAGTTGTTGTCAGGCTCTAGAACATTTGTCCAACCAAGGCTCCAAGATTAGTAACTCAATCCACTAGGGGCTCCAAAGAATTTGTCCAACCAAGTCTACAAGACTAGTAACTCAACCCAAGCTATCACAGGGCTCCAAAGCATTTGTCCAACCAAGGCTCCAAGAACTAGTAACTCAACCCAAGCTAAGGAAGCATGAGAACCAACCAAAAACAAACAAGGAAATAAACACAATCTACATGGCTATCCAGGAAATGGAAAGGCTAGGCAATCCATTGTCAATCTGGAAAATTCGCCATGGCGGTGACAGATCATGACCAATAATCCACATGTATATGCCATGCATGCCAAAACTAGTGAGGAAAACATACATGCAACTCGGTACCTACAAGAAAATCTTGCTGTAGTTGTTGATCCCAATGTCCTCTTTCGCTTTCCTACTCTTCCTTTGTCTTCTTTCTCCAAAAATCCAAGTATGCCACACCCTCCATGAGTGCTACAGGAAAAATATAAGTATCCAAGAGTATGTGAGAGAGAGACAATAATGAGCGAGCTCCAAAACTAAATTGACAAAAGTTTACCAATTGATCCTTAAAAGAATTTTTATGAATGAGGCATCTATTTTCTTCATTTTCCATTATTTTCCTCGTCACATGCAATATGTGATCTTTCACTTCCCTTTTCTCCTAATTTCCATTATTTTCATAAATAAATGTGTCAAAAATGCCATTTTTCCTTTCCAAAGCCTTAGTCATTTACTTTGCCAATTTACTTAGCCATTAATAACCAAATGAACACCCACACTAGGATGCCTTGCCCAACATTCAACTTGGAATAAGTGTCCCATCAACCATGGTTATTATTTTGTCTTTATTAACTTTTATTAAATGGAATTTTCACCAGGGCTATTATAGAACCCTTGCCCTTGGCGGAACACTTTCCTCGGTGTTCAACAACACCTATAACCACAAGACTATTGTAAGTAAAACATACTGCTAATGGAGCTTTATAACTTGGCTCAATGAAATATTTGCAATGATAATGTTGCTGAGAAGAAAACCAACACGAAAACATAACAAACATAACATCATAATGACATCACACCCATACCACTTATTGGAGCTTTATAACATAGCTCATTGCAGTATTTACATCCATATACATATCTACATAAGGAACATCACCAAAACATATACCAAGGCATATACCAAAACTACTTTGCCTCAACTAAAAAACAAGGAAGGATACATAGCCTGCATCTGATCCACTATCTCCCATGTAGCTTCATTGGGCCCAAAGTGCTTCCATTACACCTTAACTTGCTCGATTTCTTGGTTCTGGAGCATGAACACCTTTTGTTGCAATATACATTGAGGTTCTGCCTAGAATTATCTGTCTGGATCCACCTACAATATAAACCAATCAATGACATGATCCACATCTTTAACATACTTTGTAAGAAATGACACATGGAAAACATCGTGTACTTTCACTATCAGAGGCAATGCAAGTCAATAGGATACTGGCCCAATCCTCTCAATGATACTGAAGGGTCCAAAAAACCTTGGTGCCAACTTGGCACATGATCCAATCCATAAGTATCTCTTATTTGGTTTGATGCACAAGTACACATGTTCCCCAACCTAGAAGTCCTTGAACAACCTATTCCGATTTGCATAGCTCTTCTTCCTATCCTATGTTGCCTTTAGATTTTTCTTGATACCTGCATTTCATGTTTCATGTCTTCCAACATGTCTGATCCAATCAACACCCTATTAACTAGATCGTTGCAACTAATAGGAGTATTTCAACTTCACTCATACAATGTATCAAATAGGCTCATCTTCAAAGATTCCTGATACCCATTGTTGGAAGAAAATTCTATCAGTGTAAGATACTCTTCCCACTTTTTTTGTTGATGCATCACACACATCCTCAACATGTCCTCCAATATCCTGTTGAACCCCTCTTCCTATCCATTGATTTGTAGATGATAAGTTGTATTGAAGGTCAACTTTGTGCCCAAACCTGCAAACAACTCCTTCCAAAACTTGGAAGTGAACTTTGCATCCCTATCTGACACAATATTCTTCGGAACACCATGCAATCTAACCATATCTCTGATGAATACATGTGCTACATCGCTAGTTGAGAATGTAGATTTCACTAGAATGAAATGCACAACCTTTATCAATCTATCCACAATAACCATGATGGAATCATGTTGTCTCACTATTTTCAGAAAACCTGTGATGAATTCCATAGAGATGACCTCCCATTTCTAGCCTGGAATCACAATGGGCTGTAGCAGTCCACCTGGATGCTTACACTCTCCTTTCACACACTAAAAATAAAAACACCTAGCCACAAACTCTGTTACATCCCTCTTTAGGTTAAACCAATAATAAAATCTCTTCACTATTGTTAATGTCTTCTGATAACATGGGTGACCCAAATATGGTTTCGCATGAAACTCTCTCAAGATCACCTTCTTGAGCTCACTACTATTTGGCACATATATCTTGTCTCTGATCCTAACCAATCCATATGTTGTAAGGAAATAGTCCACATTGTGTGCAACTGCACCTGTACTTGTACTTGTACCACTACTGGTATTTATATCTATACGGTCACTTGTACTTGTACCTATACATGTACCTATACTATCACTTATACATGTGCTATCAACTATACCTGTGCTAGTACTCTTATCCAACCTGTGCATATTCTCCATATACCTGACATCCTACTAGTCTGCTTGCAAGATCTGATCTTGTAAGTCTGTCCTATAGGAGCTCATAGTTGCTAAGTGATTTACTTGTATCCACTTGCTAAGAGCATCTACCACTCTGTTCTCCTTGCCTTTGATGTACCTGATCTCAAAATCAAACTCATCGGTCGTAGCCAACCATTGAGCTTCCCTACCATTTAGATTCGGTTGGTCAAATAGATACCACAAACCACTGTGATCACTGATCAATGTAAACCTCCTACCCAAAATATAGTGCCTCCACATCTTCAACACATGCATAATAATTGCCAACTCAAGATTATGTGTGGGGTAGTTCTACTCGTGCTCATTTAGTTTTTGCAACTCATAACATACCACTTTTCCATCCTACATAAGGACTTCACCAAGTCCTTCCTTGCAAGCATCTGTGTATACTACAAACTCTTTATCTGGATTTGCAATCTTTAACACTGGTGCATGTGTCAACAACTGCTTAAGCTTCTGAAAATTAGCCTCACACTCCTCCGTCCATTCAAACTTCTTACCTTTCCTCTGCAATGATGTGATAGGATAAGAAATTTATGAGAAGTTCCCGATGAAACTCCTATAATAATTTGCCAACCCCATGAAATATCTCACCTCATCTACATTCCAGGGAGCTACCCATTCCATGATGGCCCTCACCTTTTCTAGATCTACTTAAATTCCCTCCTTGGAGACAGCATGCCCCAAGTAACGTACCTTAGTCTGAAATAAGCTACACTTGTTGAGCTTAGCATACAACTGATGCTCTCTCAACAACCTGAACATTGCTGCTAAATTCTTGGCATGCTCTTCCTCAGTTTTAGAATATAACAATATGTCATCAATGAACATAATAAAAAAATTATCCAAATATGGACACAATACACTATCCATCAAGCACATAAATGTAGCTATAGCATTAGTTAAACCAAATAGAACTACAACAAACTCATAATGCCCATATCTGGTCCAAAAATATGTCTTGTAAAAGTCTTCCTCTTTGATGCGTACCTGATGATATCTAGATCTCAGATCAATCTTCGAGAACATTGTTGCTCCCTTCAAATGATCGAACAAGTCATCAATACTCGGCAATAGATACCTATTCTTGATGCTCACTTTGTTGAACTACCTGTAGTCAATGCACAATCTAAGAGTGCCATCCTTCTTCTTCACAAATAATATCGGTATACCCCATGGTGATACACTTGGTCTAATGTATCCCTTGTCCAACATTTCCTTCAACTGCAGATTCAACTCTATCAACTCAGGTGTGCTCATCTTGTAAGATGATTTTGATGTTGGAGCTGCTGCTGACACCAACTCAATAGAAAAATATACCTCCCTGTGAGGTGGAAACTCTGTAATTTCCTTAGGAAATACATCCTGGAATTGTTGTAGAACTAGGTACCTGCTCAAAACATATATATTATGAACTTATTTACCTTTGTCACTATAAATTTGCACTGCAAATAACACACATCATTTTCTGTGACTATGCTTTTCTTGCATAGTTGTCACCATCCTAGCTGATGTGGCTTTCCTCTTCCCCTATAAGACTCTTGGTTCTCCATTGTCATCCACACACTCAATTTATTTGTCATAAAAATCCACCTTGGTTTTATGAAGGTATAACCAATCCATTCCCAACAACATACTTCATGATCCCAATGGTAATACATTCAAATGTGTTGTGGTAGGCATACCATTCAAATCAAATGCACAAACTCTTACCCAAGGGTGAACTCGCTTCTTTGTACCTATAGCCAACTGCACTAACCAAGTTTTTGCATGCAGTTCCTTACTAAAACCACACTTATCCACCAAGTCATGACTAACATAGTTATAATTGGATCCAGGTTCAATCAAAATAGAAATAACTTGATCACAAATCTGTAGTCCATCTCAATGATAGATGCCTAATGGTCTTCATGTTTGCTATCCAATGCTGCATAACTACGAGGAATGCCTTGACCAACATCCCCAATAGTCCGTACATCCTATGCACTATATATCTGAGGCCTACTACCCTGATACTGTGGATAATATTTCTTGTGATGATACCCTCCATAATTCTAACACTGCATGGGCTCCTTATTATGTTCCTTAGATAGATGTTCCTTATTATGTTCCTTATATAGATGGTGCAACATTCCCTTTATGATCTGTACCCTAAGGCCTTGCTTACTTCTTTCTCATTTTCCTTTGTTCCTTGCATTACCTTTCCAATCCGGCTAGTCTCAGAGCTCCACTTTGATTACTCATAACAATGCTTTAGCTTTCGAATGGTTTCCTCCAATGATTTAGGCTCATCGAACTCAATCATGTCTTTAAATGCAATTAGAAATCCACTAATGAACCTCTGAATACTGGCCTTCTCCTTTGTACGATAAGGCACATACCCCAGTAGCTCCAACAACTTGCTAGTGTACTCCTCACCTATCATGGATCCCATCTTTAGCTCATAGAATTTTTTTTCCTTGTCATCAAAGTATCTCTCTGACATATAATTCTTCTTGAATAACCACTCAGACTCACTCCAAGTCAAGTATTCCTCATGAATACACCTAACATTATTCACATATTGCCACCAAATGTTTTCTTTATCTTTAAGAGTGAATGTATCTACTCTGGCTTACATGTTATCTGAATAATCATGTAACCTGAAGAAATTCCTCATGTCAAGCAACCACGTCTCTGTATACTATGGTTTATACATCTATCCATCAAAATTAGGTGACATTTCTTTCTTAATCTCATTTGGAAAGTATCCCCTATCACTGCTCTTGTAAGGATGATAACAATGACGATCATAGTGCCTATCTGAATCACAACTAGAATAGTACTTGTGTTTATCCCTCCTCCTATCTGGAGTGTCCAACAATCTAATATCTTTGACTATGTCATCTCTATCTGACCTGTGACCACCATGTGACCTACTACCATATTCCCCATTAGTTCTATCGTCCTACTCAGAGCTGATCTGACATGGTCCCTGTTTCCATAAATATGACAAACTCTAAAGTATCATTGCATTTACCTTTGCTTGTTTCTCCTATGCCTACATTATTATGTCATTATCTACCTTACAACTCCTTATCCCTTCCTTTAAGCTTCTTAGTTTATTTTCCAAATCAGAAGAATTCCCAACACCATACAACTCATTTGGTTCATAGGGAGAGTCTTTGTAGTCTACCATCTTGCTAGTCATTTGATATTTCTTCCTACAAGTTATATCATGTTAGCTAAACCAAACCACAATAAACTAGGATACCTTACTATTTCTCGGGGAGGATACCTTGTGTGCAAGATCAAAAAATCAACATGATACATGTATAACATAAACATGACAACATATATAAACATAACTCATAAGTATATAACCATGTAACTATCATTATAGCTAGGGTCGAGTCATCAATGCATGAGCTTATCAACAACACATACCACGAACTCATGCATGACAAAAACCACTACGTCATTGTACACTTGACCACATGCATAAGAAATGTGTAATCAACCATACACATGCATAAACAAATGTAATAAAGCACAAACAAATAATACTTGTAACCAAACCTACAAGAATGATGCATGTAACCAAGCACACAATAATGTAACCAAACATACAAGAATGTAACCAAGCATACAAAATGATACATGTAAGTGACATATCACAACATGTAACGAGTTATACACTAATGACAATGAATCCAACAATAAAAACATCAACCTCCACATGAAGACATCACTACAATAATTATCAACATTATGAAAATTTAACAAGCACATGGAATGCAAGTGTAAGAGACACACTTGCAACTAACATGAATGCATGACCAACACACAACCCACCCAGTCCGAGGGGTGAACCATGATCTGATACCACTTTGTAACACCCTACTCCCACATCTACCAAGAAACTATCCAATCGGGGTAAACATGTGACAAGAGGCCACTATGATATGATTTGACCTCATAAGCCATGTTAAGGAAGTGGAACCAATGGAAACAACCATATAGACATTCAAGATCAGCATTAGGACCCTTAGGAACCAATCCAACCTTTATGCCAACCAGCCCTGGGTCCCACTGAGCTGTTGGACCACTTTACCTATGGATGATCTCATTCTATGGGCATGCCAGCATCTAGGGACCTCTAGATGCTCTCACAGGACTGCAAGCCAATGACCAGGGACTATTTTGCACAATGTTGTGCTAGCGTCCCCAAGACTTCAGCCACTGTTTTAGGACCAGAGCCCAAGTCACTGCCCAGAATTAAATGACACCTTCAGAACAACAAAATAACAAGGAAATGTTAGTATAATGAAATAACTTGAATAAGACCTTAACTGGACCCCTACTAGCCATGACAGACATTTCTTCAAACATATCACGAATATGTAATCTGCAGGTGTAAATAACAGATCTGGGCATAGGGGTCTCATACTTAGTTGAGAATCTCTAAGAAACATTAATGCATCAACACATCAACTATCATTTCATCCATTAGGTAATAGATACATTATTCATTCATTTACTAGTAAAAACATGATGAGAGCCATACATAGCTATTGCCACAAATCATATATATAACCAACATAATAGCAACGCAAATCTTAATGAAACATCACCCATATAATCCACATACAAACCAATATAATACTCATATAAATACAAGGAGAAATAACCTCATATTGATGTTGCAAAATCCAAATACAGGATTGGAGTTCCACGTTCCACCTGACCATAGAATGGCTGAGCCAAATCTTTCTTCAACCATTCACTCCCGTGCCATATTCCAAGCATGAATGTGGGATCTCGTAAAACAAATCAATCCAAAACTATCCAAGGCTTCCAGAGGTCATCCACATCAACCCATCAAACAATGATTCCACCTCACGGTCTGACATCAAAAAACCATCACCAGATTGGTCTCTATCCCAGCCACCCAGGGCTTCAGAGCATTTGTTCCAACCAAGCCTCTAGGATTATTAACTCAACCCATAGATGTCATCGCGCTTTGTAGAATTTATCCAACCAAGGCTCCAAGACTAGTAACTCAACCCACCAAGCACTCCAGAGCATTTATCCAACCAAGGCTATGGGACTAGTAACTCAACCTAAGCTGTTATAGGGCTCCAAAGCATTTTTCCAACCTAGGCTCCAAGAATTGGTAACTCAACCCAAGCTAAGGAAACATGAGAACCAACCAAAAACAAATAAGGAAATAAACCCACAATCTCCATGGATATCAAAAAATGGAAAGGCTAGGCAATCCACTATCAATGCAGGCAATCCTCCATGGCAGTGACAAATCATGACCAATAATCCACATGCATATGCCATGAATGTCAAAAATAGTGAGGAAAACATATATGCAACTTGGTACCTACTAGAAAATCTTGTTGTAGCCGCTGATCCTAATGTCCACTTGCACTTTCTTTCTCTTCCTTTTCCTTCTTACTCCAAAAATCCAAGTATGCCACACCCTCCAAGATTGCTCCAAGAAAAATATAAGTATCCAAGAGTATGAGAGAGTGAGAATAATGAGAGAGCTCTGAAACGGAATTGACAAAAGGTTACCAACTAATCCTCAAAAGACTTTTATGAATGAGGTCACTATTTTATTCATTTTCCATTATTTTCCTTCAATTTCCTCCTCACATGAAACCTCTGACCTTTCACCTACCTTTTCTCCTAATTTCCATTATTTTCATAAATAAATGTGCCAAAAATGTCATTTTTCCTTTCCAAAGCATTAGCCATTGCCTTTGTCCATTTCCCTAGCCATTAATAACCAAATGAACACCCACACTAGGATGTCTTTCCCAACATTCAGCTTGTGGTTATGATTTTTCCTTTATTAACTTTTATTACATGGAATTTTCACCAGGGATGTTACAAAAAAGGACATAAGGAAATGGTGTGAGTTCCATAAGAGATCCACTCACAACACAAGTGAGTGTCAAGCAAAGCAGTCACTGGTGGCCGAGATGAAGGCTCCTGAATCAAATGCATGTTTTGACTATGAGTCAAAACTAGACAAGGAGATTGAAAAAGGGAAGAAAATTATTGATGTGAAGCCTAGTTCCATCGTTGCCACCACCAAGATCCATAATATTGAGCTTGAAGATCTAAAGGAGGGGGAGTGGCTCTTCCACTCGTACATGTGGGTGAATGTTTCTTCACTACAATTCATTTTCGACAATGGAAGTGAAAATAACCTCATTTCAGTAGAGGTCTTGAAGTGGTTGGGTCTACTGACTGCACCACACCCACAGTCATACACCATTGGGTGGTTTCACCAAGATGAGATCTTTGCGTTAGCGAGTAGTGTCACCTTCCGTAAAACATCAAGCCCCTCACAGATGAGGTACTTTGTGATGTTGTTCCTCTCAAAGTTTGTGATGTATTATTAGGCCAACCATACTTATGGAATAATCATGATGTGTATGAGTTTAGGCCTCACATTGTTATTATTTCTTTCGGAAATAAGTTATACATGACAACTTATGATTCACCCTTAAGGAAGGAATAAGATTGTGGCCACATCCACAACCTCCAAATAGGGCTCCTCTCCACGACAACAATAGATGGACAAGGTCATGGAGGAGTATTGACACATCTTCACCTCGCCCGCAAGGGTACCCCTACACTGTTAGGTCAAGCACTCCATCGATCTGACCCTGGGTATGCTGCTACCCAATGGGCTAATTTATCGATGCTATGTTCTAGATAATTATGAAATCAAGAGGAAGATCAGAGAGCTATTATAGAAAAGGTACATCAGGTCAAGTTCATGACCCTGTGGGAGCCTGATCGTGTTGGTACAAAAGAAGGACATGACCTAGAGAATCTATATTGACTATCAGGCACTGAATAAGATCACTGTTAGTAATAGGTATCCAATCCCATGGATTGATGACCTTCTAGACCAGCTTAAGGGGGCCAAATATTTCAGCAAGATTCACTTGAAGTTTGGTTATTACTAGGTACCAATTGAACGCTCTGATATGTGGAATATTTCTTTCAAATCTAAGGAGGGCCTTTTCAAATGGATGGTCATGCCTTTTAGGTTGAGAAATGCCCCCAAAACCTTCATGAGGCTGATGGATGACATATTGGGGCCATTCACCAACCCATTAATTGTAGTGTATTTGAACGACATCCTAATCTTCAGCCATAGTTGGGAAGAGCACCTACACCATATTCGGCAAGTTCTCCAAACCCTAAGACAACACAAGTTGTGTGAAAAATTGGAGAAATTCACTTTTGATCTGACCCAGGTTTAATATATAGAATACATCATTGATGAGTAGGGTTTGCATGTGGACTCAGCCAAGATACAAGTTATTCAAGATTGGCCAACTCGAACCACTCTAACAGAGCTATGCAACTTTTTGGGTCTTGCCAATGTCTACCACAAATTTTTGTTGGGTTTCTCTCATATCACTTGGCATTTGAGTCAAATCACCAAGGGCAGAGCAAAAGCAAAGTTCTTCTGATCCAAATCCCAATAAAAGGAATTTTCCAAGTTGAAGCATCACGTCTTCTCTACACTAGTGCTCGTATTACTAGGCATGCAACAACCATTTCAAATTGAGACAAATGCCTCTAATTATGATATTGAGGAAATTCTTACTCAGCAGGGGCATTCGGTGGAATATCATAGCAAGAAACTTTCAGAGATAGTTCAAAAGTATCCCACCTATGATGAAGACATGTATTCCATTGTGCAGTTCTGCCAACAATGGAAGCATTACATTATGGGGAAGGAAACGATCATCCACACAGACCACTAACCCATGTAGTTCATACTGAGACAAGGAAATTTACAAAAAGATCACCATACAAAATGGTCCACATATCTGCAACAATTCGATTTGAACATTAAGTACAAGAAGGGAAGCACCAATAATGTTGTAGACTATCTCAGCAGACCATTGGTTATGGGGCTGACCAATGTTCTCAACTCTTATGGACACAAGACTTTGGGGTGGCTTCATCTTTACAAGAGCAATCCAGAATTAGGCAACACATACTAGATGCTCTTGGAAGGCAAGGAAGTTCCAAATTTTCACCTCTAGGGCACACTGTTATGCTACCTGGGACACCTCTATGTTCCTTCAGGGAAACATGCCAAGATGATTTGGGAGGCACACTATAGTTCGTTCGTTGGACATTTTGGAGTAGAGAAAAAAGTGGTAGTGCTGCAGAAGTATTTTTATTGACTGAATGTTTGATAGGATGTTGGGAAGTACATCAGATCCTGCATTTCATATGCCATTACCAAGCTGATAATAAAGAAGAAAGGCCTATATACTCCTCTTCCTACTCCTAATCGACCTTTGGAATCCATATCCATAAATTACATGTAGAGCCTTCATTGTACTAAGGATGGAAATGATTGTGTTTTTGTCGTTGTCGACAAATTGTTTAAGATAGACATTATGATGACCTGCAAGAAGAGTATCACAACAGAAGAGACTACTAAGTTCTTCTTTGAACAAGTGTGGGTACACTTTGGGATCCCATCCATTATCTCATATTGGGACAACATGTTAGGTCCCTATACTACTACTGTAACCCCTTATTGTTATTAGTACAACTCCCTTATTATATTGTTGTGCCCATGTAGTCCCCATATTATTATTATGGTGCCCCATAGAACCCCACTATTGTTATTATTGTGCCCTTATATTATTATTGTTATGTTGGCTCTGATTATATTATGACCCCTTAGACTCATATATATAGAAATGAGGCCTTGTCATTTGTATCATCTAAGAATTGTTCATTTGTGTAATGTAAAGGAGGTTGCCCCCTCAAAGAGGCTTATTTCTAAGGCATTGATCTATCTTTTCTATCTTTTTGTGAGCTAGTTTCATAAGATTTGGTATTAGAGGTTTGGATTCTAGGGTTTTGCTACTCCAAATAGGTCATTGTGGAATATTTGCTATAACTTTTTTTTTCAAATGTTTAAGAAGTGACAAAAAAAATCATTTGAGTCGAAATCGCGCTGAACCTTGGGTCCAAATTTCAAATCTTGTCTCGCTACATTTTCGTGGAAATGATCTCAGGAATATATGGTTTTTGCAAGCTCCAAAATTTCATCTAAAACAGGTCATCATGGAATCTTCACTATAACGTTTTCACTACGAAGTTTTAGAAGCTCAAACAAAAAAACATTTGATAAGGAATTGGTATGAACCTCGGCTCCGAATTTCGAATTTCAGATCTTGGCTTGCTATATGTTTAGATATATGATCTGAGGAAGTTAGGGTGTTTGTAGACTACCGAATTACCTCCTAAATAGGAGACCTTGGGAAAATCTTCATAACTATCTCTCTGAGCATTAGATTGAAATTTCATAAGTTATAGAAAGAGGACGGACTGTAGTTTTATTTATATATTTTTCAGATCCCAAGGCCAAAATAGGGACACGTGGCACTTCATACAATTTCGCTCTTCAGAAAAGGTATATAATTAGGTCATCTTGGGAGATTGTGCATAACCCTTTCATGGAGAATCAAATTTTGATTAGACTTGTGGTGTTAAAAAGAGGACTCAGAGGGCTACTGTAGGATGCAAGTTCCAAACTTGGAGATCTAAAATTACTGAGATACCGTCATTTCAAAGTCAAGCTCCTAAAATCAAGAAAAGGCGATATGAGGAAGTTTGATAGCAAGGATTAGGTAAATTGGATACTACAGCTGGAGCAATATTTTGATATGCATGAGGTGCAACTGCTACAAAAGGTACATATTTCATCTTCATATTTAGAATTGGATCTATTTTTATGGTATAAAGGGCTTTGTTCTCGTAAACCACATGTTATGTGGTCAATTTTCACAGAGGAAATGACAACACATTATGAGGATACAAAGAGAGACACCTTCTTTAGCCAATTGATAAATCTCAAACAAAAGTGTTCAATGATAGAGCTCATTGAGGACTTTCAAAAATTGAATATAAGGGTAAATGACATTCCAGAGAAGCAAAGGATTGATGTCTTCATTGGTACTTTAAAGGATAACATTCAACGTGAGGTTTGTCTTTGGGAACCTTATTCATTGGAGAAGGCATTCAGGTGGGCAAGAAAAATTGAAAGTGAAATTATGGAAACAAGGAACCCCACCACTCACGACTATAATTATGGAAGTGTTTTTTCTCCTAGCCTTCCATAACCTACAAGGTTTACACAACAACAATGAAAAGAAAAAAGAGAAAAAGGGCTTTGTTACAATTGTGATAGCAAATACACTAAAGGTCATAAGTGTGCTGAGAAGAAATTATTTTACATAGATGATGAAGAGGAGGAAGAAAAATATCAAGAAACATCAAAAGAAGAGGATATACACCAGGAACCAACCCCAGAGAAAGAAGAAATGAATCCGACCATATCTTGTAAAGCATTGGCAAGAATTACTACTCCTCAAACTCTCAAGATAGAAGGACATATCGAGAAGAAAAATGTTCAAGAAGTGAACGATCACATCAAGCATCAAGAAATGAATCCAACCATATCTTGTAATGCAATGGAAGAAATTGCGACTCCTCAAACTCTCAAGATAGAAGGACATATCAAGAAGAAAAATATTCAAGCAGTGAAAGATCACATCAATCATCAACAACAAGTTCTCCAAATTTTAAATGATAATGCCACTTTGATGCAGAATTGAATGAAACAATGAGTAGATCAACATCATAGTGAAAGAGGTTTCGATGTAGGTGATTGGGTATTTTTATGGCTACATCTAAAGGAAGCTATTTATGAGAAGGAAATGTTGGCAATATTACATTCACTTAAGAAATGGCGACCTTACCTAATGGGAAGACACTTCAAGGTAAAAATGGATCATGATAGTCTTAAATATTTTTTAGCACAGAGATTATATTTAGAAGAACAGAAAAAATGGGTCACAAATATGCTGGGTTATGACTTCTAAATCATCTACAAAAAAGGGAAGAAAAATGTTGTTGCAGATGTACTCTCAGAAAGGATGAGGATGTGGAAGCATTTTTTTGTGCTATTTCTATTATCCAACCAGATTGGATAAACAAAGAAAGAGATGAATGGAAGAAGGACGAAGAAGTGTGGCCACTCATTCAAAAGTTGGAGAAGATCCCAATTCAAAAAATAATGCTAGAACTTGACGAGGAAAGAAAAATCATATTGGAGCCTAGAGCAGTCACAGAAACAAGAACCCGACAACTAAGAAATCGATCAATTTGAGAGTATCTCATCAAGTGGAAGAACTTACCCACTGAATATTGCACATGGGAGGACAAGAATTGTATACAAAAGCATCAAGAACTACTCAAGCATTGAAGACAACACTTTTTGAAGGAGAGGGGCATGTTAGGTCCCTATACTACTAGTGTAACCCCTTATTATTAGTACAACACCCTTATTATATTGTTGTGCCCATGTAGTCCCCATATTATTATTACTGTGCCCCATAGAACCCCATTTTTTTTATTATTGTGCCCTTACATTATTATTGTTATGTCAGCTCTGATTATATTATGTCGGCCATGTCATTTGTATCATCTAAGAATTGTTCATTTGCATAATGTAAAGGAGGTTGTCCCCTTGAAGAGGCTTATTCTAAGGCATTGATCTATCTTTTCTATTTTTTTGTGAGCTCGTTTCATAACACAACATGTTCTTGAGTACATTTTGGTTAAGCCTCTAGTCGATGTTGGATACCAAGCTCACTAAGTTCACGACCTTCCACCCCAAAACTAATGAAAAACAAAGGTCATCAATAGGATGATGTTGAAAAGTGTGCAACAAGAAATGTAAATTTAGAAATTACTAAAAATATAACTGCTAAAAATAGCACTTCTAAAAATAACATTTTGGCCACCTTGGGTGAGAGGTGAAACTGCTAAAAATAGCATCTTCTAAGAATAGCATTTCTGGGTCCCTTCTTATTTATAGCAGTCCATAGTCTATCTATAGGAAGTAAATTCGAATTAGTTAAGGAAAAACAAACTTGAAGTCTTTGTGAGAACATGCAATTATTTCTCCACTGGTTGGGGAATGTGTCCTTGATTTGCTCCACTGATTAAGGAATTAAGGATGAGTTCTATATTGAGAGGATCAGTTGACTTAGTTTAACTTAGTCAAGTTCAGTTAGATTAATTTAACAAGTTGTTAAATTAATGAGATATAGTTTGTTGATGCTTGCATGCATGTGACAGCTATTATTTCAGATAATTGAGTATTTTCTCATGGATAATTGATGCATGACAGTTCAGACAGAGACCCAGTTGAGATCAGATGTGGGACAATGTACTATTAGATGATTGAATATTCCGTGTGAATATTCCTTGCATGCAGGAGGAATATTTGTCCTCAAGTATTCCATAGTTGGACCTGAGGTTGACAGCAGGTATGATCAGGCCAATTTACATGTGTTTTTTAATTGGACCCCAATAAAAACTGTGCAAGGAAATAGGAGCTTGGACCTGAGGTATATCCTTTATATACAGGGCTAGGTAGTCCATGAGTTTTATCATCAAAGTAAAAAGAGATCAGTGTTGAAAATACAATAAGATGATGGAGCTTAGTGAAAAGGAGTCACCTTCACTAAGTGGGCCCGCAGGCTATTTTTGGAGCAGAGTCTATTTTTAGACATATGGATCATGGTCTATGAGTTGCAGGATGCTATTTGTGGATGATTGGTCATGTTGGTAAAAATAGATGGACTTTTCAACATCATCCTGTTGACGACTTGAAGGTGAGGCACTTGACAACGAAAGCATCTCATCTTCGACTTGTCAACCTTCTTCCCATTATTGGAAGGACTGGATGTTGAACCATTGCATGGTGGACTTCAGTTAAAACTAAAGTGGTTGAGTTTTGGTGGAGTTGATTGAGGAGTTGATGGAGTTGTGTTCAGTTTGACTTGGTTAAACTAGTTGTATTTAGTCTAACTGCAAAATACACTAGTGATGAGTGATGTGAATTAATTGTTAATTAATTCACTAATTATTAACTCATAAAGCAACTAAAGAATACATCAGTTAACTCAGTGCATGACAGTTTAGTGGTGACAGGTGTTAGAGGTTGAGATTGTTATCAGTTGTGACTATAGTTGTGCATGAGATCTTGCACAATCAATGGGATTGAGTAATTCCAATGAGGATTGCGTGGTTCAGACAAGGAAATACGAGTTTGCTTCAGCCATTCATCATTAATTCTCAACTTGGATTGCACATTAGAGGCAGGCAAACAGTGGAGGAGATTTGAACCTGTGAATTGATTCAGATCTGATCTAGTTTGTGTGTAGCAGGTGGAGATAGTACTGAGTACTTGTGAGGAGTATTGTACTATGTATTGTTACATGTTCTCTGTCATTATAATATACAGATAGTTGGGGGTTTTCAGCTGTATGCTTTCCCCATTACATACTGTGTTGATATGTGTTATTGATGTTTCAATGTGCGCATGCGATTGTTTTTTATTCCACAAATTGATGATCAATGTAGAGGAGGTTATGTATTATGCATGCATTCCGCAAATAGTGTATAATCAGGATAATCTTTGTGAATAAGTGTTATATTATTCAAGATTTCTACAAGCAGGATAGCTTTTGAGCTAATTCTTTTTGTATGTTGTTGAGGATTTCTACTTGATTGATAATGCAGAGTTGGGGTTTGATGTTGGTGCTTTCCCCAGTGATATATTTTGTGTTATGTGTGATTGATACCTTCTTATTAGTTATATGTCTTCATGCTTGATGTTGCTCATGTTCAATTAAGCTTTCGCAAAGTTTATGGTAGATGTAGATCTAGTATTATGCTTTAGTACATTGCATATATCAGTTTGATCTGCAGGTGAAATTTCTACATGATATCAGTGAGCTAACTGATTTGTAGAGAAAATTCTACATGGTATCAGAGCATAGGTGATCAAGGAAAATCATTATACAAGAAGGAAGAAGTTTGTGGTTTCTGAATATTGAATTGAGTTCTTATCACATCTATTTCACCGAAGGCATTCTATGGTTGAAGGCTTGAGTATGCACTGGATGGCAGCTCAAACTATATAGCTTGGAAGGATCACATGGAGGCATTATTGGAAGATAACGACCTTAAGGACTTCATTGATCAAGAAGTCCCTAAGCCTATTGATGCTACTCAACTGGTGGAATGGAAGAAGTGTGGCTAGAGCTAGGAGAATTCTCTTGGAGGGAGTGCAAGATTACATTGTCTCGAGCCTCCATGGGAAGGAGACTCTGTTTTTGATGTGGAAAAAATTGAAAGATATTTATCAAAGTAGCAATGATCAGAGGAAGCTGGCACTAAAGGACAAACTTTGAAATATCAAGTGTGAAAAGGATGAAATGATCGTTATGTATCTGACCAAGCTCATCACATGTAGGGATGAGCTTACAAGTGTAGGGGTCATGACAACTGATGATGATATGGTCAGTCTAGTACTACTTGGCACTCCTTGGCCTTCCTAAGAGCTGGCATAGCTATCAGGACTCAGTTAATGGAAGGGAGAAACTGCCAGATTGGGAATGAATATAGTCGGATTTGATGCAGGAGGAGATCAGACGGAGCACCATAGATGGTTCTTCATCCATGGAGGATGAGGAGAACTATGCCTTAGCGAGTAAGGCAAAGAATGGGAACGAGAAGGTTTCTCTTTCTGAATCCAATTCTTCCAATGGTAGGAAGAAGGTTGACAAATTGAAAGTGCGATGTTTTTGTTGTCATGAGGTGGGCCATTCTGCTACAAATTGTCCACAGAGGAAATCCAAGAAGGGATCTGAAGAAGGATCTCAAGGTGAGGCACCTGCTTCACAGTTTGAGTTGGATTTCACACTCTTTGCATGCATGGTTTCATCCATGGTGGGAAGTGCTTGGTTTCTTGATAGTGGAGCTTCTTTCCATATGACCGGTGATAAGAGTTTGTTCAGTACTTTGGAGGAGAAAGATCTCCATATATTCATAACGATGGGTAATGATGAAAAGTATAATGTCTCAGGTGTAGGCACAATTATTTTTCATAAGAAGCATGGAGCTCGCCTTACATTGACCGATGTCAAGTATGTACCAAGATTGAAGAGAAACTTGGTGTCGATCGCAATGCTGGAAGACAAAGGCTATGATGCAGTCTTCAGTAAGGGAAATGTTTTCCTTAGACACATCATCACTAGACAAGTGAAGCAGATTGGATCATGGGTCAAGAACCTATATGCTCTTGAAGTTCAAGATGCATGCAAAGGCTTGAGCAGCAAGGCAACTGATGGAGACTTGGTGGTTGAGAGGGAGAGTATGTTACCTCTCAACATGCAATGCCAGAAGAAGTCTCAGACGATTGTGTAGGAGCCATGATTGGTGCAGCAGCTTCAGGAGGTTGTGGAGCAGCCACAACAGGGGAAGCTGAGAGGAGATCAAGTAAAGACATCTACTCATGCAGAGACCTCTAGTAGGGGGAAACTTTGAGCCAGGTGGGTAGAGGGATCACATGCAACCATACCTCTAGGTAGGAGGTGGAGCAATGTAGAGTGATCATCCCAAGGAGGAGGGGCAGGATCCTTGAGGTACCCAACCTCTTGGATGAGACCTTGCTACGGGAGCCTTGATATGGAGTAGTGGGAACTGACTGATTGGGTAGAGACATATGCGAATGGAGCAGCAGAGAGAGCTACAGTGCAGGGAATCCCAGAATAGCACATAACATGCAGGTTGTAGCAATGCAAGAGGCACAAGTGTGTTGCACAGTGCTAGGTGGCATAGAGAGGTGTGTAATGGTGTGAGATGCATGGAGATTTTGCAGTAGCATAGATGTCAAAGAGAGAGCACTTGTCAGCAGTAGGTAGAGCTTCAGCATCAAAGTATGTTTCTATCCCAACAAAGTGGTAAGTTGGGAGTGTTTTTTGTTCCAAGAGTTGTTGGAGCAAGTGGACTTGGTGGATGTGTTGCATGCAGAACATTCTAGAGTTACAGGATCAGGTTAGAGAGGAAGCCTTTCTTTTTGAGAGGGAGTGTTGAAAAGTGTGCAACAAGAAATGTAAATTTAGAAATTGCTAAAAATAGAACTACTAAAAATAGCACTTCTAAAAATAACAGTTTTTCCAATGAGCATTTTGGCCACCTTGGGTGAGAGGTGAAACTGCTAAAAATAACATCTTCTCAAAATAGCATTTCTGGGTCCCTTCCTATTTATAGTAGTCCCTGGTCTATCTATAGGAAGTAAATTCGAATTTGGTCTTATCAGCAGTTTGGAATATTAATTAATTAATTCTCCATGAGTTAATTAATTAAGGAAAAGAAAACTTGAAGTCTTTGTGAGAACATGCAATTATTTCTCCACTGATTGGGGAATGTGTCCTTGATTTGCTCCACTAATTGAGGAATTAAGGATGATTTCTATATTGAGAGGATCAGCTGACTTAGTTTAACTTAGTCAAGTTCAGTTACATTAATTTAACAAGTTGTTAAATTAATGAGATATAGTTTGTTGATGCTTGCATGCATGTGACAACTATTATTTCAGATAACTGGGTATTTTCTCATGGAAAACTGATGTAGGCCAGTTCAGACAGAGACCCAGTTGAGATCAGATATGGGACAATGTACTATCATATGATTAAATATTCCTTGTGAATATTCCTTGCATGCAGGAGGAATCTTTGTCCTCAAGTATTGCGTAGTTGGACCTGAGGTCGACAGTAGGTATGATCAGACCAATTTACATGTGTTTCGTAATTGGACCCCAATCAAAACTACGCAAGGAAATAGGAGCTTGGACCTGAGGTGCAACCTTTATATACAGGGCTAGGTGGTCAATGAGCTTTATCATCAGAGTATAGAGAGAGTAGGATAGCTTTTGAGCTGATTATTTTTGTATGTTGTTGAGGATTTCCATTTGATTGACAATACAGAGTTGGGGTTTTATGCTGGTGCTTTCCCCAGTGATATATTCTCTGTTATGTGTGATTGATTCCTTCTTATGAGTTATATGTGTTCATGCTTGATGTTGCTCATGTTCAACTCACAAATTTTATGGTAGATGTAGATCTACTATTATGCTTTAGTACATTGCATATATTAGTTTGATCTGCAAGTGAAATTTCTACATGATATCAGTGAGCTAACTGATTTGTAGAGAGAATTCTATAGATGATCACGCACATTCTGCAGATGTATAACTCGAAGCATCCGTGCATATGGGATGAAAGCCTCCCCTATGTCCAACACATCTACAATAGAGCTCTCCATAGATCAATTGGCCATAGCCCCTTTTAGGTGGGATTAGGATTCCAGCCACTATGTACAATTGATGTGGCCATACCATTTGTATCTATTTAGACAAATTCGACTCATGTATAGTCTGAAGTCGACAGGGGTAATAGCTTCATTTAGCACATTCAAGACATCTTCCAACAATCCATGAAATATTGGATAAAGCCAATGTTAAGAAAAAGCAAGGTCATGATCAACATCGGGTGCCACACAAGTTCTAGGTGGGTGACAAAGTTTGGTTACATTTATAAAAGGATCACCTCACTAGACCCCACCACAAGATTTGCCCGCTTCGATATGATCTATACACCATCACCAAGGCTATATGGAACAATGCCTTCGAGCTCAAGATTCCACCATGCCTTTGCTTGCACCTAGTATTTAATGTGGACTAACTAAGACCATACTTTCCCCCATTATTGGACACATTCGACGTTGTTAGGAAACTAACACCAACATTTCTCAACCCAAGCAGCATCAAATATGCCACAACTGACAAGATCATCGATGCACATATCAATAACACTCGCCAATAGAGTATCTAACTATACTAAGTTGTCAAAACATGCCAACTTCTTCACCATGGTAGGTAGTTCACTAGGGAGCGGATTCAATAGAAAATTCCTCACCTCATGGAGGCTCTGTATGCATTGGGGACAATTTCTTCCTAATGGGGGATGAGTGATCTAGGTGGATATTGGTTGCCACCTGCCTATTCCACCTATACCTTCAGTCAACTTCATCATTTTCTTGATTATAATAACATTTACTACTTTTAGCCATTTTTGGGGTCCTAAAGTTTTGGAGTTGTTTTGACCACCTAAACACATTTTTTGAGATTCATAGTAGGTCCATAACCATAGGTAAGGGCCTACTACAAATCTTGTAGTAGTCAGAGAGATATCTCCAACGAGGTATCGTACGTGCCAAACAAAGATCATATGACCAAGTTATGACTTCGGGAAGTTGGCTTCCCAACTAACCCCAATGGGGCCCACAAATTCTTGGCATTCCATCTTCTGGGGTGAGGGTTTTGGTCGTTTATGGTTTCCCTTTGTTGTTCAATAATAAAAAGTCCGTTGAGCCTCATTGTGACATAGTTAAGAGGTATGTAGTCGCCACATCTCTTCTCAGAGATAAGCTACCATCACCTGAGCTAGTTTATTTCCATTCTGCTTATAATCATCTTTCGGTTCCTTGATATTAATGAAATGAAGATTTTTTTCTACTGCCTCTTTGTGTTTATGTTTTTATCTACATTCTATTGCATTCCTGTGTAAGTCTGGATCAAACTATGGTCTAATATAAGGCCTGATATAATGTTAAACATGAATGCTTATTTTATTTTAATTAAATTAACAATATATTTATGGTTAGCAAAGGAATTACGAGGTGGAAAATGATGAATGAGGATTTCACCTATGAGGAAGTTAATGGATATTTACTCTTCCCCCTAAAGATAAATATCTCAGTTGGGTAAAGAGAGACAAGAGGGGAGAGAGGAACCTAAGGAAATCAAGAAAGAGGAGAAGAGAACTCATTACATCAGATGTTGTGGAGGTAAGGCAAGACCAGTGGAATGTGATTCTATGAAAGATCTGAGAAAGAAATTCTTCAACTGGTTGGGGCTAGTGGAATTTTGTGCAGATTTGTGTGGTCTCTATCCAAGAAAGACTGCTCTGAAGGGAATTTGGCTTGTGGGGAGCTCTAGTGCAATACTGTGCTCGTTGGTTAGGAGGAGCATTCTCTCTTCCCAAATGACTTCCTGTGGCAACCTACTAATGTTAATTATTTTGTATGGTTCTAGTTGATATTTCTTATAGGCTATGTCTTTTTGTGAACATCATTTTTGAAATGGTTTTTTAAATGACTTCTATGAAATGTTTCTATAGATTGTGTTTGTGAAATGATTTTGTAAATTGCTCAGTAAATTTATTTTATGAGTGCTAGAGAGTTGACCGAATAAAGTAATGGATATGATTAAGTGATTTGAGAAAAAAATTGTGAAAATGGAAGAATTAGTATCTCTATCCAAAAGAAAATTGATTCAGTACCTAAGGTATTAGAGACTAGATTAATTCCTTGGCCTAGACGGATGATGCCAACAGCCACAGAATAGTTCTAAGTATCGATAAAGAAAATGAAGGAAATAATTTGGCTTGTTGTAACCCTCTTTTATACTACTAGAAAAAAAAAAATTGAATACAAAGGTAGTGCATCCATTAATCCAGCAGAAGAAGAATGTACAAATTTGAGAAACTTATATTTAAAACACAATTGAGGACATAAAGGAAAGTGTAATCATAATCTAAGTCATAGCCCTATTTTCTAACACATATAATCATAGAAGGGTCACTATTAAGCAATAAGGGAAATATCTGTGTTTGAATGTTATTTATAACAGAGAAGCAAAAATTTGTTATCAGAAAATGATATTGGTTTGGTTAGTTCTAGGCCAAGGGCAGCAAAAGCCAGCAAGCCAGAACAATCCTCGCAGTTCAAAAAAATGATCAAAGAAGGGAGAAAAGTCCAAAAGTCCAAATTTCCAAACTATCAAAAGTCTCAACTTTATCTAAGACATTGTTGCTGGAAAAATTGTTCTACATAAATAATAACAAATTTATAGTATTTAAATGAGAAAACAAATCTTGGAATTGAATTCCAGCAGTAGACAAGAATTAAAAAAACATAATAAATTATTCTAAGCATGACAAAATAGAATTCATTTAAGAAATAAAAATTTTCCGAAAAAGGACCTTCAATTTTCGCCTTACCAAAAGAACCCAATATTGGGTGATAATAATTAACCATCAACTACAAGGACTACAACCATTATGTAACGCACTTTGAATATCATATCGTCAAATCCAATAGGGTTTTTGACCCATGAAACAAAGCATTTAGTAATAAAATTATAGTAACATTGTATGCTGGGGGTCTAAATTTGTTCCTAGGCTGAGAGGCTCTAACGAGGGTATAGTATATGAAATATATATACATGCACTATGTGTTCAACAGTCAGGTAGTGCCACTGGATAATTGTATACATGCAGGGCATAGGTTGACATAAAAACTCTACACCCAAAGTGAACATGAAACCGAATAATCGTTGATCATTAAGCCAGGATTTTGTTGTTATCAAAAGTCCTGTAACAATTACCAGAAAGTGGAATCAATAAAAGTAACATGGTGAATCATTCCATAAGCGCTAGGGCATATCCCCCTCTATAGAGAGAAGCAATAGGGATGACCAACCCAAGAGCTAGCTAGCGAGGTAGGTAGGGTAACGTCCCAGTGATTAGACCAACTAGCGTGTGAAATTTCTTCTATGTTGAAATCAATCAATGGTCATACCTAAAATAAAAGGGGAATAAGGTTTGTCAAAAACCTAGCCCAAAATCTCTAATAATACAACAATGGCAAGCTAAGTAAGTTACTTATTACCTATAAAGCAGAGGCAGGAGGTATCCGTAGACTTCTGAGTATGCCACAGGATGTTGGCTAAAAAAAATAGTAGGAATCAATCTCCACAAACAGGAATATTACAACTATCAAGTGGGGAGGAATGAGGAATTTACAGGAATATTACAACTATCAAGTGGGGAGGAATGAGGAATTTACTTGATGGAGGATTGAAATTCCATCACACTGCTTCCCCAAAGGCTTCCATGGGCTGGTAAGAATTCTAAAATACCTAACAAACAATTGGAAATATGTAAACAAGATGTTAGAGCTTAGCGAATGTTATAACAAAATTAGAAAGGATTATGCCTGGGAAACCAGTCAAAGAATTTACCTACAAAGCCTGTAAGGGTTTTCTTGCAGAGAAGCTCCTCCAGACTATGAAAGTGCAAATGACCATGCGTGGCAAGTGCAGTGAGGGGTAGTTATCTTTGTAACTTCCCTGATTCTAACGAACGGTAAAAAAAGAACCCTAATATTTGCATCGTTGGATGAACGCCATCTCAACCATAAACAATACATCGTCAAAATGCTCAACAGGACCACAAATTTGGTCTATTGGGGTTTCAATTGGTCAACTCAGAACAAATATTTCTTGTAACGAAAGGTATGAGTGAGGAGTTAAAATCCAATCGAACTATGTCTATATATAAATATTCCTAGTACGCATTTAAGTGTAACAAAAGAGTAGAAAAAATGTTATCACGGAGAGCATGACCTTGTGTAGTTATAAACACTATTAGATCCATGTCATGCGAATAAGAACAATGATGATTTTTCATGTTTAATGAACTTAATTGTGCGAAGGCTTAACTAAATTTTAGTTTATGAAATCCAATGGTAAATATTTTAAAATTTTTAAACCGATTATAAGGGTGTCATTGCAAATATATTTTCTATAAGTAAATTTTGGGAATGTTACAGATTGATATCCACATTACCAATGGTCCAAACCTTAATGTTATATCAAGAAAACCATAAAGAGGTAGCTATAATCTTTATCATCTGGTTCAATAACTTTATAGATGTAAATGTTTGGATACCTTATTAAAACGCGAAAAGGAACATATACAAATATAAATAGAACTGACATAACATATTAAAACATGCTCTATTGGAAGTTGGTTAAAGTCAACAAAATTTTGATATTAGCTCTAGGTTAAATGAAATGTAAAGGTAAAGTAAAAGTTAAAAAAAATAAATGGGATAGGAGAGTTGTTACAATTTACTTCATTGATTTGTGCTTGTACCTGATTACAATTTGCCCCAATTATTGTACGATGTGTATGATAATGGAGGGAAGTGACTTAGATAGGAAGTTTGATCGAATCCTGGTGAATGCTAGGGTATATCATAAGCATGGTATGGATTCTAATAGCATGTTCCACACCAATCTGCTAAGAATTAAGAAAAAATGTCCTTGGCGGATGCTTACCATCCTTATCATGCACATTTCACGTGTAGTTTAGTGTTAGGATGTCGATACCTAGCATAACATAGTAAAATTACTTCAATCGCCTTATTTCAATGGTGCCACAGATTTCTCGGGGTTGCTATGTAGTGATGGGATTATTCATCTCATTGAACAATGTACGTCTAGCATCGGTGATGGAGATGAACCTAAAACTAAAGCGAGGGCACCCAAGAATACAGTATGTAGTATGGACTACAAATAGGGTAAGATGCATGCTTATGATCCATTGAAGGTAATGCATGAGATTTATATGGTTTTAATTTTGAGAAGCAAGCTAGCTTATAGGAAGTTTCTGCAAAAAAACTCCCTTCTTGTAGTAATAGGTATCATGTGGGAAATCCGATTCATTTTATCTATCCCACTCCCCATCTTAATAAGCCTAAAGACAAAGTATAACCCGGAAAAGAAATAAAGAAAGCCCGCCCTTACAGGAAGGATTCATAGCACGAGTTCTTTTTTTGGTAGGCGAACTCACAATGCTGATTCAGCATGACGGGGTTTTTTGTGAAATGTTGGGTCATAAGAGCATTGGAATGAGGCAATGAAAATCAACCTCAGACTTATTAACCACTCAACTAATGTGTGGAAGAGTTTTGATATTTGGTGAAGGATAGAATCTAGTCGTGGATAGACTCTGGTTGCAGAAACAGAGGTGGTTCTCCAGTAAGTAGTCCTACTTTGGACTTGGACATGGACCAATCCTACTCAATGAGTGGAAATCATTTAATCAAGTCCCTTTAGTCTCTTCATTTCTCGATAGACATTATGTATAGATTTTTTGGTATATGGTCAGTGTTGTGTAACTTTCCTAATATAGGCAAGATAGAGGTAGTTTGTAGACATCTGCAGTATATAACAAGTATAAGTGAGATTTTTTTGTTAGATCACCTTATAAGACCTCATATTTACAATCTCAGACATACAAGCATACAAGTAGTATGGTCAAACAAAAATTGTGAGCACCTTTTGCAGTAATTGAAAGCCGAAACTTATATATATAAAACATATCCTAACTATCAAAAAAATATATAAAATATTTAAATATTGATAATCAATATTAAATAAATTTTAAAGTAGTGTAGATTCATCTTAACCATGGATCTACCAAGAGTTCAAAGGGATCAAATTTTGTGATAGGAAAACCTGTTTTAGAGTGCAAAACTTGAAAAATGGTTTACACATCAAGAAATGTAATCTCTTTTTATTCTTCATAAATTTGTAGTGTATATGTGTGTTTGTGTAATTTTTCATTGTTCAAATTACGTCTTTGAATGTATAAATGGATACAATGTCTTGAATATCCCTTTAAGTACATAGACTATGTAGACTACACAATTTAAATTTGAGATTCCAACAAAGAACTACTAGGTTTCAAATAAAATTCATAGAAAAATATATGTGAAAAAAGTGCCACCATGTATAATAGTGAGAGAACTTGAAATGTTTTAACCATAATAATTTATTTCTCTCTCTCTCTCTCTCTCTCTCTCTCTCTCTCTCTCGCTATATATATATATATACATACATACATACATACATACATACATACATACATACATACACATTGGCAAGCTTTGCAATTTATATTACTACGAAAGACAGCTACATAGTCCAAAAAATAATTTTGGTTTCCCTGATGGAATACCAAAACAACAACATAAATTTAAAATTTTGAGGCTTCTTAGACCTCATTTAAACAAAGCATCAAATTTGCAAAAAATACATGGAAATATGCTCAATATTTTGAGTGTCGACATATATATACGAAATAACATTTGAAAAACTATAGACGCTAGAATAAAAACCTTGACAAAACATGAAGACTACTAAACCAAGTCTTTAGTCTACAGAGATGGATAAATAATCTTCTCATCCATATATGAACAATTGCTGGATGAGCCTTTGATGAGAGTAGTGAGTTTATCATTGTTGCTATTAATTTTCTCTTTTGTCTTGGTGAACCTGATTGAGCTCTCTCATTGGTGATTGGCACTATCCATAAGAATGTGACTCAATAGTACCTTAGTGCACTAGTAAACATTCACAACCAACATGTACCTAGAGAAAATTGATATGGTCGAGGTACTAGTATATATCATTTAGTCCCGTGTATCTGCATCAACATGATAGTTTGGGGTCGAACACCTTTCCCTATGGACCTTTGATCTGGATTTATGAAGGAAAAAAATGAAATACAAATTTAAGTCATAGACATATAGATACAATGAAACTAAAATTCAATTAATAAATAAAAAATAAAGAAAATTGTTTACATGAAAAATGAAATAAAACTAGCTCGAGGGATGGTTTCTTATCTCTGAAAAGAGATGTGATATATACATGACTTCTAAATTGTGTTTTATTTAAGGTTTGACTACTCATTACTTGAAAAAGGCATTAAAAAGAAGGTTTCCTCATGCTACTAGTCAGGTCGAAGGGAAGCCAAGACAGTACCACAAGTTTAAAATATTAAGGTTGTATTGCCCCCATTTAACCAAGTCACCTGGCAAAATGAAGACTTTCCACAAGTTTTTAAAAGATAAATAGAGAGATCAGGATTGTAGGCTCAATGTTTTAAAGAAACTATTTGTATAATAGATCATACTCATAGTTCAAAACTTAGACAATCCTACAGTAAAATTAAGTTTGAAGGTCTGCCAGGAAGAAGGCCTGTTGAGGGGACCACGACATACTTAGACCTATGCATTCATGTTGAATAACAAGGAGCAACCCAAGCATCAACAATTGAAAGTGAGCCACGAGCATGAATATTAGAACTCGATCATCCTGATTATGAGCCACACAGCTGACCTGAGGATCAACAACACAACCAACCTGAGAATGAACAATTAAGCCATTTTCGAAAGAATAAACTTTGAGCTTGAGAACTGTGAGACACAAACCACCTGCACTAGAACTGAGAGTCACTGAAGGTCACCAACAAAAGACCATAAACTACATTAGAGAAATTTTGAGGTCTAAAATTGGTCTCCTAAGCAATATAGTAAAATAATAGTGGAAATAATAAAATAAAATTAGATTACATCATCACATTTTAGAGGGAAAAAAGAGAAAACTACTTTTTCGACTAATATTTTCATCTTATCTCCCTACGATTTTACTCAATATTTTAGAAGGAGCACTCAGTGGATGTAAAATTTAACTATTCACCCAAGGAATGCCCATGTTGAATACTTTTTATAGGCACTACCACATGAAAAGTGAGAAATACATAAAAGAATGTGATTACAATCACATTTTTCATGTATTTCTCATTTTTCCTGTAAAAGGGTCCTTCGAAAGTATGCAACATGGGTACTCCTTGGATGAAGAATTAAAATTTTCATCGAATGAGAACTCATGCTCAAAATTTGAGTAAAACCATAGGGCGATATGTTGAAAATATGAGTTAAAAAAATAGTTTTTTTTAATTTTTTAATATATTAACCTTTTTACTTTTTTACTCTAAAAATGGTGAATCGTCTCCCATGGCTGACATCATCGTCTTGAATCGTATTGGTTCTTATAAAGTTGATTTTGGTTGTACATTTTATTTTTGAGGCCCATTTTTTACCTCAAAACTTCTCTAATGGACACCCTACCTAGTGAGATGCTAAGTTCCCTTCCAAAGACCCTAAACCTCCATCCCTTCCTATGTTGGTCCAATTTTCATGGAGGATATTATGAATTTCTAAAATCCTAGGATTCAAGGGTGCCTCATAATTCTTGTCATGAAAGCTTGGGCCAAATCTAGAGAAAATAACATAGGCGATATTTTTTTGTTTTAAAGAAATCTGTGAATTGAAATTCTACATGAGTGGCAGTTTGATAGAAAATGTATGAACATGAAACTATCCAACCACCCTATACCCCAGAGAATCTAGGTGAGCTCTAGTTGAGAGAAAGGACCCAATGAAAATTTCAACACAATCTCAATATTCCAGGCTAGAGACGACCAGTAAACACCCATTGAAGGGCCAACCCAAGGATGCATGTGAGCTATAAAAACAACCTACATTCCTACCCAATGACTACATGTCCATACACAAAAAAAAATTATAGTTCCACTTTCGAAATACATAAGCTTATCTAAGGAGGAGCACCAGTTTCTCATGAGGTTGGGCTCTACTAACCATGCACGGAGGGCCTTCAGATAATAATTTCCTACCATCATTAATCTGTGAGGTGCATCGTACAACCTCATTTGGACTGTAAATTCCAAAAACATCAAATAATTTAACCCTTTTTATTCTAACTTTAATGAGAACATTTGGCAGGTTAGGTTACCTATGATCCTGGATTTTGGCTATCACGGTTATCACATAATGTTGCGATCATTACTCATGATCGGTGAACCTTATCAACTGTGTGATAACAAGTATGTAAGGCCTTTTCATCATGATGAAATAATTATAAACCTTGAACATCTAAAAACCTAAGCCTAGGATATGAAGCACGAAAATCTTATGGGCCCCAATGGGCTTAGTTGGAATGTCAACTTCATAGGGTCGTAACTTTAGCATATGATCTCTACCTAGTGCGAATAATAGCTTGTTAGAAAGGTCTATCCAAGGACATCAAGTTTCTACTAGAAGCATCATTTTTTGACATACATTTTCCCATTTCCCTAAAATCCCCATTTAGGGCCTCAAAACGGACTTGAAATTTCAAGCCTGAATACTACCAAAAATTAAAAAAAAAATCGAAATAAGAAATTGTGCTGAAAAATAAGAAATTGAAGGAAACATTGTTGGTGATCCAAGTGGAATAGTTCGGTGGCCACCAATATTCACTTAGATTTGTCATCTCCTCTTAGGAAGCAATGTCCCCAATTTTGTTGAGTGTCTCCATGAGATAAGAAAACTTATTAAACTTGGTCCCTTGTGAGCCGCTTGCCTTGGTACATAAATCGATCATTTTTGACAACTCGACACAACCAGATCCTCTATTAGCAAGTGTTACTAATATACGTTTCCATGATCTAATCAGTTGTCACCTATACAATGCAATCTAGGTTGGACTTTGTTGGTGTCAATTACTCAACAATCGTTGATTCATCCAACAATGGTGGAAAGTATGGCTGAAGGCAATCCAAATTAAATACTAGGTGCAGGCCAATGAATGGGGGGATACATAGCTGGAAAGCATTATCACCCACAACCTTGGTGATGGTGTAAGGCTCGTATTAGAGTGGTCAAAGATTTTGATGAGCTTTGACAAGACATTCCTTCTATAAATGCAACTAAACCTTGTCTCCCACTTGAAACTTATGTGGCACTCGAAGTTGATCATGACATTGTTTGTACTTATTATCATCTTTATCTAGGACATCATGAACCTACTTGAAAATGTGTTGAATGTGTTAAATAAAATTGATGGCTTTATTAGCTTCAGATTGAACATGTGTAGATTATGTCTGTGTAGTTGAAAGAGGCATTGCAACATCAATGGGACACAATGATTGAAATCCCAAGCCCACCTAGAAGAGGTTGTGTCCATTTGAGTTATGGAGAGCTTTGTTGTAGTTGTGTTACACATAGGGGAGACTCTCATCCAATGTTCATAGATTCTTAAGATTGTACATGCGTAGTATGTGCATTATCATCATGTTTATGACCTCTCTATGGCCATTAATCTATGGGTGGAATGTCTTCGATTACATGAGTTTGGTGTCCAATAATAACTAGAGGGTCGAATAGAATGCTCTTAGGATCTTGCTATCCCAATATGATATAATGGTCTACTGGATCCCAAAATGTACCCACACCCATTTGAAGAAGAGCATGATAGTTGTTTCTGTTGTGATACTATTCTTACAGGTAGCCAATATAGCAATCTTAGAAAATCTATCAACAACCAAAAACTCACAGTCATTACCATGCCTCGTAAAAGGAAGTTTAGTCATATAGTCCATGAATATAGATTCCCAATTTCGGCTAGGAGTAGGGAGAGAGGTGTAAAAGCCTTACTTCTTAATGTTTGGCTTGCTGATGGAACTAGTAATGCATGATCTAATATATTTGTTAACATCTTGTTGAGGTTTTGGCTAATAAAAATGCTTCTACAACGCTGCCATTGTCTTCTCCACACCAAAGTGTCATGTGAACTAGTTTTAATGTTCCTCCCAAATCAACTTAGCACACTCACTTAAAAGAATACTAAAATGTCCCAGATAGAACAATAGTCCATCCTAAAGTTGGAATTCTTGAGCTAGATTTCTAGTGATAAACATCTTGTAGGTGGTAGTGAATCCCGAGTCATTGTCATATAACTATGACCATCTAAAGATATCGTGCCCACAAGAATTGAAAACTATGCTTAGTGCCATAATCAAGGGCTGACTAAGGTAGTTTGTGATGTGATTGGTGCTAAACTTCTTGTATTTAATGTTCAAATGTAATTGTTGTAGATATGTGTACCATTTCTAAGGGCGATCATTTTGTAACTTCCTCCATGTCTCCATAAATTTAAAGACCAATGATCTATGTTAATGACCATCTCCTTCCCTAGAATATAATGTTTCCATTACCGGCATGCCTGCATGATAGATAAATTTCCTTATCATAAGTGAGGTACCTTTGAGTAGTATCAGAAAGTGTCTCATTATGATAGGCCACTAGATGCCCTTTTTGAGTGAGGACTACACCAATAACATAATCAGAGGCATATATCACAATATAAAATGGTTACTGCAGGTTTGGAAAGGTCAGGATTGGTGCATAGAAAAGGTGGTGTTTCAGTTCAATGAATGCATTTTATTGTGACTTAGACTAAAAATACATATCTTTTGCTCTGCCCTTGGTAACTTGACATAAGGGATGATATGAGAACCCCAAAAAAATTCTTTGATAGAAATTAGCCATGTCCAATAAGATGTGAAGCTATGTTAAAGTCATCGAAACCAACCAATATTGAATGATTTGGTTCTTAGTTAGATTCACATGCATGCCTTGTTCATCAATTATGTAGCCTAAATACTAGACTCAGTCTATGCCAAATGAGAATTTCTCTAGGTTGGCACATAGCTTATGCTACCATATTTTTTGAAGGATCTATTGAATTTGTTGCAAGTGATTTTCCCAAATCTTACTAAAGATGAGTATATCATCCATATATACAACCACAAACAAGTTTGTGAAAGGATGTAAGATGTTAACCATCAGCCTCATAAAAGTTGTGGGGGATTTTTCAACCTGAAGGACATGACCAACCATTAAAAGAGGCCCTCCTTGGACTTGATGGTGGTCTTTTATATATTTGTGGGTTCTATTGGAACTTGGTGTTAGTGAGACTTCAAATCAATCTTGCTAAATTACTTATCCCCGTTGATCTAGTCAAGAAGGTCACCAATCTATGGGATCAGGTATATATTCATTTGTTTAGTGCCAGATAATCAATACAAAGTCTCCAAGTATCATATTTATTTTGTACGAGTATAATTGGACTCCCAAAAGGTGAGGAAATTGGTTGGATGTTCCCCTTTTGTAACAATTCCTATAACTACCACTTGATTTCCTCATTTTCTAGAGGTGCATTGGGGGTCAAATCGATAAAATGTTTGACCTATTAGTGCAAAGCTACCCCTTTGGGTGAGGAGAAGATGTCCATATAATTTTCCATGACCTTATCCACTTGTTTCTTCTATGTGGAGGAGCCCTTTCTAGATAACACGGATGTGGCTATATGATCTTCCCCTTACTTTGAGAGAAAATTAGGAAGAAAACAAATTTCCCATTCTAGGAAATGATCTTACTACATTACTTAATAGAGATCAAAGAAGAGGGAATATGCAGCGCTACCTAAAATATCATGTATAGTTTTCTTCCCAGAGTAATAATAATAGTACAAGGTTTGGACTCATACATAGCATGTCACTTCCAAAAGTATGGTTGGCCTAATAAAAAATCAAAATATTCAAGGGGAGTGACATCACACAATACCTTTTCCATGAAAGGCTTGATGATATAGGGAAAACAACAATGTTGGCTGATGTGGAGCTCTCACCCTTGGTGGAGCCACCCGATAGTATATAGCTATAGGAGTGGTGTTGTTAGCAGGCCAAACTACTTAGTGACCTTTGTTGAGAGGAGGTTCTTCTAATTCTCATTATTCATAATAAAATACAACAAAGAAACTTTCACGCACATCTATAAGTGGAAGAGATGCTCACCCTCTTCCAGATCTTTGGCAACACTTTTCTCAACGTTGGTCGTGGAAATGGTGATGTTGTTTTTTGCATCAATGATTTGTTTCCCCATGTTGGATTATGTCTTAAAGTGAGAACATGTGTATGAAGCTGAATATTTTAGCTTGGCCACCAATGTCTACTTTACGATACATTCATTTGTGTTGTGAGTAGGGATCTTATGAAACTCACACCACTTTACTATGTATTTCTTTGTCTTCCTATTACTATTCTTTGCTCATGACTTTGACAAGTTGTCTTGGGTTGTTCCACCTTGTCTTTGTCCTTTGTTCTATGATTTGGGGGTGCCTTTTCCCTACTTTGGATTTGTTGATCCTAAGTCTCACTTCTTCTATTTAAATTTTTTCTCGATCTTGATAGAATATCCATATGTTGCACCAAGTGCGGAGATGTCCACGAACTCCATTTCTACCTAGATGTATTTGTATAGACAAACATGACTCTTGAGCATCAGATGTCACTAAGATTCATTTGTACCCATATTCATGCTTAGGTTATGAAAGATATTAATGAATTCTAACACTTCTTCATCCCTTTCCTATCATAGAATGGTCCATTTATGCACTTGTCTTCATAGCTCCCAATAGGGTAATACTATTCCTTAACAACATCTCAGAACCAAGAGGGTACGACTGAAAATAGTGAGGATTCTTCCTCAACCCTTTTCTCATAGTAAGTTTACCAGTCCTTGACATGTGGGGTGGCCTTAATGAGTGGAAAAGTAATATTTTCTTTATCAGAAAAATTATGGACAGAAAAATATCCTTCTAGTACATTTTACTAGTTATCTAGAGAATTTACATTTATTTGGCCTTCAAATATAGGAATGCCAAAATTAACTTGTACCTTAAAGGGGGAAACTCCTATGAAGTGACTATTAAATTAAGATGCATTACCCAATGGTATCCACTGAAGGATCTGGGAAAAATATCCATCATCTTGCTCCTTTGTCACTTGAGGGCTTCTTCGAGCAAGAATTTGATATGATCTCCTACTCCCTCATACTCATTTTCTTCTTCCATTGTAGGCCATCAAGTTCAACAAGTATAGTCTTGAAAGGGCTCAAGAAGTTCAAGTCCCAACTCTTTATATCCTGACCTCATTAGAGACATGAACAAAAAATAGAGAAAGAGTAGATCACTCTGATGAACTTGATCTAGATTTACGAAGGAATAAAATGAAATACATAGTTAAAATAGAAGCATAAAGATATTGTGAAACTGAACTTCAATTAATAAATGGTAAATGTTCATACAAAATGAAAGAAAACTAGCTTGGGCGATGGTAGTGTATCTTTGAGAAGAGATGTGATGACTACACATCTTTTGAGTTGTGTTACAATGAGGTTTTGAGGTCTTTTCATCATCAAGAAATGATGAAAAATGTTAAACATCCAAAAAACCAAGCCTAAGAGATGAAATGCCAAACATTTACGAATCCTGATGGTATTTAATGGAACGTTAACTTCTTGGGGTCTTGACTTTGGCATAATATCGCCATTCTGCTCATTCAATATCTTGTTAGAAATGTCTATCCAAGGAAAAAAAATCACTTAAAAGTGTCAGTCAAAGACTCGCATTTGGCCACTTCCCTAAAAAATGCCATTTCGGGTCTTAAAATAGTTCCAAAAAATCAAGATCCAAAAATTGTCAAAAATAGAAAACTATTGAAATATCAATATATTTTAAAAAGTAAGAAATTGACAGGAAATAATTTTGGAGGTCCAAGTGGAATAGGTGGGTGGCCACTAATATCCACCTAGATCAACCTTTGCCTCTACACATTTGATTTCTTGTGACATTATCCCGGGGATGAGTTCATTTATCGAGCCATAACATCTCAGGCTTGGGCTTAGGCTTGAGCGTAAAATCAAGAGGTTGAAGAAACATGATTGCCTCATTGTCTAGATATAGAAATTATGGTGTAGATTTTCATATGATTATGAATTTTTAATCAAAATCACAAGAAACAAACCTACTCTACTAGTTTGTGAAATTCAACTCACAATTTAAAACATCAATCATAAACATTCAATGAGAAATAACACACATGCATTCAATATTTTTCCAAGGGAAAACAATCTGCTAAAAACCCCTTTGCCTGCTTGCATTAATATGATGAATAGAGATGCATTATAATTTCTAGCTTAATTTGAGCTCAACCTGTAAGTGAATAACCTATCTCTCTGCTCATTGAGAAGCTCTGACCTAGGTATAGTAAATTTATGCCTCTTCCTGAGCCCCTATTTACTTGTGAAATTCCTGAGGAAATTAGGCCCCTATTATTTAGGAATTTCCTCCAAAATGATTGGGAAATTACAAAGGTTGATCATCTTTCTACATGCAACATTTGTACACTCAAGACTAGTCTACAACTGATGTTGCATTGACTTGGAATCTACACCACAGTTGTGGAACTCAAATTCTCTTCATGCACTAGCTATTTTAGGTTGAATGATCAGTTAAATAAATGATCGCTGAGTTATACTGAAGTCCCAATGCACAACTGGCCTTCCACCAGTTCCTTAAATAGTTAGGACTAGATTATTTGAAAACAAATTGAAATAACTGACCTTGATTTCTACAAATTAGAAATCATGCATGCTTAACTAAATTCCAAGTCATCTAACTCAAATTTACTCACTTAATTGAGAAACAAGAGTCATGTCACAAAAGTTAGCTCCATCCAAGTTGTTTATTGATGTGGAAATTCAAATTTTCTCAATTTATTAAAGCAAAAATAAATTAAGACTTTCTTGTTGTATTTCTCAACACTCCCTCTCAGAAGAGAGGGATTTTTCACCTCCCCTATCTAACACTTTTGGAATGTATTGTAGCACTACCTCTCAGTGTTGTTGTTGCTACTACAACAACTGCAATTGAGAAGCTTCCAAAAAAGATGAATCAAGGGAAAATTGTGTTGTTGTTGACTTTGCTACTGAGCCTACCACTGCATTGTCAACACTCCTTTGCACTCCTCAGTATCTGAATAACATTGATCCACCTAATACTGAATATTGTGGACCCCTATAGCAAGGTAATGATCCATGATGAAAACACCTAAATGGACCCTGCCCAACTTTATGCAATTATGGGGCTACGGATCTACATCACTCCACCTCACTCTTGGAGGTATATATGTAATTTCTTCCTCTACCCACTTGGATAAAACCCTCCCCTTACTGAAGGTCTCTGCTTGAGTGGATGTCTCCACTCTTCCCCTCCATTTGAGGCTGCTTCACAACTTCTTGAGGCTCCTCCCAAGGCTCCATTTTGAGAGGTCTATCTTGCTCCCTCTCAACCATCACACCTCTAATCTCTGCCTTACTCCTCAAGGTTGTGCATGCATCTTCTACCTCAAGTGAATACAGGTTCTTGTCTCAAACCCCAATCTGCTTCACCTATCCTTTCGTTGCGTCTAAGGAATTCTTTCCCTTTACTGAAGATCACATCATAACCATGGTCTTCCAAAAATGCTACAGAGATGGGATTTTTCTTTAGGCATGGAACAAACATGACATCCTTGAATTGAAGAGGGGATCTTGACTACCTCTAAAATTAGACTATACCAATCCCGATTATACTGTATTTTTTGTTGCCCCCAAAATCAATGTGCATTTGGAGATATTTCTCCTCTAGGCCACTGAAAAACTCTCTACACCCTTCCATGTGGAATAATGCACCAAAGTCCAAGTACCACACACTCCCCATCACTGTTTTGGTCATGCACGTGATAAAGGTGAAATATAGCTCAAACTATGAAGCCAAATCTTCATCTACTGCTCGTACTGTAGGTTACTTCTTGGTAGACTTTTTGTGTGGAAACTTTGTAGCATAGTGCCTAAATTCATGGAAATTGAAGCATTTTATTTTGGATAAGTCTTTCTTCTTCCCCCTTGACTAGATTCAACCTCACCTTGGGACGTTTTTCCCTTGTCCTTCAATCCTTTTCCAACTAGAGTAAAGTCCTCTTCTACTTCTATGGATATTACTCCATCTATGTTACTTCATCTAATTTCTTCTTGTACTAAATTAGACCATAATCATTCCCAATTTGGTAATTTCTCCCTCTCGTCCATTGAATCTTGGTATTTATGCTAGCTCTTGGGAAGGCCTAGAAGGGATAGGCTTACCAAATCATCTTCCGTAACATTAACACCAACCCCACCAAGTTCATCACGAACTTGTGTGAACGTACTCAGATACTGTGGAATCGTTTCATTCTTCTACATCTTGATATTTCAAAGTTTATCCTTGAGAAGCAGTTTCCCATGGTCATTGATATTTTGGAATAGATCTATTAGTGCCTACCACTTTGTGTAAGAAGTTTCTTTCCCATGGAGATTTGAGACAATGTGGTCTCGCAATTCCTCCAATATTATTTTCCTTGCCTTGGCTACATCTTTCTTCCATTGGGCTAGGTTTTCTGCATCAAATTCTTATGGTTTTGAAATATTTGTCTTGATATATTCTATCTATCCATTTTCATCCAATAGCACCTCCATGTGATCCTTCCATGCAATGAAATTAAAGTTTCCTTTCAAGCCATACTCTAGTCTCAACTCATTGAAGGTGATCTTCTCAACTCTGAAGAGATCCTGTTACATCGAACTGCAAATTTGAACTTCCTAAGAAATAACTTTGAAATTCCTATTCTAATGTTAATCCTGCTATGATAGCATGTAGAAATTATGGTGTATATTTGCAACTACTCATGAAATTTTTATCAAAATCACAAGACACGGACCTACTCTACTACTATGTGGAATTCAATTCACAATTTTAAACATCAATAAAAGTATGAAATGAGAAATAACACACATGCACACAATATTTTTCTAGGGGAAAGAAATCTGATAAAAGCCCCTTTGTTTGCTTGCATTAATGTGATGAATAGAGATGTATTAAAATTGCTAGCTCAATCTACAAGTGAATAACCTCTCTCTTTCCTCATTGATAATCTATGATTCAGACTTAGTTAATTTATGCCTCTACTTGAGCCCCTATTTCCTTGCACAATTCCTGAGGAAATTAGGCCCCTATTATTTATGAATTTTCTCCAAAATTATTTCCCAATTCCCAAGGTTGATCATTTGACTGCATGCAACACTTGTACACTCAAGACTAGTCTACAACTGATGTTACACTACCTTGGAATCTCCACCACATTTATTAAACTCAAATTATTTGCATGCACTAGCTATTTTGGGTTGATTAATCAGTTAACTAGATGATCAATGAGTTAGACTAAAGTCCCATTGCACAACTGACCTTCCACTAATTCCTACAACAACTAGAGCTAATTTAATTGAAAAAACTTGAAATAACTGACATTCATTGCTACAAATTAGGTATCACACATGCTTAACTCAACTCCAAGCCTTCTAACTCAAATTTATTGAGTTAACTGAGTGACAAGAGCCATGTCACACAAGTTAACTTCATCCAAGTTGTCCGTTGATGTGGAAATCCAATTTTTCTCAATTTTACCAAGGCAAAATCAAATTGAGACTTTCTTGTTGTACTTTTCAACACTAGAGATAGAGGCACAACCATATCTAACTCCCAAATTTCTTAAAACAAAGAAACCATGTGGCATACTAATACAAGGGTTAGGGAGGGTTAGCAAATGGCAATGGGAGATATGGTATGGGAAAGAGGTGGTGCAAAGGAGAAGATATAGGGTTTGAAAGGGAGGAAGGTGCAAGATAATCCAAGGAAAGGCCACAAAATGTCTATGAAAGTGAAATGTATTATTTTAATGAAGGAAATTCAACGACCTTGGGTGAATGGCACAAGAAGTGAAGGAGGGAGAGGACCAACAATTAAAGGAAATCATGAAGTAGCATTGAGAAACAAATATGGAGGTGGAACACAAAACCTGTTAGGGGAAGTGAGCTCAAATTATGACCATTCCACAGTTCAATAATTTGGAGCGAAGCAAGACACGTAAGCATTAGAAATTGAAGAAGGAAGAATATATCCTTGTTGCTAATTTCTCTACTGCATAACCAAAACCAATTGTATTGGTGGAGATTGAAGGAAATCCACCATTTAATATGAAAGAAAACCTAATGAATCTCGAAAAGCTTATGTTCGAGGGTTAAACATGAGTTGGGATGTAAATAATTTGTAAGATTGAGGAAAGGGGTTGTTGTTGACCAACATATATGCCACCAAAACTAAGTAGTCTATGATTTCCACTTGAACAAGGAATGACAAATTTATAGGTTTCCTAGTAACTAGAGAGACAACAACCCCATTTCTTGCATTAGTTGTGACAAATGAGTATAAAAACAAGGATCCACAAATATAAACATTATAACACGAGTAAGGTGAATAATGATGTTGTACCAAACCAATGAAGTGGTTTGTACTCCTTGAGTATACTCATATCCATTGAGTGAAATATAGTGTTTGACTTGACTGGGGTGCTTGCAGGGCACCAGGTACCCTACATGGCTAAGCCCCTCTTTGTTTTCCTTATCATGATGTTAGAAAAGTGGGCAAATTATTTTATATACTAGCAATTTCCCCTAAAGGCCCGAAAAAACACTAACGGAATTGAACATGCTTATGATGTTACTACAAAAATGTTGGAGCAAAGGAAAGATAACAACCTAAAGGGTGAAGGATGGAGGGGAGGAAATGTGTTCAAGCTTGCAATAGTCTCACACTTGTGTCGATACCTACCTGACAGAAGTTGCTCGAGCCACCTAGCTAAAGCATTTTTTTCAAATCATACCACTATGTCAAAATATTATATACATATTATATCCAAGTTATAAGATGCAGGGTAATGAGGAGAAATATTACCATAGGTCATCGTGGGCACTGGCGCAAAAAAAAAATGTAATTTCACAGAGGAAATGACTAAAGTCAGTGTGGTGTTGATAATGAGATTAAATAAAGGGCATATTTCACAGGAGTGACCTTCAAATTCTATGATATTCTGCAATCAACATAAAGAAGGGGTTTGTTTTAGAATTTTAGATATCTCCTTTTAAAATTTTTAAATTAGTTTGGTGCCATTAATTCCAATTTTAAATTTAAATTTAAATCTTGTCTAGCAAAAAATTCTTGGGATTGCAAATTTATGTGGTGTAGTTTACACAATCCAAGTTTCCAAGTAAACTTAAGGCATGTATCCATTTATGTATTCAAAAATACAATTTTAAAAATGAAAATCTACACATGCTATATGCATATATAGAACTAATATAGATCCATTTTGAAGAGAATTAAATCTTTTGAGGTGCATACTTTTTTTTCAAGTTTTGCACTCTAAAAGAGATCTCATAGGCTATCTTTTGCCTTGGACTTTAAAATTTTCTTTCTTTCTTTCTCATCTTTCCAAAAATAATTACAGTTGCCTTTGCACAACTCTTATGTTCCCACAATAATGAGTGACCATGTAAGTTAGCTGTAGTTAAGAAGTCTTTATGTTAAGGATGGCCATTCCTAACAAAACAAAATACCAATTAAGGTTGAACACTATTTAAGGTGGGACTTTATCATAATTAGTTAAAGGAATTTTATGTGGGAGGTATAATTCCTAAAGCCCAAATTTGTATATGAACAAGTCTTTATGTTAAGGATGGCCATTCCTAACAAAACAAAATACCAATTAAGGTTGAACACTATTTAAGGTGGGACTTTATTATAATTAGTTAAAGGAATTTTATGTAGGAGTTATAATTCCTAAAGCCCAAATTTGTATATGAACTTGACCAAAACTTTGTTGTGATTTGTGTATACTACTATGAAAATTCTAGAATATTTCATGGAGGTTAAATCCTTACCATCTGCCTAATAATTATTGGTAATAATTCATAACTTGTTAATGTGAACCTCCAAGCCACCCATTATGAGAACATGGGTGTAATTCCTTTTTTTTCTTAAGTTAAAGTTGAGCCATGTCAAAACAACAAATGTACAAATGTCAAATGGAGATGAAAAAGCAGACAATATCTAGCTTGAACAATTTCTAAAAAAACACCTTCTGTGTAAATATATACTTATATGTTTAGCTGACATTAAAATAATGAATATTGAAATATTCTATTTATAAACAACATTGTCAATATTAAAATGTTTTCCTATTTTTAATATATATTTTTAAATACACAACAATATTACTTAGTCAAATATTTTATTTATGACCACATTGAATGTTTTTACTATTATTAATGTTTGTTTGTGCCACTTATAAATTTTATATTAAAAATTAAATAAATTACACTAAAAATAAAATGAATTATACATATGTGTATCATTAAAAAGTAATTGAAATATTTTACTTTTAATTACTTGCTATTGCACATTGAAATATTTTAGTATGCTCAACACATTAGTATATAGTTGGATATACTATTAAACACATATATTACTTAGTTAACTTGGATATTAGAACATTATATTTAAAATCTATATTGAAATATTTATAATACAACTATAATTTTTTTATTTTTTAAATTTATTTATTTATTTATCCCTCTAAAATTATATAAAATTATACTACTAATATTTTATTTAAAGTGACAAGAGGGAAAGTGAAATGCTTTTATTAAATAATAACACAAATAATAATAAATCCTGCAGATTATTCAATAAATTTAATCAGACTTTTTTTAATTAAATGGTGCCCTGAAAAATACGACTCTGGAACACACATGTAATATCCGTAATAAAAAATTCCGAACATCCTCCTTCCAATATATAGAAACATGGTTATGAACATAATAAAATTAAATTGCATGTATCTCTCTCTCTATATATATATATAACATGATCATGTGACCCGCAAAATCACCGAGCTCACACACAGTTGACAAAGTGTCAATTGTATTATCATCTTCGAAATTACAAATTACAGCTCCCGAAAGCATCCAGGCGAACAAAACCTTTGGAAGATAACAACACTCATTCGGTGCAAAAATCTACTTCGAGGTTGTTTCTTTCAGCTGCTGTCTGCCATCGATCGAACACATATGCAACAAAACTGACTGAGAAATGCAGAGATTCTCTATGTGACTAAGTATATTGGCCTTGAAAGAGAAACCCTGCTATGGCTGTGACGCACCAAAGGCATGTACGGTACATCAGTTTTGCTCCTCTGCATCGCATTGTACATTGCAGCCAGCGGTCTGGAAGATGGTCGACCGGATCTGTAGGAAGGAGCAATATCGCTCATATAGATTGGCATGGCTTTAGACTTTAACAAAGAAATAGCCCTGTTCATTTTCTTCTTCTTCTCACTGGATTTCTTCGAGAAGAAGAGAGAACTCTTCCATGACTTCCTTTTCTTCAAACCCTCCGCCGATTTGTGAAGATGATCCAACGGCGCTTTCAAATGCGAAAGCGACGGCACTTCCTGCTCGCCATCTTGATGCTGCTGAGCTTCTGCAAGCACCTGTGAAGGGATATTAATTTTTTTAATAGTAATTGGTGAATTGGTAACTTTAAAAGATTATTATAAAAAAAAAAAATCCAAAATCCAATCACAGTGGCTATTACTATTCACCTCAATATCATAATATTAAAAAATTACACTATTACCACAAACCTAAAAACTGTAAAATGTTACTGGTTGTTTGATCTGTTAATTCAAAGTGCAAATATTTAGTATTTAAAAGGCGGCCAAGGATTTGGCTAATTAGAACCTGAGCGTAGTCTATTTGTGGATTAAAAAAAATACCAAATACCAAATTGAAGTATTCTACAAAGTAAATTGTGGTTACTCAAATCACCACCCACCTCTCCATACACAGAGAAAGGGTGATGTCAATGATGGAAGGCTCAGATGAATAGGGAAAAAAGCGAAAAGCCTCAAAGTTCTCAAAATGGTCAAATGACTGCAGGGATTTTGCAGTAGTCTGTCTGCAGCCTCTTCGAAATATTCGAAAGAAATGTCGTGTATTCGCAGTGTCAGTTAATCGTCCAAGGCACGCCGACTACTGTTCACAAAATATTTGTAAGGGTACGCAGAGATCCACATGTAGCCAACTTGCAAGTTTCTGAACCTTGGGTTTGTTGTTAGGTTATTTTATCTCTCTACCGCAGTCCTCTGCTGTTACAACGGTCAATTCTAAGCTGCCGTTGTAACTTTTATTGATTACAATTATTGTTATATAATGAATATAATTGTGTTGCCTTGGATTCTGTGTACGGCTTAACTCCGCATTAGCAACCACGCAGAGTCTCAACGAAAACTGCTCTTCCCAAGGACAGTCTACACATGGGTGTATAGGAGATAATAAAGGATGGTTAACAATTAGCATCATTTCAAATCAATTGGTTGCAGGGTGTTGAGTATTTTTAAGAACAAAATTTATTAAATATTATTTTTTTGGGATTAAAATATTTTAAGTAAGTTATTCACTTATTTTTATTTTTATGAGTAATTGTAATGATTTTTGAATAGTTTATTTCGTTATGTAAGAGTAAGATAAATAGTTATAGATGAATGATTTAGTTAACCCAATTGAATCTCAAAAAAATATGTAATATAAATTCTAAAACACATATATCTAATATAATGTACTGCGAAAGCTTTTAATACTTAAATTAAAAAAGATTATATGTATTTGGACATCATATTTCTAAATATATCATTGAGTGACTCATATATAAATGACAAAAGAAACGCATATAACTCCCACAGTCCTAGATACGGCCAATTTGCCCCAGTTTTAGAGCATCTTACCATTAGAATTACAGAGACAAGACCATTGTTGTTGGCTTCAGTTCCGAAGCCTTCACATTAATGGACTCTGCCTTCCCCTGTGACTTAAATCTAGCAGGAGCTGTGCATACTTAAAGTTTGTCGGTTTCTAAAACAAACTATGTCACCCTATGATTGAAAGTTGAAACGCACAAGATTACGGTTACCTTTTGGAAAATATTTCAAGATCGTAGATCAAACACTAAAGTAAAGTGTTCGCAAAGCGCTTCTAAATAGTCAGATCAGCGCCAACCTTCCAAGTTCCCATACATGAGAAGTGTGACGTCATTGATGGAAAGCTCCGATAAGGAAGGAAGAAAAGAGAGAAGCGTGACGTTCTTGAAGTGATTGCAGCGGCTTTGCACCAGTCTGTGTGCAGCACCTTCGAAAGAAATATCGTTGTGCAGTGGCAGTGTCCGTTGATCATTGGGAATTTTTAAAGTCAACTCAGTATTAAAAAATATCTCTGTATTTTGACTAAAATGAAAAGGAAAATTAATATTTTCAAAATAAAGACAAACTTTTGTAATTTCATAGTGAAAAAAAAACAATTCCTAAATCATTTTAAATTAATTTTTTTTTATGAATTTGAAATAATTCTCTTTTATATTTAGGTCAATAGGCCTTTCTATGCATCAACTTCTTCGTCAACACTTTTATTCTGATCCATTAGATTAAATGAGACACTTTCAATCGTTGATCTGAATCAGAGAACAAAACAACGGAAAATCAAAAAAGCACAGAAAATCAACAAAGCACAAAAACTCACAAGAAAGGATTCTATGCAGAAAATCAAGAAACCACGAAAAAACTCATAAAAAACAAGGATGGAAAGAAAAAGGCTCAGAAAAAGCAAAGATTTTAAATACAAGAAAACGCAAAAGCTAATGAGCTTGCGTGTGCACAGCTCAAACAACCCCTGCAATTTCTTGTATGGGTTCAATGCATTCGTAAAATTCCAGGATCGTTTGACAACTCACTGATTTAAACCTAGAGACATTATCACTATCTTGACCGAAACCACGAGTCACCCACTTTGCTAAGGTTTTCACACACAATTCAAAGTTATTGTAAACACACGAGGGAAAATCTACAATGGAACCCACACCAATAATGATAGATTCCTCTCGTGGTTCATCCAATTCAAGCTTGTGGGTCTAAACATGACGTGCGCGCTATGGGTGGGCGACTAGAGACTAAGAAGCCAAGGGAGCATTGGAAAACTTAGAACTTCAGAAGTGTAAGTAATCTGTTTTTCTGATAATTGTTATTGCAGACATGTCGAGCGATTGGGGAAATTGCGACTGCGCTGACAAGAGCCGGTGCACGTATGTTGCCTACCTTTTTCATCTCAATTTATTTCATTCGCTTTCCCAATTTCATTCACTTGGTCATGCGTTCGAATCTAAGTCGAGAAAGAAAAACCAACAACTTTATATGAGATGGGTTTTACGATTAAGGTTGTCTGATGTTTTGATGTTTGGATTGTTTTGGTTATGGATTCGAATCTAAGTTTTTTTCAAAAAAAGAAAAAACCAATAACTTTATATCAGATGAGTTTTATGACTAAGTTTGTTTCATGTTTGGATTGTTTTGTTCCACAGTAAGAAAGGATTCCAGATTGTTTTGTTCCACAACAAGAAAGGATTCCAGATGGATGGTATTGTGAAGACAAGCTATGAGATGGGGTACCGTTTTGTTCAGAGTAGTTGTTATTAATTTTATTTCATGGTTTTAGAGCGAAAATTTTTCCATATATTTGAATTCGCTGTAAACAGATATGGTGCAGAAGTATCTCTGGAAAATGATTGCAAGTGCGGGCCCAACTGCCAGTGTGGTACTTCTACCTGCCACACCTGATTTAGTCTGTTCAATTATACGAGTCTCTCCAGCTGTTGTCTGATAAGTCCAGTATATCATATGATATGCATATTTCATCGGAGTAGTCTATAATGAGACTTTTTGGAGATGGATGTGATATCGCTATGGATGATGGCTCATGGCAAAGATGATGGGTCTCAAATTTTCTGGCAGCTCCGATTTCCCTGACGTGCGTTTTCATCTCCCAGAGGTTTGACAATGAACAGGAGCCGCTGCCACCACTGACCCGCCTGAGTGATACTTACGGCTGGCTACATTCAATTTCAAATTTCAAATTTCAAATTTTAGCGCGCCCAAGAAATCACTTCATGAATAATCGAAATTGGACACATTTATGCTATGGCCTCGTTGTTTTTTCCCTTTTGCTTAATTCGTGTTTTCTGAAAATAATTCTGAGGGTTCGAATGCTCTAAATTATTAGCAAATGTTCCTTACTCATTTACAAGGCATTCCCCTTTAAGAATCTAAAAGTTGGTACAAATACATTATATCCATGTTAACCTGTTAGACTTGGACAATAATTGACAAATGAAAGTTTAAGCATTTTGAGTCACCAGCAATAATCAATTTGTTTATGCCTTTGGAGTTGCTTATCTTCAAACCTTGCCAAAGAGAAAGAGCTTCGGATTGGTTATTCGAGGTTTTCCCAAGTCCCCATGCTTACTTTGTTTCATGTTTTTCTTCGAGGTTAAATATCATCCTTCCTACTCCTGCCTCCCTGGGGTTACTTTTCGAAGCACCATTGAAAAAAATTTGAACTTTCCCTATATTCCTTTGCCATTCTTCAAACGTTTCCCTAGATAGTCTAATACAGAATGTAGGGACTTTATTATTATTTTTTATTGGAGGTAGACTTTGAGTTTTTAGAAATTTTGAGCCATTATTTTTCTTCTACAGATAGATCCTTTATTTCCTCTTCATCATATCCTTGAGAGGATATCACCTCAAATAGGAGTTGTATTCCTTTCATGGCAACAAATTCTGGGGAGCAACATTTACTTCGAAGATCACTTGATTTGGGCAAAGCCAAATCGACCAACAAAGGAACTTTGGAACTGCCATCCAACATTGCCTAAAGAGGGAGTTAGATTTCTTAGGAAAAGGATATTGAGATTGCCATAAATTAAACATCATATTCCACTCCCCAAGAATAAAATATAGATGAAAAATATGCATGGGAGAAAATTTCCAAGTATCCACTGAGAATGGGCAAAAGAAAAAGAGATGCTTGATGGATTCCTTTGCCTTGCCACAAAGCATGCAACAAGAAGGCCCATGGATGTTTCTTTTTCTGAGGTTCTCAGTTGTCAAAATTTTCTCATGGACCAGCTCCCAACAGAAGATGTTTACCTTTGGGAGACCATCCTTGTTCCAAATATTTTCCCATATTTGTGTTGGAGATGGAGAGGGAAGTTTCTTAATGAGCATAGTGTATCCCTCTTTGACTTTATACTTTTTAAATTTCCCTCCAAGCCAAATTTGTTTATCCAATTTGCTGGTAGAAATATGCACAAACCCTTTTAGATGGCATAGTATTGAATGTCAATGATGCAACAAATGCTTGGGAAGATTCAATGTTCTCCACCCATTCCAATTTCCTTGTTCATCCAAGCTAGAAATGTCAGCTAGATGAGTAAAACCATGTTCCATCATCCAGTTTTCAAGATCCATAAACCCCTGGTCATTAGCTAATAGATTAGAGAGGGGAGAGTGATATTTCCACATATGAATAAACTTCTTGTTACCCGATTTCCAACCTAGATGATTCAACAAAAACGGGGTCATTGTTTTGAAAAGCTTCCAAATTTTGGTACCTTTCCCTTCTCAAACTTGTCCTTCAGGTCTGAGGAGACGATTTTTGTGGAAGTATTTCCTTGTAAAGGCATTTTTCCACCATTCATTTGAATTCGAGAGTAACCTCCAAACTAGTTTGGCACCAAGAGCTAGATTCATGAATTCGAGGTCTTTGATTGCTAATCCCCCCATATTCCTTAGTTACCTTACCATTTTCCGGTTGACATGATGGAATTTGTTTTCATTAGTTTTTCCTCCCTGCCAAAGGAATTTCCAGATTAGACTACTTGATCTATGAATTATGTTCTTTGGAGTTAACAAACCTGACCCCAGATTCACTGGAAGGGAGGAGAGAACCGATTTGATCAGAATAACCCTACCTGCTAGATTTAGCCACCTTGCTCCCAAATATTGAATACTTTTTATTTTATTTTATGCACAACAGAATCCTAGTCTTCCCTAGACTCCTACATAAAGGATATTGGAATCCCAAGATAGGATAAAGAGTTTCTATCAATATAAACTGGGAACCCCAACAATCTGGAAATTTCAGTCAAAATAATCCCAAAGAAATTCCAACCAATCAATTGAAATTTCTTTTTATTGATCAAACCCCCCAAAAAAAGAAGGAATAAATCCAAGATACTCTTGAATATTGAGGCAATAACTAAGGATGCACCACTAAGAAGGATAGTGTCATCTGCGAACTGGGAGTGGTTGACTTCTTGAACATTTCTAGCAATGCTTAGGCCTAGAAGAGAACCATCTAACCTTGCTTAGCCTCTCTAACATGTACCCAACACTAATCATGGTTTTAATTTTTTTTTGTAATGAAAGGTCAAGTATTATAATTATATTGGAGCATTACATATTTAGAAATTGCTCTTTAAATAATAACAAAAGTAAATATGAGTTTTACCTTCCATAAAAATATTACTATATAGTATTTCTTATTTTAAGAATTTTTGATATGATCGAGCAAATGAACAATTATATCATATTATTTAATTATATTAAAAAATATATAGTTGAAATTCATTTTGGAACTAAAAAGCCAAGAAAAGGACATCATACTTTTTAAAAGTAAAATGACAAGTTTCCTCCATAATAAAATGGCAAGTTCCCCCATTAACTATAGTAATGTATAAAGTTGAGAATCTTAATCATAAGCCTAAACACAAAAATTATGGGCAAGAGCTCATCATTGTAGAGCTTGAACCCATGCAAAATTAGATGTATGGGTATTCTTAAGATTTTTGATTGATTTATTTTTCAAAAATAAAAATAAATATACTATATATATATATATATATATATATATATATATATATATATATATATATATATACAAAAGACTTGTAAGTTCTTTGATGCTAAGAATTACAAAATTTAGATTTGCATTGTTGATATCTTTCATTTTAAAGATATCTCAATTTGTTGTATACTCATTTTTAATAGAACTCTAGAATATTTTTAATATAATATTATTTTTTCCCAAACTTACTAGCTACGTAATTATTCAAATCTTTAAATTTAATGAATGTTTTTATATTATTTGTTTATTCTAAAAACAATAGATCATTACATATATGAATACAGTTTTAGTGGGCCTAATGATTAAGAGCATGTGTTTCCTCCTAAGAGGTCACATGTTCAAAACCAGAGGGGGTAATCTAAATATTTAAAAATGAGCTAATAAAAACTTATACTAAAACAACGAAGTAAATGTTTTGTAGATATAAATTCTCTTATAGACACATTATTATTCTATTGAAGTAAAATTAAAATAAACTTATATTAATACAATTTTCATTTTTTCATATGAGCTAATAAAAACATATACTAAAACAACAAAGTAAATGTTTTATAGATATAAATTCTCTTATAGACACATTATTATTCTATTGAAGTAAAAATAAAATAAACTTATATTAATACAATTTTCATTTTTTCATGGCATTGTTACCACATTTTTAAAAACCTAGAATGCTAAAAAACAGACCATTTTTACTTTAAATACAATATTAACTTTAATAGAAAATTTTATAACTTCTGAATTCACGCTTCTATCTCATTTCTACCCAAAAAAAAACTCTTAATTTTATAACTTGTTAAACATCTAAAATGATAATGTTAATAAAATAATAAAAATATTAAAACAAAACACATCTAAATAAAATGACAATTTTTTTCATTTCATAAAAATTTAAAAAATACAACTATATACACTTATACACATACGTGAAATTTGTTCACAACTTTAATTATATATTTTTTTAAATTTAAATTTTTATATAAATTTCAAAAACATTATAATTTTTAATTAAATAAAATTAAAAATAACACAATCTTAAAATACAACCATAAACTTTTCCCACCTAAAGTATTGGTTTTTCTTCATTTACGATTTATGGATTTATGACTTCCACCCTATGCGAAGAAATTCCATGTCATACAAATTTTACATCAATATACAAATGGTAAATTACACTCAATGGCATGACCAAATAGCAAATATCAACAAAAACATGGTCCGAAAGAATTAATCGATTGACTGTAGTTGTTGGTGGGGACGCACGGACACAGAATCCATATGGTAGACATTCAAACTTTGGGCTTTGACAATTGTGGTGGCATTGACACTCAAACCTGCAACTCATCGTTATAAAAGAAATGGCGTTCATGGTGGTCATGGAGATATTTACTTAAATGTCTATCTGCAAGATAGCGATCTTATTTTAAAGGAGAAAACCTTGCTCTAAGCCAAGATCATATATGTGTGTATTAGGGAGGAATTAGATTATGTTGTTTGGGAATCTATATCGCAGTTTTATTGTTTAACTTGAACTTATTATATTGGATCTCTTCCAATAACACTGAATAATATGTGAGTTTTATTGTTTAAATTTGAACTTATTATATTTTCCTTTCGTGCCGAAGATCAGTGGGACCAGAAAAGGAAATTGGAGTGGACATTGATCATCACATCAAATGTTTTTTGAATTTCCTTTTTCTGTTAATGTGTTTTTTGTAGTCTCATATGCAAGTAACTCTGATATGTTATGTTTTTAGAATTTGTTTTTCGTAGTCTCATATGCAAGCAACTCTCATATGTTTGCAATTTTTTTTTTAATATGTTAAAATCTGTTAGAGATTTGTTTTAATTGTGATAAATATTATTTAAATAATTCAATTTTTTTAGTATTGAATTCATATATATAATTTAAAAATTATTTTAAATATTTTTATTTTATATAATAAAATTTATAATAATTTTAAAAATAACTAATTTATATAATTAACTCTTTTATGATAAGTAAATTTATAATAATTTTAAAAATAACTTTTTTATGTAATTAACTCTTTTATGATAAGTAAATAGAATATATTTATACATTGTTTAAATAAACATTAACCACAAGTGTTCATTACTAAAAACAAAAAGTTTGTGGTAATTGTGGTTTTACATTGATTTAGTAAATATCACTATGAATCAAGATGATTTTAACGTCACAGTTTATTATGTAATTCTTTTATGAGGTGTTTCTAATGTAAATGAAATAATATGTCAGTTTAGTTTTATTATTGTTGTAAAATTTTAAAATATAAAAAGGTCCCACCAAACTACACGCTAGCTTCACGCCACTCACAACCTCGCAGCACCTCGCAGCTCACTCCCACTCCCCGGTTTTCCATTGGATTCGACGAGCATCAAGAAGATGGGCATCGCCCTCATTTCAAATATGTCGTGAGAGAATAGACAGAGTATCAAATAAACCAAGAAATTAAGTGAAATTGGCCTCAAGGAGGATGGCGTTGGGGGTGCAAGCCAAACTCAACACTCTCTTGAATTTCGAATGAATCACTATCACGATGTGAGTTTAATTAACAACGAGTCATCTCCATAACTAATATTCGAACATTTTAGAGTTTTTAAATCAAATATCAATTTCATTCTATTTAGTTTTTTTCGTGATTTTTTTAAATAAAACATAAAAATAATATATTCTTGATTTTTATTATTATTATTTTTTTAAATCTATTATACAAAAATTTTGGAAATATAACCCATTGCAATTCTCAATACTAATAGTGTGATTTCGGAATTATAACCCCCATTGCAATTAACAATACTAATAGTGTGGTGACATGCATTAATAATAGTGTGGTGACAAAATTTAGCAATACCCACCACTATAACTCCCATTTAAATGTCACCACACTATTATTAAATTCTATGATTAATGGAAGAAGATATATACTATTTGGCTATTTCCCTGCTGCAATTTTTTTTATGAATGCATATTTACTGCTCTTTTACCTTTGTTGTTATGGATGCGTGTTTTATATTGTTAGTTCCTTTTATGCTGTCATGGGGCAATCTGTGAAAGCCTTGCATATGGCAATTAAAACACTGTTATCTTTTGCCTCTTCTATTCATAAGGCATGCTTTCCTGCATAGTATCCTAATCCATATACTGCAACTCTTATTTGGAGTGGAGTAAGGATTATGCTTGTCCCAAGCAAGTCTAAGCCTTTCAACTTTTTTGGCTTATTTGCTTATATCAAACATTTGTGCAGGGTTTCAACCAATTAACATTTCATTGAGTATGTATGTACAAATCAATGATTTTGGGATCAAATCGCACAAAGAAATTCTATACCTACTCTTCAAATTCCTTCAAGCTTTTGAAAGTAAAACCAATGAATTATCAATATAATTTTACCATAATAAAAAATAATTAGAAAGCCTTTAACCAGCTCAAATTGCTCATCTGTTAGGCTTGAACCAACATCTCTTTTAGAAAAATTCAACAATTCCAATTTAATAATCCTATCACCCTCTCTTTATACCTTTTGAGACAATTGCTAGTTTTATATATGTATCAATATCAATTCACAATTCCTAAAAATAATAACAATATAATTCATTTTAATGTTTTCACATATAATAATTTAATAAAAAAATTCAATAATAAAAATTTATTTTTACGAAAAAGCCTAAAATAAATGTGAGCCATATCGTCATTATAAAAAGTTAATATATACTTTTATGTTTCAATAAAAAGAATAAATAAATATTATATTTAAAATAAAAACAATGTTATTTAATGTATAATCAAATAATAACACTACCTAATTTACATCACAATTATTATAGGGAGGAATACGAAATAGAAGAGATGGATACACAGAGGAATATGTTTTTGTATTTTTATTAGATGTTATATATCCCCGGATTGCATTTCAATCTTTTTAAATGTTTTAACATTTAATGAAATTTAATTTCAAATAAAATTTTCAAATGATTAAGATAAATTAAGTAGTCTAATTTTTGTGTGAATACAGAGAAAAAGGTTTATAAATCCCATCATTATGGAGCTTTTCTGTACCAAATCATAAAACACTTAGTAAATCAGATTGCATCTCATATTACTTTAATGTTTAATAAATCCTATTTTAAAATGGATTATGTTAAAGTAATTAAAATAATATTCTCTCATCTTATTCTTCACTTTACAAAGTTTGTTATCGCTATCGTTTTATTTTTAAGTTTATAATGTTGTTGAATTTAATTAGATATTGGAGATTTGTTAGAGATATGAAGTCTTTTAATTAGATAATTAAGATTGATTTTTTTAACTAGTTCGGTACGTAGTTAAAACATGTCTTTAACAATTTCTTAATATTAGAACACGCTTTCTCGGATATTTAATATACTTTTTGATTTGTGGAAATTATGCCTTTTCTTTCAATTTTTCTATATGGTATTTCAAAATCATAGTGTTACTTAATGGCAGAAGCAGAGTTAGAGTCACATTAGCAAAAGTAGCTGCGTTTGTTTTGGATGTTGAGATTATATGTCTGTCAAGCGAGAGTAGTGCTGTAGTTTTTGATGTTGAGTTTTTATGGGCATCACAAACTATCTCATTTTACATCTTTTTTCTATACGTATAAAGATTGATAAATAAACTATTATAAATAGATCCATTATTGTATGGATCTATGGTTGTGAGTGTCATAGGGAATGGAAATGTTAAAAGGTTTTTTTTTAAGGTTGTGAAATTGACGGTCTAAGGATTATTTGGAATGTTTAAATTGATTAGTTGTTTGGTGCGTTAAAGTTGAGAATAATAATTTATTTGGTGTTTTTAAGAGGAAGAAATAATGGTTTGGTGTGATTAAGATGATTTGATGACTTATTTTAATTTTGATAAAAAAATAAAATTTCATAATATATAGAAAAAAGACAGTTTTAACCAATATATATATATGTTGCAACATATCAAAAATATGTAAAATAATTAGATTAATGAAAATTCACATAATCTAACCAACAATAAGAAGAATATCTAATTTACTATGTGTTGGTTTTGTTGCTCCTGAATATGCCACCTTTCTAACTTCCTAGCCCATGAAATCTTCAGAAGTTCTCTGGCTCTCTAATCCCAAATCTAAATTGTAGCTATGTGTTCAAATTCTCAATCCAATAACTCCCTAACTCCAAACTCCATTGTCCCAAATTCACTATACAAGCTCAACTTCACCCTATCCATGTCTTCTCCTATCTCTCGACTCTCCCTCTCACACTTCTTCTTCCCCTTGATAAAATAAAAGTTCCTCCTTTCTTCCCCATTCCAAGTTTCCTTATCCTCTTTCCCCGCTTCCCCTCCCTATCCATTCACTACACATACTCATCTATCTCTTAATTAATATTTTTGCTAATCCATTCACCCAAGCACCTCTCATTAATGAAATAAAATAATAATACCCTTTTAAAGTCATTGAAAACTATGTATTCATAAGAATCTTATAAATTAAATTATTAATTGAATCATGTTAAAATATATCTATTAATTATAAGTGAGGATTAAGGGTTAATTAATCACTAATCAAGATTAAAGTTAATCCTAGCTTATTTATGAATCAAGCTTATCCACTAATTAATTATCTAGCATAATAGACTATAAAATACTAGTGTATTCATTTCAAGTGTGAGTATGTAGCCAACATACACATACCTCACACATATACAAATAACACTAGCATGATATATCACACCAAGAAATCCTAGAAGGGATAGGTAAACAACCTAATGTAGCACAATATGATAAAGAAGTAGGAATTACATACATCCCTCCTTTAGAAAATTCGCCATAAAGTTAGCTGTAAGAAGATACAACAACCAAGGGGCAAAGTGGCAATAAAGAATAATCAAAAAATGAGAAATGTGTAGTAACTGAAACTAAGTAAAAGCATAAGAAGGAATCACCTCCCTCATTGGTACATATGCACTAAAATTCAATGGTTGTACATTAGTTTTTTGACAAATTTACTTAGGTACTCCAAACGAATTGTGGCTCTCAGTTTCATTAGTGAAATTTTGTCGGATAATTTGACAAACATGTTGTTGTTAGATATTTGACTCATATACTCTAACAAAGTGTGGCTCCCAGTTTCGTTAGTGTAATTTCATCAAATAATGCAACAAATGTGTTATCTTCGGATATATGACGCTTTGTCATTAAATATTCTCGTCAAAAGAGGACATTCCTTATAATACAAAATGGTTTGAGATCCAATGATTGTTTTCATAAGTGCGTTAGATATCTTACAAATATTTACATTGGTCAGAGACTCGATGGAAGTGTGTCAGAAAGTATATCTGTGTAATTTATTCAAATGATCTTAGGAACATCTTAGCATTAGTTATTCAACACTCGGTCATTGGATATTCCTATCAAAATAAGTCATTAATTTCAACACATAATCGTCAACTATCTCATGAACAATTATGTCATCTTAGCATTAGTTATTCAACACTCGGTCATTGGATATTCCTATCAAAATAAGTCATTAATTTCAACACATAATCGTCAACTATCTCATGAACAATTATGTCAAAGTTATGATAGATAATGTCGAATAAAAAATTATGTCAAACTTATGATAGATAACGTTGAATAATCTATCATAAGATTGTCAAATAACTGACGATGTCAGAAAGCTTGCTAAATATCATAAGAATATTTACCCATATAAAAAAGTACCCATATAAAAATGTTATAAAAACTAAAAAAAATTAAAATTAAAAATCACTATATTATTTTTCAATTCTCAAATTTCCGCGGATAAAACTCGATTTACTTTATAATTTTATTGAGGAGCTATTTGTCAACGTTTCGATGGATTGACGTTACACAGAGTCTGCACTTCATTGTTCTACACAACATAGTGGCAGCACAGTGGAGGCTCCGACATTACTGATAAAAACCTTTGACCAAAATTCAACGCTAACCCGTACCGAATTGAAAAATGATGAATTATTAGCAGTACTGAACCGAACCAGCGAATTTCCAAATTTTTTTTGCGGGTACGGCCGAACTTGATAACTATGTATATATATATATATATACATGATCATGTGACCTGCAAAATCACCGAGCTCACACACAGTTGACAAAGTGTCAATTGTATTATCATCTTCGAAATTACAAATTACAGCTCCCGAAAGTATCCAGGCGAACAAAACCTTTGGAAGATAACAACACTCCTTCGGTGCAAAAATCCACTTCGAGGTTGTTTCTTTCAGCTGCTGTCTGCCATCGATCGAACACATATTCAATAAAACTGACTGAGAACTGCAGAGATTCTCTATGTGACTAAGTATATTGGCCTTGAAAGAGAAACGCTGCTATGGCTGTGACGCACCAAAGGCATGTACGGTACATCAGTTTTGCTCCTCTGCATTGCATTGTACATTGCAGACAGCGGGCTGGAAGATGGTCGACCGGATCTGTAGGGAGGAGCAATATCGCTCATATAGATTGGCATGGCTTTAGACTTTAACACAGAAATAGCCCTGTTCACTTGCTTCTTCTTCTCACTGGATTTCTTCGAGAAGAAGAGAGAACTCTTCCATGACTTCCTTTTCTTCAAACCCTCCGCCGATTTGTGAAGATGATCCAACGGCGCTTTCAAATGCGAAAGCGACGGCACTTCCTGCTCGCCATCTTTGTGCTGCTGAGCTTCTGCAAGCACCTGTGAAGGGATATTAATTTTTTTTTATAGTAATTGGTGAATTGGTAACTTTAAAATTTTATTATAAATAAAAAATCCAAAATCGAATCACAATGGCTATTACTATTCACCTCAATATCATAATATTGAAAAATTACACTATGAACACAAACCTAAAAACTGTAAAATGTTCTTGGTTGTTTGATCTGTTAATTCAAAGTGCAAACATTTAGTATTTAAAAGGCGGCGAAGGATTTGGCTAAGAACCTGAGCGTAGTCTATCTGTGGATTAAAAAAAAAATACCAAATACCAAATTGAAGTATTCCACAAAGTAAATTGTGGTAACTCAAATCACCACCCACCTCTCCATACACAGAGAAAGGTATGATGTCAATGATGGAAGGCTCAGATGAATAGGGAAAAAAGCGAAAAGCCTCAAAGTTCTCAAAGTGGTCAAATGACTGCAGGTATTTTGCAGTAGTCTGTCTGCAGCACCTTCGAAATATTCGAAAGAAATGTCGTGTATTCGCAGTGTCAGTTGATCGTCCAAGGCACGCCGACTACTGTTCACAAAATATTTGTAAGGGTACGCAGAGATCCACATGTAGCCAACTTGCAAGTTTATGAACCTTGGGTTTGTTGTTAGGTTATTTTATCTCTCTACCGCAGTCCTCTGCTGTTACAACGGTCAATTCTAAGCTGCCGTTGTAACTTTTATTGATTACAATTATTGTTATATAATGAATATAATTGTGTTGCCTTGGATTCTGTGTACGGCTTAACTCCGCATTAGCAACCACGCAGAGTCTCAACGACAACTGCTCTTCAAATGAGTGGATCCACCACGCAGAGTCCCAAGGACAGTCTACACATGGGTGTATAGGAGATAATAAAGGATGGTTAACAATTAGCATTATTTCAAATCAATTGGTTGCAGGGTGTTGAGTATTTTTAAGAACAAAATTTATTAAATATTATTTTTTTTGGGATTAAAATGTTTTAAGTAAATTATTCATTTATTTTTATTTTTACGAATAATTGTAATGATTTTTGAATAGTTTATTTAGTTATGTAATAGTAACATAAATAATTATAGATGAATGATTTACTAAACCCAATTCAATCTCAAAAAATAATAGGTAATATAAATTCTGAAACATATATCTAATATAATATACTGTGAAAACTCTTAATACTTAAATTCAGAAAGGTTATATGTATTTGGACATCATATTTTTAAATATATCATTGAGTGACTCATATATAAATGACAAAAGAAACTCATATAACTCCATAGTCCTAGATACGGCCAAATTGCCGCAGTTTTACAGCATCTTACCATTAGAATTACAGAGTCAAGACCATTGTTGTTGGCTTCCATTCCGAAGCCTTCACATTAATGGACTCTGCGTTCCCCTGTGACTTAAATCTAACAGGAGCTGTGCGTATTCAATGTTTGTCGGTTTCTAAAACAAACTATGTCACCCTATGATTGAAAGTTGAAACGCACAAGATTACGGTTATCTTTTGGAAAATATTTCAAGATGGTAGATCAAACACTAAAGTAAAGTGTTCGCAAAGCGCTTCTAAATAGTCAGATCAGCGCCAGCCTTCCCATACACAGTGAGAAGTGTGACGTCATGGATGGAAGGCTCCGATAAGTAAGGAAGAAAAGAGAAAAGCGTGACGTTCTTGAAGTGAGTGCAGCGGCTTTGAACCAGTCTGTGTGCAGCTCCTTCGAAAGAAATATCGTTGTGCAGTGGCAGTGTCCGTTGGGGAAATGTTATTTTCAAGTAAAGTTAATGCGGTCTGACATGGCCGCTCGATAGTCCGATGTAACATGTAGTTTTTGTTTTTTCCCAGTCTTCGATAGCCAGATATAACAAGCAGTTTTTGTTTTTCCTTTAGTCATCATTGCGCCCGTGTGTATCGAGCATGTTATATCTGGGTATCAGGCCGCATTAACTTTGCTATAGGGTTGGATGTCGCCGTGTCCGTTGACGGGTGGGAATTTTTTAACTCAACTCAATTCACTTTCAAAATTGAACTCTGTCATTGCATAAAATTATTTTCCATATAAATATAAATAAAAAATAAAAAAATCATTATTTGTTTTACTTGTCATTATTTTTATGAAATTTTGTTGTTGTTTTGTTTTATTAATCTTTCAATATATAATAATAATAATAATAAAAAATATAATTTTTAGATGCAAGGGGAACAGTAATATTAAGAACTGCATTATGGATAAATTCAAGGAGAAATTAGAGTAAGATAAAAAATAGAATATTAAGGAAAATTAAAATACCATTAAAGAAAAAAATAATGAATTTTAATTTTAAAATTAAAAAATATCTCTGTATTTTGACTAAAATGAAAAAGAAAATTAATATTTTCAAAATAAAGACAAACTCCCGTAATTTCATAGCTAAAAAATTAATTTTTAAATTAAATTTTTTTATGAATTTGTAATATTTATAACACTAAAAAAAATTCAAAATAAAAATAATTCTCTTTTATATTTTTATCTATTTATCAATATCAATTCACAGTTCCTAAAATAGTAACAATATAATTCGTTTTAACTTTTTCACATATAATAATTTAAAAGTATTTTAATAAAAAATTTCAATAATAAAAATTTATTTTTTACAAAAAAAAACCTAAAATAAATGTGAGCCATCATCGTCGTCATTATAAAAAATTAATATATAGTTTTATATTTCAATAAAAAGAGTAAATAAATATTATATGTAAAATAAAAACAATGTTATTTAATATATAATGAAATAATAACACTATATAAATTACGTCACAATTATCATATGGAGGAATACGAAATAGAAGACCTGGATACAAAGAGGAATATATTTTTGTATTTTTATTAGATGTTATATATCCCCGGATTGCATTTCAATCTTTTTAAATGTTTTAACATTTAATGAAATTTAATTTCAAATAAAATTTTCAATTGATTAAGATAAATTAAGTTGTCTAATTTTTGTGTGAATACAGAGGAAAAGCTTTATAAATCCCGTCATTATGAAGCTTTTCCGTACCAAATCATAAAACAACTAGTAAATCAAATAAATTGCCTTCATTGTGTTTGTTATCGCTATCCTTTTATTTTAAAGTTTATAAGGTTGTTAAATTTAATTAGATATTGGATATTTGTTAGAGATATGAAGTCTTTTAATTAGATAATTAAGATTGATTTTTTTAACTAGTTTGGTACGTAGTTAAAACATATCTTTAACAATTTGTTAATATTAGAACACGGTTTGGTTTCTAGAATATTTAATATACTTTTTGATTTGCGGAAATTATGCCTTTTCTTTCAATTTTTCTATATGGTATTTCAAAATCATAATGTTACTTAATAGCAGAAGAAGAGTTATAGAGTCACAATAGGAAAACTAGCCGCGTTTGTTTTGGGTGTTGAGCTTATATCTCTGTCAAGCGAGAGTAGTGCGGTAGTTTTGGATGTTGAGCTTTTATGGGCATCACAAACTATCTCATTTTACATCTTGATTGATAAATAAACTATTATACATAGATCCATTATTGTATGGATCTATGGCTGTGAGTGTCCTAGTCAATGGAAATGTTAGAAGTTTTTTTTTCTAGGTTGTGAAATTGACAGTGTAAGGATGGTTTGGTATGTTTAAATTGATTATTTGTTTGGTGTTAAGAATAATAATTTATTTGGTGTTTTTAAGTGAAAGAAATAATGGTTTAATGTGATTAAGATGATGAGGACTTATTTTAATTTTGATAAAAAATTTAAAATTTCTATATATATAAAGACATTTTTAACAACTATATATGTTGCAACATATTACAAACAAGTAAAATAATTAGATTAATGAAAATTCACATAATCTAATCAACAATAAGAAGAATATCTAATTTATTATGTGTCGGTTGTGTTGCTCCTGAATATTCTACCTTGCCAAATTCTTAGCCCATGAAATCTCCACAAGTTCTCTGGCCCTCTAATACCAAGTCTAAATTGTAGCTATGTGTTGAAATTCTCAATCCAATAACTTCCTAACTCGAAACTCCACTGTCCCAAATTTCCTATACAAGTTCAACTTCACCCTATCCATGTTTTCTCTTATCTCTCGACTCTCCCTCTCACACTTCTTCTTCCCCTTGATAAAATAAAAGTCCCTCCTTTCCTCCCCATTCCAAGTCTCCTCATCCACTTTCCCCGCTTCCCCTCCCTATCTATTCACTCCACCTACCCATCTATCTCTTAATTAATACTTTTTCTAATCCATTCACCGAAGCACCTCTCATTAATGAAATAAAATAATAATACCCTTTAAAGTCATTGAAAACTATGTATTCATAAGAATCTTATAAATTAAATTATTAATTGAATCATGTTAAAATATATCTATTAATTATAAGTGAGGATTAAGAGTTAATTAATCACTAATCAAGATTAAAGTTAATCCTAACTTATTTATGAATCAATCTTATCCACTAATTAATTATCTAGCATAATAGACTATAAAATACTAGTGTATTCCTTTCAAGTGTATGTAGCCAACATGCACATACCTCACACATATACAAATAACACCAGGATGATATATCACACCAAGAAATCCTAGAAGGGATAGGTAAACAACCTAATGTTGCACAATATGATATAGAAGTAGGAATTACATACATCCCTCCTTTAGAAAAATTCACCATAAAGTTAGCTTTAAGAAGATACAACAACCAAGGGGCAAAGTGGCAATAAAGAATAATCAAAAAATGAGAAAGGTGTAGTAACTAAAACTAAGTAAAAGCATAAGAAGGAATCACCTCCCTCACTGGTACATATGCACTAAAATTCAATGGTTGTACATTAGTTTTTTGACAAATTTACTTAGGTACTCCAAACGAATTGTGGCTCTCAGTTTCATTAGTGAAATTTTGTCGGATAATCTGACGAACATGTTGTCGTTAGATATCTGACTCGTATACTCTAAAAAAGTGTGGCTCCCAGTTTTGGCAGTGTAATTTCATCAAATAATCCAACAAATGTGTTATCTTCGGATATATGACGCTTTGTCATTAAATATTCTCGTCAAAAGAGGACATTCCTTATAACACAAAATGGTCTGAGATCCAATGACTGTTCTCATAAGTGCGTTAGATATCTTACAAATATTTACATTAAATTTACAATAGTGGACATTAAATACTCTAACATAACTTGGTCAGAGACTCGATGGAAGTGTGTCAGAAAGTTTATCGATGTAATTTATTCAAATGATCTTAGGGACATCTTAACATCAGTTATTCAACACTCGGTCATTAGATATTCCTATCAAAATAAGTCATTAATTTCAACACATAATCGTCAACTATCTCATGAACAATTATGTCAAAATTACGATAGATAACTTTGAATAAAAAATTATGTCAAACTTATGATAGATAACATCGAATAATCTATCATAAGATTGTCAAATAACTGACGATGTCAGAAAGCTTGTTGAATATCATAGGAATATTTACATCAAATATTGGATGGATATAAGATCGCCAAATATTCAACACACTTGTAGCTATTAAAAAAAATGTAAATCTATAAAAATAGTTTTAGGTCCATCATTTTCCCCTTATTTATTTAATTAATATTACTTACACTCATGATCTATTTTATAACTAATTTTGATAAATAGGTAAAACTTTCCAACACTTATGCCCTAACAACTCAAAATAATTTACTTATAAGCAAAATAGCTGGACATAAACATTGTGAAATTTCGTTTGCTACCTCCTGAGTTTACTTCTTTTCCATATATTGGACCTACGTAGATCCATTGTATAAGACTTTTTCTTATCATGGAAACTTTTAAGTTCTACTAATTTTGTTCATAAAATATTGATTTATCATATAGTTTGCCAAACAATATGATGGATATTGTATGATCTATTTTTAATTATTATATACCAGTAAATAAATCCACACCGAAGCTCCCATCAAGATTGATTCCATAGGAATTCACCACGAGAAAGTAAAGATACTTTTGTATTTAACATGTAAATTAATAGTGGTTACTATGAAAAAAAACAAGAACGCATATAAATTTTTTAGTCAACTTATTCCACACAAATTTCTTTGTGAGCATATTCTATCTCTTAGTTAATCCAATAAATTGGTCATACCCCTAAAAAACAGTATCTCCTTGGTCTAACCTGCAAAGCAGAAGTACAACATTTACCCCTTCAAGGAAGTTTTCCATAATACAGGATCAAACACGAACATATAAAAATGTAATAACACGTTATTTTTGTATACAATGATAAAGCCACTTAAAAGATACTTCCAAATGAAAGTAAGAAGCCTGAAAAATAATCAGCTGATACATATCTATTTGTGATTAGGGATGAGATTAAAGGTGAAGTTTCAAAGGATATAGCCTAACACATATCTATTTGTGATTTGATATGAGATTAAAGGTGAAGCTGCTATGATATTGTTTCATAATGGGTGCCCACCCAACATTAACATAGTATTTTTTCAAAGGATATAGCCTGGCATTCATATGATTTTGAATCATTGGCAAGGAGGTCCAAGCATTGGATGAATCTCCAACACAAGAACCAACCATTGTTCTGAGAACAAAAGCAAACTTTTATGTATCCTCCAAGGTGGGAAGTATTCCCATGGTTTCGTTCAACTAGTTTTACACACATTGATTGTACGAAACGTACCCGGCCAAGCATTGAGGTTTTCAAATTCAGTGTTGCATACACTACTGGAGTGCTTTTCTCAAGATGGGTTTGGATGATGTGTTTGAGGCTATTAATAAATGTCTTAGTGATGTGACTACACGATGAAGCATGCAATATTACCGGATGCATTAGTCCCATATATAGAGTCATGTCCACCATATGAGCCTACAATATGTCAAAACAGAATTAAGAGAGACCATCCAGCGAGGAATAAAGAGATCGGATTCGGGAATATATTTTGATTTAAAAATGGTAAAGTTTGCAGCTTGTCCTTGAACGAAAATTTGTTTAGCATTTGGTTGTGGTTTGTTTAGCATTTGGTTGCAGGTTTATGTTTATAATTTTATTATTATTGTTATTGTTGTTGTTGTTGTTGTTGTTGTTGTTATTATTATTATTATTATTATTATTATTATTAGTGTTATTATTATTATTAATTTTATTATTATTATTAATTTTTTAAGTGAAAATTAAATATAAATAAAAAATAGTTAAACAACAGAGGCAAACAAAGGTATTTGAATGATAGACTGAAAAAAAAAAAAAAATCCAGTATAATGATAGTACAAGAAACAAAAATAAGTACTGAGAAAATGAGATAAATTCTGAATAGAAACAAGAACAGATATGAAATGATGGGACAGGATGCGATCGGAAGCGCAGGAGGTTTGGTAATAATTTGGAACCCAAAAGAAATTCAATTTAGTAATTGGATGAGCTTCCCAAGAATTCTAACAGGATCAACAAGAATAGTAGGAAGGATGGAGGAGGTCTTTATAACAGGGGTGTATGGACCACATATCCAAGGAGAAAAGGAAAACTTTCTGCATAATTTAAAAGCTCTGAGAAGTCTAATACCTGGAAAACAATGGATTATAGGAGGATATTTTAATCTGATTAAAACCTTAGGGGAAAAGAGAGGAGGGCTAAGGAGAATGGATAAAGCAATGGAGCAGTTCGGAGATTTTATAAGGGAACAAAAAATGATTGATATACAAACCATTAATGGAAATCACACCTGGAATAACCGCAGAGGGGGAGCTAATCAAATAGCTTCTTGACTTGACAGATTCCGAATCTCATAACAGATAATGATGAAGGATGTATTCATAGAAGCCACTATCCTTCCGGTAGCGGGATCAGACCATTGGCCGATTAAAATAGAAATAGATCTAAAGCAAAGACCTCCCAACAAACCCTTTAGATTCGAAGCCTTCTGGTTAAGAAACGAAGGATTGATAGAGAAACTTGAAGAATGGTGGAGGATGAGTGATCAAAGGGGAAAAAATAAGATGCACACCTTTAAACTCAAACTGAAGGAAATGAAGGATAAGTTAAAAAAATGGAATAAAGAAGAATTCGGTAATAGAGGAAAAAAAGCGACTGGAGCAGAGAATGGAAGAGCTGCAGCAGATAGATATCTTAGAAGGCATTCAGGAAGAGAGATCAAAGGAAGAAGGAATTATATTAAATCAGCTAGAAGAAAGAAGGAAACAAGAAGAGATTTTATGGAGACAGAAATCAAGGGTTCAATGGCTTAGGGAAGGAGAGAGGAATACTAAGTTCTTTCATAAAGCGATGGTATAGCATAGACAAAGGAACCGAATCTTCTCAATTAAAAATCAAGAAGGTCAAAGAGTTCTCCAACATGAAGAAATTGAAAAAGTGTTAGTCAATCATTTCAAAAACCTATTAAAGGAAACTCAGGGTAATAGATCAGAAGCCATATCAAAGATAAGCAGGGAGATTCCAAATCTGGTGACCAGAGATCAGAACTTGGCCCTAATGAGGAAAGTTACGATGGAAGAAGTGGAGGATATAGTCAGAAACATGAAAAGGAATAAAGCTCCTGGGCCGGATGGGTATACAGTGGAATTTTTCCAAGCTGGGTGGCATTTTCTTGCAGAAGAGGTTTTGGAGGTAGTAGAGGAAGCTAGAATAAATCAAAGAATATGGCCAGGAATAAATTCAACCCTGCTGACCCTTATTCCTAAAACCAATCAGGCAGACCAAGCAGAAGGCTTTCGGCCCATAGCTCTTTGTAACGTTATCTACAAGATAGTGACATCAGTAGTGGCTCAAAGGCTGAAATTGATCCTGCCAAATATTATCTCCCCAGAGCAAACCGGGTTTGTAGAAGGAAGGCAGATTTTGGATGGGTTAGTGGTGGCCCAAGAAGTAATCCACTCTTTGAAAACGAATAAAGAAAAAGGTATGCTGATCAAATTAGACCTTTCAAAAGCCTATGATAGGCTAAGCTGGAATTACCTAGAAGCTATCCTTAAAGCATTTGGATTCTGTGACAGATGGGTGAAATGGGTCTTGAGCATGATCTCTACTCCGAATTTCTCTATTTTTCTAGATGGTGCTCCAACAACTACGTTCAATGCTACAAGAGGCCTTAGACAAGGGGACCCCCTATCCCTCTTCCTCTTTATAATAGCAGCAGAAGGATTAGGTAGATACTTCAAGAAAGAATTAAGAGAAAGGAAAATACAGGGCCTGAGGCTATGGGGAAATCAAATTACAGTAACCCACCAATAGTTCGTGGATGACATAATGATATACTGCAAAGCATCCATGAAAGTGGTGAGAAGGATAAAGAGAATTTTAGAGATATTTATGGAAGGCTCAGGCGTGGAAGTTAATAATGAGAAATCCAGAACCTTTCTCTTTAATATAGTGGAACCTATTAAAAACCATTTAACCAGGATCTTGGGCTACAGGAAAGGGGATCTCCCAACCAAATACTTAGGAACTATGCTAGACTCCTCTTCCCTCAAAATAGGAAATTGGAAGAACATCCTAGAGAAGATCATGAAAAGATTGGAAAATTGGACTTTCCGCTCTCTGAACCTGGCAGCAAGGGTTGTTCTGCTTAAATCCACCATTCAGGCGATTCTGATATACCCCTTATCTGTGATGGCAGCACCAAAAGGAATATGCAATAAGCTTGTAGAGATTTATAGAAAATTTCTTTGGGGAGGACCTAAGCAACAAAAGAAGTGGGCCCTCTGTTCATGGGACAGCCTAACCAAACCAAAGGAAAAAGGAGGTCTAGGCCTTAGAGACCCATGGACTTTAAATCAAGTGCTAGCAGCCAAGTTAAGATGGAGATGGATGCAAGGGGGGCCGGACCTATGGAAAGAAATCTGGACAACAAAATATAATATGCCATCCACCCCGGAAGAAATTCTAAGGGAACAAGAAATGCCTCGAGGATCAGACATATGGAACCTAACCATTCAAAGCAGGGATCTAATTGACAGGCACATTTTCTGGGAAATCAGAGGAGGCCAGGTCGCGAGATTTTGGGATGAAGCCTGGCAACAAAGGGAGAAAATGCTAAACCTACAAGGAATGCAAGAAATCTACAGAACAAGTATGGACAGAGATCTCATTAAAGTCAAAGATTACTGGATGGAAGAAAGAGGAGATGAAGAATGGAGAGAATGGAAACCTCTGGAGGAATGGAAAAGGAATGCAACAGAAGATCAAAAAACGATATTTGGCAAGGAATTAGACTCCAGGAAGATAAAAAAGAGAGGAGGCAGGGATATTCTACGATGGGGCAATGAATCGAAAGGAGCATTCACCATAAAGGAAGCTTATAAAGTAAATATACAGCAAGAGCAGGGGGAGGAAGAGCAAAAGTGGAGATAGATATGGAGAAATAAATGGTGGCCGAAGATCAAAATGTTCACATGGCTGGTAGGAAGAAAACGTATCTTAACTTGGGATCGAATTCAGAAAAGAGGCTTCTCAGGCCCTTCAAGATGTTGTCTCTGTTATTCAGATGAAGAAGACCAGGAACACCTTCTTAATGGATGCAGTGCAGCCCAATTCCAATGGGAAAAGACTAGAAATCTATTCTCGGCCACGGAAAGAAACCCGAATGATATAATCCAAACCCTATGTGAATGGGGAGAAGGAAAGTTTAAAAGCAAGATAGTAAGAAGAGCCTGGAGCATTACAGCAGGATTCAACGTATGGAATCTTTGGAAAGAGAGAAATGGTCGAATCTTTAAAGGGAAATCTTCAGATCCCGAAGAAGTTTGGAAAAGAACACTAAGAAAAATCAGAGAAACAATACTAGCGGAAAACTGGGCAGAGGAAGATTGGAAAACCTCTGAAGCAGAAACAGAGATCCTAAACAAACTAAACTTGGAACAGGGGATGATCTACCAGCAAAAAACAAAGCAGCACCAACCTATAGCAAACCAAAGTCACGCAATTTATCTAAAGCCACCGGAAGGGTTCATTAAACTCAATTTTGATGGGGCAGCGAAGGGGAATCCAGGACCAGCAGGTTTCGGAGGAATCTTCAGGAACAGGCAAGGCGAGACAGAATGGATCTATGCAGAACACAGAGGAACAATGACTAATAATGAAGCGGAATTTATGGCTGTGTATCAGGGCCTCAAAATTGCCAGAAGAAACGGATATAGGAAGATAGAAATTGAAGGAGATTCTGCATTGGTAGTGGGTACGATAAGGAAATTAATCCAAGGGAAACAATGGGAGAAGGTAACTAAGAGATGGAGAAATGCAAGTATAGTCCGAGATATCGAGGAAACATTGAAAGGGATTGATTACAAGATCACTTCGCATGTAAGAAGAGAGGGCAATAAACCCGCGGACTGCTTAGCGAATTGGGGAAGTAAAGATTCATTGGAGAAAGTCGATGACAGCTGGACCAATCAGGCATCGATGGCAAAATGGGACGGATTAAAACAGCTCATCGACAATGATAACCATGACACAGCACAAGGGTAATCAAAATCCTGCGTGGAGCGGGAGAAGGAGAATAAGGCAAGATCAGGTGGCAATAAGGACAGGACAGAAGGACGGCGCCCTTAATTCCCTGACATCAACAATTAATGATCAGTCAGATCAGCAGGGACGCGGCCCAAAACGAAAACCGGTTATCATCACTGAAACCATCATTCAAAGCGTAAGAGAGATACGAAGGGGGGAGCAATCCCATCATAATAGAAAAGGTGGCGAAAATTCCATAAGAAGGAACAGGGGAAGAATGACAGGCAATAGAAATTCGAAGAAGGTGGCGAGAGAAGGGGCGACTTGGCAGAGAATCCATAACCAGCGCCTCAAACGCACAAAAATGGGAGAGCGAAGAGATAAGACAGTCCAGACTGAGAGGGAGGCTGCTGAGGGCAGGCACCTTGAACAGGGTCAAGTTAAAATAGAAATAGAAAGTTCAGACGAAATGGCGTACAGTCAGGGGGAAGGGCTCAGAAGCAAGCATTTCGAAACTGGGCAGAGCAGTAAAGGTACGAAGCGAGGCAGAAAGGGGGGAAGTTGGAAGACGCAAGAGCAGAGAGGAAGAGGACGCCCCCGTCAACCAACCAGCAATGCGGAGGGTAACCAGATGCAGAGAAGACGGAAAAGGGGGAATAAGTTGATCAGCACGGCGGTGCATGAAGCTGATCAGGCTTACAATTTGGAAACAAATGCAGATATAAGGAAAATCATTGATGCCATGGAGGATAGGGTGTTAGAGGAACCCTCCGACCCGGAGATGGAGGAATGGACCTCGCAGCTGCCGGACCCAGGCAACACGCGAGGCAGACTTACCCTTTATCGTCGCGCTCTCCACACCTACTGGGTGCTGAAGCACCTCTTGGAAAAGGCCTTGGAGCAAGTCGCGACCGAGATGCTAGAGATGGCGCAGGAAACAGCGGTAGCAAAAAAGGAGGTTGCTAAAGTGGAAGATCTGGTGAGGCAACAGAATGAGCACCTCAAGGAAATTCAAGCGATGTTGAAGGAGATGGGGAAGGCCAACGACATCAACAAAGAAGGAAGAGGAAAGGCGGTGAACCAAGAGGCCTGTTAACTGTTTCTCTTTTTAATTTAGAAGACCAATGCTTTGGTTTTGGAATATTGTTTTGTAAGCCATAGCAGTAGTATTAAAACTGGGTCTGTCAAGTAGGACTAGGAAAGAAGAGTTTTTTGGTAAAATATGGTGAAAGAGGGCTTAATGTCATGCTATGTTTCTGACTTTGTCCAGCATGAAAACTTTATTGAATGTCTGATATATAGGAGCCAACAGATCTGGTTTCCCTACGGGGCAGGTTGAGGCTCCTAAGTTTTGTACTTTTATAATTGTTGTAGATAATAGAAATACCGCAGTTCACAAAAAAAATAATTTGGAGCGAAGCGAGACACATAAGCACTAGAAATTGAAGAAGGAAGAATATATCCTTGTTGCTAATTTCTCTATTGCATAACCAAAGCCAATTGCATTGGTGGAGATTGAAGGAAATCCACCATTTAATAGGAAAGAAAACCTACTGAATCTCGGAAAGCTTATGTTCGAGGGTTAAGCATGAGTTGGGATGTAAAATTTTTGTAAGATTGCGGAAAGGGGTTGTTGTTGACCAACATATATGCCACCAAAACTAAGTAGTCTGTGATTTCCACTTGAACAAGGAATGACAAAGTTATAGGTTTCCTAGTAACTAGAGAGACTGCATCCCCATTTCTTGCATTAGTTGTGACAAATGAGTATAAAAACTAGGATCCACGAATATAAACATTATAACATGAGTAAGGTGAATAATGTTGTTGTACCAAACCACTGAAGTGGTTTGTACTCCTTGAGTATACTCATATCCATTGAGTGAAATATAGTGTTTGACTTGACTGGGGTGCTTGTAGGGCACCAGCTACCCTACATGGCTAAGCCCCTCTTTGTTTTCCTTATCATGATGTTAGAAAAGTGGGCAAATTATTTTATATACTAGCAATTTCCCCTAAAGGCCCGAAAAAAAATAACAGAATTGAACATGCCTATGATGTTACTACAAAAATGTTGGAGCAAAGGAAAGATAACAACCTAAAGGGTGAAAGATGGAGGGGAGGAAATGTGTTCAAGCTTGCAGTAGTCTCACACTTGTGTTGATGCCTACCTGACAGAAGTTGCTCGAGCCACCTAGCTAAAGCATTTTTTTCGAATCATACCACTATGTCAAAATGTTATATACATATTATATCCAAGTTATAAGATGCAAGGTAATGAGGAGAAATATTACCACAGGTCTCTGTGGGCACTGGCACAAAAAAATGTAATTTCACAGAGGAAATGACTAAAGTTAGTGTGGTGTTGATAATGACATTAAATAAAGGGCATATTTCATAGGAGTGACCTTCAAATTCTATGATATTATGCAACCAACATAAAGAAGGGGGTTTGTTTTAGAGTTTTAGATATCTCATTTTAAAATTTTAAAATAGTTTGGTGCCATTCCAATTTTAAATTTAAATTTAAATCTTGTCTAGCAAAAATTTGTTGGGATTGCAAATTTATGTGGTGTAGTTTACACAATCCAAGTTTCCAAGTAAACTTAAGGCATGTATCCATTTATGCATTCAAAAATACAATTTTAAAAATGAAAAGTTACGCATGCTATATGCATATATAGAACTAATATAGATCCATTTTGAAGAGAATTAAATCTTTTGAGGTGCATACTTTTTTTTCAAGTTTTGCGCTCTAAAAGAGGTCTCATAGGCTATCTTTTGCCTTGGAATTTAAAATTTTCTTTCTTTCTTTCTCATCTTTCCAAAAGTAATTACGGTTACCTTTGCACAACTCTTATGTTCCCACAATAATGAGTGACCATGTAAGTTAGCCGTAGTTAAGAAGTCTTTATGTTAAGGATGGCCATTCCTAACAAAAAAAAATACCCATTAAAGTTGAACACTATTTAAGGTGGGACTTTATCATAATTAGTTAAAGGAATTTTGTGTGGGAGTTATAATCCCTAAATCCCAAATTTGTATATGAACTTGACCAAAAATTTGTTGTGATTTGTGTATACTACTATGAAAATTCTAGAATATTTCATGGAGGTTAAATCCTTACCATCTACCTAATAATTATTGGTAATAATTCATAACTTGTTAATGTGAACCTCGAAGCCACCCATTATGAGAACATGGGTGTAATTCGTTTTTTTTCTGAAGTTAAAGTTGAGCCATGTCAAAACAACAAATGTACAAATGTCAAATGGAGATGAAAAAGGTAGACAATATCTAGCCTGAACAATTTCGAAAAAAAACGCCTTCTATGTAAATATATACTTATATGTTTAGCTGACATTAAAATAATGAATATTGAAATATTCTATTTATAAACAACATTGTCAATATTAAAATGTTTTCGTATTTTTAATATATTTTTTAAATACACATCAATATTACTTAGTCAAATATTTTATTTATGAACCACATTGAATGTTTTTACTATTATTATTATTTTTTTGTGCCACTTATAAATTTTATATTAAAAATTAAATAAATTACACTAAACATTAAATGAATTATACATATGTGTATCATTAAAAAGTAATTGAAATATTTTACTTTTAATTACTTGCTATTGCAAATTGAAATATTTTAGTATGCTCAACAAATTAGTATATAGTTGGATATACTATTAAACAAATATATTACTTAGTTAACTTGGATATTAGAACATTATATTTAAAATCTATATTGAAATATTTATAATACAACTATAATTTTATTTTATTTTTTCTCTAAAATTATATAAAATTATACTACTAATACTTTATTTAAAGTGACAAGAGGGAAAGAGAAATGCTTTTATTAAATAATAACACAAATAATAATAAATCCTGCAGATTATTCAATAAATTTAATCAGACTTTTTTTAATTAAATGGTGCCCTGAAAAATGCGACTCTGGAACACACATGTAATATCCGTAATAAAAAATTCTGAACATCCTCCTTCCAATATATAGAAGCATGGTTATGAACATAATAAAATTAAATTGCATCCCTCTTAAAGAGACTGAAGGGAGATTAAAAATAAATATACGCTGTTAAATAAGCCTCGAGGATCCCGCGGTTTACGGTTGTTGCAAGAACGAACGATATATATATATATATATATATATAAAACAATGATCATGTGACCTGCAAGATCACCGAGCTCACACACAGTTGACAAAGTGTCAATTGTATTATCATCTTCGAAATTACAAATTACAGCTCCCGAAAGTATCCAAGCGAACAAAACCTTTGGAAGATAACAACACTCATTCGGTGCAAAAATCTACTTCGAGGTTGTTTCTTTCAGCTGCTGCCTGCCATCGATCGAACACATATGCAATAAAACTGACTGAGAAATGCAGAGATTCTCTATGTGACTAAGTATATTGGCCTTGAAAGAGAAACCGTGCTATGGCTGTGACGCAGCAAAGGCATGTACGGTACATCAGTTTTGCTCCTCTGCATCGCATTGTACATTGCAGTCAGCGGGCTGGAAGATGGTCGACCGGATCTGTAGGAAGGAGCAATATCGCTCATATAGATTGGCATGGCTTTAGACTTTAACACAGAAATAGCCCTGTTCATTTGCTTCTTCTTCTCACTGGATTTATTCCAGAAGAAGAGAGAACTCTTCCATGACTTCCTTTTCTTCAAACCCTCCGCCGATTTGTGAAGATGATCCAACGGCGCTTTCAAATGCGAAAGCGACGGCACTTCCTGCTCGCCATCTTGATGCTGCTGAGCTTCTGCAAGCACCTGTGAACGGATATTAATTAATTTTTTTTATAGTAATGGGTGAATTTGTAACTTTAAAAGATTATTATAAATAAAAAATCCAAAATCGAATCACAATGGCTATTACTATTCACGTCAATATCATAATATTAAAAAATTACACTATTAACACAAACCTAAAAACTGTAAAATGTTCCTGGTTGTTTGATCTGTTAATTCAAAGTGCAAATATTTAGTATTTAAAAGGCGGCCAAGGATTTGGCTAAGAACCTGAGCGTAGTCTATTTGTGGATTAAAAACAAAAATACCAAATACCAAATTGAAGTATTCTACAAAGTAAATTGTGGTTACTCAAATCACCACCCACCTCTCCATACACAGAGAAAGGTGTGCTGTCAATGATGGAAGGCTCAGATGAATAGGGAAAAAAGCGAAAAGCCTCAAAGTTCTCAAAGTGGTCAAATGACTGCAGGGATTTTGCAGTAGTCTGTCTGCAGGAGCTTCGAAATATTCGAAAGAAATGTCGTGTATTCGCAGTGTCAGTTGATCGTCCAAGGCACGCCGACTACTGTTCACAAAATATTTGTAAGGGTACGCAGAGATCCACATGTAGCCAACTTGCAAGTTTCTGAACCTTGGGTTTGTTGTTAGGTTATTTTATCTCTCTACCGTAGTCGTCTGCTGTTACAACGGTCAATTCTTCTAAGCTGCCGTTGTAACTTTTATTGTCGTCAGGATATGATTACAATTACAGTAATATAATGAATATAATTGCGTTGCCTTGGATTCTGTGTACGGCTTAAGTCCGCATTAGCAACCACGCAGAGTCTCAACGACAACTGCTCTTCAAATGAGTGGATCCACAACGCAGAGTCCCAAGGACAGTCTACACATGGGTGTATAGGAGATAATAAAGGATGGTTAACAATTAGCATTATTTCAAATCAATTGGTTGCAGGTTGTTGAGTATTTGTAAGAACCAAACTTATTAAATATTATTTTTTTGGGATTAAAATGTTTTAAGTAAGTTATTCACTCATTTTTATTTTTATGATTATAATGATTTTTGAATAGTTTATTTCTTTATGTAATAGTAACATAAATAATTATAAATGAATGATTTATTTAATCCAATTAAATTTTAAAAAATAATATGTGATATAAATTATAATATAATGTACTGAGAAAACTCTTAATACTTAAATTAAAAAAAATTATATGTATTTCGACCTCATATTTTTAAATATATCATTGAGTTACTCATATATAAATGACAAAACAAACTCATATAACTCCCACAGTCCTAGATACTGCCAAATTGCCCCAGTTTTAGAGCATCTTACCATTAGAATTACAGAGTCAAGACCATTGTTGTTGGCTTCCATTCCGAAGCCTTCACATTAATGGACTCTGCCTTCCCCTGTGACTTAAATCTAACAGGAGCTGTGCGTACTCAATGTTTGTCGGTTTCTAAAACAAACTATGTCACCCTATGATTGAAAGTTGAAACACTAAAGTTAAGTGTTCGCAAAGCGCTTCTAAATAGTCAGATCAGCGCCAACCTTCCCATACACAGTGAGAAGTGTGACGTCATGGATGGAAGGCTTTGCTTCTCTTTAACAGTCGAGTACTTAAAAATCTTTTTTTAAGAGTCTAGTCTACTTACGCATCCTCTCTATGGTCCAACACTTAAAGGTTCTTATGATCGAGCATCCTCTCTATGGTCCAACACTTCAAGGTTCTTATGATCGAGCGATGAGCGGGTTGGTGTTCTCAGTTAGCTTATAAGGTGTTACCGGCCATTGAGTAAGTTCTTGAAGTGAGTGCAGCGGCTTTGCACCAGTCTGCGTGCAGCACCTTCGAAAGAAATATCGTTGTGGAGTGGCAGTGTCCGTTGACCGTGGGGAATTTTTTAAATTTTTTAAGTCAACTCAGTTCACGTTCAAAATTGAACTCTGTCATTGCATAAAATTATTTTTCATATAAATATAAAAAAAAATAAAAAAATATTATTTGTTTTACTTAGTCATTATTTTATGAAATTTTGTTGTTGTTTTATTTTATTAATCTTTCCATATATAATAATAATAATAATAAATTAATATATTATAATAATTCAACAAAATAAAATTATCATTTTTCTATGCAAGGGGAACAGTAATATTAAGAACTGTATTTTGGATAAATTCAAGGACAAATTATAGTAGGATAAAAAATAGAATATAAGGAAAATTAAGATACCATTAAAGAAAAAAATAATGAATTTTAATTTTAAACTTAAAAAATATCTATGTATTTTGACTAAAATGAAAAAGAAAATTAATATTTTCAAAATAAAAACAAACTCCCGTAATTTCATAGCTAAAAAACAATTCTTAAATTATTATTTTTTATGAATTTGTAGTATTTATAACACTGAAAAAAAAATTCAAAATAAAAATAATTCTCTTTTATATTTTTATATATGTATCAATATCAATTCACAATTCTTAAAAATAGTAACAATATAATTCATTTTAACTTTTTCACATATAATAATTTAAAAGTATTTTAATAAAAAAATTCAATAATAAAAATTTATTTTTTACGAAAAACCTAAAATAAATATGAGCCATCATCGTCGTCATTATAAAAAAATAATATATACTTTTATATTTCAATAAAAAGAATAAATAAATATTATATGTAAAATAAAAACAATGTTATTTAATATATAATCAAATAAGAACACTATATAAATTACATCACAATTATCATGTGGAGGAATACGAAATAGAAGACATGGATACAAAGAGGACATCACAATTATCATGTGGAGGAATACGAAATAGAAGACATGGATACAAAGAGGAATATATTTTTGTATTTTTAATAGATGTTATATATCCCCGGATTGCATTTCAATCTTTTTAAATGTTTTAACATTTAATGAAATTTAATTTCAAATAAAATTTTGAATTGATTAAGATAAATTAAGTTGTCTATTATACATAGATCCATTATTGTATGGATCTATGGTTGTGAGTGTCAAAGTCAATGAGTGTTTTTTTTGTTTTTTTTTTTTTTTCAAGTTGAAATTGATAGTGTAAGGATTATTTGGTAGGTTCAAATTGATTATTGGTTTGGTGTTAAGAATAACAATTTTTTTTGGTGTTTTTAAGTGGAAGAAATAATGGTTTAGTGTGATTAAGATGATGAGGACTTATTTTAATTTCGATAAAAATTTTAAAATTTCAATATATATATATATATATATATATATATATATATATATAGACATTTTTAACAACTTTATATATGTTGCAACATATCACAAATATGTAAAATAATTAGATTAATGAAAATTCACATAATCTAACCAACAATAAGAAGAATATCTAATTTGCTATGTGTCGGTTGTGTTGCTCTTGAATATGCTACCTTGCCAAATTCTTAGCCCATGAAATCTCCACAAGTTCTTTGGCCCTCTAATACCAAGTCTAAATTGTAGCTATGTGTTCAAATTCTCAATCCAATAACTTCCTAACTCGAAACTCCACTGTCCCAAATTCCCTATACAATTTCAACTTCACCCTATCCATGTTTTCTCTTATCTCTCGACTCTCCCTCTCACACTTCTTCCCCTTGATAAAATAAAAGTCCCTCCTTTCCTCCCCATTCCAAGTCTCCTCATCCACTTTCCCCGCTTCCCCTCCCAATCCATTCACTCCACCTACCCATCTATCTCTTAATTAATACTTTTTCTAATCCATTCAACGAAGCACCTCGCATTAATGAAATAAAATAATAATACCCTTTTAAAGTCATTGAAAACTATGTATTCATAAGAATATTATAAATTAAATTATTAATTGAATCATGTTAAAATATATCTATTAGTTATAAGTGAGGATTAAGGATTAATTAATCACTAATCAAGATTAAAGCTAATCCTAGCTTATTTATGAATCAAGCTTATCCACTAACTAATTATCTAGCATAATAGACTATAAAATACTAGTGTATTCATTTCAAGTGTGAGTATGTAGCCAACATACACATACCTCACACATATACAAATAACGCTAGCATGATATATCACACCAAGAAATCCTAGAAGGGATAGGTAAACAACCTAATGTAGCACAATATGATAAAGAAGTAGGAATTACATACATCCCTCCTTTAGAAAAATTCGGCATAAAGTTAGCTTTAAGAAGATACAACAACCAAGGGGCAAAGTGGCAATAAAGAATAATAAAAAAATGAGAAAGGTGTAGTAGCTGAAACTAAGTAAAAGCATAAGAAGGAATCACCTCCCTCATTGGTACATATGCACTAAAATTCAATGGTTGTACATTAGTTTTTTGACAAATTTACTTAGGTACTCTAAACGAATTGTGGCTCTCAGTTTCATTAGTGAAATTTTTTCGGATAATTTGACAAACATGTTGTCATTAGATATCTGACTCATATACTCTAACAAAGTGTGGCTCCCAGTTTCATCAGTGTAATTTCATCAAATAATCCAACAAATGTGTTATCTTCGGATATATGACGCTTTGTCATTAAATATTCTCGTCAAAAGAGGACATTCCTTATAACACAAAATGGTCTAAGATCCAATGACTGTTTTCATAAGTGCGTTAGATATCTTACAAATATTTACATTAAATTTACAATAGTGGACATCGAATACTCTAACATAAGTTGGTCAGAGACTCGATGGAAGTGTGTCAGAAAGTTTATCAGCGTAATTTATTCAAATGATCTTCGGAACATCTTAGCATCAGTTATTCAACACTCAGTCATTGGATATTCCTATCAAAATAAGTCATTAATTTCAACACATAATCGTCAACTATCTCATGAACAATTATGTCAAAGTTACGATAGATAACGTCGAATAAAAAATTATGTCAAACTTATGATAGATAACGTTGAATAATCTATCATAAGATTGTCAAATAACTGACGATGTCAGAAAGCTTGTTGAATATTGTAGGAATATTTACATCAAATATTCGATGGATATAGGTTCGCCAAATATTCAGCGCACTTGTAGCTATAAAAAAAAATGTAAATCTATAAAGATTGTTTTAGGTCAATCATTTTCCCTTTATTTATTTAATTAATATTATTTACACTCATGATGTATTTTATAACTTATTTTCATAAATAGGTAAAACTTTCCAACACTTATGCCCTAACAACTCAAAATAATTTACTTATAAGCAAAATAGCTAAACATTGTGAAATTTCTTTTGCTACCTCCTGAGTTTACTTCTTTTCCATATATTGGACCTACGTAGATCCATTGTATAAGACTCTTTCTTATCATGGAAACTTTTAAGTTCTACTAATTTTGTTCATAAAATATTGATTTATCATATAGTTCTCCAAACAATATGATAGATATTGTATGATGTATTTATAATTATTATATACCAGTAAATAAATCCACACCGAAGCTCCCATCAAGATTGATTCCATAGAAATTCACCACGAGAAAGTAAAGATACTTTTGTATTTAACATGTAAATTAATAGTGGTTACTATGAAAAAAACAAGAACACAGATAAATTTTTTAGTCAACTTATTCCACACAGATTTCTTTGTGAGCATATTCTATCTCTTAGTTAATGTAATAAATTCGTCATAGCCCTAAAGAAACAATATCTCCTTGGTCTAACCTCCAAAGCATAACCTCCAAAGCATAAGTACAACATTTACCCCTTCAAGGAAGTTTTCCATAATACAGGATCAAACACGGACATATAAAAATGTAATAACACTTGTTATTTTTGTATACAATGATAATGCCACTTAAAAGATACTTCCAAATGAAAGTAAGAAGCCTGAAAAATAATCAGCTGATACATATCTATTTGTGATTAGGGATGAGATTAAAGGTGAAGTTTCAAAGGATATAGCCTAGCACATATCTATTTGTGATATCTATTTGTGATTAGGTATGAGATTAAAGGTGAAGCTGCTATGATATTGTTTCATAATGGGTGCCCACCCAACATTAACATAATATTTTTTCAAAGGATATAGCCTGGCATTCTTATGATGTTGAATCATTGGCAAGGAGGTCCAAGCATTGGATGAATCTCCAACACAAGAACTAACCAATGTTCTGAGAACAAAAGCAAACTTTTATGTATCCTCCAAGGTGGGAACTATTCCCATGGTTTCGTTCAACTAGTTTTACACACATTGATTGTACGAAACGTACCCGGCCAAGCATTGAGGTTTTTAAATTCAGTGTTGCATACATTATTGTAGTGGTTTTCTCAAGATGGGTTTGGATGATGTACATCCATTTCATGAAGCCTCTCAAAATATTATTTATTTGAGGCTATTAATAAATGTCTTAGTGATGTAACCATCCGATGAAGCATGGAATATTACCGGATGCATTAGTCCCATATAGAGTCATGTCCACCATATGAGCCTACAATATGTCAAAACAGAGTTAAGAGAGACCATCCAGCGAGGAATAAAGAGTTCGGATTCGGGAATATATTTTGATTTAAAAATGGTAAAGTTTGCAGCTTGTCCTTGAACGAAAATTGGTTTAGCATTTGGTTGTGGTTTGTTTAGCATTTGGTTGAAGGTTTATGTCTATAATTTTTTAATTATTATTATTATTAATTTTTTAAGTGAAAATGAGATATAAATAAAAAATAATTAAAATGAAATTTTTATAATTTAAATTCCACTTAATAAAATATTTTTTTTAATTTTGATTATATATTTTATTATTAAAAATTAATATTTTTTAATATGTTTTGACTTATTAATATAAAATTATTTTGATTTTAATTTAAAAGTCAAATATAAATCCATATATTTTTATATTTTAAAAAATAAAGAGATAAAAATGTTTGTTGTGAAATCTTGGGCAGTGAGAGTGTTGGAATGAGGCAAGGACAGTCAGCCATGGACTTCTGAACCACTCAGCTGATGTGTGCAATCTGATATTTGGTGAAGGATAGAATCGAGTTGTGGATGGACTCGCAGAAACAGATGTTATTCTCCAGTGAACAATTCTACTCAGGACATGGACATGTACCAATCCTACTCAACGAGTGAAAATCATGGACTCAGCTCCCTTTAGCTTCTTCTTTACTTGATAGACATTATGTATAACTTTTTTGGTATATGTTCAATGTTGTCTAACTTCCCTAATATAGGCAAGATAGAGGCACTATGTAGAATCACTAATATAGGCAAGATAGAGACACTATGTAGAAATTTACAGGTCTTTTTTTATCAGATCGTTTTATAAGGCACCATACTTACAATCTCAAGACATTAAAACTATATTACTAGTCTAGTTTCCCTACAGGCAGACCAGTAGTATGGTCAACAACAAATTACTAGTACTATGGTCAACACAAATTGTAAGCACCTTTTGTAGTAATTGAAAGCCGAAAATTACACCCAATATATATATATATATATTGTTGGAAATAATACTGAGAGGGGGGGTGAATCAGTATTATAACATTAATAAAACTTTTTCATTTCCATATTCAGATTCATACTACTTCCACAACTTCTTATGATTCAGTTAGTTGAGTGCATTAGAACATTATCAATCATATTAACAGTAAACTGGTGCAGTAAAATAGAACAGATCATCACACATAAGTCACACACATGAACACCATGATATAAGGTGGAAACCCAATGTGGGAGAAAACCACCTGCTGCAAGTCATCTCAATCTTCTTCTTAATAAGAAAATTCTTTTACAATATTTTGTACTGGTGCAGTATTATACCAGTACGGGAGCTACAACCCCCTTTGCTCTTGTACTAACCGATTCATTTACTAGTACGCAGGCTGCTACCTGCTACAATGCTCTATAGATTTCCCTTAGCTCTTGTACTAGCTTAGATACTAGTACGTAGGTGCTGGCCTACAATCTTTTCTCCTCTAGGTACCACGTTTCATCCATTTTCATACTGGATACACTGAAGCACAACACATAATCTGAGAAGCCACGTTTCATCCAATTTTCATACTGGACCCAACAACAACATTGAAGCATATAAACAATCTTCTGAATTACCCAAGCACTAGATCAATACATATACAAGTGAGTCATCAACTAAATCTAGTCCATCAGATCACATAAAAATGAGTCATTAAGAACCTGATACACTCATCCATCAATGTATAAACATTTATTCAATCACTTCTCAAACTGCTGTTATCAGAACATAATACCAGAAACCAGACGTCACTTCAAAACCCAGAACACAACAATAATAAACAGGAGCAGCTAAATAGATTTCATGAAAAGTCCGCAGCTTCACCCATAGACCACCTGCGTACATCCGCACTGTTTCCAACTGCTTTCCTGTGCGCCGTCGCACTATGTCTCACGGACTTCCTCCGTACCTCCGCTCTGTGTCCAATGGAATGCTTGCGCCCCTCCGCATCTTCTGCGATTCTGGGCCTGCGTGCCTATGCACTTTTCCTTCACTGTACTTGCGGTCCTGCAGGTATATATTATTTCAAGGCTTCAAGAATAACCCAGACTGTCAGATCTACAGATCTGAAGATGCGCCGAGGAGATATCAACCCATTAGTAGATCCGACTTGTAATTCTCATGTTTCTCCTTGATATTGATTCAACTCTCTCTCACAAACAGATTACAAGAATTTGAGATCTCGCTTCACTTAAGATCTTCTAATTTCACAAGTGTCTAGCCAAATGATCTCCTTTGCTTTATATAGGCAAGCTCTTGCTAAAAACCATGAATCAGTACCATAGATAACCAATACAAGGGGCCCAAAAACATGGGGCTCAATAATAATAATAATAATATAAAACAATACCACTGACCAAACCATAGGATCAAATATGTCGGGCTAAATACTATGGTCCACCATTCGATTCCCACGTGAGAATACTTTTTCACTGCATGAAAGTGTGTGAACTAGAGTCCGCACCTTTTACATGGTGTACCTGCGGGTATGTACGTACTTTATCTATGATATTCCTGCGGGTCCACACCTTTTGTACTATGTACCTGCGTACTTCTTATTTTCTTCATTATTGTGAGCTAATCATCAATCTCTGCTACTGACTGGTTGTACTGTGATCCATCACATGTATGAGTTGCCATCAAGGACAACACTTTAGCCATAATGCCAACAATCTCCCCCTGTGGTCTTGATGGCAAAGCTTACTTGTCATACTAAGAACTTTCCATTTGATTCTTTTGAACTGTCCTGCATCCATGTATTATGTTACATCTGATATTTCTTCTGTAGATTCATCTGAATGTAAACAGGTGAGATGTTCTTCTATGAGTGGGTTGCCATCAAGTACAACACATGCATCATAATGCCAACAATCTCCCCCTTTGGACTTGATGGCAACAACACCACATTACTCTCCCCCTTTGACATCAATGGCAAAGGGTTATGCTCCCCCTAAGAACATGCTCCCCCTGACTATAAATCAGATGAGATCCCCCTTTGTATATGCCATGGTGCACCAATCTGATCATGCTGAAATGTCTGCTCTGTTATATAGTGCTTTTCATGCTCAAGCTCCCCCTAACAGTAAGCAAGGTTTGCAAAAAGATGTTCTACAAGAAGAACATGACTCTATCATAAATGACCTTCCTATCACCAAAAGATTCAATACATATATCCATCACCCAACCAAGTGAGGATCATCCACCCAACCAAGTGGGGATACATCAGAAATATTATATCTTCATCCCAGGCATAGTGGGAAAACCAACATAGGCCGTTACATGACCTGAAGAGATCTCATCAAATGACTACAATAGATAGAGACACACTATTTGATATGACCTTTACAGAGATCAAACACCTAAATAAGATCATGATAAACATCAGCAACAACATTGTATGATCTGCTTCATAGAATCATCAAGGTATGTCGGCATCAACAAATTTTCACATTCTATGTGAGAAACACCATAGCCATCATGAACTAAGTATCAACAATCTGCATTAATCATCATATGTATGAAACAATCCTATCATCATAAGAGCTCATTATTATCATCATGTCTCCAAAAATCATCCCAGCCAACAATCCTCATCCATATGAGCCAAGAATAAAAGGAATCATGCATCATAACAGTAATATATGATCTTTATGCATATGACAACAACAGTATCTGAGTGACTCATCATCAAGAAGATGTGAATTCAAGTTAAGTACTGCTTCTTATCCTTATGAAGATCACCATGCAAGCACCACATAGTGTAGCATCTGATCTGAAAATCAACTATGAAAACCCCAAGAATCATCTGAACAACTCATGACCATATCATAGCAAGATGAATCATTTATCCATATAAGCATCATCACCAAGGACTATTACCCATAATGCCAACAATGCATTAAAAACATATGCTCCCCCTAAACCGGTGCCATAATGTTTACTGTCAGATCTGATCATGCATAATAGTAAGAAATATCAAGATATCATCAATATCAACACATCAACTCATTTCCACACATCATCAGCAAAATACAACCAATATCAACTAGAGAAAATCATAACTGATCCTTTTCCTGAACCTGTCCCTACTGCCTTTCCTCAAACAATCATATACGCGATTGTGCAGTCACTAACTCGCGTATATATGCAACTTCCCTTTATCAAGCTTGCATAGGAGATTGAAGTTTTACACTTCCGGCTCCCTCTGTTATGTCTGTATGATGTGCAGTGCCGCCACTTTCTGACTGAACTTCCTTTTTCTTCCATATCTTCAAGCGTGATGATGTTTTCTCCTTTTGGTGTGATGTCCGTGCTTTGTTCCTGCATTCCTTTGCTATATGTCCAAGCTTGTTACATGCATAACATCTTACATGTTTCATATTCCTTTTGTAGCAATCAGCAGCTTTGTGACCATACATATTGCAAGCAAAGCAATATCCATTAAAGTACCTTGAATGAAATGATATTTCTGCATGATGGTCTTGAACCCTTCTTCTTCTACATCTGGCTGCAACATGTCCAAGATTATGACATACATAACATTCAACATTATTCATAGGAGGACTAAGAAATTTTCTTTGAAGCATCTCTTTCCTTGGTAGATGATGACATTGACCTTTCATCTCTTCGTTGATCATTTTAGATTTCTCTTTAGAGTTCCTTGCCTCACCTTCTGAACTAGATTCACCTTCAACATTTTCATGAAAGCCAAGACCAGTTTTAATAGCAGGAGACCTTTGACTATTAAGAATATCATCCAAGACTTTAGAACTATTTTGAAATCGTAAAAGCTTATCCTTTTCTTCTAATTTACCTTCCAAGATATTTACCTCAACCTGAAGTTGTTCTCCCTTTTCCAGACATTGCTTCTTCAAAATTTCTTCAGATTTTCTTCCTTCTTCCATTTGTTGCCTTAGTTTGAGTATCTCCTTTTCTTGTTCTTCATTCAGATCCTGCTGCATTTGACGAACTCTTAAGGCACATTCTAGCTGGGATTTTAAGCTGATGACTTCGTTGTTTTGTTTTTCAATTGCTTGGTGTAGATCTTCATTCTGCTTCTTTGATTCTTCAAGATCTTCCTTTAGTGAGAGGATCGTGGCTTCAAGACTTTCATAATAACTGGATCGATCTCTGAGCTCCTTGCTTGTTGTGTTCTTTTAAATGACTTCATTTCTTAGAGATGTTGCTTCAACCTGCAACTTTTGATACTTTTCCTTGAATAACTCTCGATGAGCTTTTTGTCTAGTAACAGCTTCTTTGAGGGCACCACTCTTTATGTTCAGAAGTCTTTCTTGTTCACTAATTTTGTTTGTCAGCCTGTTAAATTCTGCCTCTATTTGATATCCTTCTTCCTCACCCATAAGAGCACATTCAGTTGTTTCGTTATCACTTCCATCTTTTCCAAATGGATAGATAGCTGGAACATCAGAGGATAGCAAATTCATACTTGATAGTTCATCTTCATTCTGAAATGATTCTGAATCTGAAGAGCTTCTTATACCTAATCCCCAATCGATTCTCCCACTGTAATAGTCCTTCTGAGATGTCTTCTTCTTCTTAGGTGCTTTCTTCTTAAGCTTCTTTCCCATTGTTCCACGGATCTCCTTCAAGTGATCAAGCTTCTACCAAAGGACCTGCTCTAATACCAATTGTTGGAAATAATACTGAGAGGGGGAGGGGGGTGAATCAGTATTATATCATTAATAAAACTTTTTCATTTCCATATTCAGATTCATACTACTTCCACAACTTCTTATGATTCAGTTAGTTGAGTGCATTAGAACATTATCAATCATATTAACAGTAAACTGGTGCAGTAAAATAGAACAGATCATCACACATAAGTCACACACATGAACACCATGATATAAGGTGGAAACCCAATGTGGGAGAAAACCACCTGCTGCAAGTCATCTCAATCTTCTTCTTAATAAGAAAATTCTTTTACAATATTTTGTACTGGTGCAGTCTTATACCAGTACGGGAGCTACAACCCCCTTTGCTCTTGTACTAGCCGATTCATTTACTAGTACGCAGGCTGCTACCTGCTACAATGCTCTATAGATTTCCCTTAGCTCTTGTACTAGCTTAGATACTAGTACGTAGGTGCTGGCCTACAATCTTCTCTCCTCCAGGTACCACGTTTCATCAATTTTCATACTGGATACACTGAAGCACAACACATAATCTGAGAGGCCACGTTTCATCCAATTTTCATACTGGACCCAACAACAACATTGAAGCATATAAACAATCTTCTGAATTACCCAAGCACTAGATCAATACATATACAAGTGAGTCATCAACTAGATCTAGTCCATCAGATCACATAAAAATGAGTCATTAAGAACCTGATCCACTCATCCATCAATGTATAAACATTTAATCAATCACTTCTCAGACTGCTGTTATCAGAACATAATACCAGAAACTAGACGTCACTTCAAAACCCAGAACACAACAATAATAAACAGGAGCAGCTAAATAGATTTCATGAAAAGTCCGCAGCTTCACCCATAGACCACCTGCGTACATCCGCACTGTTTCCAACTGCTTTCCTGCGCGCCCCTGCACTGTGTCTCACAGACTTCCTGCATACCTCCGCTCTGTGTCCAATGGAATGTCTGCGCCCCTCCACATCTTCTGCAATTCTGGGCCTGCGAACCTCCGCACCCACAGTGCTTCTGGGCCTGCGTACCTACGCACTTTTCCTTCACTGTACTTGCGGTCCTGCGGGTATAGATAATTTCAAGACTTCAAGAATAACCCAGACTGTTAGATCTACAGATCTGAACATGCACCGAGGAGATATCAACCCATTAGTAGATCCGACTTGTAATTCTCATGTTTCTCCTTGATATTGATTCAACTCTCTCTCACAAATCGATTATAAGAATTTCAGATCTAGCTTCACTTAAGATCTTCTAATTTCACAAGTGTCTAGCCAAGTGATATCCTTTGCTTTATATAGGCGATCTCTTGCTAAAAACCATGAATCAATACCATAGATAACCAATACAAGGGGCCCAAAAACATGGGGCTCAATAATAATAATAATAATATAAAACAATACCACTGACCAAACCATAGGATCAAATACGTCGGGCTAAATACTATGGTCCACCATTCGATTCCCACGTGAGAATACTTTTTCACTGCATGAAAGTGTGTGAACTAGAGTCCGCACCTTTTACATGGTGTACCTGCGGGTATGTACGCACTTTATCTATGATATTCCTGCGGGTCCGTGCCTTTTGTACTATGTACCTGCGTACTTCTTATTTTCTTCATTATTGTGAGCTAATCATCAATCTCTGCTACTGACTGGTTGTACTGTGATCCATCACCTATATGAGTTGCCATCAAGGACAACACTTTAGCCATAATGCCAACAATCTCCCCCTGTGGTCTTGATGGCAAAGCTTACTTGTCACACTAAGAACTTGCCATTTGATTCTTTTGAACTGTCCTGCATCCATGTATTATGTTACATCTGATATTTCTTCTGTAGATTCATCTGAATGTAAATAGGTGAGATGTTCTTCTATGAGTGGGTTGCCATCAAATACAACACATGCATCATAATTCCAACATATATATATATATATATATATATATATATATATATATATATATATATATATATATATATATATATATATATATATATATATATATATAACTAAATTAATATATAACTTAGGCTAATGATTAAAAGAACAATATAAAATATTTAAATATCAATAATCAATATTAAATAAATTCTAAATTCTAAAGTAAAATGATCATGTGCAATGATAATTTTTTAAAGTGGTGTAGATTTATTTTAATCATGGATCTACTAAGAGTCCAGTGGGATCAAATTTCCTAATATGTTAACCTTTTCTAGAGTGTAAAACTTGAAAAATGGTTTACAACTCAAGAAATGTAAATTTATTTACTCCTCTTATCTTTTTTTACTCTTCATAAATTTGTAGTGTGTGTAATTTTTTATTGTTTAAATTACATCTTTGAATGTATAAATGGATACAATGTCTTGAATATTCCTTTCAGTGCTTGGATTGTGTAGACTAAACAATTTAAACTTGAGATTCCAGGAAAGAACTATTATGTTTTATACAAAATTGCTAAAAAAATATATGTGAAAAAAGTGCCACTATGTAAAATAGTCAGATTACTTGAAATGTTTTAAAATGTTTTATACATAATAATTTACTTTTCCAATTGTTATATATATATATATATATATATATATATATATATATATATATATATATATATATATATATATATATATATATATATATATATATGAAGTTTTTCACTTTATATTGCTACAAAAGAGAGTTACATAGTCCAAAAAAATAATTTTAGTTTTCCTCATGGAAGGCCAAATCAACAACATAAGTTCAAAATTTTGAGGTTGTTTTGACTTCGTTTAAACAAAGCATCATATTTAAAAAAAAGACAACGAAATATGCTCAATATTTTGAACCTCAATAAACATAGAGACAATAAAGTTTGAAAAGCTATAGAAACTATAATAAAAACCTTGATGAAACATGGGGACTACTTGATCTTTAGTCTATGGAGCTAGATAAGTAGTCTTCTCATCCATAGATAAACAATTGTTGGATGAGCCTTTGATGAGAGTAGTGAGTTTATCATTGATGCTATCAATTTCCTCTTCCATCTTGGTGAACCTGCTTGAGCTCTCTTGTTAATGATTGGCACTAAAGAATGTGACCCAACAATACCCTGGTGAGCCAGTAAATATTCACAACCAACATGTACCCAAATAAAATTGATCTAGTTGGGGTTCTAAAATACGAAATATAGTCCCGTATGTCTTCATCAACATGATAGTTTAGAGTCCAACAGCTTTCCCTATGGACATTTGATCTGGATTTATTAAGGAACGAAATGAAATATAGATTTAAACCATAAACATAGAGATACAACGAAACTAAACTTCAATTAATGAATAGAAAATATTGAAAATTGTTTACATGCCGAATGAAATAAAAATAGCGCCGATGATGGTAGCTTATGTCTCAGAAGAGATTTCATGGCTATATACCTTCTAAACTGTATTTTATTTAAGGTTCGACTACTCATTACTTAAAAAAGCATTAAAAAGAAGGCTTCCTCGTGCTACTAGTGTACTTAAAGGGAAGCATAATAGTAGCACACGTTTAAAATATTAAGGTTTCAATAACCCCATTTAACCAATTCATATGATAGAGTGAAGACTTTCCACAAGTTTCCAAAAGATAAAGACATAGATCAGGCTCGTAGGCTTTGCATTTTGAAGAAAAGTTTTGTATAATAGATCTGTTGATGGTGTTGGACCTGCCAACATTCAAGGGATCACCTTGGTATGAAGTCATAACTAGACCTCACACCGTTTGGTGTGGGAGTCCCATATGATATAATGGCCCAGTTTCCATTATCTTAAAGATTTTCCTCAGCTCTGGCTTGATAGCATAGGAGAGTGATCTGCTTTGTGTTCGAGTAGTGAGGTTCGCGTGCCTAGTGATTGCTAGTGTTAGTTGTGTCAATGGTTCTTTCATCGTAGAGGGAGAGGGTGGGAGTGAGTCCCAAGTCAGATGGGAGGAAGCCCCAACTCTGTTAGGAACACACAACGCAACAAGATGTGCACAACTTCCAAAGGAGTAGTCCACACGAATGCAGCTGTCACAACACAGAAGGAAAGATAACACGTACAACACACAATAAGGAGTTCGTGCGAGTGCAATGGTTGTTATAGCAAGTTTATGTGAAAGATATGTCTGATATCCGGGGAGGTAGCCAACATGAGCAAGACAAGTTAACATCTCATACAACACATTTTCATTAATATACATGTATTACAACAATTGAATGAATTCAAGTGTTAAACACAAGTTAAAGAAACATGCATTACAAGTGTTCAAGATTATTCGTACAGCAGTTAGAACACATGTGTGAAAACGTTCTAGCCTATTAGCAGGCTTATGAATTAAGTGAAAGTTCCAAGACACATTGTTACACCATACATCACTAACCCCATGGGCGGGGCATTGGAGGCACTACTTACTCCTCAAAGAAAATATTACAGACCCTCAAGGCTATGTGGGGGGAGCCGAGGTGAAAAAATCCCTTGCATGTACAAATGAGGGGGTATTTATAGCCAAGGGTGAAACTGATCCTTGTGTTTGTTCGACTTCCCTCATGATTGTTTGACTTCCATGACCTTTCGACTTTACATGACCCTTCATATGACAATTGGGTCTCTTGGACTTCCACGTTACATTACATTGATTGATAGTATGGCTCACAATAGAGATGTGGATGAAATGACTCATGAAAAGACTCAACATGATAGTGCTGGTACATTCATGCTCCTATTGGTGTGCATGTCGAGATGCAGTGTCGCTAGGTGATGGCCATGGTGTGTCACAACTTGACCTCCACATGGCAAAGTGCGTGAAGTATTTGACGGTCGTTTGGTTCACTTGATGTTGCATTCGCACATTGCTCCTTGCTTCTATGTTGTCATCCTTGATAGGTTCATTCGTTCGCGAAAATTACGTGTTCGTTCGTCCGTCCATGTGAGAACACATCCTTGCATGTTCATTTCTTCGTCTGTCCGTGAACACATATTTTCATGATCATCCATTTGCAAGCACTTCTCTTTGCATGCATCATTTGTTTGTCCATTGGCGAACATGTCATTCTGCATGTGCTCCCTTTGTTCACCCCATCTATCATCATGCCATGTTTGTTTTTGTACTTGTATCTGTAGTCACTCATGATGAGATGACATCAATTCCATAAACCTCCCAGTAAACTACAATGATGCATGATCGTTTTGGATGCAGGTGACTTGGAGAGAAGACAAGGTCGCGAGCTTCGAGCTGGGATGAAGGCTTTGGGCACTGCTAGTGAAAACCACAAAAAAGTCACTAGGAGATGGAGACGGGAAATCTGGATCGACAGTGACTGTTGACGGGGTTTGGCTCAGCTGGAGGACAAAACCGCGCAATTTTTGGGAGGACAAGTCCGAGCTATGGGAAGGCTTAATAGAAAAAATCTGCACAGTTTTTGGAAGGAGCAGGTCGTGGGAGCCTAGTAGCCAAAACTGCGCAATTCCTTAGGGTAATTGGAAGTTAGCTGCTGGGACCTTGGCAACAAAAACTGCACAATTCCTGGAGGGAACTAGTAGTCAGCTACTGGAGCTTGGCAGAAAAAATTGAGCAATGCCTAGAGAGAATTGGCAGTCAGCTGCTGGGAGATGTTGGCGAGAAAAACTGTGCTGATGCTCAAAGGTTGGCCTGTTGATCACCTCTACATAGTTTTTGAGCTGAGAAGTTGGTTGGGTAGCAGAGTTCTTGCTCATGAAAACTGCATAGTTTTTCGGGTGAGCAGCCAGCTGGCTGACTGGTGGTCTAGTTGGAAAAACTGCGCAATTTTCTGAGGGATACTGGGATGAGAACTGGGTGTCTGTTCAACCTGTCTATGCAATTTCCTCAGTTAGTAGAGCAGGAAAGGTCTACAACCTCTGTGCAATTTTGAGGGGAATTAGTCCTGGGGTGACTGTAGGGTCAAATTTTCCTGTTGACCAGTAGGAAGGTTGTTGATCAGCTTGTAGGCAGTGGACCTTGAAAAGGCTTGCTTGGTGTTTCTGCACTGTTCTGGTGATAGTCGATCGAGTCAATGGCAGGGTGAAGGTTCAGTTTTCAGAGGGGAATCTGGTCATCAAAAATTCAACAAAACGAATAAGTGTATGAGTGGTTGAATTGGTGCATACGCATACTTGTAATCACACACTTACATGACTTGACAATGATATGACTCAAACCATCCAGACACACATGCTAAACATGACTGACCGACGGTGTGAGTGACAAGTGCGATGCTTGTGATTTATCATTGGACGACCACGACGACACTTGCTCGTTAGTTTGTATGACTTTGTGTGTAAGCGTGGAAGATGTTTACATAGAAAACACAACATGTACACAAGAAGTGAAGACCTTGTGTATGACCAGAACATGGTTGCAAGCATAACATTGACATCCACATGAAAAATTTATTTGCCAAACGATCAAGAAAGATGGGGGTGAAGACTCACACGAGCTCATGGGGTGAACCCGAGTGCGTGCATACATCAAGTAAAACTCTCAAAGGAGGATATGAAATTGGATGTGGGCCAAAATTTTGGAGGGTGTTGCAGCCACTACAACACTTGGTGAAACATTGGTAGAACTCCATCTTCTCTGTTTTAGTTCATTAACACCACAGGGCCTTGGTATTTCGGGGAGTATTGAATTGTTGTGTGGGTTACTTTGGCTTCCCCACTTACCCCATGGACAGACATGGTTCACCCTTTGCTAACTCAATCAAAAACAACAAAATTTTAGCTTGATTGCAGTGTTTCAAAATCGAAAGGGTAGTTTAGCTCGCAATTCGAATATTTTCAGAGTATAAGTTTTCATCTTTGGTGTTTCTCTGCTACCAGCAGGCTTGGACAATACCCCGATGGAGTAACGCAAGAACACATGCATTTCTCCACTACCAACAGCCTAGTTAGTACCCCGATGAAGTTGCACGCTTCACCTCTTTGCACAAGAAGCCTTTCTCTTCTTTCGCCTTGTATTTTAAGAGGACTGTGCATAGACACTTATTTAATTTTCGGGTAGAAGAGGGATCCCAACTTATTGAGAGAAGAAGAGGTTGTTCCTTCAGAGAAGCATGTAATATCTCTAACATAGGTTTGCTTGTTTAGATTTTCCCCTTCTCCGTTTCTACTAGTTGGACGATCTTAAACACACATAGCAAAAGGATGAGTACAGGCATGAGGCTTCCCTAGTGTGGACAAGGGTTCATTGTTGGACCAAAACTTCCCTTGTAGATGACTCGTATTTTCCATCAAGGCTTCATCAGCTGAAGGTTATAACCAAGCACAGAGAAGATGTATACAATATTGGCCAAGTGCTGCAGTGTCACAAGTCTCTTTGTATGTCAGCCACATACTCATTCAAAAGCCATAACCCAATAGATGGTAGCACTTATTTCTCGAAACGAAAATAGAAAGGTACTAATCAAACTGAACAAATGAAGACAAAAATAATAGGCAAAGCAAACTAAATGAAAACAAAGATAGTAAACAAGGCAAACAAAATGAAAACAACAAGCAGCAAGTAGATTATGTACATGGCACGGGGCACGACCCGACCTACTGGAAGTAGTGCTTGAGATCTTGGCTATTGACAGGAAGGTTGTCAATCCTCCATTAAGTGATTGTAGAAAATACATGTGTGGGCCAATATTCTCATGGACTGTGTATGGACTAATCCATAGGGAATGGAACTTCATATGTCTGCCTTTGTCTTCATGGGACTTATCCCATTTCAAAACCAAGTCACCAACATTGAAGTTAGCTTTCCCTGTAGACTTCTTATTGAACCATCTCTTGATACGGTTCTGGTGGAGTGTAAATTTTTGTTTTTCTTTCATCCTTTCTTCCTGGAGCTTGTGAAGTGTATCCATCCTACGATGAACTAGCTGGCAAGGCTTGCATTCGGATTCCTGGGATAGGTGAAGTGCAAGCAAGTAGTTATTGGGTTGAAGGATGGATTCTTTACCATAGACCAAGAAGTACGGTGAGGTATTCAGAGAGGTTTTGGGTGTTACGTGGTCAACCTATAATGCATTCATTGGGGCGGTATGCTAGTTGTGTTGCTCAGAGAAAATAGTCTTTTTGATTATGCGGATGAGGTTTTTGTTCGTGGATTATGCGGATGAGGTTTTTGTTCGTGGATTCGTGGATTCAAAGATGAAAAGTGTGTTTTATTATAAAAACAAGTGATACCGGAACACCAAAGCATGATATGATGTTCTGCTGGAGGAAGCTGGTGATCTCCTGGTCGTTCAGCTTGATCGGAAATACTTCTACCCACCGCGTGAAGTAATCAGTTGTTGTTAGGATGTAGTGGTGTTGTTTTGACAAATGTGGGAAAATCTCCCCAATGATGTCTAGGCCCCATTGTTGGAATGGTTCAGTCACTACAACAAGGTGTAGTGGGGTTGCTGACCTTCATGTTCTGCCAGCGCATCGTTGACAGACAGGGCACTTGCAGACATAAGCACGTGCATCCTTGAATAATGTGGGCTAGTAGAAATTGGCTCGCATAACTTTGTGTGCAGTGGTGTTTCCTGCAAAGTGACCACCGATGGGTCCATCATGTAGATATTGTAATAAATTCTTTGATTCATGTACCTCCAGGCACTTGAGAAAAACTTCGTCGTTGTGCTTCCTATAAAGCACTCCGTGCACCGAGTGATATGCTAAAGCTTTGAGGCGTAATTCTTCTGTCTGATGGCAAAGTGAGAGGGTACGGTGCTGTGCTCAAGGTACTAGCACACATCTGCATACTAAGAGGTTTCTTCTTTAGTGGGTGTTGCTCCCCTTATATCATACATCTCAACTCCCTACTCCCAGCCGACGAGCTCTTCTTCACTCTTCGATTGTGTACTTCTTCAGCTACAAGTTTGCAGAGCCCATGTCCTTTGATCGTGTGAACTGGCTTGATTTCAAGAGCATACTCTTGCAAGACAAGATTGTCACCTAGTTTGCACATCGGTCACCCAGTTCTTGTTGTACACGAAATATGTGGACTGCTGGGTGAGGGACGTAGACTATGCAGTGGTTCTTCAACAAGTAGGACCTGAAGTGTTTCACCACCTTGTAAATTGCATATGCTTGCTTGTCATTGGTGGGTAGTTGATTGTTTGGTCCCTGCATGTCTGTGCTCATGAAGGAGATGGGATGTTCATCATTCATCTCATCCTTCTGAGTGAGTACTGCAGTGAGAAAATTATTGGAGGCAGAGGTGTATAGAAGAAAATCCTTCTTCAAGTCTGGGCTATAGAGTGCAAGAACTTCTGCAATAGTCAGCTTGATATGGGTGAATGCATACTTTTCCCTCTTGCCCCAACTGTAGACTTCATCTTTCTTGATCCTGTCCTGCATGCGTTTGACTATCTGCGCATAAACCGAGATGAACTTGCAAAGGAATTTTATCTTGCCCAAGAAGGACTGCATGGCTTTCTTGTTGGCTAGGTGGGGGATCTGTGTAATATTCTAGACTCAGTATGATCACCTTGATCCTGCTTTTGGCAACAATGTGTCCGAGAAGGTTCCCCATAGAGACAGTGAATATGCTCTTTTTGGGATTGAAGGAAATCTCGTATTTCTAGCATCACTCAAAAATTTTCTTCAGATGGCGTATGTGGTCCTCATGACTTCTTGAGAACACAATACATCATCAAGGTATACCACTATGCTCTATCTGATGAGGCCACGAAAATCAATGTCCATGGCATTCTGAATGGTTGCACCTACATTTACAAGCCCAAATGACATTCATCTGTAAGTGAATGTACCCCACTTAGTACGGAAGGTAGTCTTAAGTCTGCCAGGTTCTCCTACCAGAACCGGATTGTATCCTAAAAAATAGTCGAGTAGGGAAAACATTTGTGCTACAGATACTATTTGCAGAATGTGGTCCATAGATGACATGTGGTAGTTGTCTTTGTCACCGTACGTCCACGCAAACACATCTCGGTACTGTTTGAACATGCGAACAAAGGCTTGCCGCTCTGCTGTGTGCAACATGTGCCGAGATTGATGAACTTCAGATCTTGTTCTAATCCCAAGTTGATCAGTTCATACATCATGGTGGAGCCATGGGTTTTGATGTTCCTTGGCCCCTGAAAATATTCTTGCAAGTCATAAAGATTTTCCAAAGAAGGCACACCTTTCATGATAAGGTGGCATTTCCTGTTACCAGCTTCTTCTAGTAGAGAGCGCTAGTGTTTGTCATCATCTATCATTGCATATTTGAAGACGTCAGCATTGACCATGAAACACAATATCTGTTTATCATCATTAAACACACGTAAGTTAGTTATGTTATCTGGGATAGATTGTTTGTACAAAATTTCAATAGTAAATCTATCCCTAATCAGTGACATTCTAGAAGCTACGTTTGTGAGAGAATTGGCAGCTACATTATGCATATGTGGTACAACAGTGATGTTAAATTCTTGGAAGTTAGAGATCAGTCACCATACCTCTTGCGAGTAACTTTTGAGATGTGGTGACAAACATTGGATGGTGTTACGTACCTACCGTACCACTATCTCTAAATCACCTGCCACTTTGAGCGTGACCACGTTGAGGTTGATGGCTTTCTGCAAGCCCAACACAAGTGCTTCATACTCAAAAACATTGTTCATGCAATAAAACTCAAAGCGACTTGAAACCAAATGTTTCATGTTTCTTGGGACGATCAAGACACACCCGGCTCCTAAGCCGTCTTGTGTCCTTGATTCGTCAAAGTACATGGTCCACACCTCCTCTGTACATGGACCATTCGATGCACTTGTACTACTACTACTACTACTATTGGTACAATTTACTGTACATGCTTCATTACCATCAGTTGGGCAACTTAGAAGGAAGCCCAATTGTGTGTCTGGTGGTGTTGGAGCTAGTCGTGCAGGATAACACCCCAATGTTGCTTCCAGGAGGCAGTTTCCAAACATGAGTTCTGCAAAGGCCAACGATTCATTCTTGCCATTGAAGGGAGTGACATTGTGCCTCATATACCTCTTGGATAGCTCCCAGATTTGGTTTTTTTTCCCTTATACAGAAGCCACATGTGCGACTAGTCTGTAGCGAAATATCAATTCAACTTGCTGGACCAGTCTCTATTGAGTAGTAAGCCATATGCTTCCGGTATGTCCACAAAAACAATGTTGATGCATTGGTTGAATTGAATGTTGTGAGATAGTCAGATGATCACATCTTGGAGTTTAGCAATGGTTGGTACAGATGTTTGATCAATTTGGATTATTTGCGCGGATGTCTTGCTCCATTGTGCATTGATCATTTTAGCAATGGATAGCGGCATGACATTGGTTTCCATGCCAGAATCAACCAAGCAGTTGTGAACATTGTAGTTAAAAACTTCAAATGAGAGTAGGAATGGAGGGAAACCTGAGTTTTCTTCTTCCATCTAGAGTGTTTTAAGCATAGTGGAAAGTGATTCGAGAGGTGTTCTTGCTCCCTTGTTAGTAGAGGTTCCATTGTTCATTGATGTCTATCCCAATGTGCAAAGCAGGATGTCTCGCTGACTCTGGATGTTAGCTAACTCAAACAAACTAATGTTTGCATGAATTTTCTTCATGTCATATACAATGTTGTAGTCCAAAGGTAGTAGAATCACCGAGGTTTCTACGGTAAGGTCGATGTTTTTGTTGTCTAGTGGAGTGTTCTACAATTTGCTTCTCATGGATGTACTCTTGTCTGCTGCTGTCTTCCTGTACTTGTTTTGTGCTTTGGCTTTGGGGCAGTTGGTGGATCATCCTTCCTCAACAACAGTCTCATCTTTTCTTGTGCTTCCCCAAGTGTAAGGGGGGCCCCTTTACTCGTAATATTGTAACGATCATTTTTCTTTGGGGGTTTTTTCTCAATGTTCACCTTCAATGCTGCTTGTGAGCACTGATACATGTTCACCACATGCCTAGAACTTGATGCTTCATTAGGTGCATCATCTTCGTCATTGTCTTTGTCTTTCGGTTGTTCCTACATATTTTTTTCTGCATCAAATGTATGACTACATATAGAGCTTGCAACTCGTTTCTAGTATGAACAAGAGCTCTCTGAGTGATGTTCCTCATGGAATGAACATAATTCAAAATTTGCACACTGATTGAGGTGGAACACAGAGCTTTGTGTAGTTTTTGCTGTGAACCAATTGTTTCCTGATGACATGCTTCCTTGTCTTTGTTTGGGTGGATGGTTTCCTATAGATGTATTCATTTTCCATTATTTAAGGTCAGACACTTTTGTTGTCAAGTTCTTGATGAGGCAAGTGAGGGTTTTGATATCATTTGTTTCCTTGTCTCTACCTTTTCTTGCCATCACCTGGGACTTCCAGTTCGTGTCTTTCGATTCTTTCTCTGGTTCATCATCCTTGATGACTCCAATCACACGCAAGTATTTATCAATAGCAATAACCTCTTTGTAGTTTTCCAATAGTGTTGGTTTCGCAGCTCGCTTGACGAACTGCACAACGATGGTCAGCATTGCGAACATGTAGTAATCTACAAAGATGGAGTCATGAGGTTTGGTGTCTACTACAAACTTTTTCAATATGCATGTAAACTTCTGATTGAAATCTCTTACCTTTTCTTTCCCCTCCACCTTCAATCTTCCCAATGCTTTGACTATCATAGTTGGGGTCTTGTCATCAACAAAATTTTCAAGGAACATGCATTTGAATGCACCCCAGTTCTGTATGGAGTTGGATGGAAGGCTGTGATACCCATGCAACTGTGTGACAATCCAAGGTACATGGAAACAATCTACATGTTACGTTGTCATATCCTACATCGAGGGTCTGCAGCTGCAGGTAGAAGTTGTCCAAATTGTCTTATGCCTTCACTATGCTATCGGGGTTGAACTTGATGTTCATTCACTTTGCTCTCTTTGGCATCTTGTGTGAAGCACCTGGGAGAGCCAATGGTTCTTGAGTCATCCATTCCAGATTTTGTTCGACCATCTCTTTTTCTTCTTTGTCCTCTTCCTCTTCTTCTGAATCTGATCGTTTCAGCTCTAGGTCTGTTGGTTCATCTCCACCTCGGCCTCCTCCACTACCTTCCTCTTTTCCTCTTGTACCAGATTCTAAGCCCAAGATTATGAGGGTGTCTCCTTCCCCCTATTAGAAGACCGTAGGTTCCTCTCCGTCTTCAATATATTCTGCCAGACCTTCAAGTGTGGCAAGAGATTCTTCTTCCACTAACGATACAACAACACTTGTCAGAGTGGCTTTTGACTTCCTTGATGCATATGGAAGATATTGTATGCCTGGGATCAGTCTGACTACTTTCACGAACTAGCAATTGATGGGACAGACAGAGCGAAGGTGATGATATGGAATTTCATGTTCAATCTTGGGAGGTGAGTAGTAACCAACTGCAAAGTCATGCATAGGTGAGAGGGAGTGTGAGTCACTGCCTTGATTAGATAGTTGATGAATGAGTGTGAGAGGACCTTAATCCATAAACAACTGACATGCCTCCTTGTAGCACGAGAAATTTTGATGGTGCTGAACCCGCCAACATTCAAGGGATCACCTCGATATGAAGTCCCAACTAGACCTCACACCGTTTGGTGTGGGATTCCAATCTAGTATGATAGCCCAGTTGCCATTATCTTAAATATTTTCCTCAAATATTGCTTGTCAGAACAGGAGAGTGGTCTGCTTTTTCTTCGAGTAGTGAGGTTCGTGTGCTTGGTGATTGCTAGTGTTACTTCTATCAATGGTTCTTTCAACGTAGAGGGAGAGGGTCGGAGTGAGTACCAAGTCAGATGGGAGGAAGCCCCAAATTTTTTAGGAACACACAATACAACAGGGCATGCATAGCTTCCGGAGGAGCAGTCCACACAAATGCGGTGGTCACAACAGACAAGGAAAGATAACATGTACAACTCGCAGCGGAGGAGTTCACGCAAGTGTGATGATTGTTATAGAAAGTTTACATGAAAGGTCTATCTGATGTCCGGGGAAGTAACCAACACATGCAAGGCAACATTAACAACTCATACAACACATTTTCATTCATATACATGTATTACAATAATTGAATGAGTTCAAGTTTTAAACATAAGTTAAAGAAACATGCATTACAAGTGTTCAAGATAAGTCTTACAACAATTACAACACATGTGTGAAAACTTGTTGGCCTGTTAGTAGGCTTATGAATTAAGTGAAAGTTCCAAGACACATTTTTACACCATACATCAATAGCCCCATGGGCAGGGCGTTGGAGCCACTACTTACCCCTCAAAGAAAAGATTACAAACTCTCAAGGCTATGTGGGAGGAGCTGAGGTGAAAAATTCCCTCGCATGTACAAATGAGGGGGTATTTATAGCCAAGGGTGAAACTAACCCTTATCGTTGTTTGACTTCCCTCATGACTATTTGACTTCCATGACCTTTTGAGTTTACATGACTCATCATATGACAAGTGGTTCTCTTGGACTTCCACGTTACATTACATTGATTAACAATATGGTTCACAATAGAGATGTGGACAACATGACTCATGAAAAGACTGGACATGACAGTATTGGTACATTCGTGTTGCTGCTGGTGTGCATGCTGAGCTGTAGTGTCATTGGGTGATGGATGTCCTCATGGTGTGTCACAACTTCACCTCGACATGGAAAAGTGCACAGAGTCTTTGATGGTCGTTGGGTTCGCTTGATGTTGCATTCACACGTTTCTCCTTGCTTGTATGATGGTATGCTTGACAGGTTCATCTATTTGTGAAAAGTGCATGTTTGTCCGTCTATTTGTGTGCAAACACATCCTCGCATGTTCGTCTGTTCATCTATCCGTGAACAAATCTTTGCATGATTGTCCATTCATGATCACTTCTCTTTGCATGCATCATTTGTTTGTCTATTGGTGAACATTTCTTTCAGCATGTGCTCCCTTTGTTCATCCCATCTATCATCACACCATGTTTGTTTGTGTACCCATATCTATAGTCACTCATGAAGAGACAACATCAATTTCATAAACCCCCTATTCTCCCATGATGCATGATCATTTAGGATGCAGGTGATCGAGAGATAATATAAGGTCGCGAGCTTCGAGCTAGGATGGAGGCTCCAGGCACTGTTGGTGAAAACTGTGAAGAATTCATTGGGAGATGGAGACGGGAAATCTGGATTGACAGTGACTGTCCGTGTGGTCTAGCTCATCTAGAGGACAAAACTGTGCAATTTTTGGGAGGAACAATCTAAGCTGTGGGAAGGCTTGGTAGACAAAAACTGTGTAATTTTTGGAAGGAGCAGGGAGCAGGAGCCTGGCAGCCAAAATTGTGCAATTCTTGTAGGGAACTTGTATTTAGCTACTGGGACCTTGGGAAAAAAATTGCTTAATTCCTGGAGGGAACTGGTAGTCAGCTGTTGGAGCTTGGAAACAAAAAATGCACAATTCCTAGAGGTAACTGGCAGTCGGTTGTTGGGATCTACTGGAGCGAAAAACTACGTTGATGTTGGAAGGCTAGCCTACTGATCACCTCTACATAGTTTCTAAGCTGAGCAATCTACTGGGAAGTAGAGGGCTTGCTCATGAAAATGACACAATTTTCTATGTGAGCAGCTGGTCGGCTAACTTGTGGGCTAACTAGAAAAACTACGCAATTTTCATAGGGAGATAGGGATGGGCATTAGGTATCTTTCCATCCTGTCTATGCAATTTCCTTAGTCAGCAAAGCAGGCAAGGTCTACAGTCTCTGCACAATTGTTGAGGGGAATCAGTCCCAGCTTGACTGTCGGGTCAATTTTTTCAGTTGACCAGCAGGAAGGTTGATTGATCAGCTTGTGGGGAGTGTAACTTGAAAAGGCTTCCTTGGCGCTTTTGTGCTGTTCTGGTGACAGTTAATGAAGTCGATGGCAGGGTGAAGGTATGGCTGTTAGAGGGGAATTTGGTCGTCAGAACTTCAACAAAATGACTAAGTGTGTGAGTGATTGAATTGGTGCATACACATACTTGCAATCACACACTTACATGAATTGATGGTGAGATGACTCAAACCATCTAGACACACATTCTCAACATGACTGATCGACAGTGTGAGAGACAAGTGTGATGCTTTGGTTGATCGTTGGATGACCGTGATGACAATTGAACGACAATGTGTATGACTCTGTATGTGAGTGTGACAAATATTTACATAGTGAACACAACATGTACACATGAAGCAAAGACCTTGTGTGTGAACAGAACATGGTCACAAGAATAATATTGACATCAACATGCAAAAGTTATCTACCAAACGATCAAGAAAGGTGGGGTTGAAGACTTGTATGAGCTCATGGGGTGAACCCAAGTGCGTGTAGACATCAAGTAAAACTCTCAAACGAGGCTCTGAAATTGGATGCAGGCCAAAATTTTGGAGGGTGTTGTAGCCGCTACAACAAGATCATATCCATAGTTAACTAATCAGGAAATCCTAGAGCACAATTAAGTTTGAAGGTCCACCAGGAAGATGGCCTAGTGAGGGGGCCACGACATACTTGGACCTATACATTCAGGTTCATCGACAAGGAGTGACATGAGCATCAACAATTGAATGTGAGCCATGACCAACAATAGTAGAACTTGACCATCCTGAGCATGATTGACATGACTGACCGAAGCATGAGAAACACAACCAACTCAAGCATGGATAATTAAGTCATTTTTGAAAGAATAAACTTCAAGCTTGAGCCTCCCCTTTGTTGTGCCGATTGTGTAGCAGGAGGAGTCACAGGGGGTTTGAGGGGTGTAGGTAACCCGACTTTGTGGGGTCTGAGGCAGTGCCCTAGAAAGTTTTGGTTTTGGACCCTATATTAGGTTGGGCAGACCTACCTATGGTTTTGTGCATGTTTTTTGCAGATGGTTCTGGATGTGATGGTTTTCGGTCCATGGTTTTGGACATGATGGTTTTCGGTCCATGCTATTGGATGCTTCGGCATGTATAAATATGTATCGTAACATTGAAAGGAACATAATGAAAAATCAAGTTGGTAGTTCTAATTTTTGGATCTAGGGGAAAATCTTTGTGTATATGTGTTTTATGTGTTATGCTCTCGCATTGTTTATCTTTTGTGTTTTAGAATTCGTATGCAGGTAATTTCTGTACAGGGTTAAAACCTACATTTGATATCGGAGTTGTTTTGGCTTCAAGGGGACGCCTTTTCTATTGAGGGCTTTCGCTCAGGCCTATGGTAGACCCTATTCAGTGGGAGATCTATAGGATCGATTCTGGTGGTGAAAGAAGATGGTGAGCAGTGGAAAGATAGAGATCGAGAAATTTAATGGTCAGAGTTTTGAGTTATGAAAACTCAAGATGGAGGACCTGTTGGTGGATAAAGATCAGTGAATTGCAATAGATCCAGGTACTAAACCAATAGGAGTGTTTGATGAAGAATGGAAGAAGTTGGATCAGAAGGAAAAGAGCACAATACAATTGTGTGTCTCAGATTCAGGGACTTTATACCAATCTAACTCTCTAGTGAATAAACTTTTCCTATGGAAAAAGCTGTATAACCTGAGGATGAAAGATGGAGACTCAGTGACAGAGCATTTAAACGCATTTAATATTGTGGTAAGTCAGTTATCATCTATTGATATTAAAATTTCAGATGAAGATAAGTGCATCAGTTTGTTGTGTTCTCTACCAGATTCGTGGGATAGTCTGGTTATTGCAATAGGTAGCGATGCAACTGCATTGTAGTTTGATGAAATAGTCTCATCCTTAGTGACGGAGGAAATGACACGGTAAAATATGGAGAGCCATAATGTTCATGCCTTGTTTTTACGAAGGCAGTCCCAAAATAACAACAAAAATAAGTCATTGAGTGGGAGGTCTAAATCTAGAGGGAGATCTAAATCTCTAGGAAATCTTGTAAAGGTGGTGTGCTGGAAATGCGGAAAGGAAGGGCACTACAAAAGGGACTGTAAATCTAAAGCTCCTGATAAAGGAAAGGGATCTGATGATGCTCCTTCTGCAAAGGTGAAAACCACCTCAAATGAAGGTGGAGATGTGTACTTGGATTCTTCAAGTACACATGTAGATCACGAGGTATGATTGATTGACTCAGGTGCATCCTTTCACTTCAATCCCCATAGAGAGTGGTTCTGTGAGTATAAGAAATATGAAGGTGGTGATGTCTTCTTGGTGGATAACAAGAAGGCTAGAATATTTGGTCATGGAAAAGTAAAGTTGAAGTTGCAAGGTGGAAGGGTTAGAACAATTTCGGGTGTTCTGCATATTCCTGCATTAGCCAGAAATCTGATTTCTATAATCCAGCTAGATGATGCAGTGTAAAAAATGTGTTTGACAAGGATACCTGCAAGATGGTTCGGGGGCACTGGTATTAATACGTGGAGTTCGAATTGGAACTCTGTACAAGTTGCAAGGTAGCATTATTCTTGATGGGTGCAACAGTTCTGTGGTTCCTGAAAGTGGAGTAGCAAAATTTAGTTGTCTCTGGAGAGAAGACCATGTTGTGGCATCAAATGCTTGGACATATTGGAGAAAAGGGCCTTCGAATACTTCATGGTAAAGGTATGGTAGAAGGTATGAGTAATAGCTCCCTAGATTTTGATTTATGTGAAAATTGTGTATATGGGAAGCAAAATTGGGTTAGTTTCCCCTCTAGTGGTAAGAGGGCAAAACAGATATTAGAGCTTATGCACAGTGAAGTGTTTGGACCTGTGAAGTTCCATCACTAGGTAAGTTTGTGTACTATGTAACCTTTATAGATGACTTCTCAAGGAATACATGGATATAATTCCTTAGGATGAAATCTAAATTCTTTGATAGGTTTAAAGAATTTAAGGCTCTGGTGGAAAATCAGATAGAGAAGAAGATAAAGGTGCTGAGGACAGATAACGGTGGAGAGTTTTGCAGTAAGGAATTTGAAGAAATATGTAAGAAGTGTGGTATAGCATGGCAGAAGACTACTCCATACACACCTTAGAAAAATGGAGTTGCAGAAAGAATGAACAAGATGTTGATGAACAAGATAAAATGGACTCTGCCTTCCCCTGTGACTTAAATCTAACAGGAGTTGTGCGTACTCAATGTTTGTCAGTTTCTAAAACAAACTATGTCACCCTATGATTGAAAGTTGAAACACACAAGATTACGGTTATCTTTTGGAAAATATTTCAAGATGGTAGATCAAATACTAAAGTAAAGTGTTCGCAAAGTGCTTCTAAATAGTCAGATCAGCGCCAGCCTTCCCATACATAGTGAGAAGTGTGACGTCATGGATGGAAGGCTCCGATAAGTAAGGAAGAAAAGAGAAAAGCGTTACGTTCTTGAAGTGAGTGCAGCGGCTTTGCACCAGTCTGTGTGCAGCACCTTTGAAAGAAATATCGTTGTGCAGTGGCAGTGTCCGTTGACCGTCGGGAATTTTTTAAGTCAACTCAGTTCAAATTCAAAATTGAACTCTGTCATTGCATAAAATTATTTTCCATATAAATATAAATAAAAAATCATTATTTGTTTTACTTGTCATTATTTTTATGAAATTTTTTTGTTGTTTTGTTTTATTAATCTTTCAAGATGTAATAATAATAATAATAAATTACTATATTATAATAATTCAACGAAATAAAATTATCATTTTTCTATGCAAGGGGAACAGTAATATTAAGAACTGTATTCTCGAGAAATTCAAGGAGAAATTATAGTAAGATAAAAAATAGAATTTAAAGGAAAATTAAGATACCATTAAAGAAAAAATAATGAATTTTAATTTTAAAATTAAAAAATATCTCTATATTTTGACTAAAATGAAAAAGAAAATTAATATTTTCAAAATAAAGACAAACTCCTGTAATTTCATAGCTAAAAAAACAATTCTTAAATTAAATTTTTTTATGAATTTGTAATATTCATAACACTAAAAAAAATTCAAGATAAAAATAATTCTCTTTTATATTTTTATATATATCAATATCAATTCACAATTCCTAAAAATAGTAACAATATAATTCATTTTAACTTTTTCACATATAATAATTTAAAAGTATTTTAATAAAAAAAATTCAATAAAAAAATAGAAAACCTAAAATAAAATGTGAGCCATCATCGTCGTCATTATAAAAAAATTAATATATACTTTTATATTTCAATAAAAGAAATAAATAAATATTATATGTAATAATATTATATGTAAAATAAAAACAATGTTATTTAATATATAATCAAATAATAACGCTATATAAATTACATCACAATTATCATGTGGAGGAATACGAAATAGAAGACATGGATACAAAGAGGAATATATTTTTGTATTTTTATTAGATGTTATATATTCCCGGATTGCATTTCAATCTTTTTAAATGTTTTAACATTTAATGAAATTTAATTTCAAATAAAATTTTCAATTGATTAAAATAAATTAAGTTGTCTATTATACAGATCCATTATTGTATGGATATATGGTTGTGAGTGTCAAAGTCAATGGAAATCTATTATTGTATGGATTTGTGGTTGCGAGTGTCAAAGTCAATGGAAATGTTAAGAAGTTTTTTTGTTTTTGTTTTTGTTTTTTTTTCTTTCCTTCAGGTTGTGAAATTGACAATGTAAGGATTATTTGGTAGGTTCAAATTGATTATTTGTTTGGTGTTAAGAATAATAATTTATTTGGTGTTTTTAAGTGGAAGAAATAATGGTTTAGTGTGATTAAAATGATGAGGGCTTATTTTAATTTTGATAAAAATTTAAAATTTCACTATATATATATATATATATATATATATATATATATGAAAAAACATTTTTAACAACTATATATATGTTGCAACATATCACAAACATGTAAAATAGTTAGATTAATGAAAATTCACATAATCTAACCAATAATAAGAAGAATATATAATTTACTATGTGTCGGTTGTGTTGCTCCTGAATATGCTACCTTGCCAACTTCTTAGCCCATGAAATCTCCACAAGTTCTTTGGCCCTCTAATACCAAGTCTAAATTAGAGCTATGTGTTCAAATTCTCAATCCAATAACTTCCTAACTCCAAACTCCACTGTCCCAAATTCCCTATACAAGTTCAACTTCACCCTATCCATGTTTTCTCTTATCTCTCGACTCTCCCTCTCACACTTCTTCTTCCCCTTGATAAAATAAAATTCCCTCCTTTCCTCCCCATTCCAAGTCTCCTCATCCACTTTCCACGCTTCCCCTCCCTATCCATTCACTCCACCTACCCATCTATCTCTTAATTAATACTTTTACTAATCCATTCACCGAAGCACCTCTCATTAATGAAATAAAATAATAATACCCTTTTAAAGTCATTGAAAACTATGTATTCATAAGAATCTTATAAATTAAATTATTAATTGAATCATGTTAAAATATATCTATTAATTATAAGTGAGGATTAAGGGTTAATTAATCACTAATCAAGATTAAATTTAATCCTAGCTTATTTATGAATCAAGCTTATCCACTAATTAATTATCTAGCATAATAGACTATAAAATACTAGTGTATTCATTTCAAGTGTGAGTATGTAGCCAACATACACATACCTCACACATATACAAATAACACTAACATGATATATCACACCAAGAAATCCTAGAAGGGATAGGTAAACAACCTAATGTAGCACAATATGATAAAGAAGTAGGAATTACATACATCCCTCCTTTAGAAAAATTCACCATAAAGTTAGCTTTAAGAAGATACAACAACCAAGGGGCAAAGTGGCAATAAAGAATAATAAAAAAATGAGAAAGGTGTAGTAACTGAAACTAAGTAAAAGCATAAGAAGGAATCACCTCCCTCACTGGTACATATGCACTAAAATTCAATGGTTGTACATTAGTTTTTTGAAAAATTTACTTAGGTACTCCAAACGAATTGTGGCTCTCAGTTTCATTAGTGAAATTTTGTTGGATAATCTGACGAACATGTTGTCGTTAGATATCTAACTCATATACTCTAACAAAGTGTGGCTCCCAGTTTCGTCAGTGTAATTTCATCAAATAATCCAACAAACGTGTTATCTTAGGATATATGACACTTTGTCACTAAATATTCTCGTCAAAAGAGGACATTCCTTATAACACAAAATGGTCTAAGATCCAACGACTGTTTTCATAAGTGCGTTAGATATCTTACAAATATTTACATTAAATTTACAATAGTGGACATCGAATACTTTAACATAAGTTGGTCAGAGACTCGATGGAAGTGTGTCAGAAAGTTTATCGGTGTAATTTATTCAAATGATCTTAGGAACATCTTAGCATCAGTTATTCAACACTCGGTCATTGGATATTCCTATCAAAATAAGTCATTAATTTCAACACATAATCGTCAACTATCTCATGAACAATTATGTAAAAGTTACGATAGATAACGTCGAATAAATAATTATGTCAAACTTATGATAGATAACGTTGAATAATCTATCATAAGATTGTCAAATAATTGACGATGTCAGAAAGCTTGTTGAATATCATAGGAATATTTACATCAAATATTCGATGGATATAGGTTTGCCAAATATTCAACGCACTGGTAGCTATTAAAGAAAATGTAAATCTATAAATATGGTTTCAGGTCCATCATTTTCCCCTTATTTATTTAATTAATATTACTTACACTCATGATCTATTTTATAACTTATTTTCATAAATAGGTAAAAGTTTCCGACCCTTATTCCCTAACCACTCAAAATAATTTAGACTCAAAATAATTTAGTTATAAGCAAAATAGCTAGACAAAAACATTGTGAAATTTCTTTTGCTACCTCCTGAGTTTACTTCTTTTCCATATATTGGACCTACGTAGATCCATTGTATAAGACTCTTTCTTATCATGGAAACTTTTAAGTTATACTAATTTTGTTCATAAAATATTGATTTATCATATAGTTTGCCAAACAATATGATAGATATTGTATGATGTATTTATAATTATTATATACCAGTGAATAAATCCACACCGAAGCTCCCATCAAGATTGATTCCATAGAAATTCACCACGAGAAAGTAAAGATACTTTTGTATTTAACACGTAAATTAATATGTAAATTAATAGTGGTTACTATGAAAAAAAACAAGAACCCATATAAATTTTTTAGTCAACTTATTCCACACAAATTTCTTTGTGAGCATATTCTATCTCTTAGTTAATGCAATAAATTGGTCATACCCCTAAAAGACAATATCTCCTTGGTCAACATTTACCCCTTCAAGGAAGTTTTCCATAATACAAGATCAAACACGAACATAGGAAAATGTAATAACACTTTATACAATGATAAAGCCACTTAAAAGATACTTCCAAATGAAAGTAAGAAGCCTAAGAAATAATCAGCTGATACATATCTATTTGTGATTAGGGATGAGATTAAAGGTGAAGTTTCAAAGGATATAGCCTAGCACATATCTATTTGTGATTAGGTATGAGATTAAAGGTGAAGCTGCTATGATATTGTTTCATAATGGGTGCCCACCCAACATTAACATAGTATTTTTTCAAAGGATATATCCTGGCATTCTTATGATGTTGAATCATTGGCAAGGAGGTCCAAGCATTGGATGAATCTCCAACACAAGAACCAACCAATGTTCTGAGAACAAAAGCAAACTTTTATGTATCCTCCAAGGTGGGAACTATTCCCATGGTTTCGTTCAACTAGTTTTACACACATTGATTGTACGAAACGTACCCGGCCAAGCATTGAGGTTTTTAAATTCAATGTTGCATACACTACTGGAGTGCTTTTCTCAAGATGGGTTTGGATGATGTACATCCATTTCATGAAGCGTTTCAAAATATTATTTATTTGAGGCTATTAATAAATGTCTTAGTGATGTGACTACACGATGAAGCATGCAATATTACCGGATGCATTAGTCCCATATATAGAGTCATGTCCACCATATGAGCCTACAATATGTCAAAACAGAGTTAAGAGAGACCATCCAGCGAGGAATAAAGAGTTCGGATTCCGGAATATATTTTGATTTAAAAATGGTAAAGTTTGCAGCTTGTCCTTGAACGAAAATTTGTTTAGCATTTGGTTGTGGTTTGTTTAACATTTGGTTGCAGGTTTATGTCTATAATTTTTTAATTATTATTATTATTATTTTTAATTTTATTGTTATTATTAATTTTTTAAATTTTATTATTAAGCGAAAATTAGATAAATAATTAAAATGAAATTTTTATAATTTAAATTCAAATTATAATAAAAAAAAATGTGTAATTCTGATTATATATTTTATTAATAAAAAATAATATTTTTTAATATGTTTTGACCTATTAATATAAAACTATTTTGATTTTAATTTAAAAATCAAATATAAATCCATATATTTTTATATTTAAAAAAATAAAGACATAAAAATGTTTGTTGTGAAATCTTGGGCAGTGAGAGTGTTGGAATGAGGCAAGAACAGTTACCTATGGACTTCTGAATCACTCAGCTGATGTGTGGAATCTGATATTTGGTGAAGGATAGAATCGAGTCGTGGATGGACTCGTAGAAACAGATGTTATTCTCCAATGAACAATCCTACTCAGGACATGGAGATGTACCAATCCTACTCAACGAGTGAAAATCATGGTCTCAGCTCCCTTTAGCCTCTTCTTTACTTGATAGACATTGTGTAAAACTTTTGTGATATATGTTCAATGCTATGTAACTTCCCTAATATAGGCAAGATAGAGGCACTATGTAGACATTTGGAGGTCTTTTTTTTATCAGATCGTTTTATAAGGCACTATATTTACAATCTCAAGACATTAAAACTATATTACTAGACTAGTTTCCCTACAGGCAGACCAGTAGTATGGTCAAACACAAAGACCAGTAGTGTGGTCAACCACAAATTACTAGTACTATGGTCAACACAAATTGTAAGCACCTTTTGTAGTAATTGAAAGCCGAAAATTACACCCAATATATATATATATATATATATATATATATATATATATACTTAGGCTAATGATTAAAAGAACAATATAAAATATTTAAATATCTATCATCAATATTAAATAAATTCTAAATTCTAAGGTAAAATGATCATGTGCTATGATAATTTTTTAAAGTGGTGTAGATTTATTTTAATCATGGATCTACTAAGAGTCCAGTGGGATCAAATTTCCTAATATGTTAACCTTTTCTAGAGTGAAACTTGAAAAATGGTTTACACAAGAAATGTAAATTTTTTTGACTCTTCTTATCTTTTTTGACTCTTCATAAATTTGTAGTGTGTGTAATTTTTTATTGTTTAAATTACATCTTTGAATGTATAAATGGATACAATGTCTTGAATATTCCTTTCAGTGCTTGGATTGTGTAGACTAAACAATTTAAACTTGAGATTCCAGGAAAGAACTATTATGTTTTATACAAAATTGCTAAAAAAATATATGTGAAGAAAGTGCCACTATGTAAAATAGTAAGATTACTTGAAATGTTTTAAAATGTTTTATACATAATAATTTACTTTTTCAATTGTTATATATATATATATATATATATATATATATATATATGAAGTTTTTCACTTTATATCGCAACAAAAGAGAGTTACATAGTCCAAAAAGATAATTTTAGTTTTCCTCATGGAAGGCCAAACCAACAACATAAGTTCAAAATTTTGAGGTTGCTTTGACTTCTTTTAAACAAAGCATCATATTTTAAAAAAATACATGGAAATATGATCAATATTTTGAACCTCAATAAACATAGACACAATAAAATTTGAAAAGCTATAGAAACTATAATAAAAACCTTGATGAAACATGGGGACTACTGGATAAGTATTTAGTCTATGGAGCTAGATAAGTAGTCTTCTCATCCATAGAGAAACAATGATTGGATGAGCCTTTGATGAGAGTAGTGAGTTTATCATTGATGCTGTCAATTTCCTCTTCCATCTTGGTGAACTTGATTGATCTCTCTTGTTAATGATTGCCACTAAAGAATGTGACCCAACAATACCCTGGTGAGCCAGTAAACATTCAAAACCAACATGTACCCAAATAAAATTGATCTAGTTAGGGTGCTAAAATACGAAATATAGTCCCGTATGTCTTCATCAACATGATAGTTTAGAGTCCAACACCTTTCCCTATGGACATTTGATCTGGATTTATTAAGGAACGAAATGAAATATAGATTTAAACCAGAAACATAGAGATACAACAAAACTAAACTTCAATTAATAAATAGCAAATATTGAAAATTGTTTACATGCTGAATGAAATAAAAATAGTGCCGATGATGGTAGCCTATGTCTCAAAAGAGATTTCATGGCTACATACCTTCTAAACTATATTTATTTAAGGTTCGACTACTCATTACTTAAAAAAGCATTAAAAAGAAGGCTTCCTCGTGCTACTAGTGTACTTAAAGGGAAGTAGAGTAGTAACACATGTTTACAATATTAAAGTTTCAATAACCCTATTTAACCAAGTCATTTGATAGAGTGAAGACTTTCCACAAGTTTCCAAAAGATAAAGAGAGAGATCAGGCTCGTAGGCTTTGCATTTTGAAGAAAAGTTTTGTATAATAGATCTGTTGATGGTGCTAGACTCGCCAACATTCAAGGTATCACCTCGGTATGAAGTCCTAACTAGACCTCACACCGTTTGGTGTGGGAGTCCCATAAGGTATGATGACCCGGTTTCCATTATCTTAAGGATTTTCCTCAGCTCTTGCTTGATAGCATAGGAGAGTGGTCTGCTTTGTGTTCAAGTAGTGAGGTTCATGTGCCTAGTGATTGCTAGTGTTACTTATGTCAATGGTTCTAGGGTGGGAGTGAGTCCCAAGTCAGATGGGAGGAAGCCCCAACTCTATTAGGAACACACAACGCAACAAGACTTTCACAACTTCCAGAGGAGTATTCCACATGAATGCGGTAGTCACAACAGACAAGGAAAGATAACACGTACAACACACAATAAGGAGTCCATGCGAGTGCAATGGTTGTTATAGCAAGTTTACGTGAAAGACCTGTCTGATATCTGGGGAGGTAACCAACACGAGTAGGACAATGTTAACATCTCATACAACACATTTTCATTAATATACATGTATTACAACAATTGAATGAATTCAAGTGTTAAACACATGTTAAAGCAACATGCATTACAAGAGTTCAAGATTATTTGTAGAACAGTTACAACACATGTGTGAAAACATACTGGCCTATTAACAGGCTTATCAATTAAGTGAAATTTCCAAGACACATTGTTACACCATACATCACTAACCCCATGGGTGGGGCATTGGAGGCACTACTTAATCCTCAAAGAAAATATTACAGACCCTCAAGGCTATGTGGGAGGAGCTGAGGTGAAAAAGTCCCTTGCATGTACAAATGAGGGGGTATTTATAGCCAAGGGTGAAACTGATCCTTGTGTTTGTTCGACTTACCTCATGATTGTTTGAATTCCATGACCTTTCGACTTTACATGACCCTTCATATGACAATTTGGTCTCTTGGACTTCCATGTTACATTACATTTATTGATAGTATGGCTCACAACAGAGATGTGGATGAAATGACTCATGACAAGACTCAACATGATAGTGCTGGTACATTCATGCTCCTGTTGGTGTGCATGTCGAGATGCAGTGTCACTAGGTGATGGTCATGGTGTGTCACAACTTGACCTCTACATGGAAAAGTGCATGGAGTCTTTGATGGTCGTTTGGTTCACTTGATGTTGCATTCACACGTTGCTCCTTGCTTCTATGTTGGCATCCTTGACATGTTCATTCGTTCGCAAAAATTGCATGTTCGTTCGTCCGTCCATGTGAAAACACATCATCGCATGTTCATCTGTTCGTTTGTCTGTGAACACATCTTTTCATGATCATCCGTTTGCAAGCACTTCTCTTTGCATGCATCGTTTGTTCGTCCATTGGCGAACATGTCATTCTGCATGTGCTCCCTTTGTTCATCCCATCTATCATCATGCCATTTTTGTTTGTGTACCTGTATATGCAGTCACTCATGATGAGATGACATCAATTTCATAAACCTCCTAGTAGCCTACCATGATGAGTGATCGTTTCGGACGCAAGTGACCTAGAGAGAAGATAAGGTCGTGAGCTTTGAGCTGGGATGGAGGCTTTGGGCACTGCTAGTGAAAACCGCACAAAAGTCACTGGGAGATGGAGACGGGAAATTCGGATCGACAGTGACTGTTCACGAGGTCTGGCTCAGATGGAGGACAAAATCACACAATTTTTGGGAGGAGAAGTCTGAGCTGTGGGAAGGCTTGGCAGACAAAATTTGCACAGTTTTTGGAAGGAGTATGTCGTGGGAGCCTGGTAGCCAAAACTACGCAATTCATGAAGGGAATTGGAAGTTAGCTTCTGGGACCTTGGCAACAAAAACTACAAAATTCCTGGAGGGAACTTGTAGTCAGCTACTGGAGCTTGGCAGAAAAAACTGAGCAATTCCTAGAGGGAACTGGCAGTCAGCTCCAGGGAGCTGTTGGTGAGAAAAATTGTGTTGATGCTTGAAGGCTGGCCTGTTGATCACCTCTACATAGTTTTTGAGCTAAGAAGTTGGTTGGGTAGCAGAGTTCTTGCTCATGAAAACTGCACAGTTTTTTACGTGAGCAGCCAGTTGGCTGACTGGTGGTCTGGTTGGAAAAACTACGCAATTTTCTAAGGGAGACTAGGATGAGAACTGGGTGTCTATCCGACCTGTCTGCGTAATTTCCTTAGTTAGTAGAGCAAGAAAGGTCTGTAGCCTCTGCGTAATTTTTGAGGGGAATTAGTCCTGGGGTGATTGTTGGGTCAAATTTTCCTGTTGATTAGTAGGAAGGTTGATTGATCAGCTTGCAGGCAGCAAAGCTTGAAAAGGCTTGCTTGGTGCTATTGTGCTATTCTGGTGATAGTCGATCGAGTCAATGGCAGGGTGAAGGTTCGGTTTTCAGAGGGGAATTTGGTCGTCAAAACTTCAACAAAACGAATAAGTGTATGAGTGAGTGAATTGGTGCATACACATACTTGTAATCAAACACTTACATGACTTTAAAATGAGACGACTCAAACCATCCAGACACACATGCTGAATATGACTGACCAACAGTGTGAGTGACAAGCGTGATGCTTGTGACTTATCGTTGGATGACCACGACGACACTTGCTCGATAGTATGTATGACTTTGTGTGTAAGCGTGGAAGATGTTTACATAGCAAACACAACATGTACAAAAGAAGTGAAGACCTTGTGTATGACCAGAACATGGTTGCAAGCATAAAATTGACATCCACATGCAAAATTTATTTGCCAAACGATCAATCAAGATGGGGGTGAAGACTCACACGAGCTCACGGGGTGAACCCGAGTGCGTGCATACATCAAGTAAAACTCTCAAAGCAGGCTATGAAATTGGATGCGAGCCAAAATTTTTGAGGGTGTTGCAGCCACTACAACACTTGGTGACACATTGGTAGAACTCCATCTTATCTGTTTTGGTTCATTAACACCACAGGGCCTTGGTATTGCGAGGAATATTGAATTGTTATGTGGGATACTTTGGCTTCCCCACTTACCCCATGGATAGACATGGTTCACCCTTTGCTAAATCAATCAAAAACAACAAAATTTTAGCTTGACTGCAGTGCTTCAAAATCGGAAAGGGTAGTTTAGCTCGCAATTTGAATATTTTCAGAGTATAAGTTTTCATCTTTGGTGTTGCTCCGCTACTAGCAGGCTTGGACAGTACCCCGATGTAGTCATGCAAGAACAAACACATTTCTCCACTACTAGTGAGCCTAGTTAGTACCCTGATGAAGTTGCATGCTTCACCTCTTTGCGCAGGAATCATTTCTCTTCTTTCACCTTTGTATTTTTAAGAGGACTGTGCATAGACACTTATTTAATTTTAGGGTAGAAGAGGGATCCCAACTTATTGAGAGCATAAGAGGTTTTTCCTTCAGAGAAGCATGTAATACCTCTGACATAGGTTTGCTTGTTTAAATTTCCCCCTTCTCCGTTTCTACTAGTTGGATGATCTTAAACACACATAGCGGAAGGATGAGTACAGGCATGAGGCTTCCCTAGTGTGGACAAGGGTTCATTGTTGGACCAAAAATTCCATTGTAGATGGCTCGTATTTTCCATCAAGGCTTCATCACCTGAAGGTTATAACCAAGCACAAAGAAGACATATATAATATTGGCCAAGTGCTGCAGTGTCACAAGTCTCTTTGTATCTTAGCCACACACTCATTCAAAATCCAGAACTCAATAGATGGTAGCACTTATTTCTGGAAACGAAAATAGCAAGGTATTAAGCAAACTGAACAAATGAAGACAAAAATAATAGGCAAAGCAAACAAAATGAAAACAAAGATAGTAAACAAGGCAAACATAATGAAAACAACAAACAGCAAGCAGACTGTGTACATGGCATGGGGCACGACACGACCTACTGGAAGTAGTGCTTGAGATATTGGGTATTGATAGGAAGGTTGTCAATCCTCCCATTAAGTGATTGCAGAAAATACATGTGTGGGCCAATATTCTCATGGACTGTGTACAGACTAATTCACAGGGACTGGAACTTCAATGGGACTTATCCCATTTCAAAACCAAGTCACCAACATTGAAGTTAGCTTTCCCTGCAAACTTCTTATCGAACCATCTCTTGATACGGTTCTGGTGGAGTGTAAATTTTTGTTTTTCTTTCATCCTTTCTTCCTGGAGCTTGTGAAGTGTATCCATCCTATGATGAACTAGCTGGCAAGGCTTGCCTTTGGATTCCTGGGATAGGTGAAGTGCAGGCAAGTAGATATTGGGTGGAAGGATGGCTTCTTTACCATAGACCAAGAAGTATGGTGAGGTATTCAGAGAGGGTGTGGGTGTTACGTGGTCAACCTATAATGCATTTTTCAGGGCAGTATGCTAGTTGCACTACTAAGAGAAAATAGTCTTTTTGATTATGCGGATGAGGTTTTTGTTCGTGGATTCTGTGAGACCGTTTCCCTACAGGTAGTAGTTAGATGAGTTCTTCAACACAATGCCATTTTGTAATGAAAATTCATAAAGTTTCAGAGATGAAAAGTGTGTTGCATTATAAAAACAAGTGATACCGGAACGCTGAAGTGTGAGATGATGTTCTACTGGAGGAAGCTGGTGACCTCCTAGTCGCTCACTTGTTTGAGCGGAAATACTTCTACCCACCACGTGAAGTAATCAGTTGTTGTTAGTATGTAGTGGTGTTGTTTTGAAAAATGTGGGAAAATCTCCCCAATGATGTCTAGGCCCCATTGTTGGAATGGTTCAGTCACTACAATAGGGTGCAGTGGGGTTGCTGACCTTCGTGTTTTGCTAGCGCATTGTTGACAGACAGGGCACTTGCAGACATAAGCACGTGCATCCTTGAATAATGTGGGCCAATAGAAATCAGCTTGCATATCTTTGTGTGCAGTGGTGTTTCCTAAAAAGTGACCCCTGATGGGTCCATCATGCAGATCTTGTAATACCTTCATTGATTCATGTGCCTCCAGGCACTTGAGAAAAACTTCATCGTTTTGTTTCCTATAAAGCACTTCGTGCACCGAGTGATATGCTAAAGCTTTGAGGCGTAATTCTTCTGTCTGATGGAAAAGTGAGAGGGTACGGTGCCGTGCTCAAGGTACTAGCACACATCTGCATACTAAGAGGTTTCGTCTTCAGTGGGTGTTGCTCCCCTTATATCATACATCTCAACTCCCTGCTCCCAGTTGATGAGCTCTTCTTCACTCTTTGGTCGTGTACTTCTTCAACTAGAAGTTTGCAGAGCCCATGTTCTTTGATCATGTGAACTGGCTTGATTTCAAGAGCATACTCTTGCAAGACAAGATTGTCACCTAGTTTGCATGTTGTTCACCTAGTTCTTGTTGTACAAGAAATATGCAGACTTCTGGGTGAGGGATGTAGACTATGCAGTGGTTCCTCAACAAGTAGGACCTGAAGTGTTTCACCACCTTGTAAATTTCATATGCTTGCTTGTCATTGGTGGGTAGTTGATTTTTGGTCCCTGCATGTCTATGCTCATGAAGGAGATGGGATGTTCATCGTTCATCTCGTCCTTCTGAGTGAGTACTGTAGTGAGAAACTTATTGGAGGCAGAGGTGTATAGAAGGAAATCCTTCTTCAAGTCCAGGCTATAGAGTGCAGGCACTTCTGCAATAGTCAGCTTGATATGGGTGAATGCATAGTTTTCCCTCTTGCCGCAACTGTAGACTTCATATTTCTTGATGCTGTCCTGCATGGGTTTGACTATCTGTACATAATCCGATATGAACTTCTGAAGGAAGTTTATCTTGCCCAACAAGGACTGCATGGCTTTCTTGTTGGCTAGGTGAGGGATCTGTGTAATATTCTGGACTCAGTATGATCACCTTGATCCTGCTTTTGGCAACAATGTGTCCAAGAAGGTTCCCCATAGAGACAGTGAATATGCTCTTTTTTGGATTCAAGGAAATCTCGTATTTCTAGCATCACTCAAAAATTTTCTTCATATGGTGTATGTGGTCCTCACATCTTCTTGAGAACACAGTGACATCATCAAGGTATACCACTATGCTATATCTAATGAGTCCACGAAAAGTGATGTCCATGGAATTCTGGAAGGTTGCACCTACATTTACAAGCCCAAATGACATTCATCTGTAAGTGAATGTACCCCACTTAGTACGAAAGGTAGTCTTAAGTCTGCCAGGTTTTGCTACCAGAACCAGATTGTATCCTAAAGAACAATCGAGTAGGGAAAACATTTGTGCTCCAGATACTATTTGCAGAATGTGGTCCATAGATGACATGGGGTAGTTGTCTTTGTCACCGTACGTCCACGCAAACACATCTCGGTACTGTTTGAACATGTAGACAAAGGCTTGCCACTCTTGCTGTGTGCAACATGTGCCGAGATTAATGAAATTCGGATCTTGTTTTAATCCCAAGTTTATTAGTTCATACATCATGGTGGAGCCATGGGTTTTGATGTTCCTTGGCCCCTGAAAACATTCTTACAAGTCATAAATATTTTCCAAAGATGGCACACCCTTCGTGATAAGGTGGCATTTCCTGCTACTAGCTTCCTATTGTAGAGAGCGCTAGTGTTTGTCATCATCTATCACTACATATTTGAAGACGTCAATATTGACCATGAAACACAGTATCTGTTTATCATCATTAAACACACGTAAGTTAGTTATGTTATTCGGGATAGATTGTTTGTACAAAATTTCAATAGTAAATCTATCCCTAATCGGTGACATTCTAGAAGCTACTTTTGTGAAAGAATTGGCAGCTACATTACGCGTATGTGGTACGACAATGATGTTAAATTCTTGGAAGTTAGAGATCAGTCACCATACCTCTTGCTAGTAACTTTTGAGATGTGGTGACAAACATTGGATGGTGTTACGTACCTACCGTACCACTATCTCTAAATCACCTACCACTTTGAGCGCGACCACGTTGAGGTTGATGGCTTTTTGCAAGCCCAACACGAGTGCTTCATACTCAACAACATTGTTCATGCAATCAAACTCAAAGCGACTTGAAACCAAATGCTTCATGTTGCTTGGGTCGATCAAGACACACCCAGCTCCTAAGCCGTCTTGTGTCCTTGATCCATCAAAGTACATGGTCCACAACTCGTCTGTACATGGACCATTCGACACACTTGTACTACTGCTACTACTACTATTGGTACAATGTACTGTACATGCTTCATTACCATCAGTTGGGCAACTTGGAAGGAGGCCCAATTGTGTGTCTGGTGGGGTTCGTGCTGGCCGTGCAAGATAACACCCCAATGTTGTTTCCAAGAGGCAGTTTCTAAACATGAGTTCTGTGAAGGCCAACAATTCATTCTCGCCATTGAAGGGAGTGATATTATGCCTCATATACCTCTCGGATACCACCCATATCTGATTGTTTTATCCCTTATACAGAAACCACATGTGCGACTAGTCTGTAGTGAAATATCCATTTAACTTGCTGGACTAGTCTCTATTGAGTAGTAAGCCATATTCTTCCAGTATGTCCACAAAAAGCAACGTTGATGCATTGGTTGAATCAAATGTTGTGAGATGGTTGGATGATCACATCTTGGAGTTCACCAATTGTTGGTACAGATGTTTAATTAATTTGGATTATTTGCGCGGATGTCTTGCTCCATTGTGCATTGATCGTTTTAGCAATGGATAGTGGCATGACGTTGGTTTCCATGCCAGAATCAACCAAGCAGTTGTGAACATTGTATTTAAAAACTTCAAATGAGAGTAGGAATGGAGGGAAACCTGAGTTTTCTTCTTCCATCTAGAGTGTTTTAAGCATAGTGGAAAGTGATCCGGGAGGTGTGCTTGCTCCCTTACTGGTTGAGGTTCTGTTGTCCATTGTTGTCTGTCCCAATGCACACAGCAGGATGTCTTGCTGACTCTGGATCTTAGCTAACTCAAAAAAACTAATGTTTGCACGAATTTTCTTCATGTCATCTATAATGTTGTAGTCCAAAGGTAGTAGAATCACTGAGGTTTCTGGGGTAAGACCAATGTTCTTATTGTCCAGCAGAGTGTTCTGCAATTTTCTTCTCATGGATGTACTCTTGTCCGCTGCTATCTTCTCAGACTTGTTTTGTGCTTTTGGCTTTGGGGTGGTTGGTGGATCATCCTTCCTCAACAATAGTCTCATCTTTTCTTATGCTTCCCCAAGTGTAAGGGGAGCCCCTTTACTCCTAATATTATAACGATCATTTTTATTTGGGGGTTGTTTCTCAGTGTTCGCCTTCGATGCTGCTTGCAAGAATTGATACATGTTCACCACATGCCTAAAACTTGATGCTTCATTAGGTGCAACATCTTCATCATTATTTTTGTCTTTCGATTGTTCCTGTATATTTTTTTCTGCATCAAATGTATGACTACATATAGAGCTTGCAACTCATTTCCAATATGAACAAGAGCTCTCTGGGTGATGTTCCACATGGAATGAACATAATTCAAAATTTGCACACTGATTGAGGTGGAACACAGAGCTCTGCGTAGTTTTTGCAGTGAACCAGTTGTTGCTTGATGACATGCTTCCTTGTCCTTGTCTGGGTGGATGTTTTCCTACAGATGTATTCGTTTTCCATTATTTAAGCTTATACACTTTTGTTGTTAAGTTCTTGATAAGGTAAGTGAGGGTTTTGATATCATTTGTTTCCTTGTCTCTACGTTTTCTTGCCATCACCTGGGACTTCCAGTTCATGTCTTTCGATTCTGTTTCTGGTTCATCATCCTTGATGACTCCAATCGCACGCAAGTATTTATCAATAGCAATAACCTCTTTGTAGTTTTCCAATAGTGTTGGTTTCGAAACTCGTTTGACAAACTACACAATGCTGGTTAGCAGTGCGAATGTGTAGTAATCTACAGAGATGGAGTCATGAGGTTTGGTGTCTACTACAAACTTGTTCAATATGCATGTAAACCTCTGATTGAAATCTCTTACCTTTTCTTTCCCCTCCATCTTCAGGCTTACCAATGCTTTGACTAACATAGTTTGGGTCTTGTCATCAGCAAACTTCTCAAGAAACATGCATTTGCATGCACCCTAGTTCTGTATGGAGTTGGATGGAAGGCATTGATACCCATGCAACTGTGCGACAATCCAAGGTACATGGAAACAATCTACATGCTACATTGTCATAGCCTACATCAAGGGTCTGTAGCTGTAGGTAGAAGTTGTCCAAATGGTCTTCTACCTTCACTGTGCTATCGGGGTTGAACTTGATGTTCATTCGCTTTTCTCTCTTTGGCATCTTATGTGAAGCACCTAGGAGAGCCAATGGTTCTTGAGTCATCCATTCTAGGTTTTGTTCAACCATCTCTTTTTCTTCTTCGTTCTCTTCCTCTTCTTCTGAATTTAATGGTTTCAGCTCTAGGTCTGTTGGTTCATCTCCACCTCGGCCTCCTCCACTGCCTTCCCTTTTGCCTCCTGTACTAGAGTCTAAGCCCAAGATTACGAGGGTGTCTCCTTCCCCCTATTAGAAGACCGTAGGTTCCTCTCCATCTTTAATAGCTTCTTCCAGACCTTCAAGTGTGGCAAGAAATGCTTCTTCCACTAATGATACAACGACACCTGTCAGAGTGGCTTTTGGCTTCCTTGATGCATATGGAACATATTGTATGCCTGGGATCAGTCCGACTACTTTCACGAACTGGCGATTGATGGGACAGACAGAGCGAAGGTGTTGATATGGAATTTCGTGTTCAAACCTGGGAGGTGAGTAGTAACCAACTACAGAGTCATGCGTAGGTGAGAGGGAGTGTGAGTCATTGCCTTGACCAGATGGTTGATGAGTGAGTGTGAGAGGACCTTAATCCATAAACAACTGACATGCCTCCTTCTAGCACGAAAAATTTTGATGGTATTGAACCCGCCAACATTCAAGGGATCACCCCGATATGAACTCCCAACTAGACCTCACACCATTTGGTGCAAAGATAATTTTAGGGCGAATGTTCGCCCTTTGGCGAAATTAAGGGGTTTTAAATTTTTAGTGGGCGAATATTTTGTATCATAGTACATTTTTACAAATCACCTCAAATAGCCCACCTTATTTTAAGGGAGAGGGTAAAAAAGGTAAATTTAGCCCTTGAAATTAGGACTTACAACCTTTCATTCGCCCATTTTCAAGAATAGGTTTTATTTAAGTGAATCCATTCGCCCATTTTCAAGAATAGGTTTTATTTAAGTGAATCCTATGGGCCAAATACCATATTTATAAAAGAGGTATGGTAAATTAATAAAAATATAAATAAATGAGAGGTATGGTAAATAAATAAAACATTTTTTATATTTACTCCATAAGTCACCTTATATACATGTAAGGGTGTAAACAAATAAAAATATAAGTAAAGTGGAGGTATGGTAAATAGATAAAACGTCTTTTTATACTTACTCGAAAGGTGTGGTAAATAAATAAAAATATAAATAAACTAGATGTATCGTAAATAAATAAAACCTCTTTTTATATTTAGTCCATAACCCTCGTTCTATTTATGAAGGCTCAAGAGGTTTTATTTAAGTGAATCCTATGGGCCAAATACCATATTTGTAAAAGAGGTATGGTAAATTAATAAAAATATAAATAAACGAGAGGTATGGTAAACAAATAAAATATTTTTTTATATTTACTCCATACGTCACCTTATATTTACGAACACTCAAAAAATGGGTTATATTTAAGTGAAACCTATGGCCAAAATACTATGGGACAAATACCATGGCACATATCTATTTGTGATTAGGTATGAGATTAATGGTGAAGTTGCTATGAGATTGTTTCATAATGGGTGCCCAACCAACATTAACATAGTATTTTTTCAAAGGATATAGCCTGGCATTCTTATGATGTTGAATCATTGGCAAGGAGGTCCAAGCATTGGATGAATCTCCAACACAAGAACCAACCAATGTTCTGAGAACAAAAGCAAACTTTTATGTATCCTCCAAGGTGGGAACTATTCCCATGGTTTCGTTCAACTAGTTTTACACGGAGTTGTCTATAATGCGACTTTTTGAGATTCCGGTGACGGAATCCGGCGGAAGAAATTGAGATGAAATCATGATTTGTTGCAGTTAAAATGGTTTTTTAACTGCATATTCGGATTCAGCACCCTGAAAAACCCCTGGGACGCTTTCATTGTGCAGAAACTAGTTATCAAACTTCGATTTCAATAAATCACTGCCGGATTTTCAGCAGAAAAAATCGCCGGAAAGGCTTTCAAAAAGTCGCGTTAAAGACTACGACGTTTTACACACATTGATTGTACGAAACGTACCCGGCCAAGCATTGAGATTTTTAAATTCAGTGTTGCATACACTACTGGAGTGCTTTTCTCAAGATGGGTTTGGATGATGTACATCCATTTCATGAAGCCTTTCAAAATATTATTTATTTAAGGCTATTAATAAATGTCTTAGTGATGTAACTACCCGAGGAAGCATGGAATATTACCGGATGCATTAGTCCCATATATAGAGTCATGTCCACCATATGAGCCTACAATATGTCAAAACAGAGTTAAGAGAGACCATCCAGCGAGGAATAAAGAGTTCGGATCCGGGAATATATTTTGATTTAAAAATGGTAAAGTTTGCAGCTTGTCCTTGAACGAAAATTTGTTTAGCATTTGGTTGTGGTTTGTTTAGCATTTGGTTGCAGGTTTATGTCCATAATTTTTTAATTATTATTATTATTAATTTTTAAGTAAAAATTAGATATAAATAAAAAAATAGTTAAATTATAATAAAATATTCTTTTTGTAATTTTGATTATATATTTTATTATTAAAAAATAATATTTTTTTAATATGTTTTGATTTATTAATATAAAATTATTTTGATTTTAATTTAAAAATCAAATATAAATCCATATATTTTTATATTTTAAAAAATAAAGACATAAAAATGTTTGGTGTGAAATCTTGGGCGGTGAGAGCGTTGGAATGAGGCAAGGACAGTCAGCCATGGACTTCTGAACCACTCAGGTGATATGTGGAATCTGATATTTGGGGAAGGATAGAATCGAGTCGTGGATGGACTCGCAGAAACAGATGTTATTCTCCAGTGAACAATCCTACTCAGGACATGGACATGTACCAATTCTACTCAACGAATGAAAATCATGGACTCAGCACCCTTTAGCCTCTTCTTTACTTGATAGACATTATGTATAATTTTTTGGTATATGTTCAATGTTGTGTAACTTCCTTAATATAGGCAAGATAGAGGCACTATGTAGAAATTTGCAGGTCTTTTTTTATCAGATCGTTTTGTAAGGCACTGTACTTACAATCTCAAGACATTAAAACTTTATTACTAGTCTAGGAGACCAGTAGTATGGTCAAACACAAAGACCAGTAGTGTGGTCAACCACAAATTACTAGTACTATGGTCAACACAAATTGTAAGCACCTCTTGTAGTAATTGAAAGCCGAAAATTACACCATATATATAGATATATAACTAAATTAATATATAACTTAGGCTAATGATTAAAAGAACAATATAAAATATTTAAATATCAATAATCAATATTAAATAAATTCTAAAGTAAAATGAGCATGTGCAATGATAATTTTTTAAAGTGGTGTAGATTTATTTTAATCATGGATTTACTGAGAGTCCAGTGGGATCAGATTTCCTAATATGTTAACCTTTTCTCGAGTGTAAAACTTGAAAAATGGTTTACACCTCAAGAAACATAAATTTTTTTTACTCTTTTTATCTTTTCTGACTCTTCATAAATTTGTAGTGTGTGTAATTTTTTATTGTTTAAATTACATCTTTGAATGTATAAATGGATACAATGCCTTGAATATTCCTTTCAGTGCTTGGATTGTGCAGACTAAACAGTTTAAACTTGAGATTCTAGGAAAGAACTATTATGTTTTATACAAAATTTCTAAAAAAATATATGTGAAAAAGGTGCCACTATGTAAAATAGTTAGATTACTTGAAATGTTTTATACATAATAATTTACTTTTTCAATTGTTATATATATATATATATATAGATATATGAATTTTTTCACTTTATATCGCTACAAAAGAGAGTTACATAGTCCAAAAAAGTAATTTTAGTTTTCCTCATGGAAGGCCAAACCAACAACATAAGTTCAAAATTTTGAGGTCGCTTCGACTTCGTTTAAACAAAGCATCATATTTAAAAAAAATACATGGAAATATTCTCAATATTTTGAACCTCAATAAACATAGACACAATAAAATTTCAAAAGCTATAGAAACTATAATAAAAACCTTGATGAAACATGGGGACTACTTGATCTTTAGTCTATGGAGAAACAATGGTTGGATGAGGCTTTGATGAGAGTAGTGAGTTTATCATTGATGCTATCAATTTCCTCTTCCATCTTGGTGAACCTGATTGAGCTCTCTTGTTAATGATTGGCACTAAAGAATGTGACCCAACAATACCCTGGTGAGCCAGTAAATGTTCACAACCAACATGTACCCAAATAAAATTGATCTAGTTGGGGCGCTAAAATACGAAATATAGTCCTGTATGTCTTCATCAACATGGTAGTTTAGAGTCCAACACCTTTCCCTATGGACATTTGATCTGGATTTGTTAAGGAACGAAATGAAATATAGATTTAAACCAGAAACATAGAGATACAACGAAACTAAACTTCAATTAATAAATAGCAAATATTGAGAATTGTTTACATGCTGAATGAAATAAAAATAGCGCCGGTGATGGTAGCTTATGTCTCAGAAGAGATTTCATGGCTACATACCTTCTAAACTGTATTTTATTTAAGGTTCGACTACTCATTACTTAAAAAAGCATTGAAAGAAGGCTTCCTCATGCTACTAGTGTACTTAAAGGGAAGCAGAGTAGTAGCACACGTTTAAAATATCAAGGTTTAAATAACCCCATTTAACCAGGTCATCTGATAGAGTGAATACTTTCCATAAGTTTCCAAAAGATAAAGAGAGAGATCAGGCTTGTAGGCTTTGCATTTTGAAGAAACGTTTTGTATAATAGATCTGTTGATGGTGACGGACCTGCCAACATTCAAGGGATCACCTCGGTATGAAGTCCTAACTAGAACTCACACCGTTTGGTGTGGGAGTCCCATATGGTATGATGGCCCGGTTTCCATTATCTTAAAGATTTTCCTTAGCTCTTGCTTGATAGCACAGGAGAGTGGTCTCCTTTGTGTTCGAGTAGTGAGGTTCGCGTGCCTAGTGATTGCTAGTATTACTTGTGTCAATGGTTCTTTCATCGTAGAGGGAGAGGCTGGGAGTGAGTCCCAAGTCAGATGGGAGGAATCCCCAACAAGACATGCACAACTTCCAAAGGAGTAGTCCACATGAATGCGACAGTCACAACACACAATAAGGAGTCTGTGCGAGTGCAATGGTTGTTATAGCAAGTTTACGTGACAGATCTGTCTGATATCCGGGGAGGTAACCAACACGAGCAGGACAACATTAACATCTCATACAACACATTCTTATTAATATACATGTATTACAACTATTGAATGAATTCAAGTGTTAAACACATGTTAAAGAAACATGCATTACAAGTGTTCAATATTATTCGTACAACAATTATAACACATGTGTGAAAACATGCTGGCCTATTAGCACACTTATGAATTAAGTGAAAGTTCCAAGACACATTGTTACACCATACACCACTAACCCCATGGGCGGGGCATTGGAGGCACTACTTACTCCTCAAAGAAAATATTACAGACCCTCAAGGCTATGTGGGAGGAGCCGAGGTGAAAAAATCCCTTGCATGTACAAATGAGGGGGTATTTATAGCCAAGGGTGAAACTGATCCTTGTGTTTGTTCGACTTCCTTCATGATTGTTTGACTTCCATGACCTTTCGACTTTACATGAACCTTCATATGACAATTGGGTCTCTTGGACTTCCATGTTACATTACATTGATTGATAGTATGGCTCACAGTAGAGATATGGATGAAATGACTCATGACACGACTCAACATGATAGTGCTGGTACATTCATGCTCCTATTGGTGTGCATGTCGAGATGCAGTGTCGCTAGGTGATGGTTATGGTGTGTCACAACTTGACCTCTGCATGGCAAAGTGTGCGAAGTCTTTAACGTTCATTTGGTTCACTTGATGTTGAATTCGCACATTGCTCCTTGCTTCTATGTTGGCATCCTTGACATGTTCATTCGTTCGCAAAAATTGCATGTTCGTTCATCCGTCCATGTGAGAACACATCCTTGCATGTTCATCTGTTTGTCTGTCTGTGAACAAATCTATGCATGATCATCTGTTTGCAAGCACTTCTCTTTGCATGCATCATGTGTTCGTCCATTGGCGAACATGTCATTCTGCATGTGCTCCCTTTGTTCATCCCATCTATCATCATTCCATGTTTATTTTTGTACCTGTATTTGCAGTCACTCATGATGAGATGACATCAATTTCATAAAACTCCTAGTAGACTACCATGATGCATGATCGTTTCAGATGCAGGTGACCTGGAGAGAAGACAAGGTCACGAGCTTCGAGTTGGGATGGAGGCTTTGGGCACTGCTAGTGAAAACCGCACAAAAGTCACTGGGAGATGGAGACAGGAAATCCGGATCGACAGTGACTGTTCAAGGGGTCTGGCTCATCTAGAGGACAAAATCGTGTAATTTTTGGGAGGAGAAGTCCAAGCTGTGGGAAGGCTTGGCAGACAAAATTTGCACAATTTTTGGAAGGAGCGGGTCGTGGGAGCCTGGTAGCCAAAATTGCACAATTCCTGAAGGGAATTGGAAGTTAGCTGCTGGGACCTTGGCAACAAAAACTGCACAATTCCTGGAGGGAACTAGTAGTTAGCTAATGGAGATTGGCAGAAAAAATTGAGCAATTCCGAGAGGGAATTGGCAGTCAGCTGCTGGGAGCTGTTAGCGAGAAAAACTGTGTTGATGCTTGAAGGTTAGCCTGTTGATCACCTCTACATAGTTTTTGAGCTGAGAATTTGGTTGGGTAGCAGAGTTCTTGCTCATGAAAACTGCACAGTTTTTCGGGTGAGCAGCCAGCTGGCTGACTGGTGGTCTGGTTGGAAAAACTGCGTAATTTTTTGAGGGAGACTGGGATGAGAACTGGGTGTCTTCCCGACATGTCTGTGGAATTTCCTCAGTCAAAAGAGTAGGAAAGTTCTACAACCTCTGCGCAATTTTTGAGGGGAATTAGTCCTGGGGTGACTGTCGGGTCAAATTTTCCTGTTGACCAGTAGGAAGGTTGACTGATCAGATTGCAGGCAGCGGACCTTGAAAAGGCTTTCTTGGTGTTTTTGCACTATTCTGGTGATAGTCGATCGAGTTGATGGCAGTGTGAAGGTTCAGTTTTTAGAGGGGAATCTAGTCGTCAAAACTTCAGAAAAACGAATAAGTGTATGAGTGAGTGAATTGGTGCATACACATACTTGTAATCACACACTTACATGACTTGACAATAAGATGACTCAAACCATCTAGACACACATGCTGAAAATGACTGACCGATGGTGTGAGTGACAAATGCGATGCTTGTGATTTATCATTGGACGACCACGACGAAACTTGCTCGATAGTATGTATGACTTTGTGTGTAAGCGTGGAAGATGTTTACATAGCAAACACAACATGTACACAAGAAGTGAAGACCTTGTCTATGACCAGAACATGGTTGAAAGCATAACATTGACATCCACATGCAAAATCTATTTGCCAAACAATCAAGCAAGATGGGGGTGAAGACTCACACGAGCTCACGGGGTGAACCTGAGTGTGTGCCTACATCAAGTAAAACTCTCAAAGGAGGCTATGAAATTGGATACGAAACAAAATTTTAGAGGGTGTTGTAGCCACTACAACACTTGGTGACACATTGGTAGAACTCCATCTTCTCTATTTTGGTTCATTAACACCACAGGGCCTTGGTATTTCGGGGAGCATTGAATTGTTGTGTGGGTTACTTTTGCTTCCCCACTTACCCCATGGACATACATGGTTCACCCTTTGCTAACTCAATTAAAAACAACAAATTTTATCTTGATCGCAGTGTTTCAAAATCGGAAAGGGTAGTTTAGCTCGCAATTTGAATATTTTCAGAGTATAAGTTTTCATCTTTGGTGTTGCTCCGCTACCAGCAGGCCTGGACAGTACCCCAATGGAGTCACACAAGAACACACACATTTCTCCACTACCAGCGAGCCTAGTTAGTACCTCGATGAAGTTGCACGCTTCACTTTTTTGCGTAAGAAGCCTTTCTCTTTTTTCGCCTTTGTATTTTTAAGAGAATTGTGCATAGGCACGTATTTAATTTTAGGGTAGAAGAGGGATCCCAACTTATTGAGAGCAAAAGAGGTTGTTCCTTCAGAGAAGCATGTAATACCTCTGACATAGGTTTGCTTGTTTAGATTTCCCCCTTCTTCGTTTCTACTAGTTGGATGATCTTAAACACACATAGCAGAAGGATGAGTACATGAATGAGGCTTCCCTAGTGTGGACAAGGGTTCATTGTTGGACAAAAACTTCTCTTATAGATGGCTTGTATTTTCCATCAAGGCTTCATCAGCTGAAGGTTATAACCAAGCACAGAGAAGACATATACAATATTGGCCAAGTGTTGCAGTGTCACAAGTCTCTTTGTATCTCAGCTATGTACTCATTCAAAAGCCAGAACTCAATAGATGGTAGCACTTATTTCTGGAAACGAAAATAGCAATGTATTAAGCAAACTGAACAAACGAAGACAAAAATAATAGGCAAAGCAAACAAAATGAAAACAAAGATAGTAAACAAGGCAAACAAAATGAAAACAATAAGCAGCAAGCAGACTATGTACATGGCACGGGGCACGGCCCGACCTACTGGAAGTAGTGCTTGAGATCTTGGCTATTGATAGGAAGGTTGTCAATCCTCCCGTTAAGTGATTGCAGAAAATACATATGTGGGCCAATATTCTCATGGACTGTGTACGGACTAATCCATAGGGACTGGAACTTCATATGTCTGCCTTTGTCTTCATGGGACTTATCCCATTTCAAAACCAAGTCACCAACATTGAAGTTAGCTTTCCTTGCAGACTTCTTATCGAACCATCTCTTGATATGGTTCTGGTGGAGTGTAAAATTTTGTTTTTCTTTCATCCTTTCTTCCTGGAGCTTGTGAAGTGTATCCATCCTACGATGAACTAGCTGGCAAGGCTTGCCTTCGGATTCCTGGGATAGGTGAAGTGTAGGCAAGTAGATATTGGGTTGAAGGATGACTTCTTTACCATAGACCAAGAAGTACAGCAAGGTATTCAGAGAGGGTTTGGGTGTTATGTGGTCAACCTATAATGCATTTGTTAGGGTGGTATGCTAGTTGCGCTGCTTAGAGAAAATAGTCTTTTTGATTATGCAGATGAGGTTTTTGTTCATGGATTCTATGAGACCGTTTCCCTACAGGTAGTAGTTAGATGAGTGCTTCAGCAAAATTCCATTTTGCAATGAAAAGTCATAAAGTTTCAAAAATGAAAAGTGTGTTGCATTATAAAAGCAAGTGATACCGGAACGGCAAAGCTTGAGATGATGTTCTGCTGGAGGAAGCTGGTGACCTCCTGGTCATTCACTTGTTTGAGCGGAAATACTTCTACCCACCGTGTGAAGTAATCAGTTGTTGTTAGGATGTAGTGGTGCCATTTTGACAAATGTGGGAAAATCTCCCCAATGATGTCTAGGCCCCATTGTTGGAACGGTTCAGTCACTACAACAGGGTGTAGTGGGGTTGCTGACCTTTGTGTTCTGCCAACGCATTGCTGACAGACAGGGCACTTGTAGACATAAACGTGTGCATCCTTGAATAATGTGGGCCAATAGAAATTAGCTCGCATAACTTTGTGTGTAGTGGTGTTTCCTGCAAAGTGACCCTCGATGGGTCCATCATGTAGATCTTGTAATACCTTCTTTGATTCATGTACCTTCGGGCACTTGAGAAAAACTTCGTCGTTGTACTTCCTATAAAGCACTCCATGCACTGAGTGATATGCTAAAGCTTTGAGGTGTAATTATTCTATCTGATGGAAAAGTGAGAGGGTACGATGTCGTGCTCAAGGTACTAGCACACATATACATACTCAGAGGTTTCTTATTCAGTGGGTGTTGCTCCCCTTATATCATACATCTAAACTCCCTACTCCCAGCCGACGAGCTCTTCTTCACTCTTCGATTGTGTAATTCTGCAGCTACAAGTTTGCAGAGCCCGTGTCTTTTGATCGTGTGAACTAGCTTTATTTCAAGAGCATACTCTTGCAAGACAAGATTGTCACCTAGTTTTCACATGGCTCACCCAGTTCTTGTTGTACAAGAAATATGCAGACTGCTGGGTGAGGGGCGTAGACTATGCAGTGGTTCTTCAACAAGTAGGGCCTGAAGTGTTTCACCGCCTTGTAAATTGCATATGCTTGCTTGTCATTGGTGGGTAGTTGATTTTTGGTCCCTACATGTCTGTGCTCATGAAGGAGATGGGATGTTCATTGTTCATCTCATCCTTCTGAGTGAGTACTGCAGTGAGAAAATTATTGGAGGTAGAGGTGTATAGAAGGAAATCCTTCTTCAAGTCTGGGCTATATAGTGCAGGAACTTCTGCAATAGTCAGCTTGATATGGGTGAATGCATACTTTTCCCTCTTGCCTCAACTGTAGACTTCATCTTTCTTGATCCTGTCCTACATGGGTTTGGCTATCTGCGCATAAATCGAGATGAACTTCCGAAGGAAGTTTATCTTGCCCAAGATCGAATTTCTGAAGGAAGTTTATCTTGACCAAGAAGGACTGCATGGCTTTCCTGTTGGCTAGGTGGGGGATCTGTGTAATATTCTGGACTCAGTATGATCACCTTGATCCTACTTTTGGCAACAATGTGTCCGAGAAGGTTCCCCATAGAGATAGTGAATACGCTCTTTTTGGGATTCAAGGAAATCTCTTATTTCTAACATCACCCAAAAATTTTCTTCAGATGGCATATGTGGTCCTCACGTCTTCTTGAGAACACAGTCACATCATCAAGGTATACCACTATGCTCTATTTGATGAGTCCACGAAAAGCGATGTCCATGGCATTCTGAAAGGTTGCACCTACATTTACAAGCCCAAATGACATTCATCTGTAAGTGAATGTACCCCAGTTAGTACGGAAGGTAGTCTTAAGTCTGCCAGGTTCTACTACCAGAACTGGATTGTATCCGAAAAGATAGTCAAGTAGGGAAAACATTTGTGCTCCAGATACTATTTGCAGAATGTGGTCCATAGATGACATGGGGTAGTTGTCTTTATCACCGTACATCTGTGCAAACAGATCTTATTACTGTTTGAACATGCAGACAAAGGCTTGCTGCTCTTGCTATGTGCAACATGTGCTGAGATTAATGAACTTCGGATCTTGTTCTAATCCCAAGTTGATCAGTTCATACATCATGGTGGAGCCATGGGTTTTGATGTTCCTTGGCCCCTGAAAACATTCTTGCAAGTCATAAATATTTTCCAAAGATGGCACACCCTTCGTGATAAGGTGGAATTTCCTGTTACCAGCTTCTTCCTGTAGAGAGCGCTAGTGTTTGTCATCATCTATCGCTGCATATTTGAAGACGTCAGCATTGACCATGAAATGCAGTATCTGTTTATCATCATTAAACACACGTAAGTTAGTTATGTTATCTAGGATAGATTGTTTGTACAAAATTTCAATAGTAAATCTATCCCTAATCAATGACATTCTAGAAGCTACGTTTGTGAGAGAATTGGCAGCTACATTACGTGTATGTGGTACAAAAATGATGTTAAATTCTTGGAAGTTAGAGATCAGTCACCATACCTCTTGCTAGTAACTTTTGAGATGTGGTGACAAACATTGGATGGTGTTACGTACCTACCGTACCACTATCTCTAAATCACCTACCACTTTGAGTGTGACCACGTTGAGGTTGATGGCTTTCTGCAAGCCCAACACAAGTGCTTCATACTCAACAACATTTTTCATGCAATAAAACTCAAAGCGACTTGAAACAAAATGCTTCATGTTTCTTGGGTCGATCAAGACACACCTGGCTCCTAAGTTGTCTTGTTTCCTTGATCCATCAAAGTACATGATCCACAAATTGTCTGTACATGGACCATTCGACGCACTTGTACTACTCCTACTACTACTATTGGTACAATGTACTGTACATGCTTCATTACCATCAGGTGGGCAACTTGGAAGGAGGCCCAATTGTGTGTCTGGTGGGGTTGGACCTGGCCATGCAAGATAACACCCCAATGTTGTTTCTAAGAGGCAGTTTCCAAACATGAGTTCTGCGAAGGCCAACGGTTCATTCTCGCCATTGAAGGGAGTGACATTATGCCTCATATACCTCTCGGATACCACCCAGATTTGATTGTTTTTTCACTTATACAGAAGCCACATGTGCGACTAGTGTGTAGCGAAATATCCATTCAACTTGCTGGACCAATCTTTATTGAGTAGTAAGCCATACGCTTCCGGTATGTCCACAAAAACAATGTTGATGCATTGGTTGAATCGAATGTTTTGAGATAGTCAGATGATCACATCTTGGAGTTCACCAATGGTTGGTATAGATGTTTGATCAATTTGGATTATTTGCGCGGATGTCTTGCTCCATTTTGCATTGATCATTTTAGCAATGGATAGTGGCATGACATTGGTTTCCATGCTAGAATCAACCAAGTAGTTGTGAACATTATAGTTAAAAACTTCAAATGAGAGTAGGAATGGAGGGAAACTTGAGTTTTCTTCTTCCATCTAGAGTGTTTTAAGCATAGTGGAAAGTGATCCAAGAGGTGTGCTTGCTCCCTTGCTGGTAGAGGTTCCATTGTCCGTTGTTGTCTATCCCAATGTGCACAACAGGATGTCTCGCTGACTCTAGATCTTAGCTAACTCAAACAAACTAATGTTTTCACGAATTTTCTTCATGTCATCTACAATGTTGTAGTCAAAAGGTAGTAGAATCACCAAGGTTTCTGGGGGTAAGACCGATGTTCTTGTTGTCCAGTGGAGTGTTCTACAATTTGCTTCTCATGGATGTACTCTTGTCCGCTGCTGTCTTCCTGGACTTGTTTTGTGCTTTTGGCTTTGGGGCGGTTGGTGGAGCATCCTTCCTCAACAACAGTCTCATCTTTTCTTGTGCTTCCCCAAGTGTAAGGGGAGACCCTTTAGTCCTAATATTATAACGGTCATTTTTCTTTGGGGGTTTTTTCTCATTGTTCACCTTTGATGCTGCTTGAGAGAACTGATACATGTTCACCACATGCCTAGAACTTGATGCTCCATTAGGTGCAACATCTTCATCATTATCTTTGTCTTTCAATTTTTCCTGCATATCTTTTTCTACATCAAATGTATGATTACATATAGAGCTTACAACTTGTTTCCAGTATGAACAAGAGCTCTCTGGGGATGTTCCTCATGGAATGAACATAGTTCAAAATTTGCACACTGATTGAGGTGGAACATAGAGCTCTGCATAGTTTTCGCAGTGAACCAGTTGTTGCCTGATGACATGCTTCCTTGTCTTTGTCTGGGTGGATGGTTTCCTACAGATGTATTCAGTTTCCATTATTTAAGCTCAGACACTTTTGTTGTCAATTTCTTGATGAGGCAAGTGAGGGTTTTGATATCATTTGTTTCCTTGTCTCTACCTTTTCTTGCCATCACCTGGGACTTCATTTTCGTGTCTTTCGATTCTGTTTCTGGTTCATCATCCTTGATGACTCCAATCGCACACAATTATTTATCAATAGCAATAACCTCTTTGTAGTTTTCCTTTAGTGTTGGTTTCGCAGCTCGCTTAACAAACTGCACAATGCTGGTCAACAATGCGAACATGTAGTAATCTACAGAGATGGAGTCATGAGGTTTGGTGTCTACTACAAACTTGTTCAATATGCATGTAAACCTGTAATTGAAATCTCTTACCTTTTCTTTCCCCTCCATCTTCAGGCTTCCTAATGCTTTGACTAACATAGTTGGGGTCTTGCCATTAGCTAACTTTTCAAGAAACATACATTTGAATGCACCCCAGTTTTGTATGGAGTTGGATGGAAGGCTATGATACCCATGCAACTGTGCAACAATCCAAGGTACATGGAAACAATCTACATGCTACGTCGTCATAGCCTACATCAAGGGTTTACAGCTGCAGTTAGAAGTTGTCCAAATGGTCTTCTACCTTCACTGTGTTGTCGGGGTTGAACTTGATGTTCATTCACTTTGCTCTCTTTGGCATCTTGTGTGAAGCACCTAGGAGAGCCAATGGTTGTTGAGTCATCCATTCCAGATTTTGTTCGACCATCTATTTTTCTTCTTTGTCCTCTTCCTCTTCTTCTGAATCTGATGGTTTCAGCTCTAGGTCTGTTGGTTCATCTCCACCTTGGCCTCCTCCACTGCCTTCCCCTTTGCCTCTTGTACCAGAGTCTAAGCCCAAGATTACGATGGTGTCTCCTTCCCCCTATTAGAAGACCATAGGTTCCTCTCCGTCTTCAATATCTTCTGCTAGAATTTCAAGTGTGGCAAGAAATGCTTCTTCCACTAACGATACAACAACACTTGTCAGAGTGGCTTTAGGCTTCCTTGATGTATATGGAAGATATTGTATGCCTGGGATCAGTCCAACTACTTTCATGAACTAGCGATTGTTGGGACAGACAGAGTGAAGGTGATGATATGGAATTTCATGTTCAATCTTGGGAGGTGAGTAGTAACCAACTGCAAAGTCATGCGTAGGTGAGAGGGAGCGTGAGTCACTGCCTTGACCAGATGGTTGATGAGTGAGTGTCAGAGGACCTTAATCCATAAACAACTGACAAACCTCCTTCTAGCACGAGAAATTTTGATGGTGCTGAACCTGCCAACATTCAAGGGATGACCTCGATATGAAGTCCCACTAGACCTCACACCGTTTGGTGTGGGATTCTAATCTAGTATGATAGCCCAGTTGCCATTATCTTAAAGATTTGCCTCAACTCTTTCTTGTCAGAACAGGAGAGTGGTTTGCTTTATCTTCGAGTAGTGAGGTTTGTGTTCCTGGTGATTGCTAGTGTTACTTCTGTCAATGGTTATTTCAACGTAGAGGAAGAGGGTTGGAGTGAGTCCCAAATCAGATGGGAGGAAGCCCAAACTTTTTTAGGAACACACAACACAACAGGACGTGCATAGCTTCCGGAGGAGCAGTCCACACAAATGCGGCGGTCACAACAGACAAGGAAAGATAACATGTACAACACACAGTGGAGGAGTCTGCGCATGTGTGATGATTGTTATAGAAAGTTTACGTGAAAGGTCTATCTGATGTTCAGGGAAGTAACCAACACATGCAGGACAACATTAACAACTCATACAACATATTTTCATTCATATACATGTATTACAATAATTGAATGAGTTCAAGTGTTAAACATAAGTTAAAGAAACATGCATTACAAGTGTTCAAGATATGTCTTACAACAATTACAACACATGTGTGAAAACTTGTTGGCCTGTTAGTAGGCTTATGAATTAAGTGAAATTTCCAAGACACATCATTACACCATACATCACTAGCCCCATGGGCAGGGCGTTGGAGCCACCACTTACCCCTCAAAGAAAAGATTACTAACTCTCAAGGCTATGTGGGAGGAGCTGAGGTGAAAAAGTAGCCAAGGGTGAAACTAACCCTTGTCGTTGTTCGACTTCCCTCATGACTATTTGACTTCCATGACCTTTTGACTTTACATGACTCATCATATGACAAGTGGTTCTCTTGGACTTCCACGTTACATTACATTGATTAAGAATATGGTTCACAATAGAGATGTGGATGGCATGACTCGTGATAAGATTGGACATGACAGTAATGGTGCATTCATGTTGCTGCTGGTGTGCATGCTGAGCTGTAGTGTCATTGGGTGATGGATGTACTCATGGTGTGTCACAACTTCACCTCGACATGGAAAAGTGCACGAAGCCTTTGATGGTTGTTGGGTTCGCTTGATGTTGCATTCACACGTTTCTCCTTGCTTGTATGATGGTATGCTTGACAGGTTCATCTATTTGCGAAAAGTGCATGTTTGTTCGTCTATTTGTGTGTGAACACATCCTCGCATGTTCGTCCGTTCATCTATCCATGAACACATCTTTGCATGATTGCCCATTCATGAGCACTTCTCTTTGCATGCATCATTTGTTTGTCTATTGGTGAACATGTATTTCAGCATGTGCTCCTTTTGTTCATCCCATCTATCATCACACCATGTTTTTTTGTGTACCTATATCTGTAGTCACTCATGACGAGACAACATCAATTCCATAAACCTCCTATTCTAGCATGATGCATGATCGTTTCGGATGCAGGTGACCGAGAGATAATATAAGGTTGCGAGCTTTGAGATGGGATGGAGGTTGTAGGCATTGTTGGTGAAAATTGTGAAGAAGTCATTGGGAGATGGAGATGGGAAATCCAGATTGACAGTGACCGTCCGTGGGGTCTAGCTCATCTGGAGGACAAAATTGTGCAATTTTTGGGAGGAACAATCTAGGCTCCGGGAAGGCTTGGTAGACAAAATCTGTGTAATTTTTGGAAGGAGCAGGCAGCGGGAGCCTGGCAGCCAAAATTACGCAATTCTTGTAGGGAACTTGTAGTCAGCTATTAGGACCTTAGGAACAAAAATTGTGTAATTCCTGGAGGGAACTGGTAGTGAGCTGTTGGAGCTTGGAAACAAAAAATGTATAATTCCTGGAGGTAACTGGCAGTCAGTTGTTGGGATCTACTGGAGGGAAAAACTACGTTGATGCTGGAAGGCTAGCCTATTGATCACCTCTACACAGTTTCTAAGCTGAGCAGACTGCTGGGAAGTAGAGGTCTTGCTCATGAAAACTGCACAATTTTCCGGGTGAGCAGCTGGTCGGCTAACTTGTGCGCTAACTAGAAAAACTGCGTAATTTTCATAGGGAGATAGGGATGGGCATTGGGTATCTTTCCGCCCTGTTTACACAATTTCTTTATTCAGCTAAGCAAGCAAGGTCTACAGTCTCTGCGCAATTGTTGAGGGGAATCAGTCCCAATTTGACTTTCGCGTCAATTTTTTTGGTTGACCAGGAGGAAGGTTGACTGATCAGCTTGCAGGGAGTGCAACTTGAAAAGGATTGCTTGGTGCTTCTGCGCTGTTCTGGCGACAGACGATGAAGTTGATGGCAGGGTGAAGGTCTGGCTATTAGAGGGGAATTTGGTCGTCAAAGCTTCAACAAAATGACTAAGTGTGTGAGTGAGTGAATTGGTGCATACGCATACTTGCAATCACACACTTACATGACATGACGACGAGACAACTCAAGCCATCTAGACACACATTCTCAACATGAGTAATCGACAGTGTGAGAGACAAGCATGATGCTTTAGTTGATCGTTGGATGACTGTGATGACAATTGAAAGACAATGTGTATGACTCTATGTGTAAGTGCGACAGATATTTACATAGTGAACACAACATGTACACACGAAGCAAAGACCTTGTGTGTGAATAGAACATGGTCACAAGCATAATATTGACATCAACATGAAAACGTTATCTACCAAACGATCAAGAAAGGTGGGGTTGAAGACTTGCATGAGCTCATGGGGTGAGCCCAAGTGTGTGTAGACATCAAGTAAAACTCTCAAACAAGGCTCCGAAATTGGATGCAAGCCAAAATTTTGGAGGGTGTTGTAGCCGCTACAACAAGATCATATCCATAGTTAACTAATTAGGAAATCCTAGAGCACATTAAGTTTGAAGGCCCACCAGGAAGATGGCCCAGTGAGGGGGCCACGACATACTTGGATCTATACATTCAGGTTCATCTACAAGGAGCGACATGAGCATCAACTATTGAATGTGAGCCATGACCAACAACAGTAGAACTTGACCATCCTGAGCATGATCCACATGACTGACCGAAGCATGAGCAACACAACCAACTCAAGCATGGATAATTAAGTCATTTTTTAAAGAATAAACTTCAAGCTTGAGCCTCCCCTTTGTTGCACTGATTGTGTAGCGGGGGGAGTCACAGGGGGTTTGAGGGGTGTAGGTAACCCGACTCTATGGGGTCTGGGGCAACGCCCTAGAAAATTTTGGTTTTGGACCCTATATTAGGTTGGGCAGACCTACCTATGGTTTTGTGAATGTTTTTTGCACATGGTTCTGGACGTGATGGTTTTCAGTCAATGGTTTTGGATGCGATGGTTTTCGGTCCATGGTATTGGGAGCTTCGGCATGTATAAATATGTATTGTAACATTGAAAGGAACATAATGAAAAATCAAGTTGGTAGTTCTGATTTTGGGATCCAGGGAAAATTTCTGTGTACATGTGTTTTATGTGTTATGCTCTCGCATTGTTTATTTTTTGTGTTTTAGAATTCGTATGCAGGTAATTTCTGTACGGGGTTAAAACCTACATTTGGTATCAGAGTTGTTTTCGCTTCAAGGGGATGCCTTTCCATTGAGGGATTTCACTCAGGCCTATGGTAGACCCTATTTAGTGGGAGATCTATAGTATCGATTCTGGTGGTGAAAGAAGATGGCGAGCAGTGGAAAGATAGAGATCGAGAAATTTAATGGTGAGAGTTTTGAGTTATGAAAACTCAAGATGGAGGATCTATTGGTGGATAAAGATTAGTGAATTGCAGTAGATCTAGGTAATAAACCAATGGGAGTGTCCGATGAAGAATGGAAGAAGTTGGATCGGAAGGCAAAGAGAACAATACGATTGTGTGTCTCAGATTCAGGGACTTTATACCAATCTAAGTCTCTGGTGAATAAACTTTTCCTATGGAAAAAGTTGTATAACCTGAGGATGAAAGATGAGGACTCAGTGACAGAGCATCTGAACACATTTAATATTGTGGTAGGTCAGTTATCATCTATTGATATTAAAATTTCAGATGAAGATAAGTGCATCAGTTTGTTGTGCTCTCTACCAGATCCGTGGGATAGTCTAGTTAGTGCAATAGGTAGCGATGCAACTGCCTTGTAGTTTGATGAAATAGTCTCATCCTTACTGATGGAGGAAATGACACAGAAAAATATGGAGAGCCATAATGTTGATGCCTTGTTTGTACGAAGGCGGTCCCAGAATAACAACAAAAATAATTCATCGAGTGGGAGGTCTAAATCTAGAGGGGGATCTAAATCTCTAGGAAATCTTGTAAAGGTGGTGTGCTGGAAATGCGGAAAGGAAGGGCACTACAAAAGGGATCTGATGATGCTCCTTCTACAAAGGTGAAAACCACCTCAAATGAAGGTGGGGATGTTTACTTGGCTTCTTCAAGAACACATGTAGATCATGAGGCATGATTGATTGACTGAGGTACATCCTTTCACTTCACTCCCCATAGAGAGTAGTTTTGCGAGTACAAGAAATATGAAGGTGGTGATGTCTTCTTGGGGGATAACAAGAAGGCTAGAATCTTTGGTCATGGAAAAGTAAAGTTGAAGTTGCAAGGTCGAAGGGTTAGAACACTTTCGGGTGTTTTACATATTCCTGCATTAGCCAGAAATCTGATTTCTGTAAGCAAGCTAGATGATGTAGGTGTAAAAAATGTGTTCGAGAAGGATACCTGCAAGATGGTTCCAGTGCACTGCTATTGATACATGGAGTTCAAATTGGAACTCTGTACAAGTTGCAAGGTAGCATTATTGTTGATGGGTGCAACAGTTCTGTGGTTCCTGAAAGTGTAGTAGCAAAAATTAGTGGTCTCTGGAGAGAAGACCATGTTGTGGCATCAAATGCTTGGACATATTAGAGATAAGGGTCTTCGAATACTTCATGGTAAAGGTATGGTAGAAGGTATGAGTAAAGGCTCTCTCGATTTTGATTTATGTGAAAATTGTGTATATGTGAAGAAAAATTGGGTGAGTTTCCCTCTAGTGGTAAGAGGGCGAAACAAATATTAGAGCTTGTGCACAGTGAAGTGTTTGGACCCGTGAAGGTTCCATCACTGGGTAAGTTTGTGTACTATGTAACCTTTATAGATGACTTCTCAAGGAATACATGGATATATTTCCTTAGGAAGAAATCTAAATTCTTTGATAGGTCTAAATAATTTAAGGATCTGGTGGAAAACCAGACAGAGAAGAAGATAAAGGTGTTGAGGACAGATAACGGTGGAGAGTTTTGCAGTAAGGAATTTGAAGAATTATGTAAGAAGTGTGGTATAGCATGGTAGAAGACTACTCCATACACACCTTAGAAAAATGGAGTTGCAAAAAGAATGAACAAGATGTTGTTGGAAAGGGCGAGAAGCATGCTCAGTGGTGCTGGGTTAGGAAAGGAATTTCGGGCAGAGGTGGTGGAGACAACATTTTACCTGGTCAACATATCACCTTCATCAATGTTGGAGGATAAGACTCCACAAGAGGTATGGACTGGTAGGAAACCCTCTCTTTCATATCTGAGAGTATTTGGATGTGATTCATATGTGCATGTTCCAAAGGAGAAACGAACCAAGTTGGATAGTAAATCTCAAAATTGCATCTTTATTAGGTATAAGAATGGTTTAAAGGGTTATAAGCTTTTGAACCCAGTAACAAGGAAGGTTGTGTACAACTAAATTTCTGCCTCTTCTTGAGCCCCTATTTACTTGTGAAATTCCTGAGAAAATTAGGCCCCTATTATTTAGGAATTTCCTCCAAAATGATTGGGAAATTACAAAGGTTGATCATCTTACTACATGCAACATTTGTATACTCAAGACTAGTCTACAATTGATGTTGCATTGACTTGGAATCTACACCACAGTTGTGGAATTCAAATTCTCTTCATGCACTAGCTATTTTAGGTTGATTGATCAATTAACTAGATGATCATTGAGTTATACTGAAGTCCCAATGCACAACTGGCCTTCCACCAGTTCCTTAAATAGTTAGAACTAGATTATTTGAAAACAACTTGAAATAACTGACCTTGATTTCTACAAATTAGCAATCATGCATGCTTAACTAAATTCCAAGCCATCTAACTCGAATTTATTGACTTAATTGAGTGACAAGAGTCATGTCACAAAAGTTAGCTCCATCCAAGTTGTTTATTGATGTGGAAATTCAAAATTTCTCAATTTATTAAAGAAAAAATAAATTAAGACTTTCTTGCTGCATTTCTCAACACTCCCTCTCAGAAGAGAGGGATTTTTCACCACCCCTATCTAGAACTTATGGAATGTATTGTAGCACTACCTCTTAGTGTTGTTGTTGCTACTACAATGACTGCAATTGAGAAGATTCCAAAAAAGATGAATCAACTATGTCTAAAATATGTCTACTAGGAAAACTGTGTTGTTGTTGACTTTGCTACTGAGCCTCCCACTGTGTTGTCAACACTCCTTTACACTCCTCAGTATATGAGTAACATTGATCCTCCTAATACTGAATAGTGTGGATCCCTATAGCAAGGTAATGATCCACGATGAAAACACCTAAATGGACCCTGCCCAAATTTATGCAATTATGGGGCCACAGATCTACATCACTCCGCCTCACTCCTGGAGGTATATATGTAATTTCTTCCTCTACCCACTTAGATAAAACACTCCCCTTACTGAAGGTCTCTGCTTGAGTGGATGTCTCCACTCTTCCCCTCCATTTTATGCTACTCCAAAACTTCTTGAGGCTCCTCCCGAGGCTCCATTTTGAGAGGTCTATCATGCTCCCTCTCAACCATCATACCTCTAATCTCTGCCTTACTCCTCAAGGCTATGCATGCATCTTTTGCCTCAGGTGAATACAGGTTCTTGTCTCAAACCCAATCTGCTTCACCTCTCCTTTGGTTGTGTCTAAGGAATTCTTTCCCTTTACTGAAGATCACATTATAACCATGGTCTTCCAAAAATGCTACAGAGATGAGATTTTTCTTTAGGCATGGAATAGATATGACATCCTAGAACCGAAGAGGGGATCTTGACTACCTCTAAAATTAGACTATACCATTCCCGATTACGCTTTATTTTTTGTTGTCCCCAAAATCAATGTGCATCTGGAGATATTTCTCCTCTAGGCCACTGAAAAACTCTCTACACCCTTCCATGTGGAATAAGGCACCAAAGTCCAAGTACCACACACTCCCCATCACTGTTTTGGTCGTGCATGCGATAAAGGTGAAATATAGCTCAAACTGTGAAGCCAAATATTCACCTACTGCTCCTAATGTAGGTTACTTCTTGCTAGATTTTTTGTGTGGACACTTTGTAGCATAGTGCCTAAATTCATGGCAATTGAAGCATTTTATTTTGGATAAGTCTTTCTTCTTTCCCCCTTGACTGGATTCAACCTCACCTTGGGACTTTTTTCCCGTGTCCTTCAATCCTCTTCCAACTAGATCAAAGTCCTCTTCTGCTTCTATGGATATTACTCCATCTCTGTTACTTCATCTAATTTCTTCTTATACTAAATTAGACCATAATCATTCCAAATTCAGTAATTTCTCCCTCCTGTCCATCGAATCTTGGTATTTATGCCAGCTCTTGGGAAGGCCTAGAAGGTATAGGCTTACCAAATCATATTCCGTAACACTAACACCAACCCCACCAAGTTCATCACGAACTTGTGTGAACCTACTCAGATACTGTGGAATCGTTTCATTCTTCTACATCTTCATATTTCAAAGTTTATCCTTGAGAAGCAGTTTCCCATGGATGTTGCTATTTTGGAATAGATCTATTAGTGCCTACCACTTTGCGCAAGAAGTTTCTTTCCCATGGATATTTGAGACAATGTGGTCTCACAACCCCTCCAATATTATTCTCCTTGCCTTGGCTACATCTTTCTTCCACTGGGCTAGGTTTTTTGCATCAAATTCTTATGCTTTTGAAATATTTGTCTTGACATATTCTATCTATCTATTGTCATCCAATAGCCCCTCCATGTGATCCTGCCATGCAATGAAATTAAAATTTCCTTTCAAGCCATACTCTAGTATCAACTCATTGAAGGTGATCTTCCCAACTGTAAAAAGATCTTGTTACATTGAACTGCAAATTTGAACTTCCTGAGAAATAACTTTGAAATTCCTATTCTAATGTTAATCCTGCTATGATAGCATGTAGAAATTATGATGTATATTTGCAACTGCGCATGAAATTTTTATCAAAATCACAAGACACGGACCTACTCTACTACTCTATGGAATTCAATTCACAATTTAGAACATCAATAAAAGTATGAAATGAGAAATAAAACACATGACACAATATTTTTCCAGGGGAAAGAAATCTGATAAAAGCCCCTTTGTTTTCTTGCATTAATGTGATGAATAGAGATGTATTAAAATTGCTAGCTCATTCTACAAGTGAATAAACTCTTTCTTTTCTCATTGATAATCTATGATTCAGACTTAGTTAATTTATGCCTCTACTTGAGCCCCTATTTCTTTGCGCAATTCCTGAGGAAATTAGGCCCCTATTATTTAGGAATTTTCTCCAAAATGATTTCCCAATTCCCAAGGTTGATCATTTGACTACATGCAACACTTGTACACTCAAGACTAGTCTACAACTGATGTTACACTACCTTGGAATCTCCACCACATCTATGGAACTCAAATTATTTGCATGCACTAGCTATTTTGGGTTGATTAATCAGTTAACTAGATGATCACTGAGTTAGACTGAAGTCCCACTGCACAACTGACCTTCCACTAATTCCTTCAACAATTAGAACTATTTTAATTGAAAAAAATTGAAATAACTGACTTTGATTGCTACAAATTAGCAATCACACATTCTTAACTCAACTCCAAGCCTTCTAACTCGAATTTATTGAGTTAACTAAGTGACAAGAGCCATGTCAGACAAGTTAACTTCATCCAAGTTGTCCGTTGATGTGGAAATCCAATTTTTCTCAAATTTACCAAGGCAAATCATGAAAGTAGCATTGAGAACCAAATATGGAGGTGGAACACAAAACCTGTTAGGTGAAGTGAGCCCAAATTCCGACCATTCAGCAGTTCAATAATTTGGACCGAAGCGAGACACATAAGCATTAGAAATTGAAGAAGGAAGAATATATCCTTGTTGATAATTTCTCTGCTGCATAACCAAAGCCAATTGCATTGGGGGAGATTGAAGGAAATCCACCATTTAATAGGAAAGCAAACCTACTGAATCTCGGAAAGCTTATGTTCAAGGGTTAAGCATGAGTTGGGATGTAAATAATTTGTAAGATGGAGGAAAGGGGCTGTTGTTGACCAACATATATGCCACCAAAACTAAGTAGTCTGTGATTTCCACTTGAACAAGGAATGACAAAGTTATAGGTTTCCTAGTAACTAGAGAGACTGCAACCCCATTTCTTGCATTAGTTGTGACAAATGAGTATAAAAACTAGGATCCACGAATACAAACATTATAACATGAGTAAGGTGAATAATGTTGTTGTACCAAACCACTGAAGCGGTTTGTACTCCTTGAGTATACTCATATGCATCGAGTGAAATATAGTGTTCGGCTTGACTGGGGTGCTTGTAGGGCACCAGGTACCCTACATGGATAAGCCCCTCTTTGTTTTCCTTATCATGATGTTAGAAAAGTGGGAAAATTATTTTATATACTAGCAATTTCCACTAAAGGCCCGAAAAAACACTAACGGAATTGAAAATGCCTATGATGTTACTACAAAAATGTTGGAGCAAAGGAAAGATAACAACCTAAAGGGTGAAGGATGGAGGGGAGGAAATGTGTTCAAGCTTGCAATAGTCTCACACTTGTGTCGATGCCTACCTGATAGAAGTTGCTTGAGCCACCTAGCTAAAGCATTTTTTTTCTAATCATACCACTATGTAAAAATCTTATATACATATTATATCCAAGTTATAAGATGCAGGGTAATGAGGAGAAATATTACCATAGGTCCTCGTGGGCACCGGCGCAAAAAAAAAAATAATTTCATAGAGGAAATGACTAAAGTCAGTGTGGTGTTGATAATGAGATTAAATAAAAGGCATATTTCATAGGAGTGACCTTCAAATTCTATGATATTATGCAATCAACGTAAAGAAGGGGGTTTATTTTAGAATTTTAGATATCTCATTTTAAAATTTTAAAATTAGTTTGGTGCCATTAATTCCAATTTTAAATTTAAATTTAAATCTTGTCTAGCAAAAATTTGTTGGGATTGCAAATTTATGTGGTGTAGTTTACACAATCCAAGTTTCCAAGTAAACTTAAGGCATGTATCCATTTATGCATTCAAAAATACAATTTTAAAAATGAAAAGTTACACATGCTATATGCATATATAGAACTAATATAGATCCATTTTGAAGAGAATTAAATCTTTTGAGGTGCATACTTTTTTTTCAAGTTTTGCACTCTAAAAGAGGTCTCATAGGCTATCTTTTGCCTTGGACTTTAAAATTTTCTTTCTTTTTTTCTCATCTTTCCAAAAGCAATTACCGTTACCTTTGCACAACTCTTATATTCCCATAATAATGAGTGACCATGTAAGTTAGCCGTAGTTAAGAAGTCTTTATGTTAAGGAAGGTCATTCCTAACAAAAAAAAATACCCATTAAGGTTGAACACTATTTAAGGTGGGACTTTATCATAATTAGTTAAAGGAATTTTCTGTTGGAGTTATAATCCCTAAAGCCCAAATTTGTATATGAACTTGACCAAAAATTTGTTGTGATTTGTGTATACTACTATGAAAATTCTAGAATATTTCATGGAGGTTAAATCCTTACCATCTACCTAATAATTATTGGTAATAATTCATAACTTGTTAATGTGAACCTCCAAGCCACCCATTATGAGAACATGGGTGTAATTCCTTTTTTTTCTTAAGTTAAAGTTGAGCCATGTCAAAACACCAAATGTACAAATGTCAAATGGAGATGAAAAAGGTAGACAATATCTAGCGTGAACAATTTCGAAAAAAGACACCTTCCGTGTAAATATATACTTATATGTTTAGCTGAAATTAAAATAATGAATATTGAAATATTCTATTTATAAACAACATTGTCAATATTAAAATGTTTTCCTATTTTTAATATATTTTTTAAATACACATCAATATTACTTAGTCAAATATTTTATTTATGAACCAAATTGAATGTTTTTACTATTATTAATGTTTCTTTGTGCCACTTATAAATTTTATATTAAAAATTAAATGAATTATACATATGTGTATCATTAAAAAGTACTTGAAATACTTTACTTTTAATTACTTGCTATTGCACATTGAAATATTTTAATATGCTCAACAAATTAGTATATAATTGGATATACTATTAAACACATATATTACTTAGTTAACTTGGATATTAGAACATTATATTTAAAATCTATATTGAAATATTTATAATACAACTATAATTTAAAAAAAAAAATTGTCTCTAAAATTATATAAAATTATACTACTAATACTTTAAAGTGACAAGAGGGAAAGTGAAATGCTTTTATTAAATAATAACACAAATAATAATAAATCCTGCAGATTATTCAATAAATTTAATCAGACTTTTTTTAATTAAATGGTGCCCTGAAAAATACGACTCTGGAACACTCATGTAATATCCGTAATAAAAAATTCTGAACATCCTCCTTCCAATATATAGAAACATGGTTATGAACCTAATAAAATTAAATTGCATCCCTCTTAAAGAGACTGAAGGGAGATTAAAAATAAATATACGCTGTTAAATAAGCCTCGAGGATCTCGCGGTTTACGGTTGTTGGAAGAACGAACGATATATATATATATATATATATATATATATATATATATATATATATCAAACATGATCATGTGACCTGCAAAATCACCGAGCTCACACACAGTTGACAAAGTGTCAATTGTATTATCATCTTCGAAATTACAAATTACAGCTCCCGAAAGTATCCAGGCGAACAATACCTTTGGAAGATAACAACACCCATTCGGTGCAAAAATCTACTTCGAGGTTGTTTCTTTCAGCTGCTGTCTGCCATCGATCGAACACATATTCAATAAAACTGACTGAGAAATGCAGAGATTCTCTATGTGACTAAGTATATTGGCCTTGAAAGAGAAACCCTGCTATGGCTGTGACGCACCAAAGGCATGTACGGTACATCAGTTTTGCTCCTCTGCATCGCATTGTACATTGCAGCCAGCGGGCTGGAAGATGGTCGACCGGATCTATAGGAAGGAGCAATATCGCTCATATAGATTGGCATGGCTTTAGACTTTAACACAGAAATATCCCTGTTGATTTGCTTCTTCTTCTCACCGGATTTCTTCCAGAAGAAGAGAGAACTCTTCCATGACTTCCTTTTCTTCAAACCCTCCGCCGATTTGTGAAGATGATCCAACGGCGCTTTCAAATGCGAAAGCGACGGCGCTTCCTGCTCGCCATCTTGATCCTGCTGAGCTTCTGCAAGCACCTGTGAAGGGATATTAATTTTTTTTTAATAGTAATTGGTGAATTGGTAATTTTAAAAGATTATTATAAATAAAAAATCCAAAATCGAATCACGATGACCATTACTATTCACCTCAATATCATAATATTAAAAAATTACACTATTAGCACAAACCTAAACACCATTACCACAAACCTAAAAACTGTAAAATGTTCCTGGTTGTTTGATCTGTTAATTCAAAGTGCAAATATTTAGTATTTAAAAGGCGGCCAAGGATTTGGCTAAGAACCTGAGCGTACTCTATTTGTGGATTAAAAAAAATTACCAAATACCAAATTGAGGTATTCTGCAAAGTAAATTGTGGTTACTCAAATCACCACCCACCTCTCCATACAAAGAGAAAGGTGTGATGTCAATGATGGAAGGCTCAGATGAATAGGGGAAAAAGCGAAAAGCCTCAAAGTTCTCAAAGTGGTCAAATGACTGCAGGGATTTTGCAGTAGTCTGTCTGCAGCAGCTTCGAAATATTCGAAAGAAATGTCGTGTATTCGCAGTGTCAGTTGATCGTCCAAGGCACGCCGACTACTGTTCACAAAATATTTGTAAGGGTACGCAGAGATCCACATGTAGCCAACTTGCAAGTTTCTGAACCTTGGGTTTGTTGTTAGGTTATTTTATCTCTCTACCGCAATCCTCTGCTGTTACAACGGTCAATTCTTCTAAGCTGCCGTTGTAACTTTTATTGTCGTCAGGATATGATTACAATTCCAGTTATATAATGAATATAATTGTGTTGCTTTGGATTGTGTGTACGGCTTAACTCCGCATTAGCAACCACGCAGAGTCTCAACGACAACTGCTCTTCAAATGAGTGGATCCACCACGCAGAGTCCCAAGGACAGTCTACACATGGGTGCATAGGAGATAATAAAGGATGGTTAACAATTAGCATTATTTCAAATCAATTGGTTGCAGGGTGTAGAGTATTTTTAAGAGCAAAATCTATTTATGTAATAGTAATATAAATAGTTATAGATGAATCATTTGTTTAACGCAATTGAATTTCAAAAAATTAATATGTAATATAAACCCTAAAAAATATATCGAATATAATGTACTATGAAAACTCTTAATACTTCAATTCAAAAAAGATTATATATATTTGTACATTATATTTTTAAATATATCATTGAGTGACTCATATATAAATGACAAAACAAACTCATATAACTCCCACAGTCCTAGATACGGCCAAATTGCCCCAGTTTTAGAGCATCTTACCATTAGAATTACGGAGTCAAGACCATTGTTGTTGGCTTCCGTTCCGAAGCCTTGACATTAATGGACGCTGCCTTCCCCTGTGACTTAAATCTAACAGGAGCTGTGCGTACGGTTTCTAAAACAAACTATGTCACCCTATGATTGAAAGTTGAAACGCACAAGATTACGGTTATCTTTTGGAAAATATTTCAAGAAGGTCATTGCATAAAATTATTTTCCATATAAATATAAATAAAAATAAAAGATCATTATTTGTTTTACGTGTCATTATTTTTATGAAATTTTGTTGTTGTTTTGTTTTATTAATCTTTCAATCTATAATAATAATAATAAATTACTATATTATGATAATTCAACGAAATAAAATTATCATTTTTCTATGCAAGGGGAACAGTAATATTAAGAACTGTATTCTGGATAAATTCAAGGAGAAATTATAGTAAGATAAAAAATAGAATATTAGGAAAATTAAGATACCATTAAAGAAAAAAATAATAAATTTTAATTTTAAAATTAAAAAATATCTCTGTACTTTGATTAAAATGAAAAAAAAAAATAATATTTTCAAAATAAAGACAAAATCCCATAATTTCATAGCTAAAAAACAATTCTTAAATTAAATTTCTTATAAATTTGTAATATTTATAACACTGAAAAAAATTCAATATAAAAATAATTCTCTTTTATATTTTTATATATGTATCAATATCAATTCACAATTCTTTACTGAAAAAAATTCAATATAAAAATAATTCTCTTTTATATTTTTATATATGTATCAATATCAATTCACAATTCCTAAAGATAGTAACAATATAATTCATATAATAATTTAAAAGTATTTTAATAAAAAAATTCAATAAAAAACCATAAATGTGAGCCATCATCGTCGTCATTATAAAAAATTAATATATACTTTTATATTTCAATAAAAATAATAAATAAATATTATAGGTAAAATAAAAACAATGTTATTTAATATATAATCAAATAATAACACTATATAAATTACATCACAATTATCATAGGGAGGAATACGAAATAGAAGACATGGATACAAAGAGGAATATATTTTTGTATTTTTATTAGATGTTATATGTCCCCGGATTGCATTTCAATCTTTTTAAATGTTTTAACATTTAATGAAATTTAATTTCAAAATAAAATTTTCAATTGATTAAGATAAATTAAGTTGTCTAATTTTTGTGTGAATACAGAGAAAAAGCTTTATAAATCCCGTAATTACGAAGCTTTTCCGTACCAAATCATAAAACAATTAGTAAATCAGATAAATTGCATGTCAAGTGAGTTTATATTCTCTTAAACAAAATCTAGATTGCATCTCATATTATTTTAATGTTTAATAAATTTTAATTTAAAAAGGATTTTTTTTAAGAGGGGAGGGGTGAGTTCCCAGAAAAAAAATTAATGTCTTTCTTTTCTTTTTGTACATATAAACAACTATTACATCATATTTTTACATTCACATTACAAACTACATAAAAACATATATATGCTGCTGCTCAACTAACAAATAGAGATCAAACTCTGGCGGAGATCGAGGCAGCGAACTGCCCCAACCATCGTCCATGCACTCGCGTGCATTAAAAAAGATTATGTTAAAGTAGTTAAAATAATATTCTCTCATCTTATTCACGGTAACTGTACATCTTCTGATGAATAAATCGTAAGCTCTTTATAAATAGTGTACCTGTGGAGTTGCTCCAATGAAGCGTTGAGATGCAAGAGCGACGACGACTCTTCGCCCGCAAGCACCTGTGAAAGTAACATTGTGTTGGAATGAGTCGCTCGCCTTCACTGTCCAGAGTTTGTTATCGCTATCCTTTTATTTTAAAGTTTAAAAGTTTGTTAAATTTAATCAGATTATTGGAGATTTGTTAGAGATATGAAGTCTTTTAATTAGATAATTAATATTGATTTTTTTTAACTAGTTTGGTACGTAGTTAAAACGTATCTTTAACAATTTGTTAATATTAGAACACGGTTTCTAGATTTGTGGAAATTATGCCTTTTCTTTCCATTTTTGTATATGGTATTTCAAAATCATAATGTTACTTAATAGCAGAAGAAGAGTTATAGAGTCACATCAGGAAAACTAGCCGCGTTTGTTTTGGATGTTGAGCTTTTATGGGCATCACAAACTATCTCATTTTACATCTTGATTAATAAATAAACTATTATACATAGATCCATTATTGTATGGATCTATGCTTGTGAGTGTCATAGTCAATGGAAATGTTCGAAGTTTTTTTTCCAGGTTGTGAAATTGACAGTGTAAGGATTGTTTGGTAGGTTCAAATTGATTATTTGTTTGGTGGTAAGAATAATAATTTATTTGGTGTGAAGAAATAATGGTTTAGTGTGATTAAGATGATGAAGACTTATTTTAATTTTGATAAAAAATTTAAAATTTCACAATATATATAAAAAAATCAATTTTAACAACTATATATATGTTGTAACATATCACAAACATATCAAATAATTAGATTAATGAAAATTCACATAATCTAATCAACAACGAGAAGAATATTTAATTTACTATGTGTCGGTTGTGTTGCTCCTGAATATGCTACCTTGCTAACTTCTTAGCCCATGAAATATCCACAAATTCTCTGGCCCTCTAATACCAAGTTTAAATTGTAGCTATGTGTTCAAATTCTCAATCCAATAACTTCCTAACTCCAAACTCCATTGTCCCAAATTCCCTATACAAGTTCAACTTCACCCTATCCATGTTTTCTCTTATCTCTCGACTCTCCCTCTCACACTTCTTCTTCCCATTGATAAAATAAAAGTCCCTCCTTTCCTCCCCATTCCAAGTCTCTTCATCCACTTTCCCCGCTTCCCCTCCCTATCCATTCACTCCACCTACCTATCTATCTCTTAATTAATACTTTTGCTAAACGATTCACCGAAGCACCTCTCATTAATGAAATAAAATAATAATACCCTTTTAAAGTAATTGAAAACTATGTATTCATAAGAATCTTATAAATTAAATTATTAATTGAATCATGTTAAAATATATCTATTAATTATAAGTGAGGATTAAGGGTTAATAATCACTAATCAAGATTAAAGTTAATCCTAGCTTATTTATGAATCAAGCTTATCCACTAATTAATTATCTAGCATAATAGACTATAAAATACTACTGTATTCATTTGAAGTGTGAGTATGTAGCCAACATACACATACCTCACACATATACAAATAACACTAGCATGATATATCACACCAAGAAATCCTAGAAGGGATAGGTAAGCAACCTAATGTAGCACAATATGATAAAGAAGTAGGAATTACATACATCCTTCCTTTAGAAAAATTCGCCATAAAGTTAGCTTTAAGAAGATACAACAACCAAGGGGCAAAGTGGAAATAAAGAATAATAAAAAAATGAGAAATCTGTAGTAACTGAAACTAAGTAAAAGCATAAGAAGGAATCACCTCCCTCATTGGTACATATGCACTAAAATTCAATGGTTGTACATTAGTTTTTTGACAAATTTACTAAAGTACTCCAAACGAATTGTGGCTCTCAGTTTCATCAGTGAAATTTTGTCGGATAATCTGACGAACATGTTGTCGTTAGATATCTGACTCATATACTCTAACAAAGTGTGGCTCCCAGTTTCGTCAGTGTAATTTCATCAAATAATCCAACAAACGTGTTATCTTCGGATATACGACGCTTTGTCATTAAATATTCTCATCAAAAGAGGACATTCCTTATAACACAAAATGGTTTGAGATCCAATGACTGTTTTCATAAGTGCGTTAGATATCTTACAAATATTTACATTAAATTTACAATAGTGGACATTGAATACTCTAACATAAGTTGGTCAGAGACCCGATGGAAGTGTGTGAGAAAGTTTATCGGTGTAATTTATTCAAATGATCTTACGAACATCTTAGCATCAGTTATTCAACACTCGGTCATTGGATATTCCTATCAAAATAAGTCATTAATTTCAACACATAATCGTCAACTATCTCATGAACAACTATGTCAAAATTACGATAGATAACGTCGAATAAAAAATTATGTCAAACTTATGATAGATAACGTCCAATAATCTATCATAAGATTGTCAAATAACTGAAGATGTCAGAAAGCTTGTTGAATATCATAGGAATATTTACATCAAATATTTGATGGATATAGGTTTGCCAAATATTCAACACACTTGTAGCTATTAAAGAAAATGTAAATCTATAAAAATGGTTTTAGGTCCATCATTTTCCCCTTATTTATTTAATTAATATTATTTACACTCATGATCTATTTTATAACTAATTTTCATAAATAGATAAAACTTTCCAACACTTATGCCGTAACAACTCAAAATAATTTACTTATAAGCAAAGTAGCTAGACATAAACATTGTGAAATTTCTTTTGTTATCTCCTGAGTTTACTTCTTTCCCATGTATTGGACCTATGTAGATCCATTGTATAAGACTCTTTCTTATGACGAAAACTTTTAAGTTCTACTAATTTTTTTCATAAAATATTGATTTATCATATAGTTTGCCAAACAATATGATAGATATTGTATGATGTATTTATAATTATTATATACCAGTAAATAAATCCACACCGAAGCTCCCATCAAGATTGATTCCATAGAAATTCACCACGAGAAAGTAAAGATACTTTTGTATTTAACATGTAAATTAATAGTGGTTACTATAAAAAAAAACAAGAACACAGATAAATTTTTTAGTCAACTTATTCCACACAAATTTCTTTGTGAGCATATTCTATCTCTTAGTTAATGCAATAAATTGGTCATACCCCTCTAAAAACAATATGTCCTTGGTCTAACCTGCAAAGCAGAAGTACAACATTTACCCCTTGAAGGAAGTTTTCCATAATACAGGATCAAACACGAACATCTAAAAATGTAATAACACTTGTTATTTTTGTATACAATGATAAAGCACTTAAAAGATACTTCCAAATGAAAGTAAGAAGCCTGAAAAATAATCAGCTGATACATATCTATTTGTGATTAGGGATGAGATTAAAGGTGAAGTTTCAAAGGATATAGCCTAGCACATATCTATTTGTGATTAGGTATGAGATTAAAGGTGAAGCTGCCATGATATTGTTTCATAATGGGTGCCCACCCAACATTAACATAGTATTTTTTCAAAGGATATAGCCTGGCATTCTTATGATGTTGAATCATTGGCAATATTTTTTCAAAGGATATAGCCTGGCATTCTTATGATGTTGAATCATTGGCAAGGAGGTACAAGCATTGGATGAATCTCCAACACAAGAACCAACCAATGTTCTGATAACAAAAGTCAACTTTTATGTATCCTCCAAGGTGGGAACTATTCCCATGGTTTCGTTCAACTAGTTTTACACACATTGATTGTACGAAACGTACCCGGCCAATCATTGAGGTTTTTAAATTCAGTGTTGCATACACTACTGGAGTGGTTTTCTCAAGATGGGTTTGGATGATGTACATCCATTTCATGAAGCCTTTCAAAATATTATTTATTTGAGGCTATTAATAAATGTCTTAGTGATGTAACTACCCGATGAAGCATGCAATATTACCGGATGCATTAGTCCCATATATTGAGTCATGCCCACCATATGAGCCCACAATATGTCAAAACAGAGTTAAGAGAGACCATCCAGCGAGGAATAAAGAGTTCGGATTCGGGAGTATATTTTGATTTAAAAATGGTAAGTTTGCAGCTTGTCCTTGAACGGAAATTTGTTTAGCATTTGGTTGCAGGTTTATGTCTATAATTTTATTATTATTATAATTATTATAAATTTTTTAAGTGAAAATTAGATATAAATAAAAAAATAATTAAAATAAAATTTTTATAATTTAAATTTCAGTTATATTTTTTTTTTAGTAATTTTGATTATATATTTTATTATTAAAAAAATTATATTTTTTAATATGTTTTGACTTATTAATATAAAATTATTTTGATTTCAATTTAAAAATCAAATATAAATCTATATATTTTAAAAAATAAAGACATAAAAATGTATAAAGTATTTTAAATTACTATTTATATTAAATCAGTTTAATCTTTTTTTCTTATATAATTTTTATTATCATAAAAAAAAATTACTATTGACATTATATCTATTTAAAATATAACATTTTTACACTTTGGTTAGTTTCAAACCTTTAATCTATTTCTTATTCTTTTTATTTGAAGCAGATTAGCTATTAATTAACCAAGGGCACTTTTAACTAGACGAGTGAAAATCATGGACTCAGCTCCCTTTAGCCTCTTAACTTTTTTGGTATAGGTTCAATGTTGTGTAATTTCCCTAATATAGGCAAGATAGAGGCACTATGTAGAAATTTGCAGGTTTTTTTTATCAGATCGTTTTATAAGGCACCATACTTACAATCTCAAGACATTAAAACTATATTACTAGTCTCTAGTCTAGTTTCCCTACAGGGAGACCAGTAATATGGTCCAATACAAAGATCAGTAGTGTGGTCAACCACAAATTACTAGTATTATGGTCAACACAAATTGTAAGCACCTTTTGTAGTAATTGAAAGCCAAAAATTAATATATATATATATATATATATATATATATATATATATATATATATATATATATATATATATATATAAATTAATATATAATTTAGGCTAATGATTACAAGAACAATATAAAATATTTAAATATCGATAATCAATATTCAATAAATTCTAAATTCTAAAGTAAAATATCATGTGCAAGGATAGTTTTTTAAAGTGGTGTAGATTTATTTTAATCATGGATCTACTAAGAGTCCACTGGAATCAAATTTCCTAATATGTTAACTTTTTCTGTAGTGTAAAACTTGAAAAATGGTTTACACCTCAAGAATTTTTATTTTTTTTTACTCTTCTTATCTTTTTTGACTCTTCATAAATTTGTAGTGTATGTAATTTTTTTATTGTTTAAATTACATTTTTGAATGTATAAATGGATACAATGTCTTGAATATTCCTTTCAGTGCTTGGATTGTGTAGACTAAACAATTTAAACTTGAGATTCTAGGAAAGAACTATTACGTTTTATACAAAATTGCTAAAAAAATATATGTGAAGAAAGTGCCACTATGTAAAATAGTCAGATTACTTGAAATGTTTTAACATGTTTTATGCATAATAATTTACCTTTTCAATTGTTATATATATATATATATATATATATATATATATATATATATATATATATATATATATGATGTTTTTCACTTTATATCGCTACAAAAGAGAGTTACATAGTCCAAAAAAAAAATTTTAGTTTTCATCATGGAAGGCCAAACCAACAACATAAGTTCAAAATTTTGAGGTTGCTTCGACTTCGTTTAAAAAAAGCATCATATTTTAAAAAAATACATGGAAATATGCTCAATATTTTGAACCTGAATAAACATAGACAAAATAAAATTTGAAAAGCTATAGAAACTATAATGAAAACCTTGATGAAACATTGGGACTACTGGATCAAGTCTTTAGTCTATGGAGCTAGATAAGTAGTCTTCTCATCCATAGAGAAACAATGGTTGGATGAGCCTTTGATGAGAGTAGTGAGTTTATCATTGATGCTATCAATTTCCTCTTCCATCTTGGTGAACCTGATTGAGCTCTCTTGTTAATGATTGGCACTAAAGAATGTGACCCAACAATACCCTGGTGAGCCAGTAAACATTCACAACCAACATGTACCCAAATTGATCTAGTTGGGGTGCTAAAATACGAAATATAGTCCCGTATGTCTTCATTAACATGATAGTTTAGAGTCCAACACCTTTCCCTATGGACATTTGATCTGGATTTATCAAGGAATGAAATGAAATATAGATTTAAACCAGAAACATAGGGATACAACGAAACTAAAATTCAATTAATAAATAGAAAATATTGAAAAAAATTTACATGCTGAATGAAATAAAAATAGTGCCGGTGATGGTAGCTTATGTCTCAGAAGAGATTTCATGGCTACATACCTTCTAAACTGTATTTTATTTAAGGTTCGACTACTCATTACTTAAAAAAGCATTAAAAAGAAGGCTTCCTCGTGCTACTAGTGTACTTAAAGGGAAGCAAAGTAGTAGCACATGTTTAAAATATTAAGGTTTCAATAACCCCATTTAACCAAGTCATTTGATAGAGTGAAGACTTTCCACAAGTTTCCAAAAGATAAAGAGAGAGATCAGGTTCGTAGGCTTTGCATTTTGAAGAAAAGTTTTGTATAATAGATCTGTTGACGGTGCTAGACCCGCCAACATTCAAGGGATCACCTCGGTATGAAGTCCTAACTAGACCTTACACCGTTTGGTGTGGGAGTCCCATATGGTATGATGGCCCGGTTTCCATTATCTTAAATATTTTCCTTAGCTCTTGCTTGATAGCACAGGAGAGTGGTCTGCTTTGTGTTCGAGTAGTGAGGTTCATGTGCCTAGTGATTGCTAGTGTTACTTATGTCAATGGTTCTTTCACCGTAGAGGGAGAGGGTGGGAGTGAGTCCCAAGTTAGATGGGAGGAAGCCCCAACTCTGTTAGGAACACACAACGCAACAAGACATGCACAACTTCCATAGGAGTAGTCCACACGAATGCAGTAGTCACAACACACAAGGAAAGATAACATGTACAACACACAACAAGGAGTCCGTACGAGTGCAATGGTTGTTATAGCAAGTTTACGTGAAAGATCTGTTTGATATCCAGGGAGGTAACCAACAGGAGTAGGACAATGTTAACATCTCATACAACACATTTTCATTAATATACATGTGTTACAACAATTGAATGAATTCAAGTGTTAAACACATGTTAAAGCAACATGCATTACAAGTGTTCAAGATTATTTGTACAACAGTTACAACACGTGTGAAAACGTGCTAGCCTATTAGCAGGCTTATAAATTAAGTGAAAGTTCCAAGACACATTGCTACATCATACATCACTAACCCCATGGGCGGGGCATTAGAGGCACTACTTAATCCTCAAATAAAATATTAGAGACCCTCAAGGCTATGTGGGAGGAGCCGAGGTGAAAAAGTCCCTTGCATGTACAAATGAGGGGGTATGTATAACCAAGGGTGAAACTAAACCTTGTGTTTGCTCGACTTCCCTCATGATTGTTTGACTTCCATGACCTTTCGACTTTACATGACCCTTCATATGACAATTGGGTCTCTTGGACTTCCACGTTACATTACATTGATTGATAGTATGGCTCACAATAGAGATGTAGATGAAATGACTCATGACAAGACTCAACATGATAGTGCTGGTACATTCATGCTCCTGTTGGTGTGCATGTCGAGATGCAGTGTCGCTAGGTGATGGTCATGGTGTGTTACAACTTGACCTCTGCATGGAAAAGTGCGCAAAGCCTTTGATGGTTGTTTGGTTCACTTGATGTTGCATTCACACATTGCTCCTTGCTTCTATTTTGGCATCCTTGACAGGTTCATTCGTTTGCGAAAATTGCATGTTCATTCGTCCGTCCGTATGAGAACATATCCTCGCATGTTCATCTATTCGTTTGTCCATGAACACATCTTTGCATGATCATCCATTTGCAAGCACTTCTCTTTGCATGCATCGTTTGCTCGTCCATTGGTGAACATGTCATTCTACATGTGCTCCATTTTTTCATCCCATCTATCATCATGCCATGTTTGTTTGTGTACCTGTATCTGATGAGATGACATCAATTTCATAAACCTCCTAGTAGACTACCATGATGCATGATCATTTTGGATGCAGGTGACCTGGAGAGAAGACAAGGTCGTGACCTTCGAGTTGGGATGGAGGCTTTGGGCACTGCTACTGAAAACCGCACAAAAGTCACTGGGAGATGGAGACGGGAAATCCAAATCGACAGTGACTGTTCATGGGGTCTGGCTCAACTGGAGGAAAAAATCGGACAATTTTTGGGAGGAGAAGTCCGAGCTGTGGGAAGGCTTGGCAGACAAAATCTGCACAATTTTTGGAAGGAGCAGGTTGTGGGAGCCTGGTAGCCAAAATTGCGCAATTCCTGAAGGGAATTGGAATTTAGCTGCTGGGACCTTGGCAACAAAAACTCCACAATTCATATAGGGAACTAGTAGTCAGCTACTGGAGCTTGGCAGAAAAAATTGAGCAATTATTGGAGGGAACTGGCAGTTAGCTGCTGGGAGCTGTTGGCGAGAAAAATTGTGCTGATGCTCGAAGGTTGGCCTGTTGATCACCTCTTCATAGTTTTTGAGCTGAGAATTTGGTTCGGTAGCAGAGTTCTTGCTCATGAAAACTACAGAGTTCTTTGGGTGAGCAGCGAGCTGGCTGACTGGTGGTCTAGTTGGAAAAACTGCGTAATTTTCTGAGGGAGACTAGGATGAGAACTGGGTGTCTTTCTGACCTCTCTGTGCAATTTCCTTAGTTAGCAGAGTAGGAAAGTTATGCAGCCTCTACGCAATTTTTGAGGGGAATTAGTCCTAGGGTGACTGTTGGGTCAAATTTTCCTATTGACCAATAGGAAGGTTGATTGATCAGCTTGCAAGCAGTGGAGCTTGAAAAGGCTTGCTTGGTGCTTTTGTGTTGTTCTGGTGATAGTCGATTGAGTCGATGGCAAGGTGAAGGTTCAGTTTTTAGAGGGGAATCTGGTCATCAAAACTTCAACAAAACAAATAAGTGTATGAGTGAGTGAATTGGTGCATACACATACTTGTAATCACACACTTACATGACTTGTCAATGAGACAACTCAAACCATCCAGACACACATGCTGAACATGACTGAACGATGGTGTGAGTGACAAGCACGATGCTTGTGATTTATCGTTGGACGACCACGACGACACTTGCTCGATAGTATGTATGACTTTGTGTGTAAGCATGGAAGATGTTTACATAGAAAACACAACATGTACAAAAGAAGTGAAGACCTTGTGTATGACCAGAACATGGTTGCAAGCATAACATTGACATCCACACGCAAAATTTATTTGCCAAACGATCAAGCAATATGGGGGTGAAGACTCACAAGAGCTCACGGGGTGAACCCGAGTGCGTGCATACATCAAGTAAAACCTTCAAAGGAGGCTATGAAATTGGATGTGGGCCAAAATTTTGGAGGGTGTTGCAGCCACTACAACACTTGGTAACACATTGGTAGAACTCCATCGTCTCTGTTTTGGTTCATTAACACCACAGGGCCTTGGTATTTCAGGTAGTATTGAATTGTTGTGCGGGTTACTTTGGCTTCCCCACTTACCCCATGGACAGACATGGTTCACCCTTTGCTAACTCAATCAAAAACAACAAAAGTTTAGCTTGATCGCAGTGTTTCAAAATTGGAAAGGGTAGTTTGGCTCGCAATTTGAATATTTTCAGAGTATAAGTTTTCATCTTTGGTGTTGCTCCACTACCAGTAGGCCTGGACAGTACCCCCATGGAGTCACACAAGAACACACACATTTATCCACTACCAGCGAGCCTAGTTAGTACCTCGATGAAGTTGCACGCTTCACCTCTTTGAGCAGGAAGCCTTTCTCTTCTTTCACCTTTGTATTTTTAAGAGGACTGTGCATAAGCATTTATTTAATTTTAGGGTAGAAGAGGGATCCCAATTTATTGAGAGCATAAGAGGTTGTTCCTTCAGAGAAGCATGTAATACCTTTGACATAGGTTTTCTTGTTTAGATTTTCCCCTTCTCCGTTTCTACTAGTTGGATGATCTTAAACACACATAGCAGAAGGATGAGTACAGGCATGAGGCTTCCCTAGTGTGGACAAGGGTTCATTGTTGGACCAAAACTTCCCTTGTAGATGGCTCATATTTTCCATCAAGGCTTCATTAGCTGAAGGTTATAACCAAGACAGAGAAGACATATAAAATATTGGCCAAGTGTTGGAGTGTCACAAGTCTCTTTGTATCTCAGCCACATACTCATTCAAAAGCCAAAACTCAATATATGGTAGCACTTATTTTTGGAAACAAAAATTGTAAGGTATTAAGCAAACTGAACAAACGAAGACAAAAGTAATAGGCAAAGCAAACAAAATGAAAACAAAAAACAACAAGCAGACTATGTACATGGCACGAGGCACCACCCGACCTACTGGAAGTAGTGCTTGAGATCATGGCTATTGACATGAAGGTTGTCAATCCTCCAGTTAAGTAATTGCAGAAAATACATGTGTGGGCCAATATTCTCATGGACTATGTACAGAGTAATCCACAGGGACTAGAACTTCATATATCTGCCTTTGTCTTCATGGGACTTATCCAATTTCAAAACCAAGTCACCAACATTGAAGTTAGCTTTCCCTGCAAACTTCTTATCGAACCATCTCTTGATACGCTTCTAGTGGAGTGTAATTTTTTTTTCTTTCATCCTTTCTTCTTGGAGCTTGTGAAGTGTATCCATCCTACGATGAACTAGCTGGCAAGGCTTGCCTTTGGATTCTTGGGATAGGTGAAGTGCAGGCAAGTAGATATTGGGTGGAAGGATAGCTTCTTTACCATAGACCAAGAAGTACAGTGAGGTATTCAGAGAGGGTTTGGATGTTACGTGGTCAACCTATAATGCATTCGTTAAGGCAGTATGCTAGTTGCGTTGCTCAGAGAAAATAGTCTTTTTGATTATGCGGATGAGGTTTTTGTTCGTGGATTCTATGAGACCGTTTCCCTACAGGTAGTAGTTAGATGAGTGCTTCTGTACAATGCCATTTTGCAGTGAAAAGTCATAAAGTTTCAAAGATGAAAAGTGTGTTTCATTATAAAAATAAGTGATATCAGAATGCTGAAGCGTGAGATGATGTTCTGCTGGAGGAAGCTAGTGACCTCTTGGTCATTCACTTGTTTGAGTGGAAATACTTCTACCCACCGCATGAAGTAATCAGTTGTTGTTAGAATGTAGTGGTGTTGTTTTGAAAAATGTGGGAAAATCTCCCCAATGATGTCTAGGCCCCATTGTTGGAACGGTTCAGTGACTACAACAGGGTGTAGTTGGGTTGCTGACCTTCGTGTTTTGCCAGTGCATTGCTGATAGACAGGGAACTTGCAGACATAAGCACGTGCATCCTTGAATAATGTGGGCTAGTAGATCGGCTCGCATAACTTTGTGTTGAGTAGTGTTTCCTGCAAAGTGACCACTGATGGGTCGATCATGCATATCTTGTAATACCTTCTTTGATTCATGTGCCTCTAGGCACTTAAGAAAAACTTCGTCATTGCGTTTCCTATAAAGCACTTTATGCACCGAGTGATATGCTAAAGCTTTGAGGCGTAATTCTTCTGTGTGATGGAAAAGTGAGAGGGTATGGTGCCGTGCTCAAGGTAGTAGCACACATCTGCATACTAAGAGGTTTCGTATTCAGTGGGTGTTGCTCCCCTTATATCATACATCTCAATGCCCTGCTCCCAGCTGATGAGCTCTTCTTCACTCTTCGATCGTGTACTTCTTTAGCTACAAGTTTGCAGAGCCCATGTCCTTTGATCATGTGAACTAGCTTGATTTCAAGAGCATACTCTTGCAAGACAAGATTGTCACCTAGTTTGCACGTCATTCACCCAGTTCTTGTTGTACAAGAAATATGTGGACTACTGGGTGAGGGACGTAGACTATGTAGTGGTTCTTCAACAAGTAGGACCTGAAGTGTTTCACTGCCTTGTAAATTGCATATTCTTGCTTGTCATTGGTGGGTAGTTGATTTTTGGTCCATGCATGTCTGTGCTCATGAAGGAGATGGGATGTTCATCGTTCATCTTGTCCTTCTGAGTGAGTACTGTAGTGAGAAAATTATTGGAGGCAGAGGTGTATAGAAGGAAATCCTTCTTCAAGTCTGGGCTATAGAGTGTAGGCACTTCTACAATAGTCAACTTGATATGGGTGAATGCATACTTTTCCCTCTTACCCCAACTGTATACTTCATCTTTCTTGATCCTATCCTGCATGGGTTTGACTATCTATGCATAATCCGAGATGAACTTCTGAAGGAAGTTTATCTTGCCCAAGAAGGACTACATGGCTTTCTTGTTGGCTAGGTGAGGGATCTGTGTAATATTCTGGACTCAGTATGATCACCTTGATCCTACTTTTGGCAACAATGTGTTCGAGAAGGTTCCCCATATAGACAGTGAATACACTCTTTTTGGGATTCAAGGAAATCTCGTATTTCTAGCATCACTCATAAATTTTCTTCAGATGGCGTATGTGGTCCTCACATCTTCTTGAGAACACAGTCACATCATCAATGTATACCACTATGCTTTGTTTGATGAGTCCATGAAAAGCGATGTCCATGGCATTCTGAAAGGTTGCACCTACATTTACAAGCCCAAATGACATTCATCTATAAGTGAATGTACGCCACTTAGTACAGATGGTAGTCTTAAGTCTGCTAGGTTCTGCTACCAAAATCGGATTGTATCCTAAAAAATAGTCGAGTATGGAAAACATTTGTGCTCCAGATACTATTTGCAGAATGCATTCCATAGATGACATGGGGTAGTTTTCTTTGTAACCATACGTCCACGCAAACACATCTCGGTACTGTTTGAACATGCGGACAAAGGCTTGCCACTCTTGCTGTGTGCAACATGTGCTGAGATTAATGAACTTCAGATCTGGTTCTAATCCCAAGTTGATTAGTTCATACATCATGGTGGAGCCATGGGTTTTGATGTTCCTTGGCCCCTGAAAACATTCTTACAAGTCATAAATATTTTCCAAAGATGGCACACCCTTCGTGATAAGGTGGAATTTCTTATTACCAGCTTCTTCTTGTAGAGAGCGCTAGTGTTTGTCATCATCTATCGCTACATATTTGAAGACGTCAGCATTGACCATGAAACGCAATATCTTTTTATCATCATTAAACACACGTAAGTTAGTTATGTTATCCAGGATAGATTGTTTGTACAAAATTTCAATTGTAAATCTATCCCTAATTGGTGACATTCTAGAAGCTACGTTTGTGAGAGAATTGGCAGCTACATTACGTGTATGTGGTACAACAATGATGTTAAATTCTTGGAAGTTAGAGATCAGTCACCATACCTCTTGCCAGTAACTTTTGAGATGTGGTGAAAAACATTGGATGGTGTTACATACCTACCGTACCACTATCTCTAAATCACCTACTACTTTGAGTGCGATCACGTTGAGGTTGATGGCTTTCTGCAAGCCCAACATGAGTGCTTCATAGTCAACAACATTGTTCATGCAATCAAACTCAAAGAGACTTGAAACCAAATGCTTCATGTTGCTTGGGTCGATCAAGACACACTCGGCTCCTAAGCCATCTTGTGCCTTGATCCGTCAAAGTACATGGTCCACAACGCGTCTGTACATGGACCATTCGACGCACTTGTACTACTGCTACTACTACTATTGGTACAATGTACTGTACATGCTTCATTACCATCAGTTGGGCAACTTGGAAGGAGGCCCAATTGTGTGTCTGGTGGGGTTAGAGCTGGCCATGCAAGATAACACCCCAATGTTGTTTCCAAGAGGCAGTTTCCAAACATGAGTTCTGCGAAGGCCAACAGTTCATTCTCGCCATTAAAGGGAGTGACTTTATGCCTCATATACCTCTCGGATACCACCCACATTTGATTTTTTTTCCCTTATATAGAAACCACATGTGTTACTAGTCTGTAGTGAAATATACATTTAACTTGCTGGACCAGTCTCTATTGAGTAGTAAGCCATATTCTTCTGGTATGTCCACAAAAACAATGTTGATGCATTGGTTGAATCAAATGCTGTGAGATAGCTGGATGATCACATCTTGGAGTTCACCAATGGTTGGTACAAATGTTTGATCAATTTGGATTATTTGCACATATGTCTTGCTCCATTATGCATTGATCGTTTTATAAATGGATAACGGCATGACATTAGTTTCCACGCCATAATCAACCAAGTAGTTGAGAACATTGTAGTTAAAAACTTCAAATGGGAGTAGGAATGGAGGGAAACCTGAGTTTTCTTCTTTCATCTAGAGTGTTTTAATCATAGTGGAAATTGATCCGAGAGGTGTGCTTGATCCATTGCTGGCAGAGGTTCCGTTGTCTGTTGCTGTCTATCCCAATGCGCATAGCAGGATGTCTCGCTGACTTTGGATCTTAGCTAACTCAAACAAACTAATGTTTGCATGAATTTTCTTCATTTCATCTACAATGTTGTAGTCAAAAGGTAGTAGAATCATCGAGGTTTCTTGGGTAAGACCGATGTTCTTATTGTCCAGTGGAGTGTTCTGCAATTTTCTTCTCATGGATGTACTCTTGTCCACTGCTGTCTTCTCGGAATTGTTTTGTGCTTTTGGCTTTGGGGTGGTTGGTGGATCATCCTTCCTCAACAATAGTCTCATCTTTTATGGTGCTTCCCCAAGTGTAAGGGGAGCCCCTTTACTCCTAATATTGTAACGGTCATTTTTCTTTGGGGGTTGTTTCTCAGTGTTCGCCTTCGATGCTGCTTGCGAGCACTGATACATGTTCACCACATGCCTAGAACTTGATGCTTCATTAGGTGCAACATCTTCATCATTATCTTTGTCTTTCGGTTGTTCCTGTATATTTTTTTTTTGCATCAAATGTATGACTACATACAGAGTTTGCAACTCATTTCCAGTATGAACAAGAGCTCTCTGGGTGATGTTCCTCATGGAATGAACATAATTCAAAATTTGCACACTGATTGAGGTGGAACATAGAGCTTTGCATAATTTTTGCAATGAACCAGTTGTTTCTTGATGACATGCTTCGTTGTCTTTGTCTGGGTGGATGGTTTCCTATAGATGTATTCATTTTCCATTATTTAAGCTTAGACACTTTTGTTGTCAAGTTCTTTATGAGGTAAGTGAGGGTTTTGATTTCATTTGTTTCCTTGTCTCTACCTTTTCTTGTCATCACCTGGGAATTCTAGTTCGTGTCTTTCAATTCTATTTCTGGTTCATCATCCTTGATGACTCCAATCGCACACAAGTATTTATCAATAGAAAAAACCTCTTTGCAGTTTTCCAATAGTGTTGGTTTTGCAGCTCGCTTGACGAACTGCATAATGCTAGTTAGCAGTGTGAATGTGTAGTGATCTACAGAGATGGAGTCATGAGGTTTGGTGTCTACTACAAACTTGTTCAATATGCATGTAAACCTCTGATTGAAATCTCTTACCTTTTCTTTCCCCTCCATCTTCAGGCTTCCCAATGCTTTGACTAACATAGGGTCTTGTCATCAACAAACTTTTCAAGAAACATGCATTTGAATGCACCCGAGTTTTGTATGGAGTTGGATGGAACGCTATGATACCCATGCAACTATGCGACAATCCAAGGTACATGGAAACAATCTACATGCTACATCTTCATAGCCTACATCAAGGGTCTGCAGCTGTAGGTAGAAGTTGTCCAAATGGTCTTCTGTCTTCACTGTGTTGTCAGGGTTGAACTTGATGTTCATTCACTTTGCTCTCTTTGGCATCTTGTGTGAAGCACCTGGGAGAGCCAATGGTTCTTGAGTCATCCATTCCAGATTTTGTTCGACCATCTCTTTTTCTTCTTCTTCCTCTTCCTCTTCTTCCGAATCTGATGGTTTCAGCGCTAGGTCTGTTGGTTCATCTCCACCTCAGCCTCCTCCACTGCCTTCCCTTTTTCCTCCTGCACCAGAGTCTAAGCCCAAGATTACAAGGGTGTCTCCTTCCCCCTATTAGAAGATCGTAGGTTCCTCTCCATCTTCAATAGCTTCTGCCAGACCTTCAAGTGTGGCAAGAAATGCTTCTTCCACTAACGATACAACAAAATCTGTTGGAGTGGCTTTTGGCTTCCTTGACATTATGGAAGATATTGTATGCCTGGGAGCAGTCCGACTACTTTCATGAACTAGCGATTGATGGGATAGACAGAGTGAAGGTGATGATATGGAATTTCGTGTTCAATCTTGGTAGGTGAGTAGTAACCAACTGCAGAGTCATGCGTAGGTGAGAGGGAGTGTGAGTCACTGCCTTGACCAGATGGTTGATGAGTGAGTGTGAGAGGACCTTAATCCATAAACAACTAACAGGACTCCTTCTAGCACAAGAAATTTTGATGGTGCTGCACCCACCAACATTCAAGGGATCACCTCGATATGAAGTCCCAACTAGACCTCACACCATTTGGTGTGGGATTCCAATCTAGTATGATAGCCCAATTGCCATTATCTTAAAGATTTGCCTCAACTCTTGCTTGTCAGAATAGGAGAGTGGTCTGTTTTGTCTTTGAGTAGTGAGGTTCGCGTGCCTGGTGATTTCTAGTGTTACTTCTGTCAATGGTTCTTTCAACATAGAGGGAAAGGGTCGGAGTGAGTCCCAAGTCAGATGGGAGGAAGCCCCAACTTTGTTAGGAACACAAAACACAATAGGACGTGAACAACTTCCAGAGGAGCAGTCCACACAAATGCAGCGGTCACAACGGACAAGGAAAGATAACATGTACAACACGCAACAGAGGAGTCCGCACAAGTGTGATGATTGTTATAGAAAGTTTACATGAAAGGTCTATCTGATGTCCGGGGAAGTAACCAACACATGGAAGACAACATTAACAACTCATACAACACATTTTCATTCATATACATGTATTACAATAATTGAATGAGTTCAAGTGTTAAACATAAGTTAAAGAAACATGCATTACAAGTGTTCAAGATAAGTCTTACAACAATTATAACACATGTGTGAAAACTTGTTGACTTGTTAGTAGGCTTATGAATTAAGTGAAAGTTCCAAGACACATCATTACACCATACATCACTAGCCCCATGGGCAGGGCGTTGGAGCCATTACTTACCCCTCAAAGAAAATATTACAGACTCTCAAGGCTATGTGGGAGGAGCCGAGGTGAAAAAGTCCCTTGCATGTACAAATGAGGGGTATTTATAGCCAAGGGTGAAACTAACCCTTGTCGTTGTTCGACTTCACTCATGACTATTTGACTTCCATGACCTTTTGACTTTACATGACTCTTCATATGACAAGTGGTTGTCTTGGACTTCCACATTACATTACATTGATTAACAGTATGGTTCACAATAAAGATGTGGATGACATGACTCATGAAAAGACTGGACATGACAATACTGGTACATTCATGTTGCTGTTGGTGTGCATGCTAAGCTGTAGTGTCATTGGGTGATGAATGTCCTCATGGTGTATCACAACTTCACCTCGACATGGAAACGTGCACAGAGTCTTTGATGGTCGTTGGGTTCATTTGATGTTGCATTCACACGTTTCTCCTTGCTTGTATGATGGTATGCTTGATAGGTTCATCTATTTATGAAAAGTGCATGTTTGTCCATCTACTTGTGTGTGAACACATCCTCGCATGTTCGTCTATTCGTCTATCCGTGAACACATCTTTGCATGATTTTCCATTCATGAGCACTTCTCTTTGCATGCATCATTTGTTCGTATATTGGTGAACATGTCTTTCAGCATGTGCTCCCTTTTTTCATCCCATATATCATCACACCATGTTTGTTTGTGTACCTATATTTGTAGTCACTCATGACGAGACAACGTTAATTCCATAAACCTCCTAGTCTACCATGATGCATGATTATATCAGATGCAGATGACCGAGAGATAATATAAGGTCGCGACCTTCGAGCTAGGATGGAGGCTCCAAGCAATGTTGGTGAAAACTGTGAAGAAGTCATTGGGAGATGGAGATGGGAAATCTAGATTGACAGTGACCGTCCACGGGGTCCAGCTCATCTGGAGGACAAAACTGTGCAATTTTTGGGAGGAGCAATCTAGGCTGCGGGAAGCCTTGGTAGACAAAATCTGTGTAATTTTTGGAAGGAGCAGGTAGCAGGAGCCTGGCAGCCAAAATTGTGCAATTCTTGTAGGGAACTTGTAGTTAGCTACTGGGACCTTGGGAACAAAAATTGCGTAATTCCTGGAGGTAATTGGTAGTCAGCTGTTGGATCTTGGCAACAAAAAATGCTCAATTTCTGGAGGTAACTGGTAGTTAGTTGTTGGGATCTATTGGAGGGAAAAACTACGTTGATGCTGGAAGGATAGCTTGTTGATCACCTCTACACAGTTTCTAAGCTGAGAAGACTACTAGGAAGTAGAGGGCTTGCTCATGAAAACTGCACAATTTTCTGGGTGAGCAGCTAGTCGGCTAACTTGTGGGCTGACTAGAAAAACTGTGTAATTTTCATAAGGCGATAGGGATGGGCATTGGGTATCTTTCCGTCCTGTCTATTCAATTTCCTTATTCAGCAAAGCAGACAAGTTCTACAGTCTCTGCGTAATTGTTGAGGGGAATCAGTCCCAATTTGACTGTCAGGTCAAATTTTTCGGTTGACCAACAGGAAGGTTGATAGATCAGCTTGTGGGGAGTGCAACTTGAAAAGGCTTGCTTGGGCTTTTGTGTTATTTTGGTGACAGTCAATCAAGTCGATGGCAGGGTGAAGGTCTAGCTGTTGGAGGGGAATTTGGTCGTCAGAACTTCAACAAAATGACTAAGTGTGTGAGTGAGTGAATTGGTGCATACGCATACTTGCAAGAACACACTTACATGACTTTATGGTGAGACGAATCAAACCATCTAGACACACATTCTCAACATGAATGACCGACAGTGTGAGAGACAAGCACGATGCTTTGGTTGATCGTTGGATGACCGTGATGACAATTGAACGACAATGTGTATGACTCTGTGTGTGTGTGCGATAGATATTTACATAGTGAAAACAACATGTACACACGAAGCAAAGACCTTGTGTATGAACAAAACATGGTCACAAGCATATATTGACATCAACATGCAAAATTTATCTACCAAACAATCAAGAAAGGTGGGGTTGAAGACTCACATGAGCTCATGGGGTGAACCTAAGTGCGTGCAGACATCAAGTAAAACTCTCAAACGAGGCTCCGAAATTAGATGAAGGCCAAAATTTTGGAGGGTGTTGTAGCTGCTACAACAAGATCATATCCATAGTTAAATAAGTAGGAAATCCTAGAGCACAATTAAGTTTGAAGGTCCACCAGGAAGATGGCCTAGTGAGGGGGCCATGACATACTTGGACCTATACATTCAGGTTCACCGACAAGGAGCGACATGAGCATCAACGATTAAATGTGAGCCATGACCAACAACAATAGAACTTGACCATCCTGAGCATGATCCGCATGACTGGCCCAAGCATGAGCAACACAACCAACTCAAGCATGGATAATTATGTCATTTTTGAAAGAATAAACTTCAAGCTTGAGCCTCCCCTTTGTTGCGCCGATTGTGTAGCGGGGGCAGTCACAGGGGGTTTGAGGGGTGCAGGTAACCCCACTCTAAGGGGCCTGGGGCAGCGCCCTAGAAAATTTTGGTTTTGGACCCTATATTAGGTTGGGCGGACCTACCTATGGTTTTGTGCATGTTTTTTGCACATGGTTCTGGACATGATGGTTTTCGGTCCATGGTTTTGGACGCGATGGTTTTCAGTCCATGGTATTGGATGCTTTGACATGTATAAATATGTATTGTAACATTGAAAGGAACATAATGAAAAATCAAGTTGGTAGTTACGGTATTGGGATCTAGGGGAAAATCTCTGTGTATATTTGTTTTATGTGTTATGCTCTCACATTGTTTTTTTTTGTGTTTTAGAATTCGTATGCAGGTAATTTCTGTACAGGGTTAAAACCTACATTTGGTATCGGAGTTGTTTTGGCTTCAAGGGGACGCCTTTTCTACTGAGGGCTTTTGCTCAGGTCTATGGTAGACCCTATTCAGTGGGAGATCTACAAGATCGATTTTGGTGGTGAAAGAAGATGGCGAGCAGTGGAAAGATAGAGATCGAGAAATTTAATGGTCAGAGTTTTGAGTTATGAAAACTCAAGATGGAGGATCTGTTGGTGGATAAAGTTCAGTGAATTATAGTAGGTGCAGGTACGAAACCAATGGGAGTTTCTGATGAAGAATGGAAGAAGTTGGATCAAAAGGCAAAGAGCACAATACGATTGTGTGTCTCAGATTCAGGGACTTTATACCAATATAAGTCTCTGGCGAATAAACTTTTCCTATGGAAAAAGTTGTATAACCTGAGGATGAAAGATGGAGACTCAATGACAGAGCATTTGAATGCATTTAATATTGTGGTAAGTCAGTTATCATCTGTTGATATTAAAATTTCAGATGAAGATAAGTGCATCAGTTTGTTGGGTTCTCTACCAGATTCGTGGGATAGTCTGGTTATTGCAATAGGTAGCGAAGCAACTACCTTATAGTTTGATGAAATAGTCTCATCCTTACTGACCGAGGAAATGACACGGAAAAATATGGAGAGCCATAATGTTGATGCCTTGTTTGTACGAGGGCGGTCTCAGAATAACAACAAAAATAAGTCACCGAGTGGGATGTCTAAATCTAGAGGGAGATCTAAATCTCTAGGAAATCTTGTAAAGGTGGTGTGCTGGAGATACGGAAAGGAAGGGCACTACAAAAGGGACTGTAAATCTAAATCTTCTGATAAAGGAAAGGGATCTGATGATGCTCCTTCTGCAAAGGTGAAAACCACCTAAAATGAAGGTGGAGATGTGTACTTGGCTTCTTCAAGTACACATGTAGATCATGAGGCATGGTTGATTGACTCAGGTGCATCCTTTCACTTCACTCCCCATAGAGAGTGGTTCTGCGAGTATGAGAAATATGAAGGTGGTGATGTCTTCTTGGGGATAACAAGAAGGCTAGAATATTTGGTCATGGAATTGTAAAGTTGAAGTTACAAGGTGGAAGGGTTAGAACACTTTCGGGTGTTCTGCATATTCCTGCATTAGCCAGAAATCTAATTTCTGTAAGAAAGCTAGATGATGCAGGTGTAAAAAAAGTGTTCGAGAAGGATACCTACAAGATTGTTTGGGGGGCACTGGTATTGATACGTGGAGTTCGAATTGAAACTCTGTACAAGTTGCAAGGTAGCATTATTGTTGATGGGTGCAACAGTTCTGTGGTTCCTGAAAGTGGAGTAGAAAATTTAGTGGTCTTTGGAGAGAAGACCATGTTGTGGCATCAAATTCTTGGAAATATTGGAGAGAAGGGCCTTCGAATACTTCATGATAAAGGTATGGTAGAAGGTATGAGTAATATCTCTTCGGATTTTGATTTATGTGAAAATTGTGTATATGGGAAGCAAAATTGGTTGAGTTTCCCCTCTAGTGGTAAGAGGGCGAAATAGATACTAGAGCTTGTGCAAAGTGAAGTGTTTGGACTTGTGAAGGTTCCATCACTGGGTAAGTTTGTGTACTATGTAACCTTTATAGATGACTTCTCAAGGAATACATGGATATATTTCCTTAGGAAGAAATCTAAATCTTTTGATAGGTTTAAATAATTTAAAGCTCTGGTGGAAATCCAGACAGAGAAGAGGATAAAGGTACTGAGGATAGATAACGGTGGAGAGTTTTTCAGTAAGGAATTCGAAGAATTATGTAAGAAGTGTGGTATAGCATGGCAGAAGACTACTCCATACACACCTTAGAAAAATGGAGTTGCAAAAAGAATGAATAAGATGTTGATGGAAAGGGCAAGAAGCATGCTCAATGGTGTCGGGTTAGGACAGGAATTCTGGGAAGAGGTGGTGGAGACAACATGTTACCTAGTCAACATATCATCTTCATCAGCGTTAGAGGATAAGACTCCACAAGAGGTATGGACTGGTAGGAAAGCCTCTCTTTCACATCTGAGAGTATTTGGATGTGATTCATATGTACATGTTCCAAAGGAGAAACGAACCAAGTTGGATAGTGAATCTCAAAAGTGCATCTTTATTGGGTATAAGGATGGTTTAAATGGTTATAAGCTTTGGAACCCAGTAACAAGGAAGGTTGTGTACAACTGAAATGTGGTGTTCAGAGAGGTAAAAGATGTTATTAAACATGAAGTCCAACCAAAGGAACCTGAGAAGATAGAGTTTGAGCAAAAGGAGGAAGAATCAGACTCTACAACAGAGGAGGAATTAGAAGATGAAGAGCCACAAACTCCGGGTGTGAGAAGATCAATTCGAGAAAGAAGGTAGGCAGAAAGGTATAGTCAGCCTACTTTCTGTTCAAATTTTGCTTTATCTATTACTAATGATGATCCCAGAACCGTGAAGGAAGTAATAGAATCAAAGGATGGAAAACTCTGGAAAGAGGCCATGGTTGATGAAATGGCATCTTTGCACAAAAATGAGGCTTGGGATCTGGTGGAGTTGCTGGCTAGAAGGAAACCGATTGGCAGCAAATGGGTGTTCAAGAAGAAGATAAATGTAGAAGGAAAGTTGGACAAATACAAAGCTCGGTTGGTAGCAAAAGGTTATTCCCAGGTGTTGGGAATTCATTTTGGTGATATTTTTTCTCATGTTGCCAAGGTAACTTCTATTAGATTACTTTTATCTGTTGTTGTTGCTTTTGATTTTGAGTTAGAACAAATGGATGTGAAGACAACATTTCTTCATAGGGATCTGGAAGAGGAGATCTACATGAAGCAACTTGAAGGCTTTGCAGTGAAGGGTAAGAAAGCATTGGTATGCAAGTTAACAAAGTTTCTGTATGGGTTAAAACAATCACCAAGGATGTGGTATCAGAAATTTGATACATTTATATGAGGACTTGGCTTCACCAGAAGCAAAACAGATCACTGTGTGTATTTTAAATTAATTGGTGACCGTGTTATTTATCTGGTCTTGTATCTAGTTTATATGTTGCTGGTTGGAAATGACAAAGAAATTATCCAGGATTTAAAGATCCATTTGTCCTCCAAATTCGAAATTAAAGATCTTGGTGCTGCAAACTATGTTTTGGGCATGGAAATTAAAAGAGATCAGACAAAGAGGAAGCTTTGGTTAAACTAGAGGAAGTATGTCGAGACAATATTGCAGAGGTTTAATATGCAGAATAGTAAACCAGTGAAGGTTCCTATTGCTATAGGTGTAAAGTTATCTGTTGAAAAGTGTCCCAAGACACAAGAAGAGGAAGGGTGTTATGAAACTAGCTCAAGAAAAGATAGAAAAGATATATCAACGCCTTAGAATTCAGCCTCTTTGAGGGGGGCAACCTCCTTTACATTACATAAATGAACAATTCTTGGATGATTCAAATGAAAAAATCTCCTTTCTATATATAGGAGTCTAAGGAGTCACAATATAATCCAGCCGACCTAACAATAATATATAAAGCCACAAAAATAAAAATAGAGGGATTCTATGGGGCACAGTAATAACAATATGGGGGCAATAGGGGCACAAAAATATTAATAAGGGGTATAACTACAATAGTAATGGGGTAATCACTAGTATTATAGGGACTCAACGTGCCCCTCTCCTTCAAAAAAGTGTTGTCCTCAATGCTTGAGTAGTTCTAGATACTTCTGCATAAAATTCTCATCCTCCCATGTGGAATCTTCTGTGGACAAGTTCTTCCATTTGATAAGATACTCTGAAATTGAACGATTTCGTAGCTGTTGAGTTCTTGTTTTTGTGACTGCTTCCGGTTCCAATATAATTTTTCCTTCCTCGTCAAGTTCTGGCAATATTGTTTGAACTGGGAGCTTGTCTCCTATAACCTTCTTTAAACATGAAACATGGAAAACTAGGTGCAATTGAGAAGCTGCAAGAAGCTCCAATTTGTATGCCATAGTACCAATATTTTGCAACACCTTGTACGGAGCATAATACTTTGGTGATAATTTATTATCCTTCTTAGCTTTCTTGAGGGAAATTGGCTTATATGGTTGTAGCCGTAGGAATACCCAATCACCTACATCAAAACTTCTTTCACTGCGATGTTGATCTTCGTGTTGTTTCATTCTATTCTGTGCCAACACGAGGTTATCCTTTAAGAGTTGGAGGACTTGTTGTTGATGTTCGATGTGATGTTCCACTGCTTGAACCTTAGAATTTTCTCTTAAATATGATGTGATGGATGGTGGTTGATACCCATAAAGTTCCATAAATGGGGTCATTTTTGTTGCTGTATGGAAGGAAGTGTTATACCACCATTCAGCTAGAGGCAACCATTTGACCCATTGTGTCTGTTTATCAGATACAAAGCAACGAAGATATCCTTCCAAACATTTGTTTACTATCTCAGTTTTCCTATCAGATTGAGGATGATAAGATGAGCTATGAGCTAACTGAGTACCAAGACAAGAAAATAATTTTGTCCAAAAATTTCCAGTGAAAATGGGATCTCTGTCACTTACAGTAATCTTTGGGTTTCCATGTAGCTTTTGAATTGTTTCCATAAATGCAGTAGAAATTGTACTGGCTTTAAATGGATGTGATAATGCACAAAAGTGTGCATACTTGGTAAGTCTGTCAACTACCACCATGATGACACTCTTTCCCTCTGACTTGGGTAAACCTGTGATAAAATCCATTGAAACCTCCTCCCAACGTTGGCTTGGAATGGATAAAGGTTGTAATAGACCTGGTGCCTTAATTGTTTCAACTTTATTTTGTTGGCAAACCAAACATTCAGCCACAAACTTTTGAATATCTGATTTAAGGCCATCCCAAAAAATTCCTTCTTAACCCTGTGGTAAGTTTTTAAAAATCCTGAGTGCCCTCCTAAGGGAGAAGTGTGCAATTCCATAAGAATCTTTTGTTTTAGCTGGGAATTCTTACAGAGGTATAAGCGATCTTTGTACCATAACGAATCATTTTGCCAGCTAAATGTACCAGACGTACTGGAATCTTTTTGTAACATTCGAATAAGTTCCCACACTTCTTCGTCATTCTTCCATTCCTCCCTTGCTTCGTTTATCCAATCTGGTTGGATAATAGAAATGGCGCACAACAATGCTTCCACATCCTCATCCTTTCTTGAGAGTGCATCTGCCACCACATTTTGCTTCCCTTTTTTGTAGATGATTTCAAAGTCATAACCCAACATCTTTGTGACCCACTTTTGTTGCTCTTCAGAGGATAATCTTTGTTGTAAAAAGTATTTAAGGCTATCATGATCCGTTTTTACCTTGAAGTGTCTACCCATTAGGTAGGGTCGCCATTTCTTAAGTGCATGGAGTATTGCCAACATTTCCTTCTCATTAATAGCTTTACATAAAAACTTTCCCTTGATTGGACGACTTTCAAAAGCAATGGGTCTTTCATCTTGCATTAGAACAGCACCAATTCCATTTCCTGAAGCATCACATTCCACAATAAAGGTTTTTGTGAAGTCCGGTGTAGCTAAGACCGGTGGTTGGCACATTGCCTCTTTAAGATGTTAAAAGGCCTTTGTTGCTTCCGGAGTCCATGAAAATGCATCTTTCTTCAATAATGTTGTTAGAGGTGCCGCTATTCTCCCATAATTCTTAACAAACTTGTGATAATACCCTGTCAACCCGAGAAATCCTCGCAAATGCTTTATGGATGTGGGGATTTTCCATTCCTAAATGGCTTTAATTTTACTAGGGTCTACCTTAACTCCTTCATGAGATACAATATGACCCAAATATTCCACCTCCTGGACTCCAAAGAAACATTTGGATATTTTTGCATATAATTGTTTATCCTTCAATAGTTGTAGCACCTTGTCAACATGTTCAACATGATCCTTCCAAGACTTGCTGTAGATTAGTATATCATCAAAAAATACTAACACAAATTTTCTAAGGAATGGTTTGAAAATTGAATTCATCAAACCTTGAAATGTTGAAGGTGCATTGGTAAGGCCAAAAGGCATGACAAAAAAATCATAATGACCCTCATGAGTTCTAAATGTTGTTTTCGGAATGTCTTCAATATTCATTCTGATTTGATGATATCCTGAACGAAGATCCAACTTGGTGAAGTAAATTGATCCATGCAATTCATTCAGTAATTCATCAATGATAGGAATGGGGAAGTTATCTTTAATAGTGAGCTTGTTGAGCTCCCTATAATCCAGACACATGCGCCATGATCCATCCTTCTTGTGCACCAATACTACTGGAGCAGAGAAAGAACTTTGACTCGGTTGAATTATACCAGCCTCTAGCATTTCTGCAACCATACGTTCAATTTCACTCTTTTGGACATAGGGATATCTTTACGACCTGATGTTTGGAGGAACACTTCCTGGAATCAGATGAATAGCATGATCATGATCACGCATAGGTGGGAGACCTTTGGGAGTCTCAAATACCTTGGAATGATTGTCCAGGACTTTTTGGAGATCTGGAGAAATAGATGATTCCGATGTGGAAACATCGAGCGAGCATAATTGTGCAATTACACCTCTTTGCTCCTTTTTTAGAAGCTTTGTCATACTATTAGAGCTAATTATCTTTCCTGGTTTCCTTGCAATACCCCTTAATTCAACTTCCTTTCCTTCCATAGAAAATTTGATGAAAAATTCTTGAAAACTAAAAGCTATTGTACCCAGGGATTGTAGCCATTGGACTCCTAGTACAACATCAACACCTCCCATTGGAATGGAAAGCATTGGGCTAGTCAATACATATTCTCCCATGGATAGCTTGATATTATGGCACTTTCCAGAGCAATTTATTGTTCCTCCATTTTCAATCATCACTTGACACTCTGGTGCTGGATATAGGAAGCAATTCAATTCTTTTGCTACCTTACAATGAATAAAATTGTGGGTGCTTCCTGAATCAATCAACACTATTACCTTTTTCTTCTTGATTTGTCCTTCTATCTTGATGGTTTGAGTGGTAATTCCCACCAATGCATTACAAGATATGGTCGGATTTATTTGTTCTTCATCTAGGCTTTGTTTCTGGAGTATATCCTCTTCTTTTGACCTTCCTTGCTCCTTTTCTTCTTCCTCTTCACAATCTATGTAGAATAATTTCTTCTCAGCACACTTATGACCTTTAATGTATTTGCTATCACAACTGTAACAAAGCCCTTTTGCTCTTTTTTCTTCCAATTGTTGTGGTGTCAACCTTATAGGTTGTGGAAGACTAGGGGAAACAACACTTCCATCTTTATAGTTGTGAGTGGTATGCTTCTTAGTTGCCATAATTTTGCTTTCCATTTTTCTTGCTAACCTGGATGCCTTCTCTAATGAATCAAGTTCCCAAAGGCGAACATCATGTTGGATATTATCCCTTAAAGACCCTATGAACACATCAATCCTATGCTCCTCTGGAATATCTTTTACCCTTATGTTCAATTTTTGGAACTCCTCAATATGCTCCATTATTGAACCCTTTTGTTTGAGACTTATCAATTGGCTAAACAAAGTTTTGCTTTTTGTATCCTCATAATGTGCTATCAATTCTTCCGTAAAAATTGCCCAAGTGATAAATGGTTTACGAGAGCAAAGCCATTGATAACATACAAACTGATTTGGTTCCAAATATAAAGTTTCCATACGTACCTTTTGTATGTTTTGCACATTATTGAGATTGAAGAATTGCTCCATCTATAATATCCATGTGGCAGGATCCTTGCCATCAAACTTCCTCATATCGATTTTTGGAATATGGTGAGTCTTCGATCCAACATTAGCATCTATGGAATCATGATTAACATTTCTTTTGTTCTCATCATGAGTTTCCTTTAGTACCTGTTAGCAGTTGAGATTTCACCCTAGGCTGAGGAAGGTAAACCTTCAAGGCCACATCAAACCATTTCACCTCGTAGCTAGCCCTACGGGGTATGAGAAGGCTCTCTCCGGTCTATCTCGGAAAATTTTCAATGAGGTAAGATGACCAATCAAAGTTAACACTGATATTAGGCTAGTAAACGGATAAGGAGGGTTGATTTAAAGTTTTTGGTGTTTTTGGTGGCAATTGGAGGGAGTGCAATTCAGGGTGCGGGGATTGAGCTCAGTTTTTGCAGGTGGGTCTTTGGGGCAAGGTAGGAGTTTGTACTGATGCCTTTAGCTGATATGGATGATCAAAGAAGAAAAAAGAGAAGCTAAAGAGGGCAAACAATGACTTTGAATCCTCTCTAGACAGTGGAAAACATAAGCATTAAACAAATTTGAAAGCTGAGCATGGCAAGCATGAATTCAAACTTTATCGCTTCATTTGTTTAATAAGATGCAGTAAAGAAAGAGATGGAACACATAAAAACACTTAAAATTACAATAAGAGAACACACCATCAACACAAGAGTCCACAAGAATCCCAATGATGTCTGCAAAACCCTGGTCTTCCCTTTACTCAAATTGCAGAGATACAAGTAAAATATACAATAGGAGCTTCTCCCTCAAGAGTCCAACCATGAAAATGAGCAAGAGAATGCATAATATAGATGATCTAACTCCTTTCCCCACCTCTAGGGGTCGAGCTCAGCTTCCTAGGAGCTGTTTCAACTAATTCCAAACTAAGCACTAGATAATAGGCAGTCAAAACAACTTGCCTCTAAAACTTAGGAAACCTATCCATGCATTAAATATTTACCATTTACATTCAAGAAACTTCTAGAAGTGATCAAGGAGAGTAAAAGTATCTTAGAGCCATGAAATTTACATAAAAATCCATGATTTACATGCCCAAAACATTAAACCAAGTGAAAACAGTGTTTTTCTGGCCGAACTGGTCAAAATAGGCAAAATTCCTTGACATGCAGCGCACATGTGCCTGACGGGTAGCGCACATTGAGAAGACTCTTTGACGGCCTTCCCAATGTCTAAATCAGGTGCACGTTAGCTCATTGGAAAGGTCTGCAAGTCTTCTTTCCAACCCCACTGGAATTTTTGAATTTGGAGTTCATTTGACCCCTCAAAGCTCAATTCTCCCAAGACAGCTTTCTGCAACTCAAAATAGGGGCAGAAAGTCAAAATTTGCATGTGTTTTGACCTTTTGGAGGCCCAAATCTCCATAAAAACTGAAGTCCATCCATAGGTAGGTGTAACATTGCATGAAAATTCCAAAAATGCTGAGTTTTCCCTGTTCTGAGTTGCCCCCATGTAGCGTAGCGCACGGGGCGCTACCCGTTAAAAGGCCAAAACCTGTCAATTTCCCAAAAAATTCACAAATGACAAAATTTTCTCCAAATTTCTTGAAATTTGGGTAGGGAGTCCCCAATCAAGTACCATGCTCAGTCAAAGAGGCTTTGGCCAAAATTTGGAGTGGATCGGGCATTTTCCTTCGTTTTTGTGCTTTGGCCAACCGTCCTTGGAGCACCTTCGTTCTCGCCGGTATTTTTGACATTTTTCTCAAACCATGACACCTGTGTAAAAAGTGAAGAAGGTTTTTCTTCCTTGGCATGTTTTGGACAAAAACCTCTCTCAGGTTTGAAAAATTCATCTTTGATTGCTCAAAAACAGCTTTTGAGTGAAACTTGTCCCGATGTGTGAAACAAGGAATTTTGTCGAAATGAAGCGGAATGAAGGGGATAGAGGGCTTCTAAATTCTTGGGGAAATTTTTGGGAGTGGGGAGGGATGCTAGGAAGCAGGGGAAAGTCGAATCTCAGAGATTGAGTGAGGGGAAGGGGTCCAAAAGGGCAAAACACATGCCCAACCTAGAAAATTGCCAGGTTGTAGCTAGAAACTAGGGTTTGTGCAAAAATGAGGAATTTGGCGGATCTAAGGGATGGGAAGAGTTTGGTAAGGTACTTTAAGGATAGGGGAAGGTGTATGAACATCAGGAAACAAGTTTTTCCGGTGATTTGACCATCCAAGAGAAATTGGCTTTCAAAACCCTAGGAGAGGGAAATGACCTTGCCAAGGCACAACTGAAGCATGAACAAGGTGTGAAATGACTCATTCGACACTGACATGATAATGACAACCCTCTGAATGATGATAGGCTCAGCTGAATGATGACATGGACTGACATTTGGGCAAACCCTAGACCTAATTCCTAGTGACCAAATTTTGCTTGAAGACTCACTGAAATGACAAAATTTGACCTTGACACTTCAAAATCACCTTGTAAGAGCACATTTGATCATTGTAGGAAGGTTGGAAAGACTGACACTAACAGTACCCTTTCACCCTTAGGGACCATTTCTTGTAGCAACTTATTCATATTTATCTTCAATTCGTCCATGTCTGTCTTCAAATCTATCTTCAAATCATCCATCTTAGCTTCCACGTCAATCATCTTAGCTTCTACGCCTTTCTTTAAACAGTCCATCTTAGCTTCTACACCTTTATTTAAACCATCCATATTAGATTCTGTTCCTTTTTTTGCAAGGGACAGTTGTTGCACTTGGTTTTGTAATTTTGATATATCATGTTGCATTTCTTCCTCTTCTTCATAAGTCATGCTAGAGCTTTCAGGTTCCTTACTAGGTGTTTTCATTTTCTTTCCTCGGGGCATCAGTTGCCAAGAATAATGCTCTACTATTCCCTTTGAATTCCTTCAAAATAAATTTTCAAACCAAGCTTAAGCAAAAATTTAAGAAAATCTACACACCTTTTTTCACTTTGTAGGAGCTCGATATTGCCTCTGATGTATCTCTGTACTTTCCAATCATCTAGTTCTGAATTTGTGAGCTTTAGTAGCCCTCTATGTCCTCTTTCCAATGCCACAAGTCTGACCCAAATTGGATTCTCCAAGGAAGAGTTATGTGAAATCTCCCATAGTGACTTGCTTATAGACTAGTTCAGTAGAGCAAAATTGTACGACGTGCCACGAGTCACTGTTTTGACCTTTGGATCTGAAAAAATGTATACAATAAACTACAATCCATCCTCTTTCTATACCTTCTTATGAAATTTCAATCCGATCCCCAGAGATAAAGTTATGATGATTTTCCCGAGGTTACCTGTTTTGAATGTAATTCAGGAGTCTGCAAAAATACCAACTTCCTCAGATCATATCTCTGTAAATATCACGCGAAAAGCTATGAAATTCGGAGCCAAGGTTCAACGTGATTTCTTCTCAAATGGTTTTTTTTTGCGACTTTCGAAACGTTACAGAAAAAAAAGTTATAGCGAAAATGCCACGATGACCTGTTTGGAGCAGCGAAACCCTATAATGCAAAGCTTCGATACCAAATGTTATGAAACCAGCTCAAGAAAAGATAGAAAAGATATATCAACGCCTTAGAATTCAGCCTCTTCGAGAGGGAAACCTCCTTTACATTACATAAATGAACAATTCTTGGATGATTCAAATGAAAAAACCTCATTTCTATATATAGGAGTCTAAGGAGTCACAATATATTCCAGCCGACCTAACAATAATAATATAAAGCCACAAAAATAACAATAGAGGGATTCTATGGGGCACAGTAATAACAATATGGGGGAAATAGGGGCACAAAAATATTAAGTAGGAGTATAACTACAATAGTAATGGGGTAATCACTAGTATTATAGGGACCCAACAAAGAGGACATATCCCGTGTTCCATATGCAAATGCAGTCAGTAGCCTGATGTATGCGATGGTCTGTACTAGACCATACATTGCATATGCAGTGGGAGTATTAATCAGGTTTATGTCAAAACCATGGAAGGATCACTGGACAACAGTGAAGCAAGTTTTCACGTATTTGTGTGGCAGTAGTGATTATGGTTTGTGCTACCAAGGAAGACCAGGATTGGACAAAGTGTTGGATATTCGTGGCTTTGTTGATGCAGACTGGGTAGGAGATCTAGATCAAAGAATATCTACAAGTGGGTATATGTTTAACCTATTTGAAGGTGTAGTCAGTTAGATGAGTAAAAAACAATATCTAGTGGCACTATCAACTACAGAGGTAGAATACATGGTATCCACTCATGCAAGAAAGGAAGAAATTTGGTTGTAGAGATTGTGTTCAAGTATGGGGTTAGTACAAGGAGCTATAAGGATAGACTGTGAAAACCAAAGTGCAATTTTCTTGGCAAAGAACCCTGTATATCATTCAAAGACAAAGCACATTGATGTTCAGTATCACTTTGTGAGGGATATGATAGAAGAAAAAAAGGTGTTGCTGGTAAAGGTGGACACTTTGAAGAATACTGCAGATGCATTGATAAAATCTATGAGCTCTGAGAAGTTCTCTTGGTGTAGAGAAACAATGGGCGTTGTAGGGTTGGATAAATGACTAAGCTCTCTTGTGGTCCCCTGTGGAAAGAAAACAACAAATGGAAAAATGTTGGGTAGTGTTATATTCTTTCCGTGACTAGCCCACGTAGTTAATCGGGGGGTTAGAAGGGGGGCGGAGCCCCCCCTTTGTTGCGCTGATTGCGTAGCAGGGGGAGTCACAGGGGGTTTGAGGGGTGTAGGTAACCCCATTCTATGGGGTCTTAGGCAGTGCCCTAGAAAATTTTGGTTTTGGACCCTATATTAGGTTGGTGGACCTACCTATGGTTTTGTGCATGTTTTTCACACATGGTTCTGGATGCGATGGTTTTCGGTCCATGGTTTTGGATGTGATGGTTTTTGGTCCATGGTATTGGATGCTTCGGAATGTATAAATATGTATTGTAACATTGAAAGTAACATAATGAAAAATCAAGCTGGTAGTCCTGATTTTGGGATCCAGGGGAAACCTTTGTGTATATGTGTTTTATGTGTTTTTCTCTTGCATTGTTTATTTTCTATGTTTTAGAATTCGTATGCAGGTAATTTCTGTAAGTCCTTTTTATTACAAATAAATAATGATAAACCCTAAACATATAAAACCATAACCATAGGATATGAAGCACAAAAAGCTTATGGGCCCCAAAGGGGTTAGTTCGAATTTCAACTTCTTGGGGCCGTAACTTTGGCATATGATATTTGTTTGGTGTGGATTATAGACCATTACAAAGGTCTATCCAAAAACACTAAGTTTCTACTAGAAGCATCGTTATTTGACTTTCATTTTCCCATTTCCCCAAAAAACCCCATTTAGGGCCTCAAAAATACCCGAAAACTACCAAAAATAAAAAACTTTTGAAATAGGAATCTATGCTAAAATATAAGAAATTGAAGGAAACAATGTTGGGGGTCTAAGTGGAATAGTTTGGTGGCCACCAATATTCACCTCAATCAATCCTCTCATCTTAGGAAGAAATGGTCCCAATTTTGTTGAGTGCCTTAATGAGATGGGGAAACTTTTATTAAACTTGTTCCCTTGTGAGCCAATTCCCTTGGTGCAAAAGCTATCCATATTTGACAACTCGATACAACTAGATCCTTTATTATCAATTTTTATTAAAATGTGTTTTTATGATCTAATCATATGTGGCCTATAAAATTCAATCTAGGTTTAGGTGTGTTTTTTTCAACTGCTCGACAATCTATGATGCATCCAATAATGGTGGACAAGTATGGCCGAAGGTGATCCACGTTGAATATTGGGTGTAGGCCAAGGAATGGGGGGATACTTAGCTTGAAAGAATTGTCACCCACAAACTTGGTGATGTTGTAAGGCCCATACTAGAGTTTTCAAAGCATATTATGAGCTTCAACAAGGTGTTCCTTCTACAAATGCAACTAAACCTTGTCAGTCACTTGAAACTTATTGTGCACTCAATGTTGATCATGATGTTATTCGTACTTATTATTGTCTTTATATAGGATATCATGAACCTACTAGAAAATTCGTTGAATTTTTTCAATAAACTTAATTCGTTTAGAAGATTTAGATTGAACATGTGAATATTATGTCTGTGTATCTCCAAGAGGCATTGCAATAACAATGGGACACAATGCTTGAAATCCTAATCCCACACGAAAGGGGTTGTGGCCAGTTGAGCTACGGAGAGCTCTGTTGTAACTGTGTTGCACATAGGGGAGATTATAATCCAATTTTCATGGACTCTTATGGTTTTACATGTGTATTATGTGCATTATCATCATGTTGATAAACTTTATATAACCATCAACCTAGACGTGGAATTTCCTCAACTGAGTGAGCTTCGTGTCCAATGCTGACTAGAGGCTTAACTAGAATTCTCCTAGGAATGTGTTATCCTAATATGATATAATGGTCTGCAGGATCCTATAATGTATCCACATCCATTTGAAGAAGAGATAGGAAGTGGTTTCTACTATGATACTCTTCTTGCAGGCAGCCAATATGGTCATCTTAGAAAATATATCGACGACTAGTACCACAAAATCATTACCATGCTTGGTAAAAGGAAGGCCAAACATATCATCCATGATTATGGATTCCTAAGGTCGGGTAGGAATAGGTATAAAGGTGTACAAGCCTTGCTTCTTAATGGTTGTCTTGATGATGGCACTAGCATTGCACAATATGATATATTTTCTAACATCCTGTCAAGGTTTTGGCTAATAAAATATTTCTACAATACTGACATTGTCTTCTCATCACCAAATTGTCATGTAACCTAACTATAACGTGCCTCCCAAATCAGCTTTGCACATTCAACTAAAAGAAAAAAATGTCCTAGGTAACACAACAGTCCATCTTGAAGGTGAAATTCTAGAACTGGATTTCTAGCCATAAACATATTGTAGGTGGCAGAAAATTCTAAGTCATTTTTATATAGCTACAACCATCTAAATGTTTCGATCCCACAAGAGTTGAGAACTATTCTTAGTGCCACAATTGGGATCCAACTAAGCTAGTTTGTGACATGATTGGTAGTACCCTTCTTGTATTTCATGTTCAAATGGAGTTGTTGTACATATGTGGACCATTTATAAGGGTGATTATTTTGCAACTTCTCCTGTGTTTGCATAAATTGAAGAGGCCAATGACCTATGTGGATGATCGTCTCCTTCCCTAGATTATAATGTTTCTGTTGCCAATAGGCCTACATGATATAATAAATTTCCTTACCATAGGCGGGGTAATTTCAGACAATATTAGAAAGTGTCTCACTGTCATAGGCCACAAGAGTCCCTTTCAAAGTGAGGACTACACCAATAACAAATCAAAGGAATCTATCTCAATCTAAAATGGTTATTGAAGGTTTGGAAAATTTATGAATTGTGTAAAGAAAAGGTTGTGCTTTAGTTCAATTAATGCCTTATGTTGTGACTTAGACCAAAAAAAATCTCTTTTGCTATGATCTTGGTAACTTGACTTAAGGGCCAAGTGATAAGAGAGAACCCCAACACAAATCTCTGATAGAAATTAGCAATTCCTAATAAGTTGTGAAGCTAAGTTGGAGTCATCGAGACCAACCAATATTGAATGACTTGGATCTTAGTTGGATCCACATGCACACCTCATTCACCAATTATGTAGCCCAAATATTAGACCTAATCCATGCCAAAGGTGAATTTCTCTAGGTTAGCACATAACTTATGCTACCATAGGGTTTGACAGATTTTCCAAATATGTTGCAAGTGATTTTCCCAACTCTTAATGTAGATGAGGATATCATCTATATATACATCCACAAAAACGTTTGTGAAAGGCTACCATATTTCTTCCATCAGCCTCATAAAAAATTTGGGGGCATTTTTCAACCCAAAGGGCATGGCCAGCCATTCAAAGAGGCCCTCCTTGGACTTGAAGGTGGTCTTCCATGCATTTGTGGGTTTTATTGGAACTTGGTGATAGCTAGACCTCAAATCAATACTATTGAAGTACTTATCCCCATTGAGCTAGTCAAGAAGGTCATCATTCCATGGGATCAAGTATCTTTTCTTGAGTGTGATTTTTTTAATTTTATGATAATCAATGTAGAGTCTTTTTGTCCCACTTTTCTTTCGTATGCATACTTGGGATCCCAAAAGGTGAGGAAATTGGTCAAATGTTCCCTTTTTGTAACATGTACTAGATCTACCACTTGTATTCCTCATTTTCCAGAAGAGATAAATAGTAGATTGGTCTATTACAAGGAGGTGCACTTGGGGTCAGATTGATAGAATGTTTGACATGATAGTAAAAAGGTACCCCTTTGAGTGAGGAGAAGATGTCCCTGTACTCTTCCACGACCTTATCTACTTGACTTTTCTACATGGAGGATCCATTTCTAGAGACCATGGATGTGACCACGATATTCCCCTTTGACAGAAAATCAAGAAGAAAACAAATTTCATACTCTAGGAGATGATCTTATTTCATTTCTTAGCGGACATCAAAGAAGTAGTAGTAGGTGGCACTATCTACAGTATCCTGTATAGTTTTCTTCCCAAAGTAATAATAATAGTACAAGGTCTGGACTTATACACAACATGTTGCTTCCACAAGTATGGTTGGCCTAATAAACATAAAAAAATTCAAGGGAAGTAACATCAAATAATACCTCGTCTGTGAAAGGATTAATGATATAAGGAAGGCAACACTGTTGGCTAACAGGGAGATCTCACCCTTAGTGGAGCCACCCGATGGTGTATGGTTGTAGTGTGGTGTTGTCGGCAGGCCCAACTACTTAATGACCTATGCTTTGAAGAGGTTATTTTGACTCCCACTATTGACAATGAACTATAGGAGAGAACCTTTCTCCCACATCTATGAGTGGAAGAGATGCTCATTGTCCTCTAGATCTTTGGGAAAACTTTTCTTAACCTTGGTCATGGAAATTGTGGTGTTGGATTTTGCATCAATGATTTGTTTCCCCTTTTCAGGTTATGGCTTAGAGTCTAAACATGCATTTGACTCTGAAGCTTTCATCTCGGGCACCAGTGTATGCTTTGTGCAACATTCATTTGTGTTGCAAGTAGGGATATTGTGGAATTCAAGCCACTTTCGTATGTCTTTCTTCGTCTTCCTATCACTATTCTTTTCTCATGTATTTGACAAGTTGTCTTGGGTCATTCAACCATGGATCTATCCTATGTTCTTCGATTTGGGGGTGCCTTTTCCCTACTTCAAATTTGTTGATCCAAAGTCTCACTTCTTCTATTTAAATTTTTGCTCGATCTCGTTATCATATTAGTATGTTGCACCAAGTGAGGAGATGTTCAGGAACTCCATCTATGCCTAGATGTATTTGTGTAGACAACCATGATTCTTGAGCACCAGATGTCACTCAAATTCATTGATACCTAGCTTCGCGCGTAGGGTATGATAGAGATTCATGAATTCTAACAGTTCTTGGTCCCTTTCCTATCGTAAAAGTAGAATGGTCCATTTTATGTACTTGTCTTCATAACTCCCAATAGGGTAATATTATTGCTTAACAACATCTCGAAAAGAGTCCCAAGAGGGTGCGATTAAAAATAGTGAGGATTTTACTCCGCTCTTTGCTCACAGTAAATTTAATAGTCCTTGACATATGGGGTGGCCTTAATGTATGCAAAAGTAATATTTTCTCTATCAAAAAAATTATGGACCGAAAAATATCCTTTCAACAAACTTAACTAGTTATCTAAATCATCTACATCTATTTTTCCTTCAAATATAATAATGTCAAAATTAACTTGTACCTTAAAGGGGAAAACGCCTCCCAAGTGACTATTATATGAACATGCGTCACCCATTTGTATTTGCCGAAGGATCTCCGAAAAATGATCCATTATGATTCTTTCTCCTTTGTCACTTGAGGGCTTCTTCAAGCACAAATTTGATAGGATCTCGTACTCCCTCATATTTCTTTTTTTCCATGGGAGGTCATCAAGGTCAGTGAGGTCAGTCTTGTAAAGGCCTAAGTATTTCAACTCCCAACTCTTTATACCATGACCTCATTGGGGACATGCATAGAAAAATAGAGAAAGAGCAGACCAATATGATGACCATGATCTAGATTTATGAAGGAATTAAATGAAATACAAATTTCAAATAGAAACACAAAGATACAATGAAATTGAACTTCAATTAATAAATAACAAATGCTGAAAATTGTTTACATGAAGAATGAAAGCAAACTAGCCCAGGTGATGGTACCTTATCTCTGAGAAGAGATGTGATGATTACATATATTTTTAGTCATGTTACAATAAGGCTCTAACTATTTTTCATCATAAAGAACAACCAAAAACCTTAAATACCCAAAAAACTAAGCCTAAGAGATGAAGCGCCAAAATCTTATGGGCCCTGATGGTGCTAATTGGAACACCAATTTCCTGGTGTTGTAACTTTGGCATATGATCTCCATTTGGCTCATGTGACATCCCATTAGAAATGTCTATTTGAGAACAAAAAAAATCCCTTAAAAATGTGAGTCAAAGACTCACATTTGGCCACTTACCTAAAAAATGCCATTTAGGGCCTCAAAATGGATCCAAAAATTTATGAACTGAAAACTGTCAAAAATAGAAAAATGCATAAATACGAAGCTATGGTAAAAAATAAGAAATTGATATGAAACAATGTTGGAGGTCCAAGTGGAATAGGTGGGTGGCCACTAATATCCACCTAGATCAACCTTTGCCTCTACAAATTTGATTTTTTGTTGCACTAACTTGGGGATGAGTTCATGGTATCGAGCCATGGTCTCTCGGGCCTCGGCTTGGGCATGAAATTGAGAGGTTGAAGAAACATCATTGCCTCACGCACTAGAGAGAAAAGCAATCCATGTCTAACTCCCCATTTTCCTAAAATAGAGAAACCACATGGCGTACTGATATAAGGGGTAGGGAGGGTTAGCAGATAGCAATGAGAGATATGGTATGGGAAATAGGTGGTGCAAAGGAGGAGATATAGGTTCTAAGAGGGAGCAAGGCATATGATAAGCCAGATAAATCCCACAAAATTCCTATGAAAGAGAAATGGATTATTTGAAGGAAGGAATTCAATGGCCTTAGGTGAATGGCACAAGAAGTGGAGGAGGGATAAAGCCAACAATTAAAGGAAATTAGGAAAATAACACTGAGAAAAAGATATGGAGGTGGAATACAAATCCCATCATGGGAAGTGAGACCAAATTCCAACCATTCCACAATTCAATAATTTGGAGAGAAGTGATACACACAAGCATTAGAGATTGAAGAAGGAAGATTCTATCCTTATTGCTAATTTCTCTACCACATAACCAATGCCAATTGCATTGATGAACATCGAAGGAAAGCCACCATTTAATAAGAAAGCAACCCTAGTGAATCTCAGCAAGCTTATGCTCAAGGGACATGCATAGTTGGGATGCAAATAATTTTCAAGGTTGAGGAACAGAGCTATTGTTGACCAACGAATACGCCACCAAAACTAAGTAGTGTGTGATTTCTACTTGAACAAGGAATGACAAATTTGTAGGTTTCGTAGTAAGTAGAGAGATTACAACCACATTGCTTGCATTAGTTGTGACAAATGCGCATATAAACCAGTATCCACAAATATAAACATTATAACACGAGTAGGGTGAAATGTTGTTGTGCCAAACCACTAAACCGGGTTGTAATCCTTGAGTCTACTCATCTCCATTGAGTGAAATATAGTGTTTGATATGACCGGGGTGCTTGCAGGGCACCAAGTACCCTACATGGCTAAACCCCTCTTTGTTTCGCTTATCATGATGTACCCTACATGGCTAAACCCCTCTTTGTTTTGCTTATCATGATGATAGGGTAGTGGGGGGATTATTTTATATAATATATACTTATATGTATAGTTGAGAATGAAATATTTACTTAACATGAATATTGAAATATTTTGTTTATAAATAATATTGTCAATATTAAAATCTTTTTTTTTAATATATATTTTATAAATACACATCAATATTAATTATTTAAATATTTTATTTATGAACCACATTAAATGTTTTTATTATTATTAATATTTTTTTGTGCCATATATACATTTTATATTGAAAATAAATAAATTACAATAAAAATTAAATGAATTATACATATGTGTATTATTAAGAAATAATTGGATTATTTTACTTTTAATTACTTGTCATTACACATTGAAATATTTTAGTATGCTCAATATTAATATACAATTAAATATACTAATAAACACATACACATATATCTTAGTTAACATAGAGGTGCAAACATTATATTTAAATTTTATATTGAAATATTTATAAAATAACTCTAAAACCTTTTTTTAATTTATCTCTGAAATTATATAAAATTATATTCCTAAATATAAATATCCAAATAATTTATCTCTCTGAAATTATATAAAAATATACTACTACTATTTTATATTATTTATAGCTGCTATTTTTTTTACAAGTGCAAGAGGGAAAGTGAAATACTTTTATCAAATAATAACACAAATAGTAATAAATCCTGCACATTATTCAATAAATTTAATCAGACCATTTTTATTAAATGATGGCCTGAAAATTACGAATCTCAAACACACGTCGTATCCGTAATAAAAAAAATTCTGAACGTCCTCCTTCCAATATATATATATAAACATGGTTATGAACATGATAAAATTAAATTGCACGCCTATTACAAATATAAAGAGACTAAGGAAGATTAAAAATAAATATACGTTGTTAAATAAACCTCGAGGATCTCGCGGTTTACGGTTGTTGCGAGAACGCAATATATATATATATATATATAATCAACATGATCATGTGACATGCAAAATCACCGAGCTCACACACAGTTGACAAAGTGTCATTTGTATTATCATCTTCGAAATTACAAATTATAGCTCCCAAAGGTATCCAGGCAAACAAAACCTTTGGAAGATAACAACACCCATAATTCGGTGCAAAAATCCGCTGCGAGGTTGTTTCTTTCTGATCGAACACATATTCAATAAAACTGACTGAGAAATGCAGAGATTCTCTATGTGACTAAGTATATTGGCCTTGAAAGAGAACCCCTGCTATGGCTGTGACGCACCAGAGGCATGTACGGTACATCAGTTTTGCTCCTCTGCATCGCATTGTACATTGCAGCCAGCGGGCTGGAAGGTGGTCGACCGGATCTATAGGAAGGAGCAATATCGCTCATATAGATTGGCATGGCTTTAGACTTTAACACAGAAATAGCCCTGTTCATCTGCTTCTTCTTCTCACTGGATTTCTTCCAGAAGAAGAGAGAGCTCTTCCATGACTTCCTTTTCTTCAAATCCTCCGCCGATTTGTGAAGATGATCCAACGGCGCTTTCAAATGCGAAAGCGACGGCAGTTCCTGCTCGCCATCTTGATGCTGCTGAGCTTCTGCAAGCACCTGTGAACGGATATTAATTTTTTTTATTGTAACTGGTGAATTGGTAACTTTGAAAGACGGTTATAGGAAAAGATCTAAAATCCAATCACAACAACTGTCCCCATTTACCTCAATATCATAATATTGAAACATTACACTATTAACCAAAACATAAAAACTATAAAGTGCTCCTGGTTGTTTCTGTTTATTCAAACTGCAAGTATTTAGAATTTATAAGAGGCGGCCTAGGATTTGAGTGAGAACCTGAGCGTAGTCTATTTGTGGATCAAAGCAAAAATAGTCGAAAGGGGATTGTCCAGGCATGGGGGATGTCAGATCTGAAGTTGCCATTTCTTCCTCTGCCTGCTCAAGATGAAAGACATTGAAATATAAAAATGAGATCCCAAAACCTTGGCTTCAACAATTTCTTGAAAAGAAGCACCATATTTTTTTGAAACTCCAATCTGATAAACACGCACAGCACTAATAAATCACAACCTAACTGCCCTAGTGTTAGCATAACTTACGCTTGGAATTTCAGAGAGATTAATTCTCTGTTTGGCAATATTTGTTTGGTTTATCTCCGAAGCCTTAGCATTCCTGGATTCTTTTCTTTCCCTTCCCTGCAAGAGGAGCTGGGTGTTTATTGATCAGACCTTAACCAAAATACCAAATTGAAGTATTCTGCAAAGTAAATTGTGGTTACTCAAATAACCACCCACCTCTCCATACAGAGAGAAAGGTGTGATGTCAATGATGGGAGGCTCAGATGAATAGATAAAAAAGCGAAAAGTCTGAAATTCTCAAAGTGGTCAAATGGCTACAGGGACTTTGCAGTAGTCTGTCTGCAGTACCTTCGAAATATTCGAAAGCAATGAATTGTGTTCGCAGTGTCAGTTGATCGTCCAAGGCACGCTGACTACTGTTCGCAAAATATTTTTAGGGTACGCACAGACCAACTTGCAAGTTTCTTGACTTTTGGGTCGTTTTGTCAGGTTATTTTATCTCTCTATCGCAGCCCTCTCGCTTTACAACGGTCAATTCTTCTAAGTTGCCCTTATAACCGTTATGGTCCTCGGGATATGATTACAATTATAATTATATAATTAAAATAATTGAGTTGCCTTGGATTCTGTATACGACAACCTGCATGGCCCGACTCCGCATTATCCACCGAACAGAGTCTCCAGGACAGTTGCTCTACAAATGAGTGGATCCACCACGTAGAGACTCAAGGACAGTTGCCCTACACATGGGTGTAATAATGTAGGAGAGCTTTAGAACTGGATAGAACATGTACGAACCTTATAAATCTTCTGAATAAGTAAGATATGAAGGGTTATTATCTATATTAGGTTTGTTATATATATTAAGTGTTAATTGGTGATATATTAAAGTTAGTTTTCGTGAAAATAGCAATAATCATCATGAATAAGGTTGTGATTCTTTGTTCGCGTATAAAGTGATGATTGTTTATTTGAAAATGGGTGAAGATATGTAATGACCACTCATTTTTGGATAAGCTAATGATTTTCCACTTTTAGTTAGGCACCAGCAATGTTGTGACTAAAGTTTATGGTTCTATTGTTTTTGAGTGGGCAAGTATAATCTTGTTATTGTTTTTAAGTGGACAAGTATAATCCTGTAATTAAAGCTTATGGTTTTACATTTTTAATGATTTTTAAGTAATTTTATTTACATTTTTGTTAGTAATTACATATCTAGAGTTTTAGGTGCTAAATAGATCTTGTGCATTCAAAGTTGACATGTCTCGTCTAAGAGGGAAAACAAGGTTATGTATTCAAAGTTGACATGCTTTGCCTAAGAAAGAAGCCAAGGTCTAACAATAGAGAATTGAGTTCTATGACAAAAAGACTTTAACCATGAGCTTTTCCAGAGGGGGAAATCAGGTTGTATAAATCACCAAACTACAAGCCTAAACCATTTCAAAAAAGACTTACAAACATTAACAAATTTATTGTAATACAACTTTAACAACATATGAAGTAAATAAACAAAAGGGAAGAGAAGACTAGTACTCAGCCATTTCAGGGTAGATTCCTTAGGGAGATCCTTTAAGAGAGAGATGGTGGCTTCCTTGGACAAGCCAAGAGCTTCTTTACATGAACCAAGAGGAGCAACCTATAGAATACCCCATACTTTCTCACCAACCAAGTGAGTAGTGTGGTGTTGAAATGATTCTATATGTCTAGAAGATTTGTGTGTTCCATCAAACCTTGTTGTGCCTCTACATAGTTGATGGCTTGGGCCAACATAATCTTGGTGTGTCAGTACAATTATTTCATTTTTGGAGCATGGGATCATAGGCACTAAAGGAAATTATTACACCTGAGTCCTGCATATAGAGTTCACCTCACTATTGAGCCTCTCCTAATACATGAATTAACTTAACTCTCTGGTCTAATTCCCCAGTCTTCTAGTTCCCTACTTCTGCTAGTATATAGTAGTTGTATAAAATTCCACAATCTCTTTAGGTACGTCTCATTTATCCCTAGTGGCTTGATCAGACATTGCCTTACTTTTGTGGCCCTTACAACCCATCCTCCACAACCATCAAGACCTGATGTGATAAGGGTGATGCGAGGGACGATGTATCAACTTGAATGGTGGCTTAGGGCGCTGAGAGTGATTCTTAGAAATGTGAGTGGGTTCACTCAAGATGGTGCAAGTGGTTATAAGCCAATGGAAGAGAAATATGTAGAAAATTTATGATATGCACATTAACCCAGTTTATAAGTATGCACGTGTTTGTTTAGGTCCAACCCACATGTTTTCTCATGCTAATATAAATTTCAGTATGCATTTATTGTAAACATTAAAAGAGTAATTCTACTATTTTTCACTTTCCAATCAATTGGTGATTAATATAAAATTTAGGTAAGCATTCGCACATATGAGAGACTTATTTTTAGTCAAGCTGACCCCAAAAAACCCCACAACTTCTTGGCGAAAACTGGTCTTAGAAGGGGGATTTTATTACTTGAGAGATTTAGAATAAGTACATAAAATAAACACAATACTTATCTCCATTTTATGTTATACCATTAAACGAAAATTTCTAGAAATTTGTGCCCACTCTAATTTTCAGATTTTCACAAAATTTTATGCCCAAAATTTCTACCTTTTCTCACAGCTCAGCTCCTCGAAATTTGTGCCTAGAATTTTGCCTTGAAAATTATGTTGTAAGGTGCCTCAAAATCTACACTGAAGGGGACTATCTGCCTCGAAATTATTTCCTAAATGTTGCGTTGATTTTCACGCTAATAGTGGTTATTGTCCCAAAATTCATGCCTCAACTTTTGCCTCAAATTTCGGGCCTGACAATAGTAGAATACTCCTCGAATTTTAATTTTTTATTCTCCTTAAAATTTGTAGTACAATCCCTCTAAATTTGTGGCTCCTTGCCTCGAAATTTATGCCTGTTGTAACTGCTCTTCTCCTCAATTTTTGTGTTGTTATACGACCTCCTTCTTATAGAAATTCAAGCCTCCTTTTCCTTGTTGCAATCTCTCTTCCTTCATGAAGTCTATCCTCTGCTCTCTTATCTTCATGCTCTCTCTCAAGTGTGAAGTGAAGAATGATATCCTTTTTCTCTCTTTTGTCTCCTTAGAAAAGATTGAATCCCTAAACCTAAGATCCAATGGTTGAGATTTCATCATCAAATCTCAACATGTGTGGTTGAGATCAATTATCCCAAATGACTCCCCTCATACATTGGCCCGATCACTTAAGAGTTTCCTAGTACATTTTTCAAGTTGTGTACATTTTCTATTTTTCTCATAAAGTTATTTTTCACCTCACTTTAATATTAGAAAAGCACACTTAGTACTTTACACATAAAGTCACTTTATAAAGTACAAGTGACTTTAATATTGGAAAAAGTACATGGTACAACACTTCTAAGTACCTTTTCCACCTATGACATTAATTTAACACATAAATTTCATTGAGACAAAATTAATTAATGTGTTCACTATTTATAACACTCCCTCTTACCGAGGAAGGTGTTGTTCACCACTCCCATCCCATCTCTAAAGAAAACATGCTTGCCTCTTGGTAAAGACTTGGTGAGAATGTCTGCTACCTTCTCATCAGTGGGTATATACTCAAGTTTCATTGCCCCTCACTCAACCCAGTCTCTGATGAAGTGGTATATGATCTATATATTCTTTGACCAATCGTGAAATCTTGGATTCCTAGAGATTTTAATACAATACTAATTATCACATTAAATTGTAGTTGGTCTCAACATTTGACCATATAAACCATGAAGCATCTTACGAAGCCATAATCCCTCACACCCTGCGTCACTAGTTGCCAAATACTTTGCCTCTTCACTGCTTAATTCCACTTACTTATGTTTCCTACTAAACCATGTCACAACTATCGAGCCCAATGAGAAACAACATCCATAAGTATTCTTCTAGTCACTGACACTACCAGCCCAATCTGAGTCTGTGCAACCAATCAATTTGACTCCATCACATTTGACATAATCCAAACCATGATCCATTGTGCTTTGTAAGTACCTCAACACATGTTTCGCAACCACCTAGTGTCCTCTCCTGGGCTCCATCATAAACTGACTCAATGTGTTAACTGCAAAGTAAATATTTGGTCTAGTGTTAACCAGAGACATCAATGAACCAGTTAGTTGACAATACAAAGTGGGATCCACCAAATTAGAATGAATATCATGTAACTTCTTCCAGTTGGTAATCATAAGAATAGCCATAGACCTACAACCATCCATACAGAATCTCCTCAAGATATCTCATGCATACTTTCCCTGGCCTACGAAGATATGACCATCCTCCTACCAAACCTCCAACCCTATAAAGTAATGCATCAACCTCATATCAGTCATATCAAACTTTGAAGAAAGATCTCTCTTGTAGGTGCTCGATGAGTCTATCCTCCCCTATAATAAACAAGTCATCCACATACAGTACCAGAATGAGTGGATCCTCACTTACCAAGACAAAGTATCGGTTCATATTTGCATCATTCTTCTAGAAATCCATCTGCTGCAAGTAGGAATCTATCCTCTCGTACCATGCCATTGGTACCTGTTGATGCCATCTTGGGCTACATACACCACACTCATGCAACCTAAGCTGCCACACCCACACTATGCAAATAAAATTGCATGTCACTCTATGTACTTGTCATGTACACGTCCCAAGAATTCTTCATATTCCTTTTCATATGAAAATTTCACTCTTAAGGTTCAAGGCTCCTTAATTTAACTTTTATGCGGACTTACACTTTTTATGAAACCTCTCTTATCAAAGTTTAATACTTTTCCTCTTTATTTCTATTATAATGCTTATAATAGAAATAAATGTAACCCTCATGTAAACCTTACCCTTTTCACCAATACACGGCCTTTGCACATTCTCCGATGCTCCCCCTATCGCGTTCAATGTCCACTATTGATTTCATTCCATCAGATCAATGGCTATTGCACGATCTCCATTCATCCTTCAGAACTCAAATAAACTTAACCAGAGTTCATAACTCATCGGGTCTGTCTCTTCACCCGAACCTTATCGGCTTTAATCTCTGTCATCGATTTCCTTTCCGATCTGACGAATGAAACCTCGCCCGATCAACTTTATGCGTCCAACTTGTTCAGCCAATCACTACCGTCAGATTACCCCCGCCAGATCCAACAACTATCAATGATATCGAGTAGAGTTCTTGCACGATACTTAACCACCCAATAAGGTGGTTTTTTTCTCTCCACCATTTGCTACGTGTTCGTTGCTGAATGGAATCAGGTGACCATTCCTTTTTACGACTTACGACTTTATGTCTACCCGATAAACCATTTCTACTTATGAAACCACTTGATCGTGCGTTAACTACCGTGTACCTTCATCACCCAATGACCGTTAGATTTGTTGATCTATAGATCTGATGACTCAGATCTACTTCTGGTTCTCTTATGCTCTGTCACACTCCTTTATCTATGACTTTGTAATCAAACCCTCGACTTCTACTTATGTATTTTCTATTCGACCTTCACTTGATCTAAATTCGATCTCAACTCCTCTGCTGTGTTCCTTCTTGAACTTTGATTTATCAATCAGATCTCAACACTTATCTGATTGTCACAACACTCCTCTGAGTACTATCTCCTCCGATTCTGCACACCTGCAACCTACGTTACACAAAATTCCCAAGTTCATACACAGGCTATAGTACAATTACACAGTGCACATCACTTGAACTCAAAATTGAGTTGTCTATATTAATAAACAAGTATTACACAGGAATTTCTTCCTCGACCTAATTTTCAATATCAATGGTCTTTCTTCTCTTGCCCATAGGCTTACAGTCAAACCTATCTAACTCTTAGTTAATTGACCTAGCTAACCCCTTTCTATGCCTTTTAGGCTTACATTTATACATAGGACTCCATAACCAATTTCTTGGTTTAGATCCTTAATCTGCTGAACTAAATCCTAAATATCCTCTAAGTCCACTTTTAACTCTAGTTAATCCCTAAGAATCCTCTCTAGTTCCTCGAATCATGAAACTACCTTAAGAGTTATAATTGAATTCTAACTCTCTCGTCATTGTTAACCACTCATGTTCTCCTTCATTCGAGAGAATTTACAAACATCCTCACAACATCTAATTAATTCCTATTCTAATCACTTAAACATTAATGATTACATACACAGGAATCCAACTTCCTTGAAAATACAAGACCCCTTATGTCTACTAGAATACAATTAAATTGTTGAGCTAAATGCTCCTGCATCAGACTCCTAAGGTTAAAATAATCATGATCTCCTGATCATGTGTTTATGATCTTTGTCTTCCTGGGTCCCATACTTTGTTCTGTAATTTGTCTTTGGTTTTTGTTGTTGTTCTCCAGGTTTCCATACTTTATGTTGCATTGCTTCACTAGCTATGCTCTCACAGTCTCCTTCTGTCTTCCTTTTTCTGTTGCTCCTTTGATTTCTTTTGGATGTCTTCTTCTAAGACACCTTTATCATTATCCTTCTTATCAGTTCGATCTCTCTATCCAGTATATCTTCTTACTGATAATTACTGTCTTCTCTTTGAAGTGGTTGGATTCTTACTCTTACTCTTACTTTTTCTCCTATGCTTACTTTTCCTGCCATTCCTACTTCCTCCCTTTCATCCTTACCCTCATGTTGCGTTCCAAACAACCTTTGTCCCATCTCTGTAAATATAATTTCAAAAGGTAAATAGTCCTCCAATTTCCTTTGTACTAGACTCCTTTGAAATACAACACTATGTTGTTCATCAATCCCAACATATTTCCCCAGTAGCATAATATCTTTGTTTCATGGATCAAAATTTTCCATAGATCCTTCTTCTTTCATATTTCTTTGGTTGCTCATTTGTGCCAAATTTTCTCCATTATTTGCAACAAAACCTGCACTCACAAAAAATTGTTAAAATAAAAAACATAAGTCCTCAGTGCCTCTTCTTCTTTTGACAACATTTCGGTATGTCGTTCTGACTTTTCCTCCTCTATCAACACATCAGTATGTTGATTCAATCTCTTTAAATAATTCCCCATAGAACTCTTAAGACTGTCAGCTAGTCTCTCTTCCACATCATCTGTTCTAACGATGTCTTCCTACTCTTATCCATTGTTGTGAACTCCTTCCTTTGTAATCACACTGTCATACTCTGAATTTCCGTGCAAATATTCCAACAATGCAATTTCTCTGTCACACTTTGCAAGTACTTCATCATCACTTATAATCCATGCATTTATAAATGAGTTGTTAGTTTCAAAAATTACAAGGCTCAACAGTTTCAACTATTGTTTCACATATCAGTTCTTCAAACTGAACTTCATCTCTTTTTCCCACAAGAAATTGTCCTTGTGTCGTAACAATTTCACTACTCAGTTTTTTCTGATGTAATAAGTCACCGCCTTCCTCATTCAAGAGATATTCTCCCTTATTCTTTACTCCAGAGTATTCATCTTCTGAAAGATAGTTTTCCATAATTTTTATAGCTTCAAAATATTGCTCATCCTCTGCAAAACCCTCCTTTGTTAGTGACCAATTATTAGATGTCCTTTCTCCCAAGGTTAAATCCTTTGCATAGGTTTCTTCCTTCTTAACATCTTTCAGTAGATGTCCTTCTTTTTCTACTGACTATCTCAACAACTTCCATGGTTATTTCCATTGTGCCTATCATCATGGTGAACTGATGATCCTTTACTATGTTTTCAGCTAACATAGTCTCTTCTTCAAGTTTTCCTTTAATCTCTTACTATTTACCTTCTCCAAGAGCTATCCTTGTCTCACCATCTGCATTAATATTCTCCTGCATTTGTTCTACATCCACAAACAAACTATCAATTTTAAAAACATAAGACCCTGTGGTCCCACTTGATGTTTCAGCCATCATATCTCCTTGTTGTTCCAAGTTCTCTTTATGACTCATAAATTTTTCAATGGTCTCCTCTTCAATCTCCTCAATCCCTTCACTTGGTTACTTGATATTTTTCCCCAACTATATATGGGACCTATCTATCTCATCTTCTTCCATAACAGAATTTAGATTCTGATTGTCTTCTTCCTCCTTTAAGACGATATCAACAATTTTTCCTTCTTTACATGTTTCACCTGCAAATGTACACAAATTATCGGATTTAAAATCATGTAACATTTTCGTCTCATTTGAAGTTTCAGTCTTCAAGTTTTCATTTCCTCCTAGAGCTTCACCCTGCTCTAGTTCACAAATAGAAACTTCCATTTCCATCTCAACCTCTCTTAGTTTTTACTTCATCCACTTCACTTGTCTTTGTTGTAGCCTTCTCTGTAACTTAGACCACTTCACTGGTTTCTTCTTCAATACCCAACCTAGTCTCTGGCTTTCCTCAAGTATCTTCCTTAATGCATCGAGTTGTTCTTTTAACTCTTCAATCTCTTTGTCAAGCTCCTCTTGACTCATTCTCTTGCCACTTGCCTTGGCATCCTCTTTTTTCACTTTTCTTCTACTGTGGTTTTCCTCAGAACCTCTGCTATGACTATCAGTAATCATCTTCTCCTTCTTTATCTTCATGAGCTCCTTACTCACTTACTGTGAGCTGCATTAAAGCCTCTGCAACAGCAAGTCCTCCCTACTACCTCTTACCTCACCAACCTTTCCTCTATACTTGTTCTTTTGGCAAGCCCTTGGTTCTCTGTCTCTGTAACCTCTTTTGAGCACTTCTCTTTGCTCCTTCTAGGCTTCAACTCATCTGCATATTCTAAGAACACAATTGTCTTCTTGTATTTCAATCACAATGAAATACTTGGTTTTGACCACCTCTTCTTTCACTTAGAAACTCTTATCAGCTTCCTTCATTACTTAGCAATTCTACCCACATCCTATGTGGAATTGCCTTTGTGAGCTACAACAATACCTCTGTAGTAACAAGTCTCCTTCTTGCTATATATGCCTCACTAAGCTTCTCTCCTCTGAGCTCAGTCTTTTAGCATCTCTCTAGTTCTTTCCTTTGGAACCAATTGAGCACTCCTTGCTTTAGATTGTTGCAATCTTCTCACCTTCTTATGCTGCTACTTGTGCAACAATATAAAAACCACAACTCTCCAATCTTCAAATCAAATTAAAACAAGACATATCATCTCACCTTCAAGCACTCTGCATGATCTTGTTCTACCATTCACCTGCACTTTGAATGGATTGTCCTCTGTTTCCTTGCATCTGCAAGTTCTGCTACACATTATCTCTGTGTGCCTACTGTTTGTCAGATTAGAATCTGATCTCCTCTTGCCTGCATACACATCTTAAAACATAAGTCTGTTGTAAATTTTCTCAAAGAAATTTTCCCACATAATTCTTTGTGATGGTTTGACACCAAATGTTTCAACCACAAACCTACTCTGTTGCCAAAATGATGCCAACTTGGGCTACATACACTACACTTATGCAACCTAAGCTGCTACACCCACACTATGCAAATAAAATTGCATGTCACTCTATGTACCTATCATGTACATGTCAGAGGAATTCTTCATATTCCTTTTCATATGAAAATTTCACTCTCAAGGTTCAAGGCTTCTTAATTTAACTTTTATGCGGACTTACACTTTTTATGAAACCTCTCTTATCAAAGTTTAATACTTTTCCTCTTTATTTCTATTATAACTCTTATAATAGAAATAAACGTAAACCACATGTAAACCTTACCTTTTTCGCCAATACATGGCCTTTGCACATTCTTCGATGCTCCCCCTATCGCGTTCAATGTCCACCATTGATTTCATTCCATCAAATCAACGACTATTGCACGATCTCCATTCGTCCTTTGAAACTCAAATAAAATTAACCAAATTTCATAACTCATCGGGTCCGTCTCTTCACCCAAACCTTATAAGATTTAATCTCTGTCATCGATTTCCTTTTTGATTTGACAAATGAAACCTTGCCCAATCAACTTTATGCATCCAACTTGTTCGGCCAATTACTATCATCTGATTACCCCCACTAGATCCAATGGCTATCAACGATATCAGGTAGAGTTCTTGCACGATACATAACCACCTGATAAGGTGGTTTTTTTTCTCTCCACTTTCTACTACATGTCTGCCGTTGAATGGAATCGGGTGACCATTCCCTTTTACCACTTACCAATTTATGTCTACCCGATAAACCATTTCTGCTTACAAAACCACTTGATCGCACGCAAAATCCTGTGTACCTTCATCACCCGATGTCTGTTAGATCTATTGATCTATAGATCCGACGACTCAAATCTACTTCTGTTTCTCTTATGCTCTGTCACGCTCCTTTATCTCTGACTGTGTAATCACCCCTTCGGCTTCTACTTGTGTATTTTCCTTCCGACCTTCACTTGATCTGAATTCGATCTCAACTCCTCCGCTGTGTTCCTTCTTGAACTTTGATTTATCAATCATATCTCAACACTTATCTGATTGTCACAACACTCCTCTGAGTACTATCTCCTCCGATTCTGCACACTGATAACCTACGTTACATAGAATTCCCAGCTTCATATACAGGCTATAATACAATTACATAGTGCACATCACTTGAACTCAAAATTGAGTTGTCTATATTAATAAACAAGTATTACACAAGAATTTCTTCCTTGACCTGATTTTCAATATCAGTGGTCTTTCTTCTCTTGCCCTTAGGCTTATAGTCAAACCTATCTAACTCCTAGTTAATTGACACAACTCACCCCTTTCTATGCCTTTTAGGCTTACATTTATACATAGGACTCCATAACCAATTTCTTTGTTTAGATCCTTAATCTGCTAAACTAAATCCTAAATATCCTAAGTCCACTTTTAACTCTAGTTAATCCCTAAAAATCCTCTCTAGTTCCTCGAATCATGAAACTAACTGAAGAGTTATAATTGTCTGCTAACTCTCTCGTCATTATTAACCACTCATGTTCTCCTTCATTCAAGAGAATTTACAAACATCCTCACAACATCTAATTAATTCCCATTCTAATAACTTAAACATTAATGATTACATACATAGGAATCCAACTTCCTTGAAAATACAAGATCCCCTATGTCTACTAGAATAAAATTAAATTGTTGAGCTGAATGCTGCTACATCACCTGCTTTAGTCCATACAAGGCTTTCTTCAACCTACACACGTGAGACTCCCTCCCATGGAACTCAAAGCCCCGCGCTTCTCAATGTACACCTCCTCCTGTATAACACCATTGAAAAAGGAAGTTTTCACATGCATCTGGTGAATCCTCCATCCCATCTTAATTGTTATAGATATCACTACTCTAATGGAAGTATAGAGAGATACCAGTACAAAGGTCTCCTCATAGTCAACTCCCTCTACTTGTGAGAACCGTCGGGCCGCAAATCAAGATTTTAACTTCTCCACATTTACATTCGCAACATGTTTGATCCTGTAGAGCCATTTGGAAGCATAAAGACTTCCCATTAGGATGTGGCACTACCTCCCAGACATGATTCATCATGATAGAGGCATACTCCTACACCCTGGAATCCCTCCAAATCTATTATCTAATGACCTCCTCAAAACTAGTTGGCTCTGTCTCCATAACATCTTCCACAAGGCCACCCAACCTCTTTGGTGGTCTGCTCTCCCTCACTAACCACTTGGTTCTCCCCACTGCCTCCTGAACCTCCTACAAGGTATCTCAAAGTCATCTTGGCTTCCTCTTCCCTGTAATGGTCTCCTATGGTGGTATGGGAAAATCCTCAACTATTTCCACTTCTCCAAATGATGAAGGCTCTGAAATAACAAATGGAGATCCTGAACTCTGAGATACTGCTCCTGATGAACCTACACCAAGTGATCCAGTACCAGGCAAAATTGTGCTCTATGAACTGGTCACCCCTGAAGAAGGTGAACCTCATAATCCTGAAGTACCACTTGATGCACCTAAAGCTAGTGGTGTGGCCCCTTGTTGAGGAGCATGCTGCTTTACCATATCAACCTTCTGAGACCTACTCAAAGCAATCTCCTCCTCAAATGTCACATCTTTTCTCAATGAAATCTTCCTCTGTGTAGGTAGATATATATGACAGCTCTGTTGGTCTCACTATAACCCACTAGAATACCCCTCTCTACAGTGGGCTCCAACCTCATCCTATTCTCCTCAAGGACATGTGCATATGTAAGGCACCCTAATATCCTAATGTGCCCAACTTTTGGCTTCTTTCTAGTATACACCTCCTCAAGAGTTTTTCTCCCTAAGACTCTTGTGTGGGCTCTTATTCTACAAATATACAACATTGTTACACTCCTTAGTACACAAGACTAAAGGTAAACTCTGGTCATGCAACATCACTCTATATGCACCCAAAATGGTCTTATTATTCCTCTCTACCACCCCATTCTACCAAGGGTTATAAGGCATAATGAGGACCCTCTTAATGCCAACACTCCCACAAAAGCCCCTCATCTCCGTAGAAGTATACTCGCCCCCATTGTCTAATTCCAACACCTTGATTTTCCTCCATGTCTATTCTCCACAAGATCCTTAAACTCTTGGATTCTCACAAAGACCTCATCGTTGGTATTGAAGAAGTAAATCTAGGTTCTCTTGGAGTGGTCATCAATGAATTATCCGAACTTGAATAGGAACGCAATAACTTACAGATATATTGATAAACATAGAGATGCAGTAGAAAAACACTTCATTTAATTAATAGAAAAATATTGAACTATGCTTACAAACATAATGGAAACAAGATAGCTTGGGTGATGGTAGCTTATCTTTGAGAAGAGATGTGGCATCTACATACCTCTAAACTATGTTACAATGAGAATCAAGGGCATATTTGTTATCGGAAAACATGAAAAAACCCTAAACAACCAAAACCCTAACCCTAGGAAATGTAACACCAAGAGTTTGTAGGCCTCGTTGGGGTTAGTTGGGTAAGCAACTTCTCGGGGTCATAACTTGGTCATATTATCTCTGTTTGGCGCATACGATACCTTGTTGGAAAGGTCTCTCCGAGTACTACAAGTTTCACCAAAGGAACTTGCCTATGGTTATAAACTTGTTGCAGACCCCAAAAAAACGCGGTTTCAGGGGAAAAATTTGCTCCAGAAGTTAAAGACCTAAAAAACTTCTAAAAATAGTAAATGCTGAAATGAACAAGGAAATAGATGAAACTAACTGGGGGTCTAGGTGGAATAGGCAGGTAGCGACCAATATCCACCTAGATAATTCCTCCCCCGTGTTATCACTAGAATCTATAGTTCATGTATATGTTAATTGTCCATAAGTTTTTATAAAGTCTTGAGGTCTTGTAAATAGGTTTGTTAGCTTATGTCATGTCATGTCATTGGTACTTGCGCAGTTTCACAGCGCGGGTATGATTGGTCAGTTCTGCTGCGAAATAATGTTTGCGTGTTTTCGTAGCGCCCCGTTTGTCAGCGATTTCGTAGCGCATTCCCTTAAATTTGAACTGCCCGCGCTACGAAATCGGGGTTTCAGGCTTTTGTGCAGCGTTTTTCCCTGAATGTCTAATCCGAGAAGTAGTGAGTCACGAATCCGGTCATGATTGTTTCTTCACACCATTTCTATGTCATGATTAGCCATTACTTTGCCATCAGGTCCGAAGTCATAGAGTTAGGTGTCAGTTTGGAGGACGTTATAGAAGATGGTCATTCCATAATGTGTTCTTCATAACATATGAATGTTTTTGCTCTATGAAAAGCTTGAGCTTTATTCTAAACAGACTACTGCAAGCGAGCCTGATCTCTACAGCTAAAGAGTGTTGTATTGCTGCAAACCACCGTCATTCCCTTGTGTAGAATTGCGCAAAGAAGCATGGAAAGAAAGGAGCACCGTTCGGGTAAATGTGTGAGAACTAGAGGCCAGCTAAGCAAAGAAAAAAGAAAGTCTGCCCCTGTGGAAGAGAGTCCTGTTTCTAAGGGTAGTTTAAATGACTTGTTGGAAGCCATTGAATTAGAACAAGAGCATCCAATTCAAATTGAACCACTTGAAATTGAGCAAGATCAATTGGTATCACCAATGCATATTGATCTAACACAATCTTCACCTGAAAGTTCTAAGAAGTCAAAGGCTTCTAAAAAGTTAAAGTTTGAAGAACCAGGTGAAGAGTATGCCTTTAAACCTCGTAGGCCAATGACTAGAAGGCAAATGAAAGAAGTAGAAAAGGCTCAAAAAGAGAAAGTACTTTCAGAGATGCCTAGGACAGAGGCACTTGAAATTTTCTCTGAAATAGCCCAAGCAGCTAAAAACAAGAACAAGGACAATAAGGTGGTTATTAGTCAAAGTGGAAATGTGATTGCCATTAAGAAACAAGCTGGAGCAAGTAAGGAAATACCTCAGGTTCAAAATGTTTTTAAAGAAAAGGCAGTAAGATACACAAGCTATAAGAAAGCTGTAATGAAAGGTAAAACAAGCTTGATCAGTCAAGCTAGTTTAGTATCAGATGCTTATGTATGGACAGTGCCTGCTCTGAAGCAGGCAAAGGTTATGAAACAAATGAATGCAGGTCTAAAAGCCGAGAACAAGAAGTTGAAGGAAGAAGTCATCAGCCTGAAAGAGAAGCTAGACAAGCTAGCTAAATGATTCAAAGAGGAATGTGTTTTTTCAAATTTTGATATATTTTGAGGCCACCGTCTTTTTAAAAGCTTTTTGAGACTTTTTGATGTCTTCACACCTGTATAGAATGACTGAAGAAATCACAGACTTGAGTTATTGTTGTTTCAAGGTTCATGTATTTAATTTTGATGACCTACAGCAGTTTCGTAGCGCGCTACGAAACTGCTGTAGATGACTGGTTATGTTGAAAACTTGAGTTGGAATGCTGAGGTCAGCAAATATTTAAAGAGATGATTTAATGCCAGCATGGAGGTTATGGGAGAATCAGTTAGATAGTTAAAAAGGAGGCCAGGTGTAAATATTCGAAGTAAAGGTAAAGTTTTGTCTTTTGTTGAAAGTCACTTTATCTCCGAATTTTTAGGGTTTTGATAGAGCTGCTGAGGTGTTAAGTGATACACTTGTCTAGTTATGGGATAGCCAGATCATGAGTTTTCTTCAGTCACACGGGACTATCCGAGGATTAAATGGCTTGAAGATGGATCATTAATATATGAACACCGATGGGAGGCAGCAACCGAGAATATAGGCTTCATTTTCTTATTGGTTGTTGAATCATCTATGCATCAGGTATCCGGAGTTGTTCATACATTGAATCTGCTTTCAGTTTGGGTGTGGTTATTATTGTAATGCTACAGGTGGCAAGCTCCAAGAATGCAGCAAAGTATACGAGGAGAAAGACTTAAAGTGCCAATATGATGGAATCCTCTGTTTTCGTAGCACCATATCTCTTGTAATCAATCAGTTTGTTTATGATATAGTTAAGGTCATTAATGTCAGAATTCCGAGCTCCCTTCATGCTTGTTGAGGAGTCTCGTGCAGTAGTGTTTTGATAAGCTATATATAGGAATAACTTTTATGTAAAAAAGGTTGGATACTTAATAGAAAAACAGTGTTGTTTTGGGCCATTGTAAGACCTTTTTTGACAGTAATAGTAAAACAGAGTTATTCTCTTCTCAAGATTCTCGAAGGATTGTCATGATCAAATGTAGTGATGATGTGTTATACTTTATGTTATTTTATGGTTTTGTTGTATGCAATCACTCAGAATTCATAATTATATGCTCTGACTTCCTGTGTATACAGCAAGCTATGTGTTGGTGGAATATATTTGACATGTAATGCTAAGAGCCTTGATTTCCATGATGTCACTGTGTTTTCCTTGTTTACTTGATATTATAGACTCCATAGCCCAATGAGAGCTAGTTTGATGTGTTTCCAACCAGTTATGCTTTCATAAGTGAATAAAGAGTTAGCCATCTAGTGTTTGAAGGATTTTATTAAGAGTTGTGAGAGAGCCCTCTCTGATTAGGAAGGCTAATTCCTAATCTAAAGTTTGGTCTGAAACAGTTACATGAGACCTTGCTTGGTTGCAGTCCCTAGTACTGGTTTTGTGATAACACCCCGTTAGGAAGGAGTGGTCCCCATTACGTGCAGAGCCTCTATGAGTTGAGTAAATTTTTGTTGAACCTGGTCCCTGGTGAACCACTTGCCCTGGTGAAGGAATTGGCATGCTTTGACAACTCAATATAATTGTATCTTCTATTAGCGAGTTTTATTGATTTGTGTGTCCATGATCTGATTAGTTGCGGCCTGTTCCATGCATTCTAGGTTGAGCTCTATTGGTGTGAGTTGTTATACAATGTCAGATGTGTCCAAGAATGGTGGAAAGTATGGCTGAAGGCAATATACATTGAAGTTCCAGGGAAAATTTTAGGGGCTAATGTTCGCCCAGTGGGCTAATTTTCCATGATTTTTCCACAAAAAAGATTCGCCAATTTCCAATTTTATAAAAGACGATTCGCCCAAATTTTAGAATATAAAATTATTTTACCTTAAAAATCGCCAACATTATATAGAGACTATATATAAAATAATTATAAATTTGATTAATTTTACAAATATATCAATAAACATTTATAATTTGCATATCAGGGATTAGTGAGATTCGCCAATGTTTTAAACTTCAAGAAAATTTTCCATCCTTAAAATTTTCCTTGCGATTGAACACTAGGTGCAAACCAAGGAATGGTGGGATGTTGAGCTCGAAGGCATTGTCATCGATGGCCTTAGTGATGGTGTATGGCTGATCTGATATTCACCCTATGAGTGACATCAGTTAAAGATTTATTAAACTAAGGTATTACAAACTCATGTTGGTGTGTGTGTTCTGTGTTATTGAAGCAACGGATTGATCAGATTGCCAATACATAGACATTAAAATGGAAAAGACAACAGAGAAATACAGTAATCAACACAAAGACACAAAAATTTTTAATAAGGAGTTCACCCTATTCTCCAGGGCTACGTCTCTGGTCCATATTTCAGTGGTGGCCTTGTTTTATTGTGTCTGTAAGCAGAGAAATTACAATATAGGGACTCAATGTGAGTTCTCTTGAAGCAGGTGTCACTTGGCAGGGTGGTTTCTTGGATTCCCCAAGCCACTTGGAGTACCCAGACTCTTCTTCTCCTACCATCTCTGTGACCTTCTGGTCTACAGTGGAAAGAGCCAAATGTGATGCTCAGTCCAGACAAAACCCTCTATGGGACGGCTTGAATCTTCAAGCTCTCTGGTGCTCGATGCTGCCTTTGGTCAACTCGGCCCTCTATCTCTTTTGCTTTGCTTTACTATTCTCCGTGTTCAGTCCTCCTCTCAGGGTTCACTATTCCATTTCTTCCTCTCTTGAATTTTGTTTCTCTCAACTTTAAACTGACTGTCTTCTTCATCTGTTCATGGCTTTATCCATTCGAATCCTATGTCTATTCAGTTCCTCTTCTACCTGTCGATTCATCTTCTGTAGCTACACTTGGAGTTCCCTGTGTTCGGCGTCATCATGAATGCTCAAGGAGTGGCCACTTGTCCTCCTCTAAATGGCGCTAGCATGCTTCATCGGTTCGTTTCTTCAGTTACATCGTAGATGCATTCTTCCTCCATAGTGGCGGTCAAACAGATTCCAAATCCCTTTAAAACGTGGCTTAATTCTTTGTCGGTTCCACTTCCTCCATTAGGCGTGATCCAACCGTCCAATCTGGGCCCTCCAGATCTGACGCCATATGCACATTTCATGTGGTTCACTTGCTTGACCGATAGCGCGTGATCAATGGCTGTTTTCTCTCACCTCTGTTTGCCACGTGTCGATTGTTGTATGGAATCTCTCTGCTTTCATCCAAAACCTCTTACCATTTAAGGGTGCCTCGATCAAAACCACCGGTTTTCAGAGCGTGGGTCCTGCCATTTGTGTTTAGTACTTTTTCCTTTTTCTGCCCGTAGTCCCCCAGTTCCCCCATGCTACCAAATGCTCGGGCTTTTCCTTATCGGCCCTGTTTGCCTAGTAGTGCATGATTAGTGCTAAGCACTAATCCCACATCAAAAGCCACCCCTGTTTCCTGATACGGGGCCCAGGGGCTACTTTGGCCTCCTGCACAGTCTCCATGGGCTTCGGTCAGTGTGCTTTGATCGAGGTTCTCATAGTTCCACGTCGACTGCCATTGCCACTGGTTCAGGGTGTTTTTGATCATTGTTTTAGATTAATTTAGAGATTTTTTTAACCTGATACAGTCATGGTTCTTTGACAGTCTTCTATGGATCCAATTCGAATCAATGGCACATATCAGAGCGGGTGAAGCTTGTGGTGGGGTACAAGGTGCTCCTTCTGCAAATGTAGCCAAACTTTGTCGCCCACCTAGAACTTGTGCGATACCCAATGTTGATCATGGTGTTGCTTCTACTTATCATTGGATCTATCCAATATATCATGGACCTATTGGCAGATGTGTTGAATGTGCTCAATGAAGCTATTAGCCCTTTTAGCTTCAAACTGAATGTGAGCTGAATATACCTGAGTGGTTGCAAATTGTATGGCCGCATCAATGGGGTATAATGGCTGAAATCACAACCCTACTTGAAAGGGGTTGTGGTTTGTTGAGCTAGGGAGAGCTCTGTTGTAGTTTTGTTGGACATAGTGGAGACTTTCATCCTACATGCGTGGATGCTTCGAGTTGTACATGCACAAAATGTGTACAATCATCTTGTTGACAAATTTTGTTTGGCCATTACTTTGGGGATAGAAAGCCATGGACTTAGTAAGTTCTATATCTAGCATCGACCAAAGACGTGACCAAAATGCACTCAGGAATTTGATCTCCCTATCTAAGACAACGGACTGTGGGATCGCAAAATGTACCCACACTCACTCAAAGAAGAGCTTAGCAGTGGTCTCTAATATGATACTCTTCTCTAATACGGACTCATTCTCCCACATATCGTTGAGTATATTTTTGGAGACCAAAATATACTTAATCCTTTATCCATAGGAAGTCGTGTCTGCCCCCCTATCGATCGCAATGCAATGAACACAACATTCGGGAAGATTGACTGTCGTACAGTAAAAAGTATTCTGTAGTTTTGCGATTGGTTTGGTAATCCCTCTACCTAGATTTCCAGAGCAGTCCCTTTCGTTCCTTTTCAGGCTCCTTAATGGAAAAGGTCCATCTGAGCACTTGTCACTTCAGGCTCATTAAAAATCGAAGGCGACTAGAGTCATCTTTTGTTTTTTTCTCGACTCTTAAAAATTGAAAAAGCAAGTTGTCTCAAATCATCTAAAATTCATCTAATTCAGAAACATACTTCCCCTTTATTTTTAGTTGATCGAGTAATCCGCAATCGTGGAAGAAAGTCAATTGAAACCTCGTCATTTGTGGAGGCTTACGAGTCAACCGTCTTTGTCTCTGGAATCGAAGCTAGTACGGACAAAGAGAACTCGTTTAACCGGTTCCAAATCTCCTGTTAAAGTTAGAGCAAGTGTTCCAACAACATCAGAGATTCCGGTTACTCCAAACATTTCTGGTATCCCTGCCTTTACAGAAGAAGTTCAGCAGCCACAGAAGGACAGTGGTATTGATCCTAGTCTAAGGGTAAACACTTGTATCACTGAACCAGTTCCATCTACAACCGGTTCGGAGAGTGTTGCTCCCCAAACATCTGTCGCTACAGATTCTATACCTTCTTCAGCACCAGAAATATTCTACGGACCTGACGGTCTACCCTTTCCACCTGGTCTGATTGCTATAGAAGAGATTGTGGAAGATCCTCCATCTAGTACTCCATCGCAATTTGGAGTCGGGATCACTCTGTATCCTTCTTCATCAGAAGTTAGTCTACCGCCAGCGGAAGCTCCTATAGAATCGCTAGGCAATCTTTTGGATAGACTAGAAATGTCTGAACAACCGTCAACATCTAGGACTGTGTCGTCTAATACAGCGACGGCAGAACTCCCTGCTATCACTCCAACAATGTTCGCCGGTATACCATCTATCCCAACTAGCTCTCAATCGCTAGAAAGAGCCCACTCAAGGGTCATTTCGACGGTATGGTCTGTTCCTGTTTGTTCATCCGGAATAATATCCGGAAACTCTTATGTTGAGTCTCAACAAATTGATCCATTTGGAGGTCAATTTGGGCAGTCCGGCCCTCAAGGGAAAACCATTCCCTTAAGTACCGGATTACCACCGTATGGGGGGCAGTATGCCCTTTCATTATCCCCTCCGGGAGGACAGCCATACGGGAGTTCACAACAAAATTCAGGTTATGCTGGAATTACGTCAAGCGGTTGGGTACCGATACTACCTCAATAACCAAGAGTGGTATATTCGATGCAACAATGCTTACCTATGTCAAGTATACCAACTACGCCAGCTATTGTGACAGTGTCGCAAGTTCAACCGCTGCCTGTTGTATGCCAACCTCAGGTTTCTCAGGTTATAATGCAACAGCCCCTTGACCCTGCAACTCAACCACAATCACCGATTGGTGGAATGACACAAGTTCAAATGGGTACAATTACCCCTCATCTTGGTCAAATAGTTTGTATCTGGCAACAGCACATGGCTTCACAACCATGGCTCGTGCAATACCAACAACCGCAGTTCCAACAAGTATACCAAGGTTCTGAGCAACAAATATCTGCAAATAGTTGGCAGGCGTATATTCAAAACGGTCAAAATCAACCATTTTACAATGGTCATGCCCACCAACCTTACTAGAGTTACCAGCATCAAATGCATTATGCTGGTATGCAAAGACCAACTGCTCAAGCAATCCCATCTTATCCTAGGTATGCTTCACCTAACCTGAATCAACAGTTACCCTTCGTGGCGAATTTAGAGTTACTTGATTTAAATCGGTTAACAAACGATCCAATCGCTTACACCCCTTGGTGGCCAGCGATTCCACATAAAATTCCATCAGATATTCCTAAATTTAATGGAAATCCAAGTGAAGGTCCGTCGAATCATTTGATGACATTTCATCTGTGGTGTTCATCAAACACCCTAAATGATGATTCGATTAGGCTTCGCCTTTTTCAGAGGATGTTAACTGGTCCGGCAGCAAAATGGTATATTGAATTGCCTAGAGCTTCATTCGACAACTTCAGTACCCTAGCGACAACCTTTTTAACCCATTTTCAGTTACCAATAAGGTACGAAATGGGAACAGAACTTCTTACCAATTTCAAACAAACAATGGCCACTCACATATCCGATCATATACATGAGTGGTGATGTCGTCGTAGAATGGTGAAAATGTATGTTCCCGATCAGCTCTTAGCTGAATGGTTTATCAAGTCATTACTTCCTTCCATCACGGAAGATGTGGAAAAAGGGGGAGTCGTCACCGAAGATCAGGTTCTCGCTCGTGCACAATATTTGGACTTGATTTACACTCAGTCTGGCATGCTCTACGATAAAATACCTGACGCTCCTAGACCGGAATTCTCAGTTCCTCCTCCTCCTAAATCAAACAATGACTCTCATGTCAGCGATGGTGTGATTGGCGCAACAGACACGAAATCGACAAAGGCTACATCTAAAAAGGCCTGTAAGATTTCCGGTCAAAATGCAAAAGAGGAACTTCTTGCCTCAGAAGTAAATTCCATATCGACAGATAAGGGCAAAGAAACCAAGCAACCATGGGGCAAGAAGAAAGGCAAAGGGAAGAAGAAGAAACATGAAGAATCATCACCTGAAAAATCTTCTGCAAACCCTCCTGGAAATAGGAAACCAAAAAATCCATGCTTTATATGCGATGAGGATCATTGGACCATAGATTTTCCACACGGAGCTGAGCTTAAAAAATTCTTCAAGAATTCAAAAACCTCGGCAGTATTGACTGATCCGTTTCCAAATCCAGGGACAAATCTGGTTGACAGTGGAAATGCTACCCCGTGTCAAGTGCTGATGTTGTCGGTTTGCAAACAACAAAATGATGCTTTGATATCGACAAGAAACAAAGATTATGGGAATCCACAGCTGTCAAACAACAAGGATAAAGGTCAACCTAGTAGTTCGACAACAACTTCGACAGAAGTTGCGCCACCCATCATTCCTGAGTTGACGGTAAAACTGCCAAAGGGAGTAGTACACAAGTCGACGTTTAATCCCCACGCTAGAGCGGCACAACATTATAATATAGTGGAAGATTTGGCCCAATCGCCATCCGCTATGTCGACTCTTGAGGTACTACAAAATTGCCCATCCAAAAAGCAAGCTTTATTATCGGCCATTGGTGGGATAGACCCAAAGGATTCCAATCTTGTATCCTTCGATCATAAAGGATACAATCCTCAGTTACCAGCTCAACTAGCTTTCCTCATTCAAGTGAAAGCCATCAACAAAACTGTTCATCGAACAATTATTGATGAGGGGGCATCTACATGTATTATGTCGATGAGTTGCTGGAAAACTTTAGGACCTCCAACCTTGTCGCGATCTTCGACGACATTAAGAGCATTTGACGAACGAACATATACCCCATATGGTATTCTAAGTAACTTGAAGCTAGAACTAGGAGGGAAAACAATAGAAATAGATGCTGAGGTAATCGACGGAAATCTCGATTACAACATCCTACTGGGAAGACCATGGATATATGCTATGGTTGCTGTTGTGTCGACCTATTTTAGGAAGATTGCATTTCCCTTTCAAGGAGGGATTACAATCGTCGATTAGCAAAACTTCCTCCCCAATGGTTCTCAAGTTACGGGAAGCATTCCAATGATCCATGGAAGCCCCCATTCACTTCAAAATATCAGAGTAGGCTTACTAAAAGATCCTATATTAATGTGAACTTTTGCCCTTCCACCTCCAATCAATTTGGGTAAGTAGCGTCGGTAGGAACCTGCAATATGATATCTTCTAAAAAGATCTCAGAAAACAATATCGACATGGATCATGTGCAGGTTTTGCCTCCAAGCCCAACAGAAATATTGTAGCAATCAATGTTCCTAGCATGGGAGGCAAACCCAAATCAACGCTCATCAAGTGTTTGGATAGATAGGTCTAAGGAATATGGTACCCCTTCAGATCCTTGGTTGCGAGTGCATGTCACCGACGAAGGAATTGTTCAATCAATGGTAATTGAAGGGGCACTATGGGATTATTACCACCATCGTTCCCTTCTTCCGGATTGTGAAGAAAACACTCCAGATGACCTTTATCATCCTTCATTTTTTGATTCTCTATCAAATACTATAAACACGGTGGATTCTGAGCGAAACTTGTCCAACGTTGAAGAGACTATTGCCATAAATATCTCGACCAAAATAGATGTTGTAGAGAATATTTATGTTGGCAAATGTTGTTCTCCTTCAGAACTGGAAATATATAACGCTCTTTTTCGCGAATTTAGAGATGTCTTTGCTTGGTCATATAGTGAAATGCCAGGCATTGACTCGAGTATCGTTGAACACGAAATCAAGATGTATCCAGATGTCAAACTAGTATGACAACGGCTACGGCAGGTGCACCCCAAGAAAGCCATTGCCATTAAGGCAGAAGTTGAAAAACTTCTCCATGCTGATTTCATTTACCCGGTTCCTCTAACCGATTGGGTATCGAATATTGTCCCTGTTATGATAAAACAAGGAACAATTAGAGTGTGCGTCGATTATAGGGATGTAAATCAAGCTTGTCCAAAAGACAACTACCCTACACCCTTCATCGACCAGATAATTGATGAATGCGCCGGATGTGAAATCTTTTCATTCATGGATGGATTCTCTGGGTATAATCAAATAAATATCCGCCCACAGGACCAGTCAAAGACTGCATTTATCTGTCCGTGGGGCACGTTCGCATATCAAAAATTACCCTTTGGTTTAAAGAACGCAGGGGAAACATTTCATAGGGCAATGAATTATGCCTTCCATGACATCAAAAACATCGTTCAACCATACCTCGACGACCTTCTGGCTCATTCGCGAAAGTGGACTGATCATCCGCAGCATTTAAGAGCGATATTTCTACGTTGCCGACACTACAAAATACAACTCAATCCACACAAATGTGTATTTTGTGTCAGTTCTGGTCGTTTACTTCGCTTTGTAGTCTCGAAAGACGGGATTCGTCTCGACCCATGTAAGGTTCAGGCAATCATAAATTTGCCTCCACCTTCAAATTTGCTTCAGATTCAGAAAATCCAAGGGAAAGAAAACTTTCTGAGGAGGTTCATTCCAAATTACGCTGAACTTGCTAAAGGTTATACGCGTCTTTTGAAAAAGGAAGTACCCTTTGTTTGGGATCAGGTTGCGCAAGTTTCCTTTGATGCTTTAAAAGAATCCCTAATGAAAGCATCATTAATGTACGCTCCTGATTATCAAAAAGACTTTAACTTGTATCTGGCTGCAGCGGATACAACCATCACGATGGTTTTAGTTCAAGAAGACAACGGAATTGAACATCCTATATATTATTTAAGTAAGAACTTAAATGATACAGAAAGCCGATATTCTTATGTTGAAAAGCTAGTGCTTGCAGTTGTTCAAGTGATACAGATATTTCGACACTATGTCCTCTTTCGAAAAACAACCATTCTATCAGATTGCAACCGCATGACTTATATATTGTCGCGACAGTTGCTGGGGGGGCAAATATTCAAAATGGATAGCAATTCTACAAGAGTTTGATCTAGAATTTGTAAAATCCAAGTCAAAGGAAGCTTTGGTTTTCGCGGAATTATTATGTGATCTCCCATCGTCGTCCAACGATGAAACATCCGAAGAAACAATCGTGGACGAAAATTTGTTTCTGATATCCTCAAGCAATCTGTGGTATGGGGATATAATCATTTATCTCCAAACCCAAAAATATAGGCCAAATACCTCTTGCTCCAAACAAAAATGTATTCGATACCAAGCAAAAGAGTACATGATCATCGGTGATACACTATACCGTCGTGGTATCGATACGGTTCTGAGAAGGTGCCTCATCCATGAGGAGGCCGAAAAGGTCCTAAATGATTGCCATTCAGGCGCGTGTGGTGGGCATCAGTCCGGTTATGCTACAACGCAAAACATTCTACGAGCAGGATACTTCTGGCCAACAATGTTCAAAGATTGCAGAACCACAGTCAGAAGTTGCCATGCTTGTCAAATTCTCAATAGCAAAACTAGAAGACCACCCACACCTCTGCAACCAATAGTTGTTGTCGGGCCATTCGCCAAATGCGGCATCAATTTCATGACATGTAACCCCACCTCGACCGGGGGGCATGGGTATATCATAGTCGCAGTTGACTATTTTACCAAATGGGCCGAGGCGATGCCTACATTAGATAATACTGGTGAAACAACTGCCCTCTTCTTTTTCAATCATGTAGTCGCCAGATTAGGCGTCCCACAAGCTATAGTCACAGATCATGGATCGCATTTTCGCAATCACATGATGGTCGAATTAGCTGCCAAACTAGGATTGTCTCACGACGGCTCTACTCCATATTACCCGCAAGCCAATGGACAAGTTGAAGCAATCAACAAGGTCCTGAAGCGCATGCTGCAAAGGATGATTGGAGTTCACAAAAGAAGTTGGAACCTAATCCTGTACTCAGCCTTGTGGGCTTACCGAACATCGGTAAGGAATGCAACCAGGTTTACACCTTTCCAACTGGTATATGGCCTGGAAGAAGTCTTACCAATCTAGTGTGAAATCTCGTCCCTCAAACTCGCAATTGACCTTCTCCCCGAAACTTCAGAAGAGGAGGCTCGTTTCTTGGAACTAATCCAATTGGATGAAACCCGTCGTGATGCCACTTTGGCTAACGAAGCCCATAAGAAACGAGTCAAAGCGCAATTCGACAAGAATGTCAATCCCCGTGTCTTCTCAGAAGGCGACTTGGTCTTGCTTTATGACCAAGAATCTGATAAATTGGGGGCAGGTAAATTCAAGTCTTTATGGATGGGCCCCTATATTGTTAAGCGAGTGTTAGCAAAAGGAGGCTACGAGTTAATGGATTATGACGGGATTCCACTGGCACAACCTTGTAACGGGTTGTGCCTCAAGTGTTACTATGCATGATTCAGTATAGTAACCTGTATGCTTTTGTTATGTTTTTGTTTTCGCTAAAGTGTTTGTTTTGGTCAAGTAATCCACTTTTTACATTTATTGCAGATGTCAAACCTATTTGAAGTCATGTGTTGGATATGCCGACAGAGCGAGTCGTAGTTCACGGAACCTATCTTCCACGGCCTGGGCCATTTTTGATCCAAGCGGCGAGTTAGTAAGTTTCAGAGGGGTATGTATTGGTCAATAAACGAATAACATCGTTGAATATAGGGCATTGATAGAACTTCTCTCTGATGCCATCACACATGGTATACGTCGACTGATTATCAGGCTAGACTCACAACTCGTCATACTACAACTCACTGGTATCTACTCTGTCTCAAATCCAACTATTTATCGCATGTTCCTAAGGGTTAAGATTTTGGAAAGACAATTTGATTTTATTCAATATCAGCATATTTCCAGAACCTTAAACACATTAACTAACTCATTGGCAAATTATGTGTTAGATAGACATTTGCAACATTTATAAAAAGAAGCATACCATCAATATTTGCATTTGGATCATGTAAATTAACCAAAATAAAGCTTCGAAAATCAAAAATATATATATAACTGTTTATGGTTTACACATAATGTTCTGTAACCAAGACAAAATTGGTCAAATGACCAAAAACTCAAAACGCTAGGGGGCACCCTAGTCTAATGATGCTCGTGATAGCAAGTCACAGCCTTTTCGATCATGCGTAAGAGTCGATTCCATTGTCTTGGCACACCAGTAGTATGTCGCTGCAACCTTAAGGGCAGCTCGTCAGTCCTCACATATGGAATACCAAGAGTGAGGCCCTCAACCTGTTCCTGTAATGCTGTGAGAGTCTCGGCCACATCGAGGTCGCGAAGGATAGCCCTTCCAACAACCTCTCCTACTGGGGCGGCAGCTGGCACTCTCAGGCGTACTACTGGCCGAACGGGACCAACATATGCATCAACACATGAGTTTGACTAAGTCTTGACAGAATAAAGCACAAGGACATTATAAAAGAAAAACGATAAACAGGGATATGGTCAAAGAATTTACAAATGGTGCCCCACTATTCGCCAGCCGGCAGTACTAAATCTGGATCACCCCGGAAGTCCATACTGGCATATGGATACTTGGAATAAACCATCTCCTGACGATCAAACCACCCAAAGAAGGTATCAGAAAAAGAAATATGAGACTGACCAGCATGCCTAGACATATGGTCGACCCATCTCTGCATACGTGGTTCAGTCGGTGAAGGTAAATCGAGTGCAATATATTGCGGCTGCATCAGTGGTATCTTTTCCAAGGCAAAGGTGGTCAAAATAGAACCATAACCAAATTTCTTCAACCTCCCACTCTTCACCTTGGTCAACTGTTCTTTCATCACAAGAAGTACTGCGTCGCACCAGTTGAACACCTTCAGTTGGAGATATTCCAAGGCATATTGCATATAAGATCGGTTGGCTACATGAAGAGCCACACTACCAGCCATCCTACCAAAAGTGAACAGAATAGTCCTGAGGGACCTGTCAGTGACATCATGGATGATGATCGTATCGTCCTTACTCGGCTGAGATCCCTCTCTGCAATACCGGCGAACATAATCTCTCACAGATTCACCTCCTTGGGCCGAACCTGATAAAGAGATGGGGGAACCCCGCCTCGACAAGCCAGTCAAGAAATAGATGTCCACTATAGTCAAGGGGATGGATTTGCCCCTAATCTGGAACACCTGGTTGGTAGGATCCCAAGCATCAAGCAAATAATGCAGCAAGTTGATTTGTTGTCTCATGCTAGAAATGCAGAAAAACTTCAGCAAGCCACAGTTCCGTAGTACGTTTACTGTAACCGGATCATGTAAAGCAGCCATGTCCTCTTCTTCATGCTCACATTCTTGCCATGTAATAGTCATCTTGCTCCTACATAAAATTCCCTCCTTGTGCCCATCGAACCTACAGTAGTGCTCTGGGTGCGTTGCATGTCAGATGGCCAGTAGACAGGCCAACATCCAACACACCTTTTGATACACAAAGGGTGCGCTGGAGCCAGGGCGAGTTTTTCAAACCCGAGAGGCTCGGAAAAACCAGGAATCAAGCTCAGAATGCAAAATGGAAAGCATGAAATGAAAGAGCTCAAGTTTAGCTCCTACCTGGTCCAGACGGCGCCGAGAATCGTCCACAAAATCTCTCGAAATCAGCTGATGAAAATCAAGGGGGGAAAGCACCTCCAAAGCTCCAACAAACCAAAGTTCAAATGAAATGGTAAAATGAGAGGTAAAAGAACTTTTACATTAATTTTTACGTAATTCGAGTAAAATATTAGTGTTCTAACTCATTTTTAAAACATGTATTGTTCATTTCTAACTAGTTTGATGAAGCAATTGAAAATGCAGTACAATCTTTGAAAGAACAAAGCTATTTATGGTAAAGTCAAGAAGTGATCGTTGCATCGAGCAGTTTTAGCACATAGTTCAAGCTCGTTAAAAAATAAACATAAGCCATGAGCAAATGTTTCCCCCCGCGTTTAAGCTCATTAAAAAATGAACTATTTCCCGGTAAATAACCATCGTGAATGTAGTACTTCAGCCTTTAAAGCCTTGGTTGTGTTTTCATCATCACCTCCACTCTGTATTGGCCGATCATTCACCTGCATTTGATTGTTTACCCCTTTTGAGGAACAGCTGCGAAGAGTGATCTCACTAGCCATCCTTGTAACACTGCCGTGATTGGAAAATTCCAAACCTTACCTAGAATCAGCTGCTACCCAATTTTATCACTCGTTCCTCAAAAGACGAGTCTCCTTTAAGCTCTTTTCAACTGACTCATAAAATATGAAAAGATTTCTGAGCCATTGGCCTCTCCAGCTCGTTAAAGGGACCGGAAGTGCTATCCCTCCTCTAAATTTTAATCTTTTTTGACCTGAGGGATTATTACACAAAAAGATCGAGCGCTTGTTTTGTTCGGCTCGTTAAAAGTATCGAAAATTCATCCCTTCTGTATTGTTTTATACTTTTTCATACTTAAGGGATTAGTTGACGAAAAAGGAATTTTGGAGTTTCCTTTACGTTCCTTTTCAGACTCTCTAAAATTGAAAAGCGCTAAGTTATCTTTGTTGTTAAACTCGTTAAAACTTAATAGCGACAAACTTGTCCATAGCAGACAAGAATGAGTTTCACTATCGCTAGGCTTGTTAAAACATAGTGATGGGTTTGCCTGAAGGGAAAATTATAGAACAAGCATATGTTATCCTCCTCAAGCTTGACAAAAATAAAGAGGTACTGGTCAGCAATGACTTGGGAAAAATTGGGAAGAAAACTTGAAGAAACTTTGTTGGTAGCAAGTCGCTCTTGAACATGACACTTTCACTCCGCATCCAAGTCGGGTTTGGTTGTTTCATTCACCAGTCACATCACCATGGTACCATCACACCATCCACATTTTGGGTAATGCTACCAATCCATCATGTCAGTGTCACTGACATGTTCAAGAGAAGTCATTCAGAGAATTCACCTGTGTCTCACCCGCTACAATACATTTACACTCCATTCTTTCATGACCGCCACCCTGAACCGTATGTCATCAGATTGTTTTCACCTCCATTAAAATCATTTGCTCCGTTCCGTGTCATTGATGTGGGATTCATTAAGGCCCTCCTGTGACGGATCGCGTTTTGTTGACATCAGCTCATTATCCAAGAAGTCAATCTAGGAACACCCCGTTCAGTACTTTGAAGCTTGCATGCCTCAATGGCAAGTTTCTCACTTCCAGCGACAGGTTTACATCAATGGCCTTCAACCAAAATATTTTTGCATGGTGTTCGACACCAAGTCCTTTATTCACACCACGTGAATTGTACTGCAGTACCTTGAGGGTCATTATCATTATCGATGATTCCTCTCGTGCCTGTTAATAGCTTACATTATTGGCTGGCAATCAGGGGATGTCTTTCCATGTTCGACTCCAGAACATCTCTCACATGGATAGACTTGTACTTCGAGTGAAGATCGAATGAGATTGAAGACCCCGGATCTAGTTTCATCCATCCGGGCTGTGATATATATTCAGAGAAATAAAGACATCAAATGTACATCATTGCTGCACAGATAATCATCCAATCAAAGGGATGATGACTCTACCAGAATCATCAGTCTACACTCAGACGATTGTCTGTCCTATGTACATGAAAATGAATTTATAAAGTTGAGCATAGGAATGCCCGCCTCAGCTAGATCATGAAAATATTATGAAGATAGTGTTGTATTATATCTTATTACAGGTCTCCTCCTAGCTTGAAATAACTTTGGATCCTCATAATAAAGCATTTCACTCGACATCAAAAGATTAACGACCTCATGCTTTAGGGGGAAATTGTTATAGACATTTTTGGGCACTACAACCCCAAGCATGAAATTTCCATAAACCAAGGGCTCCTAAGTCCCTAAAAGTGTTGTTCTAACCCCTAAAGGAACAAGGTCAACTGATTACAGCTTCTCCCAGAAGTTATCAATGAAAAACTGCTCAGAACTAGTCAAAACAGGATCATTTCAACTGCCCCATAGGCAAAGTGCGTTGCATCTCACCTAAATACATTGTGTGGGTGAGTTTCATTTCAAAAATCCCTTCTATGGGGTGCGATGGGCGAGAAGTGACAAATGGAAGTGTCATTTCACGAGGTGGAGAGGCATGGAATCTTCCAGAAACTTCTCCTGTGACACTTGCCTCTCTGAATTCGACCAAGGATGAGTAAGAGATCATCAATCTCCAAGTGGAAGCAAGAACTATCAGAGGGAAGACACTAATCAAATCACAAGCTGACTCATCTCCCTTACAGATATCTATATATGGATCCCTCATCCCAGAGATCCAGGAGGCTGGAATTTTGCATATTGTAAGGAATTGCTGTTGGTTTCTTGAGACAACATCACATTGTTGGGTGATCTAAGCTTTGTATGAGGTGAAGAGGGGCTTCCTTGCTGAGAAGATGATGTTGGGTCAAAACAACTGGTTGTAACTCCCTTGGCTCTTTCTTGTTTATCAATAAAAGCTATTCAAGTTTTCCTCCATACTCTTGTGTTTTCTGCATTTGTATGGTCAATTTACATCTGATCCTAGATTGTTTATGATTATAGATCCATGTTCTTGTATAGTGCTATGCTACTGTGATCTTACAGGTACTCTGTGAAGCTGGGCGTGTGAGGTAACAAGTAGCGAAAGACTTTCAAGAGAGAGAGGAATTGAACTAGGAGATTAGCGCAAGATAGAGGTTGGTCTTCTTTGTTCTTCTCTCATCTATATTTCATAAAGGAAAAACGAAAATAGCTTTACTTTGTTTGTTTCTAAGGTAGCTATCACACCTTAGTGGGATAAGCAGTTCTGTGTAGACACTTTTCCCTGTAACAGTTAGCTTATCTCTAAGAGGAGATGTGGCGGCTACACACCTTTGAATTATGTTACATTGAGGCTCAAGGGCCTATTTATTATTGGAAAGCATAAGAAAACTCTAAACAACCAAAACCCTAACCCCAGGAGAAGTAACACCAGGAGTTTATGAGACCCGTTGGGGTTAGTTGGCTAGCCAACTTCCCATGGTTGTAACTTGGTCATATTATCTTTGTTTGATGTGTACAATGCCTTGTTGGAAAGGTCTCACCAAGTACTACAGGTTTCTCCACAGGCCCTTGCCTATGGAAATGGGCCTACTGCGAACCCCAAAAAATGTCGTTTAGGGGGTAAAAACTTCCCTAGAAGTTCAGGACCCAAAAAATTGCTAAAAATAGTAAATGTTGAAATGAACAAGGAAACAAATGAAACTGGCTCGGGGGTCTAGGTGGAATAAGTAGATGGCCAGCATTATCCACCAGGATTAATGAATTTCACATAGTACTCATATGCACTTTTTGACATTGATGGGCTTTCCAACATGTCAAGAGGATCTCCCTGGTAAGAAGTCCCAATTAGACCTTAGACCATTTGGCATAGGAGTCCTAGCAGTGGGTCGTAAGGTAATGCCTTGACCGCGATGTCATGCAGAGGAAAGTAAGATAACTCTGTTAGTAGCAAGGGTGTGACTGAGGCAGTGAGTCAAGTAAGGTGTATGTGAGGTTCTAACACTTCGAAGGGAGAAGGAGGTGAAGGTGAGTTCCAGGTAGAAAGGGATCAATCCCAACTTGGTTAGGAACACACAACACAAAAGTACATGCACAACTTCCGGTGGAGTAGTCCACTCAGATGAGGTAGTCACATCATATAAGGTAAGATAATGCGTACAACACTCATGGATCAGTCTGAGACAAGTGCTACGGTTGTTACAACAAGGTTCATGTGAAAGGTCTATGTGGTGTCTGGCAGAGCAGTCGACATGGACAGTGACAACATTAACAACATATACAACACATTAACAACAAGATTCATATAATTGCATGTGAATCAATACATACACAAGTACATAAGTTAAACAACATATATCATTAAGGCAACTGGAGCAGTTCAACTACAATAACAACATATGCATGAAAATGTGCTAGCTATTATTATATAAAGAAGTTTAAGTCACAATCATACAATACATCCATGTAAACCTACTAGCCCCAATAGTGGAACATTATAGGCACATCCACCTGCTCCTCCAAAGAGATGTACTAGCTCTGTGTAGTGGAGAAGCCAAGGCGCATTACAATACTGTCCAAGCCTTCTTCAAGATAGTCTTAGTAGAAGCTTAGCTAACCAAAAGCCTTTACAATGAGTTATGAGGGACTATTTATGGCAGAGGGTGGGATGACCCTTGACATTCCCCTTTGTGACAGTTCAACTACCCTCATGACTCTTCACCTACTCTATGACTGTTACATCCAACCATTGACACTTGACTTACACTTGACATGACTCAACATTACAATATACAGATACTCATGTGAGACAACATGGCTTGAGGAAGCCTTGAAAGACATCATTGACACTCGGTCCACTGTGATGAGACCAACTCTTCGACATGCTTGTGATGGTGAAGGTGGTGAGATGATGCCAAGCTTGGTCATTCGTGATGGCGTGCATGCACCTCATGGTGACATCTTGTTGAAGTGAACTCTTACCTCCTTTGCAACCGGTGCATTGGTTCGGCCCCTTCATCTAACTTCTCTGCTAACATGCACATGGTATTCTTGGGTATGGTTGAATCGGTAACACATTGATGCATAATGTCCATACTGATCTTCAAGTGTGTGCTAGTGGTCATGTGCATCAACTTGCCAAAGTGCATGTTCAACCCCATTTGGACTTGCTTCTTGTCTTCACATTGGTGAGTGTGTTTGAATGGTTTGGGTGTCATGCATGCACTTAATTACATGCATGATGCTGAATCCCTTGGATGTGATCAACAACACTTTTCACCATGTCTGCTCTATGTCAGCTACTAGAATGTATCCTTAACTTCTACAAGCATAGTTTCATCTGTGAGTGCATGTTGCACCCACTATTGTTCTTGTTCCTGTTGCAGCTCATTCATCTATTTGTACAAATCCTTGTTTGTTCCATCTTTTGCCTTCGTGCGACATCTCGTGCCATAACTTCATAGCCAGAGTCTCCAAAGTTGCTTTCATCATCAATGGACCTGCTTAAGATTGAAACCTTGTTCCGCCTTCATGTTTTCAACAACCCTCCTCATGCACTCGTTGCATTTGGTATGTTGTCTTCAACTGCTATTCATGATGCTACTTATTGTGATGTTGCTGTTGTCATACCTTGATGTCCTTTTCTACGAACAAGTTGATGCCTTTGTGGGTAGGCAAGTCCATGGACACTTGATCGACCGCATACCCAAGTGTGCTTTGAATGGTGTCTTCATCTCTACTCTCCTAGAAACCATTCTACTTGTACTGTTGAGAGGGAGATGAACACCTAGGATACCTGGATATATGGCAATACTCATGGCAAGAAATATGTCAGTCGAAAACCAAAATGAACATGAGAACTGACTTGCAACATACCTGGGTGCATGATCATGAAGGTTGTGCAATTTTGGCCAGGAGGTCGGGAGACCGACTACCAAGACTGCATAAGGCATAGTCTGGGTTGTTGGGAGGCTAGCTGACTACTAGAACTACGCAATGCATAGTCCAATGTGGCTGCTGACTATTAGGATTATGCAATGTGCAATTCCAGCTAGGAAGGACTGCTGGCCTAGGGACAAATTTTCACAATTTCTTGGGCCAAGTAGCCACTGACCTCAAGAAATGTACAAAATAGTCCTGGAGGCCAGTGTTGGACAAGAATGTGCAAATCTGGAGAGGAAGGTGAGCCTTCCTTCCCCAGATTGTGCAATACGGCCTTGGTGAAGGCAGATTCCTGGCCAACTAAAAGAAACTAAGACAATAAATGCATGGCAACACTAAGTGAAGAAGTGATTGACATTGCATGAAAAGTATGAATGAAAGATTCAACAAACAGATCAACATGCATGTGGGTGAGGCAGTTTTCCGACAATAGTGAGATAGCAATGAAAATTAAAACAGAGCTAGGACATGCTAGTATACATGTAAAGAATAGCAAGCACTCAAATAAAACAAGAAAAAAATACTCCCACAAGAAAAAACAAAAGAAGTGACAGAAATGTAGTACAAGGCTTGGGAAGCAGGTTTACCCCAAAATAACTGAGTTGAATGTGCGAAATTCTCCTAGATGTGATGTGGGATGTCAGAGCTACAAGGTTGATGTGAGGAATGAGCTCTACAGTGTCTGGTTGATGAGTTTTGATAGCATCAAGGTTGTGACGTGCATGCCACAAATCTAGGGGAAGCGACACTTGGTGGGAGATTTCTAAATGGATCCTTGCATGTAACCTCCAACTGCTAAACATAGATCTATGAGACGAGGGATTCCTTTGCATTCTACCTTAGGAGAAGTAACCTATGCATGCAAGTTTGATTTTCTCAGTTCGGGAGGGAACCGGTCAACTCAGCTGCACATGCAAGAGGTTATTCGACTGCTTGAAGGAAATGCGCATTTATGGCTGGGAGTTGGGCTAAATACCCAAGATATTTGTGCATTTTATGGATAGAGTGATGACTACTACCTAGATTTTCACAAATTTTGGGTTGATCAGCCTTACTGGGGAAATATTTGAAAATCCTATTGGGAGTGTTGGCAGGTAAGATTCTGCAATATTGGAGCCTAGCATGCTGCAAGAGAGGATTGCACAATTTCTAGAGGGAATACTGGTTGCCCTCCAGAAATGCTCAATTTTCAAGTGGAAGTTGCTCATCCTGTAGCTGGACCAAGTCCAAGTGAACAACCTGTGAGGGGAATGGATCATGCCATGACCGACAAGTTGCCTTTGTGAAAAACAAACACTGAAGCTTGTGAAGTTGATGAAGCAAGGCAAGCTGCAGTGAAGGTTGGAAGGGAGGCTCCAAAACGAGGCTAAGGAAAAATTTTGGAGGGTGGTTGTAGTCACTACAACACTTGGCGACACCCTGGTAGAACTTTAGCTCTCTGAAGGGACCTTGTTCGTGAAAATCACGTCTAACACCTTCAGAAGTATTGTTCAATTTTCAACTCATCTTGGTTTCACACAAACTTGATTGCAATATGTAGCATCTGCCAAACCCTTGGTCAATTAACACACATTCTAAGCCAAGGAAACACAGTTTTTTTGATTGGGCTTGAGAGGTATATGGGTGCACAATAAGTATAATCATTAGAGTCTTAACTCCATCTCTGGTGTTGTTCCACTGCGAGAAGGCTTGGACAGTACCCCAATGGAGTCACATGGGAACACAAGCATGGCATCGCTGCCAGCAAGCCTGGTTAGTACCCCCATGGAGTTATTTCCATCACCTCCCTCCTTAGGAAGCCTTTCTCTTCTTTCACCTTATTCATTTTTGATTTTGAATATTTTGACTTTTCATTTTTTCATTTTTCATTGTGCATAACACTTATTCATTTCAGAGGCAAAAGAGGGATCCCGACTTATTGAGATCAGAAGGTTAACCCAAAAAAAAATGACTAGAGAAGGTGACACTAGTTAGCGCACAAGAATTGTGTTTATGCCAAGGTTCACTTCGAACAATACATATTTTCCTTCGATGTATCATGGACTAAAAGTAACAAGCTCATCATACACAGGCAAGACGATAGATAACCAAGTAGTGATAGTTGTATGAGCCCTCTTGTACATTACCTAGCTCGCTTCAAGAGTCATACATGGATTCATGCAAAACTAACCTATGAATGAAACAAGTGAACGAACTAACAATCAACAAAGCAAAGGAAGTGCAGAAGAAAAAAAGAAAGCGAAGCAAGTAAACAAACAAGCAAGAAAAAAAACAAGCAAACAAATCACGTAAACAAACAAGCATGCAAGAAAACAACTGAAAGAAACAATACTACTACTCCTACACTAACGGGTACATGGGCCTGATCACATGAAGTGATACTTCCAATGTAGCCACCGACACATTGGTAGACCCATTTGTTAGGATATTCCGACACATAGGATATAGTTAAGTTCAACTTGGTCTAGCATAGAGTTAGGTTAGAGTTAGGTAAAGTGTGTTTCTTTACCGTTGTACATTTTGTAACTTACAATCCGACGGTCACGATATGTAGTGATCCGACGGTTCACTCTCACCTCGGTATTACCGACACTTGATCCGTGGCTTGACACCCGATTGGTCCATGAGTTCTATTTAAAGCGCATGGAGGGTCATTGTACGTGTAATCCGTGCATGAGAGAAGCTTATGTAAATTTTCATTCTTTGATTAATAAATTGCCTGTAGTACCCACGTTGGGACAGGCCGTGGACTGTTTCCCTCCTTGCACTCTGAGGGTTTTAACCACGTCAAAAATACTGGTGTATTGATTTGAGATCTGGTTGTGAGCGGTGTCCTTTTGGTATTCTTTCTGTGGAACTTACCCTGTAAATTCCTACATGGTATCGGAGCTATTTGAGGGCCGCGTCCGTTGGTGATCCAAATCTGAAGCCGGTAGAACTGCATGCGGCTGTCGTTTCCTAGATCTGTTGTTTCTGACTGCTTTCGGGCTGAGAGGACTACTCTGTTGCGTTCGGAGCATCTGTTCCAGTGAGGAACCCCTTTCGTTTCATGCGAAAAGGTTTCCGGTAGCCCTAGCTGCGTCATTTTTCAGATCGGGAGGTATACAGTGTTTTTTTTGCAGTTTACTGTTAATTTCTCTCTGCTTATTTCGGTCTCAGTTTATTTAGCCTTTTTTTTAACCGGATCTATACCTTTCATTTCTGCGTATTCTCTTTGCCGTGCGACTCTGTGCGATCTTGGCAAATCAGAAACAGAAAGGAAGGATTTTTCTCATGCGTATGCTCTTTTTCCTGCACCTTAGTGTGATCTCAGAAAATCAGAAACATTGAGAAAAATATTTAGTTTTTTGGCTAAAGCTAACCTTGAGATTTTTTCTTAAAAATTTCTAGTTTTTTGGCTAAAGCTAACTTCGAGCCGCAAGGTTCGTTTTTCTTTGCATATTCGTGTTGGGTTTTGTGTTTTGTGTTTTGTAGGGAAAAAGAGCTTTCTCAAGGCAAGCACGCAAACCGAGGCCCCCCCCCCCCCCTCTCTCTCTCTCTCTCTCTCTCTCTCTCTCTCTCAAATTTTTTGTATAGATCAATTGGTTCAAAGCTATTTTTAGAGAGTAGAGGTCTTGGGTTCAAGTCTCCATTTTGTGGGGGCGGATTTTTTCATTCCCGCACATTCGCGCACTTTGCCGGCAACGTCAACAATTTTTTTTCAAAAAGCCATAACTTCTTCATCCGGAAGCCTTTTTCAGAGCCGTTTTTTTTAAAACCGCCTATTTTTTCGAGATCTATCCATTGGTACACTTACTTTCAGCATCTTCAGCTTCAGTTTTTTTAAAAAAAATGGAAAGTCCATGCCAAGTCATTCTTGACAGCACTAACTACTTCCAATGGGTAGAATACATGGAAGATTTACTTAGAAGTAAAGGTCTCTTCAGAATAGCCACAAACCAAGAGAAGAAACCAACAGATGAAGACAAGGCAGAAAAATGGGAAAATAGACAAGATCAAGCACGTGGTTTGATAGGGATGTCTATTTCTCCTGATCTTAGATTCCACATTGCAGGACTTGAGACTCCTCATGAAGCATTAGAAAAACTTGCTAAAGTTTTTGGGATTAAAAATGAAATTAGAGCCCATCAACTTGAAAATGAGCTGCTTACTTTGGATCCTAATAATTTTTCTTGCATTGAAGATTTCTTGTCCAAATTCAAGACCCTTAGATATCTCTTGGAAGGTGTTAAAGTTAAGAAAGATGATGGTAACCTTATTTATTCCATCCTTACTAAGTTGGGACCAGCCTACTCTGTATTTGTTTCCACTTTCCATTCTACAAGGGAAGCTTTCATTTGTCAAGGACAAGACTACAAGGCCCCTTCCTTTGACTCCTTTTGTGATTCCTTAATAAGAGAACAAGAAAAACTCTTACACCTTGGTCTTCTTAATCTTGGAAACTCTTCCACGAAAGCGTTAGCCGCCCAGCAGCAACCAAATTCAAAGAATCCTAAGAAGTCATATCCTCAAAAGAATGGTCCTAAACCATCTCAGCCTCAAAATGAAAGATCATTTCAGCAAAATGATAAGACCAATAAAAACAAATGGAAGAAGACTGATAGACATTGTAACTTTTGTAATCGAGATGGCCACTTAGAATCTAAATGCTTTAAGAAGATGGAAGCCTTGGAAGCCGCAATGAAGAAACATAACATCCATCTGGAGCCTACTTCAACTTCAACTTCCGGAACGGCACTTTCTGCATGTCATCGTCAATCATCTCAGTCTGGTTATGCATTAAATGTATCTTCTTCTTCTTCTCATTCTCATGAGTGGCTCATTGATTCTGGAGCCTCTTGTCACATGGCCAAAAACCAAGCCATGTTTTCTTCTTTAAATGATTGTAACACCAAAAATATATATATTGGTGATGATAGATCTCTTAATGTTGTAGGGACTGGAACTGTTCATCTAGACAATGGTCAGTTCAATGATGTATTATGTGTTCCAAACTTATCCTGCAACCTTCTATCTGTCTATCAGATAACTCATTCAGGTGAAGGTAAAATTGTTGAATTTTCACCTCATGATGTTGTAATCAAGGATCTAAAAGATCCTAAACAGATTCTAGCTACTGGTCTTGCTGATGATTCCAAAAGGTTGTATAAGTTTCACAACTTTGGGTCATCCCATCTTCCCTCAGTATTTGTTGCTCATAATGATGAAGTGAGCAAACTTTGGCATGAGCGGTTTGGTCACTTAAACTATCGCTCCCTTCAGCATCTATGTAAAGAAAATATGGTGACAGGTCTTCCTATGGTATCTTGCAAAGATGGTGTTTGTTCCGGATGTGTACTCGGAAAACATCATCGGGACAGTTTTGACAAACGTGCCTCTTGGCACGCCTCAGCCCCTTTACAGCTTGTGCACAGTGATTTATGTGGTCCTCTTCCTGTTGCTTCATTCTCTGGCTGCAAGTACTTCTTAACTTTCATTGATGATTTCTCCAGACGCACTTGGGTATACTTCTTAAAACTCAAGAGCGAAGTATTTACCACTTTTTTGGCCTTCAAAGCATTTGTTGAAAAACAATCTGGACATCAAATTCTTAAGCTAAGAACTGATAATGGTGGAGAATATGTTAAAAATGCATTCATCAACTTTTGCACCGAAAATGGAATTCAAATGCAACATACTGTTCCATACACTCCACAACAAAATGGTGTAGCTGAAAGGAAAAATCGCACCTTAAAGGAAATGGCTAATTGTATGCTGCAATCTAAAGGACTCAGTCTTAGTTTTTGGGCCGAAGCAATTAATTGTGCAAATTATATAATCAATCGCACTCCTACTAAGGTTCTAGAGAATATCACTCCAGAAGAAGCTTGGAGTTCCATTAAACCAGATGTAAGTCACTTTCGTGTGTTTGGAAGTGAAGCATGGGCCCATATTCCAGATGAAAAGCATAAAGCTTTAGAACCTAAGAGTGAGAAATGTACTTTTGTTGGATATTCTGAAGATGTAAAAGGTTATAGACTTATTCCATTTAAGTCCAAAAATGTTATCATTAGAAGAGATGTAAAATTTGATGAAAATAAATCGGCCTGCGAGCCTAGTCCGGCGGATGTGCCACCTCTTCCTATCTCTTCTATCTTTGAAAACATTTCTTCTTCTGATGATGAAAGCGAGGATGATAATCCTCCCCCACCTTCTCAGGATCCTCAACTTCCAAGATGGGTCCGTGCTACTCGGGATGCAGCAGGTGATCTTGCCGGTGATCCTACAGATCAGCGACGTACACGTTCTCAGTTTGAAAGAGCCTCTTCTTTACTGGCTCAAGCTCCAGTAAATCATGATCCTGACACTTTTGCAGAAGCTTCAGGCCATCCACATTGGGAAGCAGCTATGAATGAAGAATATCATTCATTGATGACAAATGATACATGGGATCTTGTTCCTCTACCAAAGGGACGCAAACTTGTTAGATGCAAATGGGTTTACAGAACCAAGTATGGACCAGATGGGAAAGTTGATAAACATAAAGCTCGTCTAGTTGCTAAGGGCTTTTCACAGGTTGAAGGCATTGACTACACTGAAACCTTCTCTCCAGTTGCCAAAATGAACTCTATCCGCCTTGTTCTTTCCCTTGCTGCCTCTTTAAAATGGGAAGTCCATCAAATGGATGTTAAATCTGCCTTCTTGCATGGGGACTTGCAGGAAGAAATCTATATGGAACAACCCATTGGCTTCATACAAACAGACTCCAGCCTCGTTTGTCGACTTAAGAAATCCCTTTATGGCCTCAAGCAAGCTCCTCGGGCTTGGTATGCCAAAATGGATAGCTTTCTTTTAGAATCTGGCTTTTCTAGGTGTCATTCTGACAATACTGTCTACACCAAGAAAGTGGGCAACTCTCTTATCATCCTTGTTCTTTATGTTGATGATCTTATTCTTACTGGTAGTGATCCCAACCTTATAAACCATGTGAAGTCCAGCCTTAAAAAGAAATTTGAAATGACAGACTTAGGACACTTACACTATTTTCTCGGTCTTCAAGTCTTGCAATCCCAAGAGGGTATTTTCCTTTCCCAGTCCAAGTATGCTTGTGATATTCTTCGTCATTTTCACATGGAAGACTGTAAGCCAGCCCCTTCTCCCTTTCAGTCTGGAGTCAAACTTTCAGTCTCTTGTACTTCTCCTGAAGTTGATGCTACCTTATACCGTCAACTTGTCGGAAAACTCTTGTATTTAACCCATACTCGTCCTGATCTTTCCTTTGCTGTTGGCCTTGTTGCTCGTTTTATGCAAAACCCCCGTGAAAGTCATTGGAAAGCAGCTAAAAGAATACTTCGTTATGTTCGAGGTACAGTACAGTTTGGGATTCATTACAGTGCCAAAGCAGCTCCTCTGTTAGTTGGTTTCACTGATTCTGATTGGGCTGGTGACCTTGATGATCGGAAGTCTACTGCCGGTTATGTCTTCACTCTTGGTTCAGGACCTATTACATGGGCTTGTAAGAAACAGGCTGCCATTTCTCTTTCGTCAGCAGAAGCAGAGTATCGTGGTGCCGTGGAAGCTAGTAAGGAAGCCTTGTGGCTTCGTCAGATCCTATCAGAGTTTGGCTTTGAGCAGCAGCATCCAACCACACTTTGGTGTGATAATCAAAGTGCCATTCAGCTATGCAAAGATCCAGTCCAGCATCAGCGCAGCAAACACATTGAACTACACATGCACTTCATCAGAAAGCTCATTCATGACCATGTTCTTGAAGTGCAATATTGTCCAACAGATGATCAGGTTGCAGACATCTTCACAAAGGCTCTCACAGAGGCGAAGTTCACTAAACTTCGATATATGCTTGGAGTTCAGGAAGTTGTCACTAAGGGGGGATAGGCTCTAGTGCCTCCTTCCTTCTCCTATTGTGTCATATTTGTAAATCCTTCAATCCTATCCCAAGTTGTTCTTAAGGGGGGATGTTAGGATATTCCGACACATAGGATATAGTTAAGTTCAACTTGGTCTAGCATAGAGTTAGGTTAGAGTTAGGTAAAGTGTGTTTCTTTACCGTTGTACATTTTGTAACTTACAATCCGACGGTCACGATATGTAGTGATCCGACGGTTCACTCTCACCTCGGTATTACCGACACTTGATCCGTGGCTTGACACCCGATTGGTCCATGAGTTCTATTTAAAGCGCATGGAGGGTCATTGTTCGTGTAATCCGTGCATGAGAGAAGCTTATGTAAATTTTCATTCTTTGATTAATAAATTGCCTGTAGTACCCACGTTGGGACAGGCCGTGGACTGTTTCCCTCCTTGCACTCTGAGGGTTTTAACCACGTCAAAAATACTGGTGTATTGATTTGAGATCTGGTTGTGAGCGGTGTCCTTTTGGTATTCTTTCTGTGGAACTTACCCTGTAAATTCCTACACCATGTTGGTGAAGGCTTGGTCTGAGAGCAACCCAATTGTGCAAACCAACAAGCAAGAAAGATATAACAATGAAGACAACCACACTTCGTGATTCAAAGTGCTCATGGGATATAAGTGAGTGCATGTGCATGACAGGCAGTTCACAAACTTATCATGGTGTTGTGTGACACTACGTGCAACTTTGAAGTATAAGGACACTCTTGACTGTGACATGCAAATGAAAGAAACAAAGATAACTTGCGTCGTGCATGAGTGCTTGCAATGTAAGGCTCCTCCAATGCTTGAGCAATGGGATTGTGTAGTTCGAGTGGAGGAAGTAAAATCTAAGTGTTAGATTCATCTTGAGTGCATACAGATGAGTGATGAGGAGCCATGAGTGTTTGAACAATTTCCTGATCGGAAGCAAAACCAACCTTAGGACAACGAGGGCTTGACATAACCATCAGCTCGGGATGAAGTGCCTCGATGGTCTGTGGGGTTTTGACTTCGTTGACAGATGGATCTTTGTAGACCAGTGGCTTAGAAAGATTAACAATGAGTGAATCCACATCATGATCGGATGATGAAGTGAAGAGATCATGACAACCATGATCATAATATTCAAGATGTTGATCGGCATCCTCATCGTTTAATGAATCACAAAGAGGGGTATATGAGGAGGAAGGATGTTCACCCTCTACTTTTCCAGAAAAAGCAGATGAAAGATCAATTAGATTTCCAATGAATGATTGGTCCTCTCCATTGATGGATGATGGGCTAACATACGGTGTGTCCTATGGAAGATCAACAATGGGTGCATCCGTGGATGAAGACACACATGCGAAACCATGGATGGCAGGTTCACCAATGATGTTAGGAAAGGGGCATAGATGGAAGGCAATCATCCTTTTCTCGAGCTCCCATTCATACTCTTCATGAATGACAGTGCATTTTGGTTGTGTAACACCAACTCCATCAGTGGGTTGTTCCTTGTTCATAACAAGTGAAGAGTCTAGAATGGACGAACACAAGGCAACATCATTTGAAGGAACACTCGGGTGCAAAGATCGAGGTTGTAGAAACAAATGCATATGAGGACTTTAAGGACTCACAACCAAACCTACGTGAAAGTTGAGTGAAGTGATGTTGGGAGGGTGTGAAGGATGAACATGTGTGTGAGCATGTCCTCAACATCACTGGGTAGTGGTGGAGATGTTGAATAAGAGGAAGACAAATAGTCAGTTGAGATAGTGCCTGCTTCCACATGAGATTCCACAACTCCATCAATGAAGAACGTTGATCGAGGTTTGATCTTAAACTTTCTCTTGGGACGGGAAGATTTCTTAAGGCAGTACTTGAACCAGTCCCAAAGATAAGCAAATTTCATTTGGATCCTCGGAGCTTGAAACTGCAAGTCATAAAAGCACTGCCAAAAATCAATAATGGATTCATGCAGATCCCTGCATTGGTGTAATAGTTTCTGGTCAAGATGGTCTAGATCAAAATGATAGAAAGTGTCTTTAATCACAAAAGTGCTCAAATGAGTGCACGATGTCAGCAGGTAGGCTGAGCACCCAACAAAATGGAGATTCGCGAAGTGTGTATGCAAGAAGCAAACCAGCCTATTCATGAGAAAACTCATCTTCCTCATAAATCATGGAAGTAAAGTTATGTAAGTGCTCAGGCCAGACCACTCTTCACCATCATACGTGTGAGTGGAAAAAATATTGAAAATCTTCCTCGAGATGGAGACATATTCATGATTCAAAAACACCTCAGGGGAAGAAGAGTGCAAGACTCCATGAAAGATATGCAAAGGTTCAAAACTGGATGAGAGGACACAACTTGTCATCAGGCCCTCCTTCTAGCTCTAGAAATCTTGATGGTACTAAACCTACCAACATGTCAAGGGGATCTCCCTAGTAAGAAGTCCCAATTATACCTCAGACCGTTTGGTGTAATGTGTCCTAGCAGTGGGTCGTAAGGTAATGCCTTGACCACGATGTCACACAGAGGAAAGTAAGATAACTCTGTTAGTAGCAAGGGTGTAACTGATGTAGTGAGTCAAGGAAGGTGTACTAGAGGTTCTAACACTTTGAAGGGAGAAGGAGGTGAAGGTGAGTTCCAAGTTTAAAGGGATCAGTCCCAACTCATCTAGGAACACACAACACAAAAGAACATGCACAGCTTCCAGTGTAGCAGTCCACTCGGATGTAGAAGTCACATCATACAAGGTAAGATAACATGTACAACACTCATGGATTAGTCTGAGATGAGCGCTATGGTTGTTACAACAAGGTTCATGTGAAAGGTTTGTCTGGTGTCTGGTAGAGCAGTCGACATAGATGGTGACATCATTAACAACATATACAACATATTAACAATAAAATTCATATAATTGCATGTGAATCAATTCATACAGAAGTATGTAAGTTAAACAACATATATCATTAAGGCAACCAGAGTAGTCCAACTACAATAACAACATATGCATGAAAATGTGTTGGCTCTTATTATATAAAGAAGTGTAAGTCACAATTATACAATACATCCATGTGAACTTGCTAGCCCCAACAGTGGAACATTACAGCCACATCCGGCTACTCCTCCAAAGAGATGTACTAGCTTCGTGCAGTGGAGAAGCCAAGGTGCATTACAATACTATCCAAGCCTTCTTCAAGATAGTATTAGTAGAAGCTTGGCTGACCAAAAGCCTTTACAATGATTTATGAGGGACTATTTATAGCAAAGGGTGGGGTGATCCTTGACATTCCCCTTTGTGACAGTTCAACTAGCCTCATGACTCTTCACCTACTATATGACTATTACATCCAACCATTACAATGCACATGTACTCATGTGAGACAACATGGCTTGAGAAAGCCTTGCAAGACATCACTGACACTCAGTCCATTGTGATGAGGCCAAATCTTTGACATGCTTGTGATGGTGCAAGTGGTGAGTTGATGCCAAGCTTGGTCGTCCGGGTGTCATAGCATGCTGCCATGCCTAGCCTCGTCTTCCTATTAGTTCCTGGCTTCATCCAATGGGAAGGCATCACTCCATGGACTAGGTTGAAGGTAGTAATAAAGGGTAAGGGTGAGGTTGTTGTGTCATGCCATCCAATCCCGCCCGGTTCTCTAGCAGTACCTCCTAAGCATTCATTCATCAAGTGGTTGGCAGCACTCCAAATTGGGTGAAGGGAGTCAAAAAGGTAAGGGTGAGGACCCTCGGTGATTGATTGGCAAAAGGCTTATAGTGGAATTGGTGGACTTGGCTAAAGGTTTAAGGCTGCTTATGGCTTTTGTGGTTATTGGTGGTTCGCTTGGTTGGCCATTTGGGTAAGATGACTCATCCTCATCCTACTCCTCCACCTCTTCATCGATCGGTTGGCTGAAGACTAATCATCCAGCTCCTCACTCAAATAAAGAAAAGAAAAAAAGAAAAAGAATTTCATTTTACTTATTGGGTGGGGGGGCTTATGGTCGAGCCTGCTTACGCATCCTTCCTCGCAGTGTTGGCTGCATGTGACCAGTCTGTGTCACGAGATGTAAGCAATGTTTGTGTTGGTAAGACGGGTAACGATCTATCAATAAATAAAAAAAGCTACTGAGTAGCAACATATATAAGCATCGCAGTCTAAATCTTTTCACGGTATCCCTCGAAGTATCTGTCTACCCGCGGTTCATTCGGTGCACCTTCCTCGCCCCCACCTACCCGAAACATCCATCTCTTCAGCAAGCGAGAAAAAGGCAATCCCCGGTTCTTATCCCAGCCGGGGTTTCTTTCTAGGATGAGCCCACCTGCGCCATTCGTCCCCGCCCAGCCTCGTTCAAACTAGGTATAAAGCAAGCCTCGCCCCAACTATGTATCCAGCCTCGTTGCAACTAGGTTGTTTAAGGACGTTTACCTTGGATAGGCAGGATGCCGTTGTCCCCTTCATCAGCGAGAGAGAATAACCTATCAAGCCATATGCAGACCCATCGATCCAATGAATGATATTTCTTGTGTTTCCCTTCGTTATTGTTTAATACATTATGAAATATGCACTTTCATAATCTTTCTGGTAGATTGAAAGCCTCAAAGCACAGCATCCCCGAAGCGTCCACCCCATATGGGTTCATTCTGTGCAGCACATCCCGTGATCATTTATGAGTTTTCAGAATTTTCCCACTCCGTCGCATGCACATAGTTGAGCACTGTACATATTCGATTGAACACTGCACATACACTACTACCTTTCTTTCACTATTAAGGCTTTAACGGCTTAAGCAGATTGAATGGAAGCGTACGATTTCATAAATAAGAGCGGAAGTGGACAAATCGACGTATTAAATCGACGGAAGCGTAAGAACGGAAGCGGATGACCTCTAATGTTTCATCAACGTATATAACGTTTAAGAATTCATTCCTCTCAATTTACTTATTGGGTGGGGGGGCTTATGGTCGAGCACCTAAAGGTGATGGCGACCTTAACAGTCGAGCCTGTGCATGCACCTCATGGTGACATCTTGCTAAAGCAAACTCTTGCCTCCATTGCAACTGGTGCATTGGTTCAGTCCCTTCATCCAACTCATTTGCTAACATGCACATGGTATTCTTAGGTATGGTTGAAACGGTAACACATTGATGGATAGTGTCCATGCTAATCTTCAAGTGTGTGTTGGTGGTCATGCGCATCAACTTGTTGAAGTTCATGTTCAACCCCATTTGGACTTGCTTCATGTTTTCACCTTGGTGAGTGTGTTTGAATGGGTTGGATTGCATGCATGCACTCAACGACATGCATGCTGCTGAATCCATTGCATGTGATCAACAACACTTCTCACCATGTTTGCTCTGTGTCAGCTACTAGTATGGATCCTTAACTTGTACGGGTGAGTTTCATTCGTGAGTGCATGTTGTGCCCACTATTGTTCCTGTTCGTATTACAATTCATTCGTCTATCTTTGAAGCTTAATGTTCTTCCTAAGTTGCTGCTTCAGCACCTGCAACTCCTTCTTTGTTCCATCTTCCACCTTCGCACGACATGTCACGCCATCACTTCGTAGCCAGGGTATCCAAAGTTTCTTTCATCATCAATAGACTTGCTTGAGCTTCCAACCTTGTTCTACCTCCATGTTTTCAACAACCCTCCTCTTGCATTCGTTGCATTTGGTAAGTTGTCTTCAGCTGCTGTTCATGATGCTGCTCACTATGATGTTGTTGTTTTCATATCTTAATGTCCTTGTCTAGGAACAACTTAATGTCTTCGTGGGTAGGAAAGTCCATGGAAACTTGATTAACTGCATCCCTAAGTGTGCTTTGAACAGTGTCTTCGTCTCTTCTCTCTTGGAAACCATTGTACCTGTATAGTTGAGAGACAGATGAACACCTGGGACACCAGGAAACATGGAAACACTCACGGCAGGCAATCTGTCAGTTGAAAACCAAAATGAACATGAGAAGTGACTTGCAACATACCTAGGTGCATGATCATGAAGGTTGCTCAATTTCGACTGGGAGGTCAAGAGACTGACTACCAAGATTTCACAACTGCTAGCCTAGGGACAAATTTGCTCAATTTCTTGGGCCAAGCAGCCACTATCCTCCAGAAATGTGCAAAACAGTCTTGGAGGCCAGTGCTGGGCAGGAATGCACAAATTTGGAAAGGAAGGTGAGCCTTCCTTCCCCAGATTGTGCAATATAGCTTTGGTGAAGGCAGTGTCTGAGCCAAGGTTGGCTTGACTCGCCAATGGGCAACTGAAAGCAACTAAGACTGTAAATGCATGGAGACACTAAGGGATAGTAGAAGTGATTAACAATGCATGCAAAACATGAATGAAAGATTCAACAAATAGATCAATATGCACGTGGGTGAGGCAGTTTGCCAGTTGGGTGAATATTTGTGCAAAACAATTTCATGCATGTGATAGCAATGAGATAGCAATGAAAACTGAAACAGAGCTAGGAAAAGCTAGTATACATGTAAACCATAGCAAGCCCCCAAATAAATCAAGCAAATAGTAATCCCACAAGTGAAAATACAAAAAGCGACAGAAATGCGACACAAGGCATGGGAAGTGAGCTTACCCCAAAACAATTGAGCTGAATGTGCCGACTACTCCTAGATGTGATGTGGGATGTCGAAGTTGCAAGGTTGATGTGAGGAATGAGCTCTGCAGTGTCTGTTTGATGAGTTTTGAGAACATCGAGGTTGTGACGTGCATTCTACAAATCTAGGGGAAGCGACAGTTGGTGGGAGGTTTTTGAATGGCTCCTTGCATGTAACCTTCAACTGCAAAACATAGATCCCTGAGACAAGGGATGCCTTTGGATGTTGCCTTAGGAGAAGAAGCCTATGCATGCAAGTCTTCTTTGCTCAGTCCTAGAGGGAACCAATCAACTCAGCTATACATGCAAGAGGTTGTTTAACTGCTTGAAGGAAATGCACATTTCTAACTACGAGATGGGCTGAATGCCCAAGAGATTTGAACAATTTCTGGGAAGAGCAGATGATTGTTGCCCATATTTACACAAATTCTAGGCTGAGTAGCCTTGCTGGGGAAATTTGTGCAAATACTACTAGCAGTGTTAGCAGGCAAGATTGTAAAATCCTATAGCCCAGTAGGCTGCCATAGAGGATTGCGCAAATTATAGAGGGAAGGATGGTTGCCCTCCAGAAATGCGCAATTTTCAAGCAGAAGCTTCTCAACCTATAACTGGACCAAGTCTGGGTGAACATCTTGTGAGCGGAATGGATCAAGCTCTGACCGACAAGTTGCCTTTATGCAAGATAGACATTGAAGCTTGTGAACTTGACAATGCAAGGAAAGCTGTTGTGAAGGTTGGAAGGGAGGCTCCAAAATGAGGCTAAGGAGAAATTTTGGATGGTGGATATAGCCTCTATAAGATGGGATATAGGACCACATACACCAAAATGAATCAAGTCAAGGATACCTGCAACTTTGTTGTCACTCCTCTAAAAAGGTGTATTGGTGTAGTTTCCAAAAGGACACCCCTTGCATACATCATGATGTTATGTGCTGAAGTCAAGCAACCCTGTAACAATCTCCCTCAACATCTTGAAAGCTCCATGATGCAAGTGGTCCATCTTCTCGTGCCACAACTCACATAACTCACTATAACTAGTTTATGCTACCATAGCTCTAAGAGGATGAACGCAAGTCTATATAGTCTCCCACTACAAGCTCCAACCACACGAGCAGACTTGATACTAGATCCCCTAGGATATATCAACACTTGTCTCTTCTGGAATAGTACTTCATACCCCCTATCCTCCAAGCTAGAGACTGATATTAAACTCTTCTTCAACCCTGGAACATAAAAAACATTTGTCACCTTCAGAGGAGGTGATGACTCCCTCTTAAATGAAACTATCCCCATCCCTACTGCCTTGACTTTGGATTTGTCATCAAGCACAACCTACAAGTCAATATCATCCTCCAAAAGGTTTGTGAAGTGCTTTCTGATCTAGTCACATGGAAAGATAATCTAATGTATATGAACCAAGCATGGGAAGATGTGACATGAGTGGCTAAACTCACAACAAAATCACACTTTGAATCAAACATCGCCCAAAAATCATCCACATATATTGAAGTTACAACTCCCTATTTCCTCTTACACTTCTTGTTGGGACACTAAACAACATAGTGACCCTTCTTCCCACAAGAAAAGCATTTCACTTTTCTCATGTCCTTCTCCTTAGACTTCTTCTTCTCGTTCTCCTACTTTGCTCCACTAGAAGACCCTTTCTTGATCTTCTTTCCCTTATTGCCCTTATATTCAAGAGAAACATTATCCTCTTCACCTCCCTTACCACCCTTGGTGCTACTCCTCGAACTCCTCCTGATCTACTCCTTGATGAAATCGCCTCACATCCTCCTCGAACTAGGAAAGTTCTTTATGGCCACCAAGTCGTGGATAAAACCATCCCACTTCTCGGTGAACCCATGTAAGGTAATCTTCACCAACTGCTCCTCTAGAATAACCTCTCTAATGGAAACTAACAAATCCTTCACTTGTGAGACTTTGGTGAGGAAGGATGTCACACTGTTGGTCTTGGTCATCTTCGTGTTGCATTTGTTTTGTCTAAACACCATCTTCTTGTTCTCATTAGAACTTTGGTGTAAGGAGACCAAGGACTCCAACATTTGATATGCATATCTCATCCCTCAAACATGAGGGAATAAATGGTCCTTGATGGCATCTAGAAGGATACTCTTTGTATTCACATTCTTCTTGTTGAACTCCACCAACTGAACCGGATCAGTGGGTGCTTGCACAAATACTTCAACAAAATCCCATACTTCCACCTCCTCTAGTACAAGCATAATCCTCTCCTTCCATGGGACAAATATTTCAACCCCTTCCAATTTGTCCTTTACTCTCAACCTAGTAGCCATGACCCCACAACCAACAATATGGAGCAAATTTGGAAGCTAGAACCATCCTCCCTCTGAACTGCTAAAGTCTTTGGGTTTCTAGAAAATTTTCAAAGGTTTTGGTTCACTTTTTGAAGACTTTAAATGCTTTCTTACCTCTTTATCAACTGACTGAAAACTTAGATATGAGCCTCAAATTATCTCTAATACCATGTAGAAAATTTATGATCTGCACCGTTAACCCATTTCACAATTTTGCATGTGTTTGTTTAGGCCCAACCCACATAACGAGTACTTCTACTATTTTTCACTTTCCTATCAGATGGTAATTAATAAAAAATTTAAGCAAGCATTCACACATATGATACACTTATTTTTGGTCAATTTGACCTTGGAAAAACCCCACAATCTCTTGGAGAAAACCAGTTTTCAAAGGAGGATTTTATTTCTTGATAAATTTTGAAATAAGTATATAAAATAAACATATTACTTATATCGCTTTTCTGTTGTATCATTAAGTGCAAATTTATGGAAATTTGTACCCACTGTAATTTTTAGATTTTCATTAAATTTCATGCCAAAAATTTCTACATTTTCTCACAGCTCAGCTCCTTGAAATCCATGCCTAGAATTATGCCTTGAAAAATGTGCTGGAAGGTGCCTCGAAATATGTGCTATAGGGGACTATCTACCTCGAAATTCATGCCTGACTGCTGCCTGAATTTTTGTGTTGACAATGGTTGCTTTCCCCAAATTCATGCCTAGAATTTTGGGCATGAGCAGAACCCTCAAATTTTGAGTTTTTCTACTCCTCGAAATTCTTGCTATAGTCGCTCAAAAGTTGTGCCTCCTTGCCTAGAAATTTGTTCATGTTTTAGTTGTTCTTCTCCTCTATTTTTGTGTTTTTGTATGACCTCCTTCCTTTAGAAATTCAAGCCTCCTTCTCCTTGTTGCAATCTCTTCTCCTTCATGAAGTCTCTCCTCTCCCCTCTTCTCCTCATGCTCTTTCTCAAGTGTGAAGTGAAGTATCAAATCCCTTTCATCTCTTTTGTCTCCTTGGAAAAGATTGAATCCCTAAACCTAGGATCCAATGGTTGAGATTTCATCCTCAAATCTCAAGATGTGTAATTGAGATCAATTATCCCAAATGAATGCCCTCATACGTTGGCCCCATCACTTAAAAGTCTCCTGGTACCTTTTCAAGTTGTGTACCTTTTCTATTTTTTTCTCATAATTTGATTTTTCACCAGTCTTTAATATTAGAAAAGTACACTTAGTACTTTACACATAAATTCACTTTATAAAGTACACGTGAATTTAATATTAGAAAAAGTACATGGTACAACACTTATAAGTACTTTTTCCACTCATGGCATTAATTTAACCCTTAAATGTCATTGAGACAAAAGTAATTAATTTGCGGACTAGGCTAAAAGGGATAAAAGCCTAGTAACACCTTTCCTTGGTACTATTTACAAAAACATAGAGGGGGGAGAAGATAATGCCAGTGGAGGAATGGTATCATATGCACCCATGTGAGGGCCCTCAAGTGTTGAAGACAAAGACCAAATGAATTTATTTAGGGGGGCTTATTTTCCCAAGTCATGATTTAATGATCCGACTGAAATGACTAATAGACAATGTGCATACACTAAGAAGAAATCCAAATATATCAAAAAGCAAGTGAAGGACTAAAATAGGAGTGGTTAATGTAACATGCACCATTATAGGACTTGGTGAGGGCAGTGTGGCATGACATTTGCCACCTTCCTCCATTAAAACATGCCCACTTTTAATCATGTGGAACATCAACTGGCATCCCACTTGGGAATTCACCACTTCTAATGTTGCAACTAAAGTTTATGGTTCTATTATTTTTTAGTAGGCAATCATAATCTTGTGACTAAAATTTATGGTTTCACAATTACTAAGTAGGAAATTATAAGCACGTGCCCTATTTTTTTAAGGGTTGCACTCATTTTTAACTTGCTCATTGATGTTTCTCCCCATTTCTAAGAAGGAAATGATAACATTGCAGTTTGCTCATTTTCATGGTTTCACCCATTTCTAGATGCAATTAAAACCTTTATTAGAGTTATCATATAAACAATTATTATCATAAAAATATCATATAAATATTTATTTGAAATTAATTGTGTTATCAAGGAATCTATATACTTTTAGAATATGAATCTATAAATGATTGCCTAATCCAGGTGAATATTGGTGGCCACCCACCTATTCCACTTGGACCCCCACTATTGTTTCTTTTCTGTTTCCTTAATTATAGTACAACTTACGATTTTTGGTAGTTTTTTGGGTCGTAAACTTTCATAGTGGTTTTTAGCTACTAAAAGATGCTTTTAGGGAAAACAAAGAAACTATAAAAGGATTATGAGATCTTTGAAAAAGGTATTATGATAGCCAAGCATATATCATATGCCAATGTTATGAACCTAGGAAGTTGATGTACCAATTTACGTAAACGGGGCCCATAGTTTTGGCACTTCATCTCCTAGGGTTAGGTTTTTGGATGTTTAGGGTTTTCCATTGTTTCTCAATAATAAATAGTCCTTTTCACCTCATTGTAACATAATTAAGAGGCATTTAGATGCCACATCTCTCCTTAGAGATAAGCTACCATCGCCCGAGCTAGTTTATTTCCATTTCTGTATGTAAGCATATTTTACCTCTTTGATATTCATGAAATGAAGTTTTATTTCTACCGCATCTATGTGTTTATGTGTATATCTATATTTTTTTCATTCCTACATAAGTATAGATATATGATATCATAGGGTTTTTCTCTTTCTCTTTTTTTGTTCGCATGTCCCCAACAAGGTTAGGGTATAAGGAGTTAGGGCTGGAACTGCTTAAACCTTTGCAATACCATCCTTGTAAACCCTGACGACCTCCCATGGCGGAAGAAAATAATGATGAGGGGGTAGGAGATCCTTTCAAAATATTGCTCGAGGAAGTCCTTGAACGACAAAGGAACGCGATGATGGATAACTTTACCTAGACCCTTCGGCGGCTACCCATAGGTGACGCATATTCATCCAGCAGCCACTTTGGAGGCACCATTCCTTTTAAGGTACAAGTTAACTTTGACATTCCCATATTTGAAGGTCAAATAGATGTAGACATCATAGATAGATGATTAAATTTGTTGGAAGGATATTTCTTAGTTTATGGCTTTTCTAATTATGAAAATATTACTTTTTCTCTCCTAAAGGTCACCCCACATGTCAAGGACTCATGCAAAACCTACTGTGAACAAAAAGATGAGAAGTAATCCTCATTGTTTTCAGTCGCACCCACTTGGAATTTTTCCAAGATGCCACCAAGGAACAATACCACCCAGTGGGGAGCTATGAAGATAAATACATAAAGTGGACCATGCTGCGACAAGGAAGGGAGCAAGATGTGTTGGAGTTCACAAATTTTTTCAAAACCCTTTGTACGAAGCTGGGTATCAGGGATTCTAAGCAAAATTTGTTAGTCAAGTACCACGTCTTCCTACATAAGTACATCCAAGACAATATGGAATTATTGGACATCTCCTCACTTGGCAGCGCTTATGATACACTATCAAGATCAAGCAGAAATTTAAAGAGAAGAAGTGAGACTTTGGATTTGTGAATCTGAAACAAGGGAAAGGTGGTCGTAAATTGAAAAACAAAGGAAATATCTAAGGCAAGGGGACCTAGGACAATAGGCTGAAGATGCAAGCAAATAAAAAAACCATGAGGACAAAGTAGCATAGGGAAATGGTGTGAGTTCCATTAGAGCCCCACTCACAATACAGGTGAGTGTCGAGCCAAGCAATCATCGATGGTTGAGCTAAAGGCTTCTAAATCAGATGCATGTTCTGACTCTTAGTTAGAAACTAACAAGGGGAATGACAAAGGGAATAAAATTATCAATATGGAGCTTAGTGCCACCATTACCACCACCAAGATCCAAAAGAATGAGCCCAAAAATCCATAGGAGGGCGAGCAACCCTTCCACTCATAGATGTGGGTGAAAGGTTCTCTATTGCAGATCATTGCCAACAGCGGGAGCCAAAAGAACCTCATTTCAGCAGAGGTTTTGAAGTGGTTTGGCCTACCGACCACACTCGCAGCCATACATCAATAGGTGGCCTCACCAAGGGCGAGATCTCCGAATTAGCCAACAGTGTTGCCTTCCCTACATCATCAAGCCATTCAAAGATGAGGAACTGTGTGATGTTGCTCCTCTTGAAGTTTTTGATGTATTATTAGGCCAGTTCCATACTTGTGGAAGTGACATTCCATTTATGAGTCTATGCCTCACATTGTTATTATTACTTTAGCAAACAAGTTGTACAAGATACCAGAGGTAGCATTGCCTACCACCATTTCTTTGATCACTGTGAAGCAATGTAGTAAGATCATTTCCTAGACTAGGAAATTTGTTTTCCTTATGATTCGCCCTCAGGGAAAGAATAATATTGTGGCCACAGCCTCCAGACAGGGCTCCTCCACATGACAAAAACAGATGGACATGGTTGTGGAGGAGTACAGGGACATATTCACCTCACCTTTAGGGTTACATCTACACTATCAGGTCAAGCACTCCTTTGATCTAATCTTGGGCATGTCGCTACTCAATGGAATGATCTATCGATGCTTTGTTCTGGAGAATGATGAAATCAAGAGGCAGATTTAGGAGTTGTTATTGAAAGGGCACATCAGGACAAGTTCATCACCCTGTGGGAGCCTGATCATGTTGGTATAGAAGAATGATGGAACTTGGAGACTGTTTATTATCTATTAGGTGTTGAAAAAGATCATTGTCTGGAATAGGTATCCAATTCCGAGGATTGATGACCTTATGAACTAGCTCAAGGGGGTCAAATATTTTAGTAAAATTGACTTGAATCCTGGTTATCACCAGGTATCGATCGAACACTCTGATGTGTGGAAGATTGCCTTCAAATGTAAGGAGGGCCTTTTCAAAAGGTTGGTCATGCCTTTTAAGTTGATGAATGCCACCACAAACTTCATGAGGCTGATGGATAACATCTTTCGACCCTTCACTAACTCATTTGTGGTGGTGTATCTGGATGACATTTTGATCTTCATCTAGAGTTGGGAAGATCACCTCCACCATATTCAACAGGTCCTCCAAACCCTGCAAAAACACAAGTTGTGTGCCAATTTGGAGAAATGCACTTTTGTTATGACCCTGGTTCAATATTTGGGGTACATTATTGATGAGAAGGGTGTGCATGTGGATCCAGACAAGATACAAGTCATTCGGGATTTGCTAGCCCCAACCACTCTAATAGAGCTCCGTAACTTTCTAGGTCTTGCCAACTTCTACACCAAGTTCATGTTGGGGTTCTCTCATATCACTTGGCCTTTGGGCCAAGTCACCAAGGGAGGAGCGAAAGAAAAGTTATTTTGGTCTAAATCCCAACAAAAGTCTTTTGTCGAGTTGAAGCATCGCCTTTTCTCTGCACCAGTGCTCAAATTACCATACCTGTAGCAACCATTTGAGATCGAGATAGATGCCCCCGACCATTTGGCCATCAGTTTGGGGAAGGAAAGCAACACGTTCCAAATTTTCACCTCCATGATGCATTGTTATGCCACCTGGGCCACCTCTGTTCCTTCAAGCGAGAATTCCAAGATGATTTGGGAGGCGCACTACAATTAGGACGTTGGACATTTTGAGGTAGAGAAAATAGTGGCATTGCTGCAAAACTATTTTTATTGGCCAAATCTTCGATGGGATGTTGGGAAGTACATCATATCCTAACCTTCCTGTGCCAATTCTAAACCATCCATCAAGAATAAAGGCCTATACACTCCTCTGCCTAATCCTAGTTGACCTTGTGAATCCATCACCATGGATTACATGTCGAGACATCCTTCTACTAAGCATGGAAATGATTATGTTTTCATGGTCATCGACAATTTCTCTAAGATGGCCATTATAGTGACATGCAAGAAGAGTATCACAATAGAAGACACTATTAAGCTCTTCCTTGTATGAGCGTGGGTACACGTTGGGATTACACAGTCCATTGTTTCAGAGTGGGACAATAGGTTCTTAAGTACATTTTAGTCAAGTCTTTGGTTGATGCTGGATACCAAGTTCACTAATCCCACGACTTTCCATCCCCAAACTGATGGCCAAATAGAGGTTGTCAATAAGATGATCGTGCACATTTTCATATGTACAACTTGAATCATCAATGCACATGGGATGATAGCGTCCCCTATGTCCAACACAACTACAACATAGCTCTCCATAGCTCAACTGGCCACAACCCCTTTCAGGTGGGGTTGGGATTCCAACCACTATGTCCCATTAATGTGGTCATAACATTTGCAGCTACTTAGGCATATTTGGCTCATGTCTAGTCCAAGGAAGTTGACAGGGCTAATAACATCATTGAGCACATTCAACACATCCGCCAGTAGGTCCATGACAGATTGGAAAAATCCAATGCTAAGTACAAGCAAGGTCATGATTAGCATTGGGTGCCACACAAGTTCCAGGTGGGGGACAAACTTTTATTACCTTTGTAGACGGAGCGCCTCGTTTGGTCGTACCGCAAACTTCACCTACTCTGATATGGGCCTTACACCATCACTAAGGTTGCAAGGGATAATGTTTTGGATCTTAGCATTCCACCACTCATTGGCATGCACCCAGTGTTCAATGTCGACTGCCTTGGACCATATTTTCCATCATTACTAGACACATTAGACATTGCAGAACAACTCACACCAATAGAGTTAAACCCAGACTCCATGGAACAGACCACAATTGATTGGATCATGGACATGTAGATTAAGAAAACCTTCCAGAAGAATATCCAACTGTAACAGGTTACCAAAGCTGGCCAACTCCTCCACCACGACAAGTAGCTAACCAGGGACCAAGTTTAGCAGAAATTTCCACATCTCATGGAGGCACTCAACACAATGAGGGTCATTGCTTTCTAAAGGGAGAGGACCAATACAGGTGGATATTGGTGGCCACCCTACTATTCCACTTGGACCCCCACTATTTTTTCTTTTTAGTTTCCTTAATTGTAGCACAACTTACTATGTTTGGCAGTTTTTCAAGTTCTAAACTTCTAGAGTCGTTTTGAGGGACTAAAAGACGTTTTTAGAGAAAAACAGGGAGACCGAAAAAATCCAAAACTAGTTTACTAGCTTTCATTTGGCCTCCTCTTCGAGATATTTTAATGAGGTATTATGCTTGCCAAACAGAGATCTTATCCCAAAGTTACAACCCTTGGAAGTTGATGTAGCAATTTTCCCAAACAGGGCCCACAGTTTTGGTGCTTCAACTCCTAGGGTTAGGTTTCTGGATGTTTAGGGGTTTCCATTCTTTCTCAATAATAAATAGGCCTATGAGGCTCATTGTAACATAGTTTAGAGGCATTTAGCTTCCACATCTCTCCTTAGAGATAAGCTACCATCGCCCGAGCTAGTTTATTTCCATTTATGTATGTAAGCATGTTTCAGTTCTTTGATATTAATGAAATGAAGTTTTATTTCTGCTACATCTCTATGTTTTTGTGTATATATTTATCTTTTTGCATTCCTACATAATTCTGGATCATTTCATCATGATATTATTGACCAAATTATTTTTCAATAGCTCATAATATTGTAAATTTGTTTATCCCACATGTATTATGAGATTATATATAATCAAGGTGAAGAATGCTCTATTATATAGGTGAGAAAATGTGCACTAATAGAGGGTGATGTGTACATATGTAATGTGTTGTAATACTTATTTGTGGGTCTAGCCTTGTATGATTGAGGACTTTATCTACAGAATAAGAGAGAAACTTTGGTGGATTTTTCCCCACACTAAGGTTTTACGATGTAATTCTTTGTAGATTTATATGTTAATATATATTTATCAAATATGACATTGTATCAAAGTTGGTTATTAATCTGTATCTTCTTGATTAAGTTCATTATTGATATCTTTTCATCCAACTTCAATAGATCTATGTTTTCAAGCTCCCTTCTCTTATAGATATGCATTCATCTCTATAAAAACACCTAGGTTTTCACTAAATTTGAAGAAATCTCACTATTTTAGGGTGTTTTTTTTGCAATTCTAACCCCACCATTACCCCTGTAAGAAAGAAATCAGTGAATATCAACTATTCACTCATTTCCATGAAGTTTAATTAACTTTCCTAGCTCAACCTTGGTAAAAATTTATTTTATTTTATTTTTTATTTATTTTTTTATCATAAAGTTTTTTGGGTATATTTAGGTTTGGTCATTACAAAGAATTTTTTTTTACTAGGTCAATGTTTTCTTCTAGACTTGATAACTTTTGAATAGAGAGGGATTTTCTAGTGAAACCATTTTTTTATTCTTTTCTTCTAGATCTACCTTACCAAAAAATTTCCATTTAATTTCTCACAATGTATAACGTTCTATAGACCCATACAATTGCATTTTATCTCTCCAAACTACATCTTCTCTACAATTTCACACTCAAATAGAATACCAAACCAATTTTTTTACTATATGACCTCTAATTTGCAATATTTGCAATTAATTCAATCTTTTTGCAATAGTACAACTACTTCTTCAATGTTTTTCTTTGAATCTACATATGACCAAATCTGTATAGCCAATTTTAAGTAATTTTTCTCCAATTGGTCATTTTCATTGTAATTTCCCTTTGATTTATCTTCAATTCAGTCTATAGAGATGCGATTTCTCTTAGATCAAACCCATGCATAGTAATTTGTCATCTTTTTATTCCCCAAAACAACGTATTTGGAAACATACAAACATGTGGGCTTTAGACTTGTGGTCATACTTGGTATTTCAACCACTTTATTGGTTACAATATTCAGATTTATGCACAATTGAGTCATTTGACCACTTTCTAGCCTCTCAACAAGTTGAACGATCTATGAATATCTTTCTCAACCTGTACAACCTCTACATAGATTCTTAGTGTTATTGTTTTTATATATGGTTATACACAACATGTGGTTTCTTTTTCTTACACGTACAATTGGCATATGTGATTAGAAACAAGGTTTGCAAATTTCAGCTTCTTCATCTCGGGTTTGAAGGTATTGTTTATTTGGATCATCCTTATTTTAATTTTTTGAATTATCTTCTTAATTTTTAAGCTTGAACATAATGTATTTAAAGGTGTCCTCCATTCATGAAATGGATAGTACTAACTACCTTGTTTAGAAGTGAAAGATAATTGACATTTTTAGGGGAAGAATTGATGGTGGATTGTTAGTGTTGTTAGCATGAAAACAATCGGTTCTAAATAGTATAGGAGGAGATTTTCAAACAAAAAAGATGTATCATTGGGTAAATTGTCTCAAATGTTCCACAGGTACATATAGTAGTTGAAGATAACCCAAATGAGGTGTGGAAAACTTTATATTCCCTTTATGACCAAACTAATGATGTTTATGCTTATCCTACATAAAAGAAGGTTTTTAATCCACTTTGTCAAGAATTCATTACCTTTCATTATGTTGTTTCTTACCTATACATTACCTTTCATTATGTTGTTTCTTACCTATAGATAGAGAAAGAAGCATTGAAAAACTAGTATCAATATTTGAAGGAAGATCATGACTCTTTGTTGATGCAACTAATTGAGAAGGACATGGTTATTCAAGGCATATAGGGCTAGAAATAGAACCTTTAGCTAGAAATTAGTTGATTGCAAAATTTTGAGAAGAGGACTAATGACGTTGAGTAGTCATTTTCATCTACTTATGATATTGCTTATAGTCTAATTGATTATAATATATTTGATGTTGATTTTTATTTTCCATTGCATGGTTTATTGAACACTAATCATGTTGTTCATCCTATATTTGAAAATAAAGTTACATTATTAGGTCCTTACAGCTGAGCAAGATGGGCTACACGAAAGGTGGACTTGGGAAGATTGGATTTAGAATTATTAATCCTATTGCCCTAAGATATAGATATCTAGAGAAAGTCTTGGATATGGTGCTGCTATTGGCACTATTGAATCTCAAAAGTGTTATTTGTTGTAGGATTAATTCAAGTTGGGTTGCTAGAAGAAATACCCTTTATTAACTATGTTGATAAGACTCATTAGATGATTGACAATGTCATTGTAGATGGAAGTGCTAAAAATATAGAACTTTATTTTACTCCTTTCATAAAATAAAAATTCAACATATCATCGTCCTCATAAGAATTATTGAAATTTACATGGGAATTATAATTCTTGGAAACATCGTAGCTATTTTTAAGATCCTTTTAGCAAAGGTGTGAAGAGAATAACCATGGAATAGTGTCAACTATTGGGGTAGACTATGGCTGTTTTGATGAATGGTCATGGACGATGTTTCAAAAATGCTTAAGGAGTCCATTATACCTTTTTACATTTATCCACTTGTTGTTAATTACCTTGGTTGTGGTCAATTAAGGCTCGATTAGAGATGTTCATTAACTAGAGTCTCAATTGGGAATTATTGAGACTAGATAAACAATGTTTGACTTCATTATTTGGAAATATAGTTTCATATCACTACATATGTTAGTACCTATATAAGGATTGAAAAATATTGTATTTGTGGACAAAGGAGTTTTTCCTATTGGTACTGCTAATGTTTAGACTTCCTTAAAGCTATTCCTTTGTTACTAGTGAAAATGTTTAGGATCCTTCAAGTGTGATGCTTGTTGTTGGTGATAATGTTCAGACTTCCTCATAAGTGGTGCTTAGTTACTAGTGACATGTTTTAAACTTCTTAGGGAGAAATTCGTTTCGTTGGTGATGATGTTCAAACTTCTTTAGGATTGTTTCTTGTTGTCAGTGATAATGTTTAGACTTCTTCAGGAGTGTTCCTTGTTGTTGGTGACAATATTCAAACTTCTTTAGGAGTGTTGTTGTACCATGGTTGATCAACCCTTGTAGTCAAAACAAGTTAAAGGGGAAAGTTGTGATATTTAATTTTTTTCCTCCAAGCTAAGTTTATAGAGGGGTGTTGGAAACGAAGGTTATTTGAGCAGCTAAATAATTGGTATGGCTCTAACTAGTCCAAAATTATCCCACAAAGGTAATATCTAGAAATCAAGGTGCTTGTTGGGGGAGGTAGGAGTGGAAGGGGTAATTTTTTACCCTGACAAACAAATAGAGATTAAATACACTTGGGGATTGAGAATTTCCACCAATAATAAGGCAGAAGATCTAGCTTTATGGCTATGTTTTAAGCTAGCCATAGACAAAGGTATACATCAACTAATTGTTTTGGGTGATTCGATATTAAACATTCAAAAATTACATGAAACAATAAGGAGCATTGTGAGCATGTAGCTTCCCATGGATTTAAGGATTAGAGAGAAAATTACAAAGTTTGACTCCATTGTTTTCTATCATATAAGAAGAGAAAATAATGGATTTGTTGATGAGCAGGAAAACATTGGTGCTTTCCTAGAACAAGGTGATTTATTACTTAATCAGGGTGACAAAACATATCATCATATCCCATGATATCTATTAATCCTAATAATGACATAATGCGAATCATTAAGTGTTGGATGACGTTGGTTTGATAGGGATATAAGGCATGTCTAGGTAATCCTTAATTACTTGGTAACAAATTTAAAGGAAAACATGAAGTGGTGGCCCTCGAGAGAAGATTTCATGGCAGGTAACCTGTCCAGATGTACAAAGGTCATAGTGCATGTCACAATAAAAGACGCATGTAGATATTCTCCACACATAAAACATAAAATCCCTCATGCTAGATTTGTATACCTTAGCAGACGGAGGAAATGAGGAGAGATGGATCATTGGAATATGGAAAGGAAGTAGGACATAAACAAAATCACAGAGCGAGTGAACTACAAAGCCCTTCAATGCTTAGGAGGTAAAGATGAGATAGTAAGAGTAATGAGCACTGTTATAAATGTTTAGTAGTTGGACGGAGGAAATGAGGAAAGATGGATCATTGGAATATGGAAAGGAAGCAGGACATAAACAAAATCACAGAGCGAGTGAACTACAAAGCCGTTCAATGATTAGGAGGTAAAGATGAGATAGTAAGAGTAATGAGCACTGTTATAAATGTTTAGTAGTTGGAGAGGAACTTCATCGTGTCTCTGTAACAACTTCTTTGAGTCCAGGATAAAAATTCTCACATCATGTCAGTGCAGCAAAGTTTGGGAGCAGTTCAGGAAGTGGTGTTAATGGCAAAGAATTATACCAATCACGGTGCAGCAAAGTTTGGGAGCAGTTCAGGAAGTGGTGTTAATGGCAAAGAATTATACGACTCACGGTGGAGTTGGAGTCCAAGTTTTGGAGGAGGCGAGATATCACTTCTTGCTGTTGATGAGAGAAGTCCAAATGATGAGGGAAGACATTGAGAAGATTCAGATTCTAGTAGTAAATTTCGGGAAAAGGGTTGATATGAGCTCGCTGGAAGGGTAGATGGAATCGAGGTAACAGTGGAAGCGGCTGTAGTAAATTTGGGGAAAAGGGTTGATATGAGCTCGCTGGAAAGGTAGATGGAATCGAGGTAACAGTGGAAGCGGCTGTAGTTGGGCTACTTAAGGAAGTATTTGTTTTATAGGACCTCCCTTCTCCTGAAGTGGAAATCCGAGGCGAGCCCGAGGAGTTCATATCTGAAGAGATCCTAGTGCACACAAGGGTAGAAAATGGGTCAACGGTGGCCGGTGGAGAATCTTTAGGAAGCTAGTTTTTTTTAATCTAAATTTTGATTTTGTATAATGTTATGTAAAATAGTGCTTTATAACGGCCTATTTTGGAGACTATTTAAGCTTAATTCGGTTAAAAGTATAGTATATAGGCGTGGTAGAAATATAATGTATTTTGATCAATTACTGTTTCCAAAAGTTGATGAATAGTATATGAATGTAAGGGTTCTGGTTTGTTTTCCAGTTTGATAATATAAAGCTACTTATTTGGAGGGAGGGAGGAGTTTACTTTTGTTTTACAGAACCTCCCTTCTCCTGAAGTGGAAATCCGAGGCGAGCCCGAGGAGTTCATATCTGAAGAGATCCTAGTGCACTTTTGTTTTATAGGACCTCCCTCCTCCTGAAGTGGAAATTCGGGCTAATATATGACTTTTGTTTTATAGGACCTCCCTTCTCCTGAAGTGGAAATCCGAGGCGAGCCCGAGGAGTTCATATCTGAAGAGATCCTAGTGCACTTTTGTTTTATAGGACCTCCCTTCTCCTGAAGTGGAAATTCGGGCTAATATATCACTTTTGTTTTATAGGACCTCCCTTCTGAAGTGGAAATCCGAGGCGAGCCCGAGGAGTTCATATCTGAAGAGATCCTAGTGCACTTTTGTTTTATAGGACCTCCCTTCTCCTGAAGTGGAAATCCGAGGCGAGCCCGAGGAGTTCATATCCGAAGAGATCCTAGTGCACACAAAGGTAGAAAATGGGTCAACGGTGGCCGGTGGAGAATCTTTAGGAAGCTAGTTTTTTTTAAGAGAGAGAGAGAGTTTACAACTTTCTCTGTTTTCTAGTTTGAGAGAGAGAGAGAGTTAGAGTTTACAACTTTCTCTGTTTTCTAGTTTGAGAGAGAGAGAGAGAGTTTACAACTTTCTCTGTTTTCTAGTTTGAGAGAGAGAGAGAGAGAGAGAGTTTACAACTTTCTCTGTTTTCTAGTTTGAGAGAGAGAGAGAGAGAGAGAGAGAGAGTTTTTACAACTTTCTCTGTTTTCTAGTTTGAGAGAGAGAGAGAGAGAGAGAGAGTTTACAACTTTCTCTGTTTTCTAGTTTGAGAGAGAGAGAGAGAGAGAGAGAGAGAGAGAGATTACAACTTTCTCTGTTTTCTAGTTTGAGAGAGAGAGAGAGAGAGAGAGAGAGAGAGTTTACAACTTTCTCTGTTTTCTAGTTTGAGAGAGAGAGAGAGAGAGAACAATTTTACAACTTTCTGATGTTGAAATGTAAACCGGCCTATTTTGGAGACTATTTAAGCTTATTTCGGTTAAAAGTATAGTATATAGGCGTGGTAGAAATATAATGTATTTTGATCAATTACGCTTTCCAAAAGTTGATGAATAGTATATGAATGTAAGGGTTCTGGTTTGTTTTCTAGTTTGATAAGAGAGAGAGAGAGAGAGAGAGAGAGAGAGAGAGAGAGAGAACAATTTTACAACTTTCTCATGTTGAAATGTAAACTATAGGCGTGGTAGAAATATAATGTATTTTGATCACGGTTTCCAAAAGTTGATGAATATAATGTATTTTGATCAATTACGGTTTCCAAAAGTTGATGAATAGTATATGAATGTAAGGGTTCTGGTTTGTTTTCTAGTTTGATAAGAGAGAGAGAGAGAGAGAGAGAGAGAGAGAGAGAGAACAATTTTACAACTTTCTCATGTTGAAATGTAAAAATAAAGAAAGAAAGAAAGAAGGTGCTTGTTTACAATTTAATATATCACTTCAAGACTAAATAGGTTGATATTGATTGCTTAAGTTTATTTAATCCATGTACTAGAATATACAACTTTCTCATGTTGAAATGTAAAAATATAAGTTTTTTTTTTTACTTTTACTTACTTTATTGCTCTATAAAGTTGATATAAATTAATGATATTTTATATGGATATCCAAATATTTGATTTATGGTTGAGAGAGATAGTTGATATAAGTTTACAATATTTTATATGGATATCTAAATATTTGATTTATGGTTGAGAGAGAGTAAAACATGTATCTTCATTTTTGTTTTTTTATTTAAATATATTTTTTAAAGAGACACGTGTCAACTTGAGCCTGAGCATGGACATACATACACATTCCCCTTAGCCTCTTGGCTCAATTAACCATGGGTGTGTGTTTATTATATTTGACATTGTTTTTCATTTAATGATTATTTTACATTTATTTTTTAAAAAATATGTGTCAAATCTAAATTGAACACTAAAAACAATTAAGCATCTCATATTAAAGTGAAAAATACCCACTAAAAAAATTAAGCATCTCTATCATATTAAAATGGAGAATACCCCACATAATTTACTATATTTACTATAACAAGAATATAAATTACACCATTTTCTATAGATTTATTACTTTTTACTAAATACAAAAAATTTCTCACAACTAAAATAATATTTAAAATCTTATCAATATTATAATTCATATGTGCTAAAACATTTAATTAATTATAACATATATATAAATTTTAATTTGTATTTAAAAACAGAAACATTACCAACAAAACATATTTAAGATAATTTTGTATGACAAATAATTTTTCCAAAATAAAAATTTCAAAATAATATGGTCACTTTTGTAACTCAAAATAAAAAATTCCTATAACTTTTTGAGCAACTCTTCCGTCTTGTTAGACTAAGCGTGAAAAGTCAATTCACTCTGTACAAGCGATTTTGAAAAGGAAAAACAAGGCTGTAGTCTAACTAACTGGAGGAATTGCCCAGAAAGTTATGGAAATTCTGGTTACATTTAAAGAAAATCGGCTAAATATTTTTGTAAATCCAAGTTATAGTTTTTAAACTTCAAAATTTTAGGTGTCCTAGACGTTTTTTTATGGTGCTGAATCCATTTCCACCATCAAAAACACGATTCAAACACTGCGTCTAAAAGATATTTTGAAATTGTTTTCCTGTATTCTAGCCATCTATGGTCGTCCAGGCAATTCCTCGGTAGACTACACCAGCTGTTCATATTAAACATATGCATAGTCTAACAAGGCGGAGGAGTTGCCCAGAAAGTTATAAAAATTTTGGTCATATTTAGAGAAAATCCAGCAAGGATTTTTGTAAATCCAAGTTATAGCTCTTAAACTTCAAAATTTTAGGTGTCGTAGATGTTTTTTATGGTGCTAAATCCATTTCCACGATCACCATCAAAAACACGAATCAAACATTATTTTTACAAGATTTTTTAAATCTTTTTAGTCAGATTCATACCAACCACTTTTGGTTGTCCAAACAATTCCTCAACCTCCTTAAAAGCCTCCTTAAATACATCACCTTTTTGGACCCACACCTTGAAATTGACAATTAAAAACATAACTTTCAAGAAGTTAAGAACGAGTGAGAGGGTAAATGGAGGGTTGTTCTTTAATCTTCTCGTAAATTTATTTTCCACGTACAATGTCATATTTTTTAATAAAAGAAATTGCAATTTTAAAAATTTAAATTTTATAATGAATAAATGTTTTTGGTTATTTTTAAATTTTTTATTAAATAAATAGCTATTAAAAATTTATTACTTAATAAATAAAGTTATTATTTCAACATATCAGTTTTAAGTTAATCTTAATTATTAATAGTAACATTTAATACTACAGATTACTCCCTGGATCCTGTGTCACTCTCGTGCCCAAGGTAGCCTCCCCCTCAGTCCTAGGCTTGACCTATCTGGCTATGCTGATAGCTAGTGATGCTGGTATGCTAGGTGTGCAGGTGCGGGTGTGACTGCATGATACTGATACAAAGGTTGTTAGCTGCTCTCTCAATGTTGTAGCCTTCGCTCTGAGCAATGTCATCTCTACCAGAGCTCAAGTTAGTCTGGTCTCCTTCACTACTAATATTATGCCTAATACAGCCAAGTCTGTCCCATAGTACCTCAGCATATCCTGTGGCTCCATATCGACTACTTGTAGCCTGCCATCTGGTCCCTTTTAATATTATAAAAAAAATTATAAATATTTATTTAGGTTTTACGAAAATAATTTATAGTAAAACTATGTTTAATACATGAGTGTATCAATAATTATATGTTGAAGTGAATCTGGTTAACATAGTGAACCACATCCACATAATATCAAAATGGCCTCCATAAATATCCTATTAACTTTATTCAAATTCTTTGAAAAAAGTGATACATTAGATATGGTTTTATACATAAAATAAATACATACACAAGTATTTTAAAAATATTGAAAAGAATATTATAAGAAAAGAAATTATGTAGACTATGTACTCCAATGGCATGGATATAATTATATTAGAGCTTAAATCCAATCCATGTTAACATAGATGACAATGCTTGCAACCATAGATTTGATTATTGATTTAGAATTCTCAGATTAATGTAGACATTTTATTAATCCTTCACAACTAGCATATTTTTCTTTTCAACAACCGTTTAACATTTGACAACTTGCATATTTGTTTAATAGAAATATATTTGTCTCGACATATTGACTTGCATGTTTTTTATTGATGACCTTCAACCAAAATTTAATTATGAATAACCTTACACCCTCACAACGGACTTATTTTTCTTATTAACCATACTTAAATATCTAATTATTTAGTATTAATATGTGAAACTCTCATCTATTTTCATTATATCTGAACTAAAGTAATATATTTTAGCTATATCTAAATTAAATAGTAGAAAGTAGCTATTATGTAATAATTGTTTTATAATCTTTCAAAATATCTAAATTAAGACCATCTAGAGAGAGTGTTATGTATATTATCATCAAGAATTAACAACGATAAAAGTGTCCAACTATGCAAAGACTTCTTATTTTGAAATTAAGACCATCTAGAGAGAGTGTTATGTATATTATCATCAAGAATTAACAACGATAAAAGTGTCCAACTATGCAAAGACTTCTTTGAGATTATAATATCTATTCGATGTAATAAGAAATCGAACAAAAATTCGAGGTAAAGGTTCTAATCAAATGACATATTTGAAGAATACTTCGACACGGGAATGACCCTTCTCACTCAATTTCCTCCGTACGTTGATCCATGGTTTGTAAATTCAATTTTCGTAAGTTGATCCATAGTTAGTAAATTCAAATTCCTCCAGCAAATATTATATATATATATATATATATATATATATATTCCTTCTAACAATTGTGTTTTTCGGCTCAGTTTTTTCTTATTTTAAATTTTGAATAAATTTTAATAATCGTAGATAATACATTATGGAGCCAAGTGTTAGATGGAAAATCCAAGGCAATAACTGCTCTCATAAATGACATTCACAAAAAGTCTGTTACACAATTTCTATAATATATTGGGTTGGAAACAAAGAGGCAGTAGCAAGTCCACCTTCCTTGACATTTATGGTGGATGAAGATTTGGTACACTCTTCAAATCGTCTGGCAAGAAGAACTCCATGGTATAAGACTTGACTCCAGAAGAATTAGTACCTCATCATCGCAACAAATCATTGTTGGAGAAGGAATTTAGGTCATGAGAATTTAGGTAGAATCAAGTGCAGTTATGGTGTGGGAATGAAGTTTCCCCCACAGAGGAGGTTAGGGAAGGGGAAGGCCTCCCATGCCACCCTAGCTTGATCAAGGTGACGAGCACTTCAACTGTAGCACCCCTCATCGCTACTGTAGAATGGTTGCTAAGGTAGAAGCTCAATATATTAGGGTCATGGGATACCACCACTAGGCATTGTGTAATCTCCTCGGTTGCCACTTCAGGGACTAGGAGGACATCAACGTGTTGTTGGAGGGAAATGTGCTTGACATGGAGTTTAACTTACAACATGCCAAAGATACCTACTCTCAAATTGCTAACCTCTTGAGCATGAAACTCCAGGGATATATTACTCCAACATGGTGGATGAACATGCTTCGTTTTTTCCAACTCAGATTGATGTCCAACATGACAAGATCCACAACACTTTGCCAAGCCGTTGGGAGACTCACAATGACTCAAATACTACTTCAGCTAGCTCAGGCCCCTCCAACAATAAGAGTGGTCAAGTCAACAGTCATTCTTTCTTTCCTTTTGTTAAAATTGGCAACCAGGGCCAAACTCCATGTGGGTCATGTTATTAATGGAAGCTGATATTTTTCTTGGATCCCTCTCATCGAGAGATGTAGGATTGATCTAAAGATCATCCGGTTCCGATAAGTATTCATGGAGATATGAATTTATTTGTGTTATGGGACAATTCGTCAGGGTCGGCCAGCAACCAAATAAACCCCACTTATCCTCAATGTTTTTGTATAAATAGAGGTGGCCTTCAAGTCATTTCAACACACTTGGGATCTCTTCCTCTCTACTTGTCTTTGGGTTTTCGTAGGAGGAGAGATCCTAAGGGATAACACTGTCCTAATCTAGAGGGCAGAAGCTGGAACTATCAGAAAAGATAGGGAAGCTGACGTAAAGGGCAGAAGCCAGAACTACCGGGAACAACAGGAACTTCCAAAACTGCTGGGAACAGCCGGAACTGCCGGAACAACTGGAAATTGTCGAGAACAGCCAGAACTGCCGGAACTATAGGGAACTACCGAAACTGCCAAGAACAGCTGGAACTTCCAAAACTGCCGAGAACTGCCAGAATAATCAGGACATTTGACGTAGAGGGCAGAAGCCGGAACTACCAGGAACAACCAAAACTGTCAGGAACAACTGGAACTTCCAGGAACAACCGAAACTACCAGGAATAGCCATAATTGTCGTCAACAGCCGGAACTATCGGAACTATTGGAGCTGTTGGAACTGTCGAGAATTGTCGGAACTCCCAGGAAAAGTCAGGAACATCTGGAACTGTCAGAACCGTCGAGAACTATTGTAACTGCCAGGAACAACCAAAAATATCAAGAACTGTTGGAACAATCGGAGCATTTGTCTCCGAAGGAGAGCAACATGCAAGGGACATCTAACTAACATTGGGATAGTTGTATGGTACTTAATAGCAAATACTCCAAGCATGCAATGTTACAGTTAGTGTGCAAGGGATAGCTAACATGCAACATCAAGCATGCTAAGGACAACAAGCATGCTAGGACAACAAGTAAGCAAGGTGTAACCTACCATAGGTCAGTATGGAAACATGGTGCAGCAATGGTGAGGTCAGTAGAGAATGGTATGAGACATTCTTGATCAATTCTTCTTCTTCATGGCTCAACAGAGTAGAGTAGTGCAAGGCACTGATGGTAGAGATATTATAGTCAGACATATGGATCAGCAGATGGAGTTCTCCCTAGTTGAGAAGGAGTGTTAAAATTGGGAACTATGGCCAAACTCCACGTGGGTCATTTGTGTTAGGGAACAATTTATCAAGGACGACCAACATCCAAATAAACCCCACTTGTGCTCAACATTTTAGTATAAATAGAGGTGGCCTTCAAATCATTTCAACACACTTGGGATCTCTTCCTCTCTACTTGTCTTTGGGTTTTAGTAGGACGAGAGATCCTAAGGGATAATGCTTGCCTAATCCAGAGGGTAGAAGCCGGAACTATCGAGAACTATTAGAATAGCCAGGGAAGCTATTGTAGAGGGCAGAAGCTGAAACTGCCTGAACTACCAGGAACAACCAGAACTAACGGGAACATCCAGAACTTCCGAAACTACTAGAACTGTCGAAACTACCGAGAATTGTCGGAACTACGGAACTGTTGGGAATATCCAGAAATGTTGAAACTGCTGGAATTACCAGAACTGCTGGAACTAACTGGAACTTCCGGAACTACCGGGAATTGCCAGAACTACTGGAACTGTCGGGAACAGCCGGAACTACCGAGAACAACTGGAACAACTGAGAGAGCTGACTTGGAGGGAAGAAGCCAGAACAACCAGGAACAACCAGAACTGCTGAAACTGCCGGAATTGCTGGGAAAAACTAGAACTGCCAACAACTAGAAATGTCGGGAATAGCCAAAACTGCTAGAACTGCCGGAATTTCTAGGAACTGCCAGAACTACCAAAATTTTCAGAATTGTCAAAATTGCTAGAACTATCGGGAATTGCTAGAACTACCGGAACAACCGGGAATAGCCGAGAACAACCGGAACTGCCGGAACTGCCGGAATTGTCGAAACAACTGGAGCATCTGTCTCCGAAGGAGAGCAACATGCAAGGGACAACTAAATAACATTGGGATAGTTGTATGTACTTAGCAGCAAATACAACAAGCATGCAATGTTACAACTAGCATGCAAGGGACAACTAGCATGCAACAACAAGCATGCTAAGGACAACAAACATGCTAGGGACAAAAAGCAAGCAAGGTACAAGCTACACATAAGTCAGTATGGCAACATGGTGCAACAATGGCACATAATGTAGTACAGTGATGGGTACAGTCATGATTAATGAAGCATGATGAGATGCAACATAGTGATGATGGGTGCAGCATGGTGCAGTGCAATGAGGTGAAAGATGATGATGAAATGCAACACAACGATAGGTGAAGGAGACCTTGGAGAATCACTTGAGCAAAATGTCTTCAAATGATCTCATGTATCATCTTCTTAGAGATGATCTATGCTCTTATCTAGATAAGTCAAATTTTTGACTTCTGTTGTAAATGCATTATCTCTCTCTCTCTCTCTCTCTCTCTCTCTCTCTCTCTCTCTCTCTCTCTCTCTCTACTGAACTATTGAAGAACATATAAGAAGAATTGATCAAGGGTTTCCCCACATTTGGGTTTGTCCCTGGCTAGCGCCACATCTTGTGTCCTCTTATCTCGTCTTGTCTTTTGCGATTTAAGTTTATGTTCTATCTATAGTTTACTTTAATGTTGATGTGATTGCTAATCTGGAAAAGATATTGAGCTTACTGTGAAAATTGAAATAAATTGCTCTAAGCATAGAACATAACTAAAATTAACACCTTTCCCATAGGAATCCGTGCAACCAACATCATCCGGTTAGACAGATTCCACAAGGCACCTCCTTACTGATGACGCAAACTACTACAAGCCCTTCCCAATGGTCCAAGAAGACCCTCCAAAGTGCTAGTTGGGTGAATCTCATCTCTCAAGGTAGCTCCTTTTGTAGCCACAATGTCCCTAGGGTCTCAGACCCCTTAATGCTTTTGTCTGTTTTGTTGCTATGTACATGCCAAAAGGTGGTTTCTCCTTTGTGGGTCGAGGCTTCATCCTGTTTTTCTAAACTATTCTGACTCTTAGCCTCATCACTTTGAACATGGATAGTTTCTGTTGAGTCTCAAGCTCCGATAAATGAAATTTTTGTACCACCACTATAAAGCTAAGGCCTTTTACTTATAAAAAATAAAAAATTAAATTAAACTCTATATAATATAACAATATTAAAAATTCAATTCACTCCAAAAAAATTACACTTGCGCCCTTCCTCCAAAACTTCTCTTTTATCAAAACTTAAATCTAACATCCATCCCTAAAAATAAATATATATTTGGAAAATTAATATTAAAAACTTATTTATATAAAGTTCATCATGATATAAACATAATTAGAAAATTCAATCACTCAACCCTTTAAATTAAAAGTAATATACAAAAAAAGCAAATTTTCCCAATTTCACAATTAATTTTCATATATTTTCCTCTTGCATTTATGCAACTTTTTATTGACGTTCATGCAAGTACTGACCTTAACATCCTATGTTTCGAAATGAACAAAGCCATATATTTTATGTCAGAGAATGAACAAATCCATGTAAATAAACTACGAAGCATGGATTTTAAGGTGATTCGAATCCAATTTCATGGCCAATAGAATTGTGGAATTTTCATATTTTTTGCCCCATATTCTAGTGAATTTGGTAACTATGAATTTACCCTTCCTACACACTATTGTAATACATCAAAACTAAAGAAATATCCAGAAAATGGTTTCACTCATTTTAGTTAAATATTTTCATAAAAAAAGCATCACCAAGATTTTTTTAACTCACAAATACAAACAAAAACCTTCTCACAAAATCTCATGGGACTAAATCAAAGATGAACGACTACTTTAGAACATTTTATCGTTCGAAATGCAGAGATAATAGTTTGTTTGCTTCACCTCCAAAGCCTTTAACACACATGGACTCTCTTCTTCCCTGTGAATTAAATTCACCAAGAATAGTGTGTCCTAAAAGTTTTCTCACTTGTCAAAGTCAATCAATGACCCGATGAGTGAAAAAGATGGAATGAATTTTTTCTCATATATCGCTTGATATTTATCAAATTTAATTTTTGCTACCATAACACCAAAAGTATATCCAACATTCCAAATGTTGAAAATTGTAACTAGGTTCAGTATTCATAATGATCTAATTGTAATAATGACATCGTATATGCTTTTTAAAGAAATAAAAATAAATTATATTCTATTTTTGGAGTATGGGTTTCATACTCAAGTTTGAGTCAAAAGCATGTTCTTCATTCTTTTAGGGTTTCTAGGTCTTTCTAGGCCTTTCTAGGATAAAGAATAAGTTTTTTTATGAGTCATAGTCTCATTTGGACTCATTGTAATAAAAATAAATATTTATTTTATCAACAAAAAGCCACTTATAAGCCCAAGACCGAGTTGGCCTAAGGAGCAGATCAAGTCGGCTCAAGGAGAAAATCAAGTTGGCTTAAAGGAGGAGAATTTGACCCTTAAGGAAGGATATATAAAGGAGAGGAGCTCGACTCATTTGGACACTCATCAAGCACAATATCAATCTAAAATAACAAAGGTGGAAAATAAGAGTTTGGAGGATGAGGAAGGGAAGGAAAAAGTGAAGTTTCTTGGAGTAAATATCTCTCTTTCTCTCTCTAATGTGAAAGCCTAGGGTCTTTATGAAGCTGCAGTTGCAAGAGACCAAAATTGTAGAGCCAAAATTCTAAGAAGTGGTTGCGAAGCTGAAATTCTGGGACGAAGTTACAGTAGGTCGAAGTTTGGAAGATGCCTTAGAGAAGATCTTACGGGGGGTGGGGGGGCGACTTGGTGCTTTTTAGGGTTGTTGGCTTTGGTCTTTGGGTCTTGGAAGTCTCTTTGTAAATAAATTCTAAATGAGAATAGAAGCATTTTTTCTGGGTTTACCCCTTGGAGGGGTTTTGCTATGGCTTGGAGGCTATATCTTGTATACTTTGTCTTGTTTTGATCTTCAATGTTTTGGTAATTTCTTGATGAAAGAATATATAATAAAGTAATAAAAGCTCAACATATATCATATGTAATTATCAAGTTAAGTAAAATCATTTATAATTCATAAGTCTCCATATTTTCCAACATTATCTTAGAGCTAAGGTTCAAGAAGGTGACTAGAGATCACATTATAGTTGGCACTATGATAAGAGTTATTGAAGATCATATCCAAGATAGTTAAGAGAGAAATAGAAGGAAGTTTGTTTCTCCACTTTATCCGACACTTTAAAGAATGAGAATGTATGGGTTATTGATAGTGGTGCCTCCATACGTATGACATGATAATGTAGTTAACTTCAAACCTTGTCAAAAGGAAATTCCTCTCATTCAATAGAACTTGGAGACAACAAGGGATATCCAACGAAAGACATTGAATCTAATTTGTTGGAGCTCGAGTCTGGTGGAGGAATTCATCTCAAAAATATTCTATATGTTCTAGGTTTGAACAAAAGCATACTTTATATTTCTTGTCTAGAGGATAAAGGTGATAGAGTTTCTTTTGTTGATGGAAAGGTTTTGGTTTGGGGTAAGGGTTCTAGTATTGATGAAATTAGGGTGATTGGGACCCATGAGGGGACATTATGTAGACCCTTTACACATCTATCTCAAGGCCTAGTTCACTTAGATGTGAGCCCTTCTAAACTATGGCATAGAAGGTATGGACACCTTGATTATAACATTTTTCCACCACTAAGTCAAATGGTCAATGGCATCCCTGAATCGAAGGATGAACATGAAGGGACCTATAGGGGATGTGCTCTTGAAAAGAACGTAAAGAAACCAATTGCAATAAGTTAGACACAATCTAAGGAAGTTTTAGATCTCATACACTCAGATGTATGTGGACCTATGGATGTTAAATATCTTAGTGGGCATCAATATTATGTAACCTCCATTGATGATTTCTCAAGGAAAACTTGATTATAACTTCTCAAGAATAAGGACAAGGTATTAGAAAAGTTTTAAGAGTTCAAGAATTAAGTGGAAAACATAACCGAGAGAAGTATGACAACTCTGAGGTCATACACCTCCAAAGAATTAATATCTTCTTACAAGGAAGCTAGGATCAAGAGGGATCTCATAGTTCCTTGTAATTCTTAACAAAATGGTGTGGTAGGGTTGTTGGCTTTGGTCTTTGGGTCTTGGAAGTCTCTTTGTAAATAAATTCTAAATGAAAATAGAAGAATTTTTTCTGGGTTTACCCCTTGGATGGGTTTTGCTATGGCTTGGAGCCTATATCTTGTATACTTTGTCTTGTTTTGATCTTCAATATTTTGGTAATTTCTTGATGAAAGAAGATATAATAAAGTAATAAAAGATCAACATATATAATATGTAATTATCAACAAGTAAAATCATTTATAATTCATAAGTCTCCATATTTTCCAACATTGTATTAGAGCTAAGGTTCAAGAAGGTGACTAGAGATCACATTATAGTTGGCACTATGATAAGAGTTATTGAAGATCATATCCAAGATAGTTAAGAGAGAAATAAAAGGAAGTTTGTTTCTCCACTTTATCTGACACTTTCAAGAATGAGAATGTATGGGTTATTGATAGTGGTGCCTCCATACATATGACAGGAGAATGTAGTTAACTTCAAACCTTGTCCAAAGGAAATTCCTCTCATTCAATAGAACTTGGAGACAACAAGAGATATCCAGCGAAAGACATTGAATCTACTTTGTTGGAGCTCGAGTCTAGTGTTGGAATTCATCTCAACAATATTCTATACGTTCTAGGTTTGAACAAAAGCATACTTTATATTTCTTGTCTAGAGGATAAAGGTGATAGAGTTTCTTTTGTTGATGGAAAGGTTTTGGTTTGGGGTAAGGGTTCTAGTATTGATGAAATTAGGGTGATTGGGACCCATGAGGGGACATTATATAGACCCTTTACACCTCTATCTCAAGGGCTAGTTCACTTGGATGTGAGCCCTTCCAAACTATGGCATAGAAGGTATGGACACCTTCATTATAACATTTTTCCATCACTAAGTCAAATGGTCAATGGCATCCCTGAATCGAAGGATGAACATGAAGGGACCTATAAGGGATGTGCTATAGGAAAGAACGTAAAGAAACCAATTGCAATAAGTTAGACAATATCTAAGGAAGTTTTAGATCTCATACACTCAGATGTATGTGGACCTATGGATGTTAAATATCTTAGTGGGCATCAATATTATGTAACCTCCATTGATGATTTCTCAAGGAAAACTTGATTATACCTTCTCAAGAATAAGGACAAGGTATTAGAAAAGTTTTAAGAGTTCAAGAATGAAGTGGAAAACATAACCAAGAGAATTATGAAAACTCTGATGTCATACACCTCCAAAGAATTAATATCTTCTTACAAGGAATCTAGGATCAAGAGGGATCTCATAGTTCCTTGTAATTCTTAACAAAATGGCATGGTAGAAAGGAAGAAAAGAACTATTGAGGAATGTGTTAGGACTATGCTACATGATCAAGATATCCCTCAATTTATATGGGGAGAGGCATGTATGACACTTGTTTACTAGCAAAACTAAAGTCCTCACATGATCCTCAAAAACATGACTCCTGAAGAAGAATTTATAGGAAAGAAGCCAAGTGTGGATCATATTTGAATATTTGGGTGTCCCATATATATTCATATACCCAAGGACAAGAGAAACAAGTTAGATCCTACTAGTTTAAAGGGCATATTTGTTTGGTATAGTGCTTCATATAAATCTTATAATATCTATATTAAATAGAATCATCGAATTGAAGTAAGAAGGGATGTCATCTTTGATGAAATCATACCTTATCAAACAATGTTCTAGTTGACTCTGATGAAGAATATATACCTGTATTTGAGGATATGTCTAGGGACAATGATGGTCAAGATCTAGCACCTACTCAAGAAGATGTTTAAGGTCCTAGTGAGCCTATACAATAAGAGATTGATCTAGAAAATTGAAATACATTTTCTTGGTTGAGGACTAGTCTACAAGAGGAAGAAGGAAATATCACATCTGGGACTGTCAGGGAAAGTAAAATGCTTAAGAGTTATTCTGGGTATGTTTTATCTTATTGAAGAGAAACATTCCTCCGATGAATATGCAACTAAAAATCAAGAGTGGAGGAATGTAATGCAGGAAGAATACCAATCCATAATGCATATTGAAGTTTGTTATATTGTCCCTAGGCCAAGTGACAAATCTACAGTCACTTCAAAATGGATTTACAAGATAAAACATGCTATAGATGGAAGAATTGATAAATACAAAGCAAGGTTTGTAGCAATAGGTTTCTCACATAAATAAGGAATTGATTACGAGGAAACCTTTGCTCCTACAACTACATATACAACAATAAGATCACTTGTTTCTTTGGATGCTACTATGGGATGAAACATTCATCAAACATATGTTAAGAGAACATTTATGAATGGAACTATTGATGAGGAGGTTTACATTGAGTAGCCTCAAGGATTTGAAATAAATCAAAGGGAGACTCATGTCTACAAGTTGAAGAAAGCTCTATATGGCCTAAAGCAAGCACCTACAGCGTGATATGCAAGAAGGGATGCATACCTATTGAGACTTGGTTTTACCAAGAGTTCTACATATCCTAACATATACATCTAATTATCATACTCTTGTATGTGGTTGATCTACTTGTTATAGGGGTAGGGCATTGAATTAAGGAACACAAGAAGAAATTAGAAACAAAATTTGATATGAAGGATCTTGGAATTATGCATTATTACTTAGGACTAGAACTTTTGCAAAAACTAGATGGGATATGTCTTGGTCAAGGTAAATATGTGATCAAGATTCTTCAAAATTTTGGCATGATGGATAACAAGCCTATGATGACTCCTATGATTGCCAATTTAAAGAATTTGAGGACTTTAGAATCTAGTCTAGTGGATCCTACTTGTTATAAAAAATTGATTGGGTCCTTGTTGTATCTAATAAATACAAGACCATATATTCATTTTGCAGTAAATGTTCTCAGTTAGTTTCAGATGGAGCCAAAACATGATTATTGGATTGCAACCAAGCATATCCTAAGATATTTTCATGGAACCATACATCACTGCCTCCAATATACTGGTAATGAAATCCAACTCATGGGAAATATACAATCAGATTACAGTGGTAATGAGATAGATGGAAGAAGCACAACAAGTGGATGCTTGAGTCTAGGGTCTTCTATGGTCTCATGGATGAGAAAGAAGTATGATACAATTGCTTTGAGTAGTGTTGAAGTTAAATATGTTGTTCCAAGTGAAGTATGTCAGGAAACAATTTGGCTCAGGAAGTTGTTATTAGACTTGTTTGAAGGAACACTTAGCTCTACATGCATGATATATTTTTTTAATCAAAGTTGCATAAGATTGATGGAAGACCCATTGTTTCATGCTAGGATGAAGCATACAAAAAACAAGTACCACTATGTCAGAAGCTTAATATGAGATGGGTTTGTGGAGTTGCATGATCTACCTACAAATGAACAGGTAGTAGACATACTTACTAAAGCATTACCAAACAAGAATATTGAGTACTTGAGAAGTAATATTGGTTTTGTGGACATCTATTCTCTAATTGATAAGGAGTGATGTTGGATAGTTCTTGTCTTTACGGGTCAGGCAATAGACTTGGACTAACAATCGTAGGTCTTAGTGAAGGCCATAAAGAAAGAATGGATTTCAAAGGATTGGATAAGCATCTTAAATTATAACTTCTTATGGATTGTAGAATCTAAGGAAAGAAATTTCTAATTGACGCTCTTTGAGGATGAGGTAGGGCATCCAAGATAAGAGTAGTTGAAGAGGACCAATATTCTTTAAGGATCTAGGATTGTGAATCCAATATAACAATAGTCCTAAAAGGATGTAACTTGTGGACATCTGGATGGGGTATGTACCTTAGAGGTAGCATGGCAGCTCATATAAAGCCTCCCAACATAATTCTATCAAATAAGAATGAGCTTGTCAAGTTAAGGTCTTCAAGGATAGTGTTGGTTATGATAAAGATGCTTGACAAAGGATGCCTTATCAATCTAACTCGTCAGATGAGAATGCTTCAAGATTGAGATTCCTTATACCACGTAATGATTATGAATACCCCCTAGTTGTGAGGGAGTATTGAAAATTGTAACCAGGTTTGGTCTTCATAATGACCTAATTATAATCATGAGATTATATATTCTTTATAAAGAAATAAAAGGAAATTATATTGTATTTTTGGAGTGTGGGTTTCGTCTCAAGTTTGAGTCAAAAGCACGTCCTTCATGCTTTTAGGTTTTCTAGGTTTGTTTAGGTATTTCTAGGACAAATAATAAGTTTTGGCATGTGTCATAGTCCCATTTACCCTCATCATAATAAAACGAAATCTTAATTTTTTCAAGAAAGTTCAATTTGCAATAATGAAGGTTGAAAACAAGAGCTAGAGAGATAAAGAAGGGAAGGAAAAAGGAAGTTTCTTGGGATAAATCTCTCTCTCTATCTCTCTCTCTCTTAGGTGTGAAGTTGCAGTTGTAGGAGGCTAGAAATTTTGAGAAGTAGTTGCAGGGCTGAAATTCTAGGACAAAGTTGTAGTAGGGCAAAGTTTGGAAGCTACCTTGGAGAAGATCTTGTTGGGGGATAACTTAGTGTTTGCTAGGGTTTCTGGCTTTGGACATTGGGTCTTGGAAGTCTCTTTATAAGTAGATTCTAAAGAAGAAGAGAAGATGTTTTTTTTGGGTTTTCCTCTTGCAGGGTTTATTCATGGCTTGGAGCCTATATCTTTTGTACTTTGTCTTCTTGTCATTTTCATTATTTTGGTAATTGCTTGATGAACAAAGAAATAAGAAAGTAAGAAAAGGTATCACAAGTAATTATCAAGTTAAGGAAAATCATCTATAATTCACAAGTCTCCAAATTTTCCAACAACAAATATGTTCTATGTGGAATTTGAAACAGCTGGAAAGATAACATCCCATTCAACCATGAAGGGATTTTTCCAAAAGAATAACTATAAAACTTTCTATAGGCTTTTTTTAAAGTGAGAAAATCTTATATATATATATATATATATATATATATATATATATATATATATATATATAGATATATATATATATATAGTTGCAAGATAATTCTTCCAGGTATAATTTAGAATTTAGTTGTAGATTTGTAGGTGGATGTTGAGAGAATATCTCAACCTCCTTAATTATATTTGGAAATGGTTGGATCTCACAAGCACCATAAATATGTGTTGTATATGTGTGAAAAATATAATAAAAATTGTTCTTTTGTGTGTACCTATGTTTTTAATAAGGTATTGGAGCCTCTATGGGATTGAATCCCTCTACGGAGAGGGAGGACCTAGGAGGATGGGAAAATCATGAGGAGTAAATTCATCCACTGTACATATTTATCTCAGTTAGCTTGAGTGTTTGTTTTGCTATTATTTTAGTGTTGCTTTTAGTGTCTCCCTGGGGCATGATTGGAAGGAGTGTTCATGATAGAGAAAACCTATGAGTGATCTTGATCAAGAGCTTAAGATGTGGAGACGTGGAATGGGCCTGCAGGAGTGAATTTAATTTTTATTTTTGATGCGCTCCATGGAACAGTGGATTTTAAAGAGCATTGATCATTTGAATGTCATCAATTAAGACAATTCTAAAGACCGCAAACACTTTCGATCACGTTTACTCATGTCAGTTGCAGAAGGCTAGCGTGATTCCATCTCCTCAATTATAGTTATCACTTGTACAACCTTCAGTTGCTACATTTGGTGAATGCCAAAGACGTATCTCTGTGGAAGGATAAAAGAAAATAAAGAAGAATCAAGCCTTTACAGTTTCACATCTACACCTCTTACTTGGTCATCAGATCTATATGACCAAGAACTGATGAAAGCTAGGACAAGGCTAGATATTTTAGAAGCTAAAGAACAAGTAAGGGACCACAAAATTTCAAATATCATAGTTGCAAACCAATGTTTAATGGAAGGTAATAGAATTTTAAAAGAACAGGTAACAATTTTACAAGAGGCTCTAGAGACAGGAAAAAAAGAATGGAAAAGCATGAAGAGAGCGTGGAAAAACATGAAAGAATTAATAATAGCAAACAAGGATGTGATAATTTCTAAAGAAACTCAGGTAGATACAAAAGTATCTCAACAAATAAAATTTTTGAAAAAGAATGAAAAACGACATTGGGAAAGATAGTCCAAAAGAAATCAAAGCTAGATCTAAAGACACTAATGGTTAAATATGGATAGAGGAAGAAGAAGATGCAAGTGCTCGTAAATCATAGGAAATAGAATACAAAGAAAGAAATGACAGGGAAACAAGCTTTATTATTAGGGGAATAAGAGATTATGGGAAGAATGAAAGTACTCTCAATCTGACAAGAGACTTTTTGAAAGAGAAACTACATTGGAAAGGGAAAATTTTCCAAGAAAGGAGGGTGGGTAAGATATGTGAAGAGAGGACTCGACCCATAAAAGTCACCATGGAAAGCGTACAAGACAAACACCAACTTTTGGGCAAAAAGAAACTCTTGAAAGGCTCCCACTTCTTCCTCCATGAAGATTTAACTAAAAAAAAATAAGTGGAGGGAAGGGATGAAGTGGAGAAAATTATAACATCAAGAAATGAAGGGAAAAGAGCATGGTTGTACAATGGTAAAGTCGTTATTGAAGTGTTTGGGCCTCTAGGCAAAACAGGGCAGCAAGCTGGCAGTAAAGAAAAAACATAGAATTTGATAATAGGGAGGAAAACAACAAGAGCAGCATGGATGAAAAGGGGTGAAGACTCAAATTTGAGTCTTATGTGCCAAACTATGTAGCAGTCAAATCCTACCCAGGTCTACCTAAGTTTAGTTTGTTGGAATTGTAGAGGTTACCCTTGGAGGAGGGAACCTAGGTTAGGGCCTATTGTGGAAGGTAGAGACATAATTTATCTCACATAAACTCATGAGCATGATGGTTTCAAAACACCTCTGTTTGATAGTTATTTGAAGATGGTAGTTTGGAACAAGGTAGCAAAAAATGGAAAAAGGTATGGGGGAATACTAGTTTTAGTGAAAGAAAAATAGGATTGTCACATTCAGTTAATTAAAGAAGATAAAAATAAACAATATTTATGATTCAAAATATTAGAGAATGAGAATCACATAAGAATTTCAACATGCTATTTTTCCCCTCAGGTCTAAAAAACTTACAAAAATAATGGGCTTGATAGAAAGGATCCATATACAACTTAAAACAAGATATTTTTGTGTACTCTCAGCATGGGGAAGTTTTTTAGTTGGAGATTTCAATGCTAGAAAAACAAATAATCAAGCTAGCATTATTTGTTGCAAAGAGGATAACAATCCTATTTGGCTCACTGAATAGGAGAATCCACAATGGGTGAGGTGTTCAGAAGATGACAAAGATAGCAATCATTTTGGAGAGGAGTTGCTTATAATGTGTGGGGCTTTCAAATTAATTATCTACAATGGTCTAGATAGATGGAAAAAGTCTGGGAACTTCACTTGCAACACATACAATGGGGAAGTGTAGTTGACTATGCGATGTGTTCAAAAAGCTTGATAGAAAATATATATGAATTTAATATTGGAGAGCATATTTGGGACATAAAATCAGACCATAACCCAATTTATATAAGGTTATCATGGTTAGAAGAAAGATAGTATAGGAGGAAAACCCAATGCTCTTGACAATCACTATCAAGGAGCAAAATTATTCTAACACAACAAAATTGTATTATCTTCAAGACAACATTAGAGAGAATAATTTAGAAGGAAAAGTGGTTTCATAAGCTTCAATAGTCATGGGTTAACAAATATAATTCAAAGTGCACTTGAGAAGTGCAAAAGAGAAAAAAATAGGAAAACATAATCATTTTTTTTTCTTGTAAATGCTTGGTTTGATGAGGAATGCAAAATTGCAAGGAGAACCTTGAAAAACGCAGGAAAGGAAAATATGAATGTAAAGTTATATCAACAGATACTAAAAATGAAAAAATATGAATTCATGCAAACAAGGGGAGAAGAATTAATATATTTAAGCAAGAATAATGGAAAGCTTTTCTAGTAGGAACTGCAACCAAGGAAGAAGAAATTTGAAAATAATATTACATCCAATCAATGGTTTGAATATGCAAGGCAACTCTATGAGAAAGAATCTGAGGCAGAGGCCGCCCAGGATCAACACAACTTCAAATCTCTTCACATTAGTGGAGGTAGATAATGGAATTAAGAAGCTAAAAATAGGAAAGGCCACTTGGTTGAACTTCAAGCAAAGTATCTAAAATGGGGAATGAACGCTCTTGCACCTCACATCATGGAAATACTCAACAAAATCATTCAGCAAGGATTCCCAAGAGACTAGACAACTAGCCTAGCAATATCCCTTTTTAAAAGTGGAGACATTAATAATCCATCCAACTATAGAACCATGATGGTCAATCCTTTGTTTGAAAATATTTTTGGCAGTATGGTAGAAAACATAATCAGTAAGTGGGTAGAAGTAGAAGAAAAGAGGACAAGCAGGCTTTAGGCCAAAGCATTCTATAGTGGATCATGGTATCACGTTGAGACACATTGTTGAGAAGGTTTGGGAGGACAAAGAAGAATATTTTGTTGTTTTGTTGAATTCAAACAAGCATTTGACACAGTACCTAGAGATAAGTTATGGCTTAGAATGGAAGAACTTGAAATTCCTATGCGTTATAGAGTTGTTGTCCATAGACTTTATGAAGAGGTGAAAGTCAAAATTAGAACCTCAATAGGTATTTCAGAAATCTTTAGAAGTGACATTAGAGTCAAGGAAGGTCGCCCTTTATCCCCTACTCTCTTTGGTTTATATATTGATAAATTGGAAGAGTGGCTAAATCTACAAGGTGGAGATTGTGTTCGGTTGGGGGAATTTGTGATAAAGCTTCTTTTATATGCTGATGATATTGTATTTATTATAAATCGGCCCATGGATTGAAAATTCATTTATATGCCCTTGAGAAATTTTGTAGAGCAGTGGGGATGCAAGTCAATACTAGAAAGACCAAAATAATGATTTTCTCTAATAAAAGGAAGCAGAGCCAGCATAATTTCTTCTTTGAAGACAACATTCTTGAAGAATTAAATGAGTACAAGTACCTCAGGATTGATTTCAACAACAAACTCAATTGGGAGGATTGCATAAAGAAGAGAATTTTAGAAGGGTGGAAAGCATTATATGCTCTTCAAAACAGATGTAGAGAGGTAGATTTATGGGATTGGAAAACAATTAAAGTGCTTTTTGGACTCCTAGTTTGTCCAGTGATGCTATATGGGTGTGAATTGTGGGCTAGCAGCAGCCCATCTCAAAATGGAAATGAATTGAGAAAGTCCAAAAACGATTAATCATGAGCAAGTTCAAAATAACAAAGTTCAATACCTTGTGAGATATTGTTGACTGAAACAAGAGCAAATCCCATCAAACCAATTGTTGTGGTGTGGCTCATAATATATCTTATTAAGCAAATGAGAGTAGGTATATGGCCTTATGGTATCTTCAATGAACGAATGAGAGAAAGAAAGAAAACATGGATGAAACAGAACTACACATGGATGCAAAAATGGGATATCTACCTCAATAACTATCCCACAAATAACAAGGAGCTAAATAATTTTATTATGGAGAAGTTTCCTAAAAGGGTATGGGGAAATAGGTTGGGTATAAAGAAGAAGTACTGCATTGAGGAATTCAACCCTATGTGTGATTACAACAAAAGAGTTCATTGAAGCTAGCATTCTATGGAGGGCAAAGGTTCTTATTGCTCAGTTAAGGACCAACTCGCATCAACTTCTGTGTGAAATAGGACAGTGGAAAAAGCCTAAAGAAGCTTGGGAAGAATGGATGTGTACATTTTGCATGTTTGGGTCAGTGGAATCAATATATATATACATACATACATACATACATACATACATACATACATACATACATACATACATACATACATACATACATACATACATACATACATACATACATACATACATACATACATACATACATACATATATATATATATATATATATATATATATATATATCATTTTGGAATGTGATTCTTTCAAAGACACCAGAGAAAAGTTATGAGAACATGTTAGCATCAGTTTCTTGGCATTGTCTTTTCAGTGAGGGGATTGTTGGAAGGTTAGGCCATCTCATCATCAATTGAATTGGGAAAATATTGAATTGCAAAAAGCAAAAAACAGGGAACTAATGGTCTCATAGACTATTTTTAGTATCGTGGACCTTAAAATATCATTTCATTTTATAGTAAGCCAATGAATATGCATATTAATAGTGCCATGATTTTCTTACTGCATGGTCAATCATAATCGTCTCACTACTGCATATATTTTATTTTCATCATTTGTGCTCTCACAACGGTCAAATTTTGTTAATGGTCAACTTCTTTTATTCACTATTAACGATGAAATAGGATTTGGGACAAATAGATAAAAATTGAGTTATCTTTACAGCAACGTTTTGGAAGTTTTTCTGGTGGATTTTTATTTCTCTAAAATCAGGCCGGAATTCATTGAAATCACCAACTTGATCGGTAACCCTTGCACAATAGAAGTTACCTATGGGTTTTTCAGGGTGGTGAATCCATATATACAGTAAAAAAACTGGTTTAAATAACACAAATCAAGATTTCACCTTAATTTTTTAGGGTGGTGAATCCATATATATAGTAAAAGAACTATTTTAAATAACACAAATCAAGGTTTCACCTTAATTTTTCCTGCTAGATTCTAAAACTCCAAAAAGTCTCACTAAAGACAACTTCAGTAAAATACAATTTTATTTTCTTGGATTCTATACTTAGAAAACCCATTCCCACTTTCGAAATGACTAAGATGGAACAAACGAAAACTTTATAACCTTAAGCTTAGTTGGTCAATGACTTGATGATTAAGGTATCCTTTGTATAATATAATGGTCATTGGTTGATATTTCATTTACTTAATCAGAAATTGTGGTGTAGAAATCAACTTTTAATGCTATTTGGGTTGGAGATTCACTTAATTATTTAATCAATATAGAGTTATTAAAATTATAGATCTACTAATAGTCAAGAGGGATCAAATCTTATTATATTTAAATTTTATTTTTAGAATGTAAAGCTTAAAAATAATTACACAGCTAGAGATTTAATTTGTTTTAGTGTTTTATGTATTTATATTGAAATATATTAGTTAATATGGACATTTAAATAGTTTATTTAATTTTATATTGAAATATTTATAATAAAAAAAAATAGAAGTCTTTCATGGCACATGGCTGATCTGACATCATTGTTTTTGTTTTTTGGAACATAGCTGAAATCTGAAACATGTTTCATGTATTTTGTTTTGTTTTTTTGTGCAATCTTTTTCGTCTAGGGCTGTTTTCCTTGATAGAGGAAGCCCGGAAAAAGAAGCAAGATGTAGATTCTAGTTATCAAACACAAGGAACCATGGATGCGTTTTGAAAATATGGAGAAAGGGAGTTGTTATCTCCTCTTTTGAAGAGGCCAAGCTCAGTTTCTGAACAGTTTTTTGCAGGCTTACATAAGTATTACAGCAAACGAAAGCTGCAGAATGTATATGTAACTTTTTATAGTAATAAAAAGTTCATTTTTTTCTTCGGAGAAAAGAAAAAAGAAAAAATAGAAGTCTTTTTAAATTTTTAATCATTTTATATTTTTAACATAGGCATGGAAATATTTTATTTATAACTCCAACAACGAAAGTGAAATAATTTTAATTAAAAGTATTTTGGTTATAGCAAACATTTTCTTTTATTTAAAGTACTTTTTTAAGGGATATTTGTCAACTCCAAGTTGAGTAAGGATAGAGTTACACATTGCCCTCATATTGGGTTCTAGTATACGTCTATCCTAACCCTATATTTATCATCCAAATGTCTTTTTATAATGCAAATGTAACACCCATAGGCTACATGGAAAAATTACTGTAGTTACTGAGTTAATTTTATGTTTCACTACATTTAAAATTTTAAATTATGTTGTTAAATATAAAAATGACTGAGGCTGGAAGGCCAATATACATTTGGTTATCTGAATAATGCATAATTAGGAAGTCAAATATGTTAAGTAAAATAATAATTGTTTTCAATGATTAAAAGAAACATTTATCAAGAAACAGTTCCCATCTGCCCTAGAAAGAAAGATATAGAAGGGAAAAACATTCAGGGAGTTCGCCAGAGCTAGTTGGAATAAACCAATGGGAAGAATACTCAATAATGGTTTGGAGAGGTATAAGACTTGAGGTTGGACAATGGAGTCCTGAGGCCCAAGTTACTCGACTGTAACTGAATATACACTCAGTTGAATGTAAGTACAAGTGAAAGTGCTTGGGGAAGAGTCTGGACATAATTTCCAGACTTGTGGCTAGGAGGAGAGACTTTCTAGATAGTAATAGATTATATTTATACTCTCAAGCAGTAAACAAATAAGTAAACAATATACTTTCCAAAAAGTAATAGATTTCCTTTATACCCTCAAGAAGAAAATTGATAAGTAAAATGATAGGCTTTCCAAAAGATTATATATATATACAGACAGTAGACATGTAAGTAAAATAAGCATGCTTTCAAAGATCATATACTCGTAAGCAGGAGACAGATAAATAATTTGTAATGTTTCCAAAATATATAATAGGGTTTTTAATGATACAGTTCTGTACTAACTTAAATGAATTCTTCTCAAATTTCATCTCTGAACTGAACCCTAAGAAAAAGATACAATTCCCAGCATAAATGAGAGAATAAGTTGAGTGAAAACCTAAATATCGCCCAATAGATATGAGTATAAAAAATGATCGTATTTCTACATTTCTATTATTCAGATACTACAAACCAATTAAAAAGGGGAGTAACTCTCGTTACTAAACAATGAAAATAGTTTCTCAAGGAAATATTATCATAACAGAGCATTAATACTCATAACAACAACAAGATTTCCAGACCATTTCTATGCTACCCAAGTCTAACAACCATGAAACGACTATTTAAACAGTGATATATATATATATATATATATATATATATATATATATATATATATATATATATATATATATATATATATTGTGATGACCCCGGAGAATGTAAATATTGGAATTTTACTGTGGTAAAAGACAGAATTGGAAGACTGTTTTAAAAACTTTAATCATATTATTTTTATTATTTGTGAATTAAAATATATATTAAAAAAATATATACTTCTTGAAATGCTGGCAACTTCTGAAAGGAAGTTGGAAGAGGGAATCAGTTGTGAAAACTGCACAAAAACTACCTTCCCTAACTAGAAAGCACAAAAACTACCTTCCCTAACTAGAAAGGCCTCCAGGGAAAAAGGGAGGGGAGAGACAAAATTCTAGGCTGTAAGGACAGGAAGAAGAAAAAAAAATGAAAAATTGGTTAAGTCTGGTAAGGACCAGATAACCAGGCACAAGTTGCATGCATCTTGTTGAGGGCTTTGGGCCTGCAAGATAGCTCGGGGGGAGATCCTAGTCCTGGCGACGGATCTCATGGTTGGGTGGTCAAGAGCAAACAAAGGATACAGGTGAACTTCTGTAGCGCATCTACAAACCCAGGCAGACCAGGTAAGTAGAAGCTTCTGGAGAAATTATTTTCAATGGTGAATATACTTCCATGATACATTTGTCAACTAAAAATTACATAGCCTAAATACAATAGAATAGCTGAGAAATTATTTGAAAATATACATTTCTTTTATCGTTATTATGCATGTTTTAATGCTATCTTCTCAAAACAAATATTACAGAGGTACCAATAAATGACTCATAGGAAGGGCCTAATTCTATAATAGTTATTTGTACTTCAAAACATAAAACAGAGATCAATCATCACTGAATAGAATACTGAGGAATTAATTTATACATATAAAGAAAACAAATAAGCAAGTTTTCGATGAAGATGAGTCTGTTAACTTTAGCAGAGGGTAAGGTAGCGGGTCCCGAGCCGGGATTACCAGAACTGTGGTAGAAAACTCACTGGAACTAATAACATTAACGGCCACAGAGTGGAGTTTGGGAGACCATACGAGATTTTATCATATATGGCAGTCTGCACAAACTGTAGAGTGGATATATATATCTATATATATATATATATATATATATATATATATATATATATATATATATATATATATAACATAAACAAAAAAATACATACCGCTAGACAGAGGTAACTGGTAGACAGCGAAGAGATGAGTAATTCTAAGGGGAAGGTTCGAGAAAGCAATGAACCAGACCCTAACTGTATCATTAATTAATAAAACATCGAAGTTGCAAACTGCATGTTTTCACCATAATCACAGTAGCAAAATGCGACAGCAATATGGAAATCTACCATTCGAAACCAACTGTACATTTATTTTCAGTAATAACCATAACCCTTTCATCATAATTATTACATCTCAATAGTAAGGAACCCTAGCAGTTCGAAGAAGAACAATAAGTCGAAACAGAACAGAAAGCCTACGTTTTTTCTTAAAAAGAATGGCAGTTCTGCCGAACATAGAACTATGAGAACATATGTACGACTGTAATGATATTATAAACACATAAATTACTTTCAGAAAGTTGAGTTCACAAAGTACTAGAGCCAAGACTCTCATGAGTAAGGTTCATTCTGATATTAAACTTTCCTGAAGAACCGAAGAAATAAATTTACATATACAGAGTTAAGTAATCATTCCAGAGAACAGCGAAATTCGAATAAACAATAACATTCATTGGAAAACAGAGAGGTTCCATAATCCTCGACCCAGTCCAAGCTAGTAGTCTTTACTACACTGTTCCTTAAATAATTACAACTGGACAAACGGTATATGAAATGCAGAAAGGAAATCGAGATAATTTAAACTACTGGGACTGCCAAGGCACCTCCCATTCGAAAGGAACTGACTGTTTCCTCACAACCCAAACAGGGCAAGCCGAGACAACGAAGCCTGAGAATATGAAAAACCATGAGTAGCCTCGGAGGCAAACCCCAAGGACCCTGTCCTGGGTAACTTCTGTCAAATTATGGAAATCTGAAAGCAAGTAAAAGGAAAAGAGTATGTATAAATCTCGTAGCCGCAACAGTAAAAAAGGGAAACCCCAAATACCCACACCCAGGAATCAATCGAGCATGAATGCCTACCTGATATGCGGCGAAGTAGGCCGGGTTGTCGAGGGCCTGTCGTCCTGCATATCGGAAGATTTCATCACTGTAGCGTCCACCTTCATGCACCAGAGAAATACGAAAACCATTAAAACACATATAAAATCAACGGTGAGACCTGTAAGAAAAGAATATTCATAATAGGAAAACTGTGAATTTAACTGTGAGAGAATGCCATCACCTGCGTAGGTAAATCCCGGGGAAACGGATGAATAACTCCTGTGTAGCGGATGGAACCTCGGTGGAGGAGTGAATGGGAGAAATCCCCTGTGCGCAGAGAGACAAGCCAAACCTGGGAGCGGCGCCAGGTCCAAATGAGCTGAGCGAAGACTCAAACAACTTAATATGAACCCTAAAACCCTCCGACAAACCTCCACCCTCGGATCCAGATCGGTTGATCCGCACTGTTGAATTGGAGCGGGAATCAAAGGCGTGGGGAATGAGGGTACGGGACCCTGCCTGTTCACATGGCCGAGCAGGAAAGGCAGGCCAGTTGTACTGAGGATCAATAAACAACTGTCCTTAAAATTTATTGCAGTTCAACAACTCAACGCCGGATTATTACTCCGGTCACAATGTAAACATGCCAACGCACTTATCCGGTTGCCAAGTAACATATCCGATGCATACAAACAAAACCATAATACAGACATTTGATTAGACTTTCGTTGGTCCGAATATTCCCTAACGATATTGATGGTCCGAGTAGACTGTTTGATATGGCAGAGTGTGTGCAGATTAAGGGGTATGGTAAAGTTTGAGAATCTAAAAATTAATAATAATAAGAAAATTATATCTAGGGTAGGATCGTGACATATATATTCGCTGTTCAAAACAAAGAAATCTAGATTGATAAGAATGTAATCATTTATACACACAGAGATTAACGGTGTAATTCCTATATTAAAACAACAATTTCTCATTCTTTACAGCCAAAAATAATCAAGTCTATCACGGCAGTAACTACATTAGTTAAGTTTGCAGCAGAAAATCTCATAATCAACCTTAACAACCCAGAAATAGCTTTTAAAAAAAGTAATAAAACTACCCTGCTCCTTGCATAGATTTGTATTAAAAATAACATATCAAAAACTATAACTCAAATTTATACAATAGTTTAAACAAAAATAACCAAAAGGAAAACTTCGGGCCTTAGCGTCGATCATTGAGCACACTATAAAACTTAATACTCTGTAAAGGAAGCAAGTATGGAACTAGAGGATAGACTCCCAACCTGAAAGAAAATCGAATGTAGACAACCATGAGGACTTCATCATAATCCACAACAGTCTTGACCAGAATCATCATGCTGGAGGAAGCTTACTTGCAAAAATAACTCCCTCGGTTAACAAATGACCAAGGGTTTAGAATGTGCTAAGAAATGCACAAAAGGAGCGAATGCAGGAAGATAGTTACCTGTGTGTGGAGAATTCCTATTGTTGGCAACTCACCTACAAAGCAACATAAAGCATGATTTCCTTTCGTTTTTAGATTTGTGACTGTAAAACCATCAATTAATCAACTACGAATCAAGGGTTGTAAATATTCAGATACATTCTCTTTGAATTCTTTGACAAGCCACCTTCCATGGTATCCGTGCATCCCAAACTATTCCTAAGCAAGGTAGCTAGCAATTAGTTTCCAACCCAGTCGAATGACAATCGCAGAAACCCTATCTATGTCGCATAAGAGACCTAGACTGAGCAATGATGAACAGTCAAGAATACCTAGTGCTATCTAGTGGTCAGTGTCCGCCATAGCTTGTGACATTAAGAATCTCAGGTGGTTTGAAGATTTCAGGCCAAACCACTACAGAGTAGCTGAACCCTTTGCATACCATCTCAAATGATCAGCCAGATGGTTGATGGGGTGAATTGTTGGGGTTTTTAAACCACAACCCTTTGACACCATCATATTACCTCTGCAAATCGAAGGTTGAGGGTAGGGTATCTGTTGTTAGCCATTCTATCACATTAATCCTAACAACAAGAAGGATGGACTATACCCTCTATGCGTGGTATAGCCTTCAAGGTTGATTAATGGCCAAATGTAACCTTGGGATCATACCATAGAAATTTAATGCAACGATAGGGTTATGTGTGTAGGTTTTCCAGCTCATCTGATACATTGATTAACATGGTGTTAAAACTTATAAATTGTATCTACTGTATAAACTATTAAATATAGTCCGAATTCTTTTAATGTTGCATTATTCCATAGTTACCACTTAAAAAAAAAAATATGTAGTCATTACAAATGGTATTAAAGCTCAGGTTTGCACACTAGTACTCTTTGGGAGATAGATGTACATGGAAAGAATGTAATTTCTTAAAATTATTTAAGTAAATATGTATATGAACACAAATAATTGCAACAAAAACTAGGGGGGCATGATACGGAGGGATCTAGGACCACCAAACCCCTGGGAACCAAATTATGTGAATGCTAAACCTGACATTTAGATACAACTGGGAGAGGAATCATGTCAAGAAAATGCCATTCTACTCGAGATTGTTGAGAATCTACATTCTGAGAGGACCAATTTAAGGAAAGATAATGAATGATTATGACTGGAATAGGAGAGGATTCTCCAAAGCTTATCCAGTCGACAGAACCAAAGAGATCCCAAACCCAGTTATAAATTGTATCTACTATATAAACTATTAAATATAGCCCGAATTCTTTTAATGTTGCATTATTCCATAGTTACCGCTTAAACAAAAAAAAAATAATATGTAGTCATTACAAATGATCTCAGGTTCGCACACTAGTACTCCTTGGGAGATAGATGTACATGGAAAAAATGTAATTTCTTAAAAGTATTTAAGTAAATATGTATATGAAAACAAATACTTGCAACAACAACTAGGGGACAGGATGCGGAGGGATCTAGGACTACCAAACCCCTGGGAACCAAATTATGTGAATGCTAACCCTTACATTTAGATACAACTGGGAGAGGAATCACGTCAAGAAAATGCCATTCTACTCGAGACTGTTCAGAATCTACATTCTGAGAGGACCAATTTAAGGAAAGATAATGAATCATTATGACTGGAATAGGAGAGGATTCTCCAAAGCTTATCTAGTCGACAGAACCAAAGAGATCCCAACCCCAGTGTTGAAGACAGAGAAAAGACCCCAACGGCTCAGCATGGAAAAGAGAATGCTAAGTCAATAGAAAAATATAGGGAAGATGAAGAAGGACACTCAAACAATGTCTCTGATCAATGGAAAACAAAAATATAGAACTCTAAATTACAAGGAGAATTTTAAAAAGTTAAACCGTCACTCTTTGAAGGGGAATCTGAAGAAGCAACTGAGGCTTGGCTAATAGATATGGGTAAATACTTCTAGATTTATGATTACACTGATAAGCTGAAAGCGCATTTAGCAGTCTACCAGTTAAGGGGTAAGGCTATCCTTTGGTGGGAGGAAATCAAAACACTAAGGAAAATTGATGAGGAATAGGTTACTTGGCAAGAGTTTCAAAACAATTTCAAGGATAAGTATATGACTAAACGTTATTATGATGAAAAGGCAAAAGAATTTCATGAGTTAAGATTAGGAACCTTAACCATAGATGGATATGTAAAACGATTCACGTCTCTGCTACGCTATGTGCCTTACATGCAAGAGGAAAATGCCAAAATTAAGTGTTTCATCAGTAGTCTACCCAATTGTATGAAAAAAAAATCGAATTTGATTACCCATGGTCAATGGATGATGCAGTGAGGAAAGCCCGCATCTGCTACCAGCAAATGAAATAGAAAAATGAGGGATCTAAAGGAGAAGTGAACATAAAAGGAAGGAACCTGATCCGAACTAGGAAAGGTAAATTTTCTAACAATAGAAATGTACAACAAAAACCTCTCAATAAATTCCCAGTAAGAAACCAGCCTAAAGCTACATACTCTGAAAACAGACAATCAGAAGGAGCTAATAAATCAGATAATGACCAACAGTCCAAATCACCACTATAATGTTGGGGATGTGGAGTGTTGTAGCTTCCATTGTTATTTTCGTCTTATTTTCAGTTGAATCACAACATGAAATAAAAATCAAAAGAAATGAAAAGTCAAACCATTGTTTAAAGGCCATGCAGGTTTAAGAGGCGTGATCAAGCGATAGCTTGATGAGTATGATGAGGTGTGTTGTGAGGAAACAATAAGCATGAAGGTTAATTAAGGTTTAACCCCTGCGATGGATCGTGATGTGAGAATGGTTGACCACAATCTGCGACCTAGAATCATTGCAAGGGTTCAACCTCAATGTAGTTCCCTTATATTATTTACCACCACAAAGTCTAAAAGAAATGAAGTATTTTGTTTGATTGACAGGATGGATTTGAATGTAAACTTGCAAGAAAGATCTGGGTTGTTGATCAACAAGCTGCAGATCCAACTGTAACAAGTTAACTAGAATGGGTTTGTTTCGAAGATCTGATGCGATGGTGTGCTTGCGAGAAGATCTTGGCTACTTGATCAATAAGCCACAAATCCAATGGTAATCGGGTGGGTAATTAATCAGACGCAATGGCCTATCAAATGCAGTTTAAAATTGTTGAAGTTCGGGCCAATCTCAGTCGTTTATCCAAAGAGGTGGGATCCAACGGATATCGGGTGAAGAAATGATTGGGTTTTAGCACTAAATTTAGACTCGATAGATTATTAATTGGCATTTATATTTCCCATTGGGTCCGTATGGGATTCAATGAAGCGTTGAAAAGGCAGACTCCATAAGGTTTAATTCAAACGGGTTTAAAGTCTCGTGAGTTCTGAAGGATTAGATTTTTGATTGAATGAATGGCTGGATTGTTCACATACAACTAAGGCAGACTCAACAGGTTCATGAATCAAAATGTTAAGCCTTTTTAGTTCCATGGAAAACTAATGTTTTGCGTAAAATAACTGATTCCATTATTTAAGCAAGATAATCAAAATTAGCAGTGGATGACTAAAACTCCAAAGAAAGGTTATTGGTCGGGTTTTCTTTTGGTTTGGCCAATCAAAACGCACCCCATACATATGCGAGCCCAGGTGCACACATGAGGTTTGAGTCAAATACAATTTATTATGATTAAATAATCTTAATCATTATTAAATCAGCTACAGAGAAACTCAGTAGCCAAACAACAGAGTTGAAAAATCCAACAGTCATCACCATTTTCTAACTTCTGTCACTTCTATTTATTCTATGTTTTTTAGAATTAGGTGTCTTTTACCCTTTGTGTAATGTTCTGTAATAATTTTTACTCTAGACAATTAGGAAAATAGTTAAGTAGTTTAACAGTTTGGTGATTACCAACTGTCTTATAAGGTATAAAAAGATGAAAATTTATAGAAAGGGGCTCTAATTTTGGAGAACCTGGAGACTAGACCACTAAATTCCTGATACAACTGTTGATTAATGAAGAATCAAAAGTTTTCCATACATTGTTGGGTATGATTTTGTGTCTTCTCTGTTATGTGCCATCTTATGTTTTCTTCTTTTAAGTATAGTAATTGAAGCTATAGGTTTTTATTTTCTTGTGTAAATAAAGTTAAAATCCCTTAAAAGAGCGCTTCTATACTTGAAGTTCCGACCTCTGCAATTCTTCTATGTTACAGATAGTAGTTTCTATGTAAAACAACATATTATCTATAACTTTTCCCAGTGTCACAGATAGTAGATCCTATGTAAAACAACATATTGTCTATGACTTATTCAATATTCCTTCATTCATCATTTGTATTCAACAATCAAATGACATTATGATGTTTTCTTATCACCTGAGTATTGAGAGTCAAGAACCAGATTTCCCAGGTCCTTCATTTGAGAACACAATATATAATTAAGTGACAAACAAGTGACAATAATTATAATCACTAATGTCTTAAGCACAAATTCTATATAGCGAGGAAATTGGTTTCTTAAGGTACAACACGGAGAATCCCACAATTACAAGAACTATCCACATAAAGCAAGAATACAATAGTTCTCAAAGATGCATGAAGCATCCACGGTCAGTGAAGTAGCAAGGAGCATGCCTAGAATTAATGATGCGTTGGATGATCATCAAGCGGAGTACCAGCCTACCATGATTGAATGTGAAGGTACGATTGCTACACAATCTATTTCTGTTTTGTTTGATCCTGGTGCCATTCTAAGCTATGTTAGTCCTAAGGTGGTAGAAAAATGTAAATTGCAGAGCAGTAAGTTTCCAAAACCGTGGCTAGTCCAACTAGCCACTAGGACAAAGAGAAGAGTGGTTGCAAAAACAGAATGCTACCCCATCACAATTTCATGGCAACCCATTTATGTTGATCTTAATATAATTCCTTTTGGATCTTATGACATTCTAATCAGGATGGATTAGCTGGAAAAATGTTGGTGCCTAGTGGATTGCAAATAGAAAATTGTTAGTTTTATTGCCTAGTCAGGCCAGAGGAAGGAACTCTAAGGAATTAAATCTATCACCAAATTATGCCCTATCACTGCTAATCAATTAGGAAAATTCATCAGAAAGTGTTTTCAAATATATGTTGTCCAGGTGGGATTTACAAATGCTAAAAATAAATTGACCTCCTTGGAAAACATTCGGTCATCCATGAATTTACTGATGTATTTCCTAAATCCATTACTGGGTTGCCACCCAAACGCAATATTGATTTCACTATTGAATTAATTCTAGGAGAAGCGTTGTGTTTAGGGATCCTTATCGAATGAGCATACCTAAGTTTCCAGAAATCAAAATGCATATTCAAGAGCTTTTGGATAAAAAGTATATCCGTCCTAGCGTGTCCCCTTGGGGAGCTCCTTTATTGTTTGTATGGAAAAGGGATGAAACCTTTAGATTATGCATTGATTATCATCAGTTGAACAAACTTACGATTAAGAACAAATACCCCTTGCCATGTATTATGATCTATTTGATCAAGTGCAAGGAGCCAAAGTATTCTTAAAAATCAATTTAAGATCTGGCTACCACCAAATAAGGTTAAAGGATGAGGACATCTATAAGACAACATTCAAAACTTGTTATGGTCATTACGAGTTCGTAGTGCTGCCTTTTGGTCTCACAAACGCCCGAGCTACTTTCATGAGTTTGATGTGTGGTATTTTTCAGCCTTATCTTGATAAATTCATATTGATTTTTATTGATGACATTTTAATATACTCCAAGAATCAAGAAGATCATAAATATCATCTAAGGATCGTGTTGTAAACATTATAGGAAAGCCAGTTATATGCTAAGTATAACAAGTGTGACTTCTTTAAAGACCAGATTCAGTACTTAGGTCATGTTATATCAGCGAAAGGGATAGTTCTAGACCTGGAAAAGATCAAAACCATTATGGAATGGACCGTACCAAAGAACATCACGGATATCAGATCATTACTAGGCTTGCGCAGCTATTACCGTAGGTTCATGGAAGGATTTTCAAAAATCACTTTTCCCATGACCTCTTTATAGAAAAGGGGCATGCTTTCAAATTGATAGTTGAATGTCAACAAAGCTTTGAAAAATTAAAGCAGCTACTTATGATTGTACCCGTTTTAAAGGTATCTGATCCAGAAAAATATTTTGTGGTTTTCATGGATGCTGGTAAAGAGGGTGTTGGTGGAGTGTTAACACAAGAAAGTAAATTCATTGCATATGAATCAAGAAAATTGAAGGATTATGAGCATCGATATTCAGCGTATGATCTTGAATTAACAACAGTAGTGAATACACTTAAAATGTGGCAACACTACCTATTGGGGAATAAATTTTTGTTATTAATAGATCATAGTAGCCTTACCAATTTATTTAATCAGTCTAGCTTAAATGCTCGGTAGGATAGGTGGACCACATTTTTAAGTGAATTTTATTTCGAGATGAAACATCTGAAGGGGAAGGAAAATCGAGTGGCAAACACTTTAAGAATAAAAGTGCATTGTATTTATGAGGTCCAGATTGGTCAGGTACGCTCAAACATCCCCGAAATCATAAAGGAAGCCTCATGCAAGGATCTTTTACAACAAATAGAGGCAGCTCTGTTAAGGGGGGGGAATCAGATTTTAACATAAAACTTGATAATGCCCTTACCTTCAAAAGCAAAATATATGTTCCTAACCAAAACATGGTCAGACAAATGATATTGGATGAATTCCACAAAAAACCATGTGTGGTTCACCAAGGTTAGAAAAAGTTATTTTCAGCCATCAAGAAAGCATATTTTTAGCCCAGGTTAAGAAAGGACATCACTGAGTACTTGTATAGATGTTTATAATGCTAGTTGGTGAAGACATAACATCAATACCCTGTTGGTATGTTAATGGAAATGGGAGACCATACCACTAGACTTCATCACCAGTTTACCTCGCACCAAGAAGCAACATGACTTAATTATGGTGGTGGTGGACAAATTGAGCGAAACAACTCACTTAATCCCTATGAAATCCACTTATAAAATGGTGGAAATTGCAAACATATTTATGAAGGAAATATTCCATTTGCATGGAATACCTAGGGTGGTGATTTCTGATAGAGATGTAAAATTTACATCTACATTATGGAAGACCCTCTTCTCAGGACTAGGCACCCAGATTCAATTTAGTACAGCTTACCATCCTCAAATGAACAAACAAACCAAATGAGTGAATCAAGTTCTAGAGGATGTGGTACGTATGTTTGTGATGCAATAGCCACATAAGTGGGAAGACTATCTCCACTTAGTGGAATTTTCTTATAACAATAGACACCATGAATCACTGGGCATGAGCCCATTTGAGGTGTTGTATGAGAGAAGGTGTAGAGTACCCATATATTGGAACATCCCAATTAATAAGTTAGCCTTGGTACCGAACATGCTTACAAAAATGGAAGAGACAGTTAAGAAGGTTCGACAAAGTTTAAGGGCTGCCGACAATAGGCAAAAAATGTACGCGGATAAAATTTAGAACTACAGAGAATTCAGCTAGGAGATCACATTTATCTATGAGTGAAGCCCCGAAAAAGTTCCTTACAATGGAGTGTTTGTGCTAAGTTAGCACCTCGGTATTGTGCACCCTTCCAAGTTCTAGAACAGATTGGGCTAGTCGCCTATGAACTTGCATTACGAAGACATATCCGGGTCCACATAATTAGCTAGGAAAAAATTCAGGTAATCGGTTAAGAAGAATACTTAACCTTTGGATAAATTATTTTATAAAATTTGTGACTGTGAATTTTTGATGTGTAGGTCGAACCTGGAGGATAGTTCCTGTCAGAACCTCTTCATATTCTCGATTGGAGAGAAACAAACTTGCGGAAGTGGGCCATCACCCAGGTTAAAGTGCAATGGAAGCACTTTGGCTTGGAAGAGGCCACCTGGGAAGAAGAGGGATTTATGTGGGAAGCTTACCCAACATTATTTTCTTGAAGCAGGAGAACACCAAGGACGGTGTTCCTCAAAAGGGGGGAGATGTAACACCCCCAGGCTACGTGGAAAAATTACTGCAGTTACTGAGTTAATTTTATGTTTCACTGCATTTAAACTTTTAAATTATGTTGTTAAATATAACAATGACTGAGGTTGGAAGGCCAATATACATTTGGTTATCTAATTAATGCATAATTAGGAAGTCAAATATGTGAAGTCAAATAATAATTGTTTTCAATTATTAAAAGAAACAATTCCCATATACCCTAGAAAGGAAGATAAAGAAGGGAAAAACATTCAGCGAGATCCCAAGTTCTGGGTGGAATACAATAGTGGGAAGAGTACTCAAGAACAGTCTCGAGAGGTACAGGACTTGAGGCTGGACAGTGGATTCCTGAGGCCCAGGGTACCCGACTGTAACTGATTATACACTTAGTTCACTATAAGGACAAGTGAAAGGGCTCGGGGGAGAGTCTGGTTGTAATCACCAAACTTGTGGCTAGGAGGAGAAACTTTAAGGAAAGTAATATATTATATTTATACTCTCAAGTAGTAAAGAGATAAGTAAACAATATACTTTCCAGAAAGTAATAGATTTCATTTATACCCTCAAGAAGAAAACTCATAAGTAAAACAATATTCTTTCCAAAAGATTATATATATATATATATATATATATATATATATATATATATATAGATATACAGATAGTAGTCAGGTAAGTAAAATAAGCATGCTTTCAAAGATCATATACTCGTAAGCAGGAGATAGATAAATAATGTGTAATGATTCCAGAATATATAATAGGGATTTTATTGATATAGTTCTGAATTGAATTAAATGAATTCTTCTCAAATTTCAACTCCTAATTGAACCCTAAGCAAAAGATATGATTCCCGACATAAATGATAGAATAAGTTCAATGAAAACCTAAATATCGCCCAGTAGATATGAGTATCACAGAATGATTATAATTCTTCGTTTCTATTCTTTAGATACTGCAAACCAATTAAAAAGGGGAGTATCTCTCGTTACTAAACAATGAAAACAATTTCTCAAGGAAATATTATCATAATAAAGCGTTAATGCTCATAAAATCAACAATATTTCCAGACCATTTCTATGCCACCCAAGTCTAGCAACCTTGAAATGACTATTTAAACAAAGATATATATTCGTTGTTAGAAACAAAGAAATCTAGATTGAGAAGAATGCAATCATTTATATACACAGAGATTAACGATGTAATGCCTATATTAAAACAATAAGTTCTCACTCTTTAAAGCGAGAAATAATCAAGTCTATCACGCTGGTAACCAAATTAGTTAAGTATGTGGCGGACAATCTCAGAACCAAGCTTAAAAACCCATAAATAGATTTTTAAAACAATAATAAAAATACCTTGCTCCTTGCATATATTTGCAGTAAAAATGAAATATCTAAAGTATAACTACAAATCCGAAATTACTACTACAACAAGACCTCAGATTGGTCTTATAAAATCCCAACTCAAATTTTATACAACATTTTAAACAAAAACAACTAGAAGGAAAATTTCGAGCCTCAACCTTGGTCACTGAGCACACTATAAAAATTAATACTCCATAAAGGAAGCAAGTATGGAACCAGAGGGTAGAATCCCAACCTAAAATAAAATCAAATGTAGACAACCATGAGGACTTTGGCATAATCCACGATAGTCTCGACGAGAATCAACATGTTAGAGGAAGCTTACCTACAAAAATAATGCCCTTAGTTAAAAAATGACTAAGGGTTTAGAATGTGCTAAGAACATGCACAAAAGGAGCGACCGCGGGAAGATAGTTACCTGTGTGTGGAGAATCCTTGTTGTTGGCAACTCACTTGAAAAGCAACATAAAACATGATTTCCTTTCCTTTTTAGATTTGTGACTATAAAAACATCAATTAATCAACTATGAATCAAAGGTTATAAATATTCAAATACCTTCGCTTTGAGTTATTTGACAGGTCACCTTTCGTGGAAGCCATGCATCCCAAACTATTCCTGAGCAAGGTAGCCAACAATTAGCTTCCAACCTAGCCTACCGACAATCACAGAAAGCCTATCTATGTCACATAAGAGACCTAGACCGTGCAATGAGGAACAATTGAGAATACATGGTGCTATCTGGTGGTTAGTGTCTACCATAGCTTGCAACATTAAGAATCTCAAGTGGTTTGAAGCTTTCAGGCAAAACCACTACAGGGCAGCTGAACCCTTCTACATACCATCTCGAATGATCAGCTAGACGGACGACAGGGTGAACCGTTGGGTTTGTTAAACCCTAACCCTGTCACGTCATCATATTACCTCAACAGATCAATGGTCGAGGGTAGGGCATCTATTGTTAGCCATCCTATCACATTAATCTTGACAGGAGGAAGGACAAGTTGCACCCTCAACGCGTGGTATAGTCTTCAAGCTCGATTAATGGCCAAATGCAACCTTGGGATCATACCATAGAAATTTAATGCAGCAACAGGGTTATGTGTGTAGGATCTCTAGCTCATCTGATACATTGATTAACATGGTGTTAAAACTTATAAACCATATCCACTATATAAACTGTTAAATATAGTCCAAACTCTATTAATGTTGCATTATTCCATATTTACCACTTATACAAAAAAAAAAATTATGTAGTATACAACAAAACTTGAAAAAAAAATTGTCAAAAGATTTAATCTGTTTTAGTGCATGATAAATCTGTAATTTATATGGATCTATAATGGTTTTCTGTCTCTTTATATATAGATCATGTGTAAATTTTCATTCTTAAATTATATTTTTGAATATTTTATTAATATTAACATTTTATATTAAAAATTGAATATTTCCCTCTTATTAAGAAGTAACTAAATTATTATACATTTAATTAGTTTTTCCATTTTAGCATTGAAATATTTTACTAAACTTAACATTAACATACATATATTCTTTCTATATGAATGTTGATATGATATTTAAATAGTTTATTTAAAAAGTATATTGAAATATTTTTAAAAGAACATTTTTTAATTTTTTTTAATTAGTTTATCTCTATAAAATTATATTATTTAACATAGACATGAAACTATTTTATTTATAACTCTAGAAGTGAAAGTGAAATATTTTTATAGCATATTTTTTATAGTCGAGCCCAATAAGAATGATATTATAGATATTTTATAAAATTTTTAATAAAAACTAAGAAATATGTATAATCGTTTACATTTTTATTATAGCCAACATATTTTTATTTAAAGTATTTTTTCAAGGGACACTTGTCAACTTCAAGATAATCACAAAAAAAATTATAAATTTCCCTCATATTGGGTTGTAGAATAAGCCTCTCAATTAAAAATAATTTATACTTTTAATAAAATAAAAAATTAAAATTATATATATATATAATTGACAAATAAAATATCCATTCAAAAACATATATTTTAAATATTTTAAATTTATTGTATTTAAATAAGTCTTTAAAAAATATTAAATATATTTATTATATCATATATTTAAAATATTTTTTTTGAAAAATTATTAAATATGTTTAATATAATAAAAATCTATTGATTTTTATTGAGGTGTTGGGTTGTTAAGGCACTTCATACTGTAAAAGTTACAGGTTTGAAATCCACTGCATGCAATCCAAGGTTTGAAAATCTAACCATGTGTAACACCTCTTTAAAAAAAAAAAAAAAAATTCTTCCTTAAATACCATAGTTAACTTTCGACCTTACCCTATGGAATACATTGCTTATTCGATTTTAATTGAATCATTAATAACAAAATGAGTTTTTGTGTATTAAAGGTTTGGATTTAACATAATCTGAGTCCATCTACGTGGCTTATCTGTCAGTTGACATGGTTGAGTTCCACCTGTCCTCACCTTCATAGAGACAATGACTCTCCCGCCTAGTTCGTTTTAATGCTAAGGTGTAAGGTTTAATGTCGAGTCCGGCCGATAAAATGTATCTCAAACATGTGAAACCTAACCCATTTACGTTGTAAATCATAACCTTACCTTCCTATTCCATTTCGCTCTACCGGTGGAGAGAAGGGTTGGAGCTCTATAATGAACAATGGGTAAAGAAAGGAAACGAGCGTTTCTACCTCTGCATCTACTCAGTTATCAAGTGCCATCCGATGGTTATGGAATTATTGGCTATCGCCTTCAAACAAATTGCGGCAACAAGGTAAGCTAGCTAGTTGATGTAGTATTTGTTTTGTATTCATAGTTACCCTCATTCCTTCTCAATGTCACTAACAAAAAATGTTTGTTGCAGGCATACTGAGGTGTTTGGTCTCAGTTCTTCCCTCGACCCCAATGGCCAAACAAGGATACCCTTCTGTCGTGGAACCCAGGTTTTCTCTACTCTAGAATTAATACAAACACCCTTTTTCCTTTCGAGAATTTGCGGTTTGACATTTTGATACTAGGCTTTCAAGTGTGCAATGCTCTAATGATGGCACAGTTCCTTCTAGGTATAGATATAATTAGCATAGGTTTTTAAGTGCTTATCTGTAGGATTAATCTTCTCGACAACTAACCTCTAATGGGTTTTTGTTGCATTTATAGGTAACAACTCGACCGTGTTCTCGAAGTCAATGAGCCTTCGAAAAGGATTTACACTAGAACTAATTCGACAATTCTTTGCTATTTTACAGGTTGGGTTAAATTCACGAATTGATAGCATATTTTGATTGTTAAGGCTAGATTTAGTTTCACATTTGAGGGTGGGAGGGTTTGTTGGCTTTCGGCGTGGCCAAACCCTCACCATAACCCGAAATTTGTAATTGTTTAAGGGATATTGAAAATGTCATTTGATTGTAGCCATTTTGGATTCACAGCTTCATTGCTTGGACCTTACTATAATATTTCGAATGATTTTGAAATGAATTAATTTATAGTCATTGTTTTATGGCATACGTTGCCCAACAATGCTACTCTGTTTCTTGGTTGTTTTGAAGGTTTGTTTGGAATTTTATGGATAATCCTCGCCAAGTCTCGGCCTTGCCGTGGACAATCCAGGTATATGAACAGATTGCATGTATATGAATATCTTCATAGTTGATGTTGTTTTGTATATTGAATGGAAATGGTTTATGCCGAGAATTCTGAACAGAGGAATATTTAATAATGGTTATAGCTCTTAAAGACATTCGGTTTATGCATTACTGTTCTTACTCTTTTTTTATAGGTGATAACCTGCTAGCGAATAAGAAAATTCCCATAATTGTAATGAGTTTTGAATGCATGATGAATCTCGAGCATATGTTAAGTCAAGGTATATATTGAATCTGATTTCATTCATGTTTGACAATTGAAATGAATTTATACGTTAAGGCTGCTGGCCTTTCTCCGTTAGGAAAGTAGTGAATATTTCTTTCTTTCTTTCTTGGTGATTCGATACTTAAATGTTTGATAATTTTAGTTTTTCCATTCCATAAATATATACAATTAACAGAATCTAAGTAATGATTATAACTCTACTATCCTTGCATCTGTCTATAATACAACAGGGTATTCCTTAGATTTGTAATTATAATCCTATCAGGTTTAGATTCAATCATAATATAAAAATAGGGGAAAAATATGAAATCAATCCTTCTCTATGATTAATACAAGAGTATACAATATGTTACTCATAAGAAGCAGTACCTATCTTAGAGACAGAAGAAAATAGAATCATTACTCCTACTTATACACCATTTAAATTGTCAATAATAAGTATAGTCTTTTGGTACTTATCTGTTCCGATTTATTTAACACTGTGCAATCAATACTATTTCTAGAAGGTCTCACCACCCAGCCATGGACTTGAAAATCATGTCCATGGTCCCCCACCGAGCACTTCTTTCTCCTAACAGTTTGAATAAAAGAAGTCAGGTGTATTGGGTGTCAGGACTACTGTCCATCCTCAAGTCACACACCCATTCGACTGTTTGCCATAATTGAAATCTTCCCACTGGTATTTCTACCCATCTCAAGGAAAAATTCTTGCAGTCCCCTTACTGCCTTTTCATTTCCTCTTTTGGGGAAACGGGATGGAAACCATTTGTAACTATTCAAGGAGTTGTTATAAATGTTTAGTATTCAGTTTTTTTCCTTAATTAACCCCGTTTAATTTCTTTAAACAAAAATGTCATGATACTTGGATTTTCCATCCTTAACTTCTTAAAAAACATGTTAAGTGAATTTGAAAGTTTCTAAGTTCTACATAAACTTGGTAAAAATAAATAAAAGGAAATATGATGCAACAAAAGGGTGTTACATCTCTCTCCCCTTATGAGGAACATTGTCCTCAGTGTTCTTCTAAGAAAATAATGTCGGATAGGCCTACAACATGATCTCCTCTTCTTCCCAAGTGGCCTCCTCCAGGCCAAAGTGCATCCATTGCACTTTAACATAAGGGATGGTTTGCTTCCATAAGGTGGTTTCTCTCTGATCTAGAATACAAAGAGGCTCTGCCAGGAACTCTCCCTTGGGCTCGACCTACACAGATCATAATTGATAGTTAAAATTGCACCAAACAACAATTTTGACATCACATATTCATTTGTTCCTATTACTGTATATTTTCCCATTTAATTATATGTTGAGAGTTGTATACATATTTTTTTAGCAAGGATACATGGAAGATATTGTGAACCCAAATGTGGCCTGAAAGCGCTAATTTATATGCCACTAGTCTAATTCGTTCCAGGATTTGGAATGGTGCATAATACCATGGTGCCATTTTGGCACATTCCTTCCACCGTAGCATGTTTTTCCGAGGTTTAAATTTTAAGTATGCATGATCCCGTATCTGGAATTATTTATGAATCCTCTTTTTAACCGCGTAAACCTATTTCCTATCTTGCATGGCCTTTAAGTTTTGGTGAACCTTTTTCACTATGGCCTCCATCTCAGATAACATATCCAGACCTAATCCTAACTTATAACCAGGTTATTCCAATCTATGGGTACTCGACACTTCCTTCCATATAGTACCTCAAAAGGGCTCATGCCCAAAGACCCGTGATGGCTATTGTTATGTGCGAACTTTACTAAATGGAGGTAATCCTCCCACTTGTGGTGTTGCTGAATAACGAACATTCTTAACATATCTTCAAGGACTTGGTTTATGCATTCTGTTTGGCCATCATTTTACGGATAGTAAGCAGTACTTAATTGAATCTGAGTACCCAACCTAGCAAAAAGAGATTTCCAAAAAGTGGATATAAATTTTACATCCCTGTTGGAAATCACAACCCTGGGTATCCCATGTAATGGGAAGATTTCCTTCATGAATATATCTGCTATCTCTATTGTCTTGTAGGTGGATATCATTGATACAAAATGGTTGTTTTACATAGCTTATCCACTACCACCATAATTGAATCATGCTACTTTCTAGTGTGGTGTAATCCTGTAATAAAATCTAAAGTAATCGTATCCCATTTCCATTCAGGAATAGGTAACAGTTGCAGGAGACCTGCAAGATGTTGATGCTCTGCCTTTACTAAATGACATTCCGGAAACTTGGATAAGTACTCCACAACATCCTTTCTTAATCCTGGCTAGAAATAACTTTTCCGGATAGCTATTAATAGTTTCTGATATCCCGGATGGGTGGCATAAGGCTTCCTATGAAATTCATCCAGTAATAATTGCTTAACGGAATTTTGATTGGGAACATAAATTTTGTTTCTGAATGTCAACAGTTATTCAGAAGTTATATCATATTCAGACTGTTTTCCCTTTTCCGATCTTCTGCTACTTGCTTCAATAGAAAAGTGTATTTCAGATCCTTGAGGGATGATTCCTTGATAATTTTAGGGAGGTTAGATTGTGCCTAACTGAGATGTATTTCTTAGACAATGCATTTTTATTCTCAATGCATCAGCCACCCGATTTTCTTTACCTTTAAGGTGCTTCATATTGAAGTCAAATTCTCTTAGATATGCAGTCCACTAGGCCTACCGAGCATTTAAGCTTGACTGATTAAATTTTTTTATTAAAATGTTGTAATCGGTTAACATTAGATCTTTCTTTCCTAAAAGTTAGTGCCACCACATTTTAAGCGTGTGTACAGCTATTGTTAATTCTAGATCATAAGCAGAGTACTAATGTTCATGTTCTTTCAATTTACGTGATTCATATGTGATGACCTTTCCCTATTGAGTTAATACTCCACCAACTCCTTCCTTACTTGCATCTGTGCAAACAACAAATGATTTTTCAAGATCTGCTACTTTCAACAGTGGTGCAGAGGTGAGTAACTGCTTCAGCTACTCAAAACTCTACTGGAATTCTGTTGTCCAATGGAAAACACACCCTTTTTTCTGCAGGGAGGTCATAGGAAAAGCTATTTTTGATTTTTTTTAATGAATTGACAGTAGTAATTTGCCAGGCCCAAAAAGAATCTAATTTCTACAAAATTTTTTAGGGCTATCCATTCCATTATTGTTTTGATCTTCTCTGGATCAATTGTTATGCCCTTATCTGATATAACATAACCCAAATACTAAATTTTATCTTTGTCAAAATCACATTTGCTATACTTAGCGTATAGTTGATTATCTCGCAAAATTTTCAACACTATTCTTAAGTGTTGTTTGTGTCCCTCCTGCTTTTTTGAATAAATTAATATATCATTAATAAAAATTAGCACAAATTTATCTAGGAAAGGTTGAAATATAATATGCATCAGGCTCATAAAAGTAGCTAGGGCTCAAACACATTAAAGACAGACTCAAAGGGTGGAATAAAAAGGAATTTGGCAATATCTTCAAAGCTAAAGGCAAAGTGGAAAAAAAACTAAAGGTCCAAATAAACCAAATTCTTATCACAGAAGGCTATATAGATGAAAGGAAAGAGATGGCAAAGTAACTTCAGCATGAATGGGAAAATAAATGTCTACAAGAGGAAATATTCTAGAGACAGAAATCCAGAGTACAATGGATTAAGGAAGGGGAGAGAAACACCAAATTCTTTCATAGATCCACTATAGCTCACAGAAACAATAACAGAATTATGAAACTTACAGATCAACCTGGAATAGAAAGAAACACTTGTGAAGAGATGGAAGAGGTCCTACTCCATCATTTTTAGAGAATTGCTGAGGAAACCATGGTAGATAGATACCAGTTTAGAAAAATATTTACTCAGCACATTCCTAAATTGGTATCTAGAGAAGACAATTACAATCTCAACAAACCAGTAACAAAGGAAGAGATTGAGGAAGTCATTATAGAGATGCACAATGGGAAAGCACCAGGCTCGGATGGCTTCAATGTGGACTTTTTCAAAACATGTTGGAGGATAGTAAAACAAGATATTTTGGAGGTAGTGGAAGATTCTCGAAGATTTAAAATAGCCTTGAAGGTGCTCAATGAATCTTTCATAGCCTTAATCCCCAAACAGGAAAAGTCCACCTCTCCAGAAAGATTTATACCTATAGCATTATGCAATGTGGTGTACAAAATAATATCCAAAATAATTGCCAACAACAATGTAAACTTTGTAACGGGAACTATAAACTCAAAACGGGAACTCTGGCCAAAAACTGCCCAAAAAACATCAAAAACAGTGCTAAAAACGAAATGTGTGTATATTGGAACGATGGTTTTTTTTAGGGACAATTTTGAACATGTTTTAAAAATGGCAGTGAAAAAAAAAATTTCGTGCAAAATACAGCTTGAAAATGAAAAAGTGATTATACTAGAACGATGACTTTTTTAGGGTCAATCTTCAAAATTAAAAAAAAAAAATGCTAGTAAAATGATCCAACAACATAAAAATGACTCATAAATTCTCATTTAACACCATATGGAAATCAAAAATTTTATTTCAAGATACGATGCATACATCAATTAGATAAACTATCTTAAATAATTATTCAAAATCACTCATATTTTCTTGCACACCATCAGAATTCACATCTTCAGATGAGTGACTAGATGTTGACGAAGATGTTCCATATTCTTCTCTTTCATCAACTAGTGCCCCATCTGAGTCCACATGCATGCCCATCATTTCAAGTTTCAAAATTCTTGTAGATCTACCACTGGTTTCAGCAGACTCCCATCTCGACACTGTTCCTTCTGGTAACAACCTTTTCAGAATCTCTATCATCTTGAAGTGAAGCGTCCCACTCTTTTTTAAATTGAAGTCATAAACAAGTATGTCAACATCCTCAAATTTCAATATGTCTATGCGGTGATGATTTATATTCGTGCCCTTTCTTTTTCTCTTTCCACCATTTTTTTTGTCAGCTACCATCTCTGGCTTATACACACCATCTATTTGTGGCATACCAATGTACTTCAACAGTTGTAACATCCTCATTTTCTGTAAAGACCTTTATAACTTTAGCAACCCAGAATGGATAACCATTGGGATCTCCATCTGCTATCACTGCGATCGTGCAACCCTCCTTCATATCCTGTATTGAACCCCTGTGAAGGTCTTCCATGCCTTCACGTTGTGCACGAGATCTTCTGGAACCAATATACATCTCTCTTTCCTCTGCCTATGAAGAATTAATAATACCTTGAGATTGTTGTTGTTCAACAATGTTTATTTCCTCATGTGCATTCGACACATTTTGTGGCCAAATAAATGGATTTTTCAAAGGTATATCTTCATTTGTTTTTGTTGAAATGATATCACTTTGATTATTGAAAAATGACTCCCACCAAACTGAATCACCAATGTCAAAGTACTCATATGTATATCTAATACATTTTTTAATTTCTTCTAGGCAATCATAATAATTTACATCTCTATTTTGTTTGCATGCATTATGAACTTCACCAACTGATTGTAATAACAATATTTTTGATGCAAATATTGGATGATATGGAATAAACTTTAAAAATTGAAAACCTGGTGACGGTGCCCATTCTGCAATAGTTGAATACTTCTTGCCCCATATTAGTGTTTTCCCATCAATTTTTTTGATACGAAATTAATGTTGGAAGCTAATGTAATAAAGTTGTTCAATGAATTTCCCCTCACCATATGATCCCATAATAAACCTTCGCATGCCAATAGTTTCTTCCAACACATTAAAAGTAGGCTCTGGCATGTATGATTTCTTAATACATTCAATTAATGATGGCAAGCTCCCAACTTCCTTCCTCCTCAATGTGACTGAAAAATGACTAAACATCTAATCAATATGGTCATGAGTGTGCCCAACAAGAAGGAAACCAACCTTTACCTTATGAAGAATTATCAATTCAACAAGCATGTTTAGATATCCAAAAACAACTTGATTTTTATTTTCACGGCAAGTGTTATCCAATTGTAGATACAAAATTTCAAGAAGATTACCAGACCAATGAGAAAGCACATCATGAATTATGCTTATGGTCAGATTTGCATCATTATGCATATTTGGAGCTATGAAGTACACCTTTGGCACCATTTTCCCATTGAAGACCATACAACCGACCAAGTGATACTGAATAAAATTTTCCTCCTGTAAATTTTTGGGTGTGCAAACAAAATGTGGTAAAAGTGTTTTCTTCTGGTCCATACCATCAAATATTAAACCCAAATATTTATTTGAATTTTCATAACACTTATTTCGATTCTTATACAACTTTTTCCTTTCATTTGTTTGTTGTTCGCGATGCTCCTGAAGTTCTTTGACAATTGAATCTACACGGCATAAAACAAAGCCATTAAGAAATATATTTTCATACTTGATGAATATACAATTTTAAAAGTTAAAGTTATGAATGTCTACCTCTTTCCGACCCTTCACATTTTTCCCTTTTTTATTTAAGATAAGCACATGTACTGCAAATCCCCATCCTTATCTTCTTAGGAATACGGACATTGTTGAATTCTTTCTTCCATACCTTCACAAAATATTGATAGGTAATAAACCAGCCATGTCCCTCAGCACCTTCTGCATATTATTTGTATAAGTTGTAGATTTCTCATCTTGAAAAATTATCTGGAATATGTATTGTCTCTCTATCTGGCATACACTCTCCATGATTTGAAAAGAAATCTTTCATCCATGACATTGTAGTATTTGATAATGGCCCAAACTGTCTTTTATGACATACTTCAAAATAAAATGTGGGATCCTTTTGCAAATTTTCTTGAATTCTCGAGAGACAAAAATTCCCGATCGAATGAAACATTTTGAAATCTTTTCTATAGATAGATAAAGTCCTAATATGATAATCATAACCTGACAATGTAGATTGCATGCACCCAACTAAATATGAATTTTGCATGCTTCTATTCATTGACAAATATCTCTTCCTCCTATCAAATGCAAATTTGAAATCCATATGTTTCAAGCAATATTTTTGGCAACATTCACTTGAAATGAGTGCACTGATAGAACTTCTTCTCGTCAGATATTCTGCTCTACCCCTTGTATAACTAGAACATCTTGCATTGATACGAAAAGGTTTGCTCCTACTCCTCGATACAGTATTTCTTGGAAACATCTCCATCATTGGATCATCATTTGTATAAGGATTTTCATCGTCATTAAGAGGAATTTTATCCACACTATGATCAACTATGCTTTTCAAATACTGACTTGGAGGATTTTCTTCATCTTCCCCTTCTTCAGTGCTACTGTCATAGTCCTTAGAATTCGAAGTCAATAGAAAATTTGACTCAATGTTTATTAGATATTCTTCCTCATGTGCATTTTCAGTGCTGCTCTCACAGTCCATAGAATTAGGACTAAGTGCATCATCCTATCCTTCATCACTGCTACCTTTATACTCATTAGAATTAGGACTAAGTGTATCATCCTGTCCTTCATCATTGTTGCTCTCATAGTCCTTAGAATTAGGACTAAGAGGACATTGTGACACTTCATTCTTTTGAAATTCATCATCATGCTCTTCATCACTGTTGCTCTCATAGTCCTTAGAATTAGGACTAAGTGGACACTGTGACACTCAATTCTTTTGAAATTCCTCATCTTGCTCTTCATCACTGTTGCTGTCATATTCCTTAGAATTAGGACTAAGTGGACACCGTGGCACCCCATACTTTTGAAATTCATCATCCCGCTCTTCATCAAAACTGCTCTCATAGTCCTTAGAATTAGGACTAAGTGGACACCGTGGCACTCCATACTTTTGAAATTCATCATCCCACTCTTCATCAAAGCTGCTCTCATAGTCCTTAGAATTATGACTAACTGGACACCGTGACACTCCATACTTTTGAAATTCATCATCATGCACTTCATCACTGCTTCCCTCATAGTCCTTAGAATTAGGACTAAGTGGACACTTTGACACTCCATTCTTTTCAAATTCTTTATCACGCTCTTCATCACTACTGCTTTCATAGTCCTTAGAATTAGGACTAAGTGAACACTATGACAACCCATTCTTTTGAAATTTGTCATCATGCTCTTCAACACTATTTCTCTCATAGTCCTTAAAATTAGGACTAAGTGGACACCGTGACACTCCATTCTTTTGAACTTCACCATCATGCTCTTCATCACTACTACTTTCATAGTCCTTAGAATTAGGACTAAGTGGACACCGTGAGACTCCATTCTTTTGAAAATTTTCATCAAGCTCATCATCACTATTTCTTTCATAGTCCTTTGAATTCAGACTAAGTGGAATTTGTGACTCTTTATTTATTTGAAATTCTCCATCCCCTCTTTCATCAGTACTACTCTCATAGTCCTTAGGATTAGGACTAAGTGGAAGAATTGACTTTCTATTCATAGTGGAGGAATTCCTGGTATATTCATCCTTATGAATAGAGTTGTTACGTGATCAAGATGTTGATGTTGTATAAATCGAAACTTCACTATCAGGACAATCCATCCCTTTCAAATAGAAGATGTTGAATGATACAAGTGGAGTGACTCCTAAAGATATTATATAGCTTAGAGAATGAAATTTTCCCTCCAGAAATCTCCCCCCCCCCAAAAAAAACAAAAATTCGTGAAAATATTTCCCTCCAAAATTTTCGCAAAAATATTTTCCTCCTAAAAGTTTGTGAGATTTATTTATCTTCATTATTTTATTCTATAATTTAATGAAAAATGTAAACTAAATTTTTTAATGAAATAAATCACTAAAGTTAAAATTCTAAACTACAACTTCTACCTAAATTATTTGATAGTCAACGTATATAATATTTACTAAACAATTGAATGTTTTTTTAAAATTTTTATAATACATTGTGAAACAAATTAATCCCACATTCACCCCGCTGTAAAACAATTTCATAATATTTGCTTTATCATATTTTCCTTCATCGCCATAAAAAATTAACATGTTAAAATTTATTAAAACTGATTAATCCCACATTCACCGTACGGTAAAACATCTCCGTAATTTCACCTATATACTCCATTATCACTATTACTAACATTACATCAAGGTTTTCTGAGGTTCGTTGAAAGACTTGGAGTGAATTTGTGGAGCAGCTACATTGGTATCAACAACATATTCAATGAAGAATTCTCGCAATTGAAAGGTCAATTAAATTTTTTTCCTTGAAAATTCTCATATTAAATTAGTTTAATGAAGTAGATTTTTTTTTTAAACTTAAATTTTTTTGTCAACCAAATTAACCAATATTTCTTCCGTGAGCATGGTGCGCCTGGGTCACCCCCATCCAGCAATCGGCCAATGACCCACTCCCTCTACACACCCTACCGGCCCCCTACCCAAACTCACCCACCATGTCCCCTCGACCACCCCACCCTCACCTTGTCGCCCCAGCCCCATCCCACTCCACTCGCGTAATCCCCGACCCCCTCACCTCCAGCCACTCAACCCCTATCCCAGCCCACCTCCCTTCTCCCTCCCCCCTCATCCCCCACATCCCATCCCCCTACCCCCCTACTCGGCCCCGCTTATCCCCCCCTTTCCCCACCCGACCCCCCTTATCCCCCCCCCTTCCCCACCCGACCCCCCTTATCCCCCCTCCTTCCCCACCCGACCCCCATATCCCCCCCACCCCTACCACCTTACCCACCCGACCCCCCTACTCACCCCCCCCATACCACCACTACCCCTACCCCTTCTCCCCCCCGCCCTCCCCTCCCCCGCCCCCCCTACCCGACCCCCCCCACCCGCTCCCCGACCTGACCCCCATAACCCCGCCCCGACCCCCCTCCTTCCCCCTCCCCCCACCTGACCCCCATAGCCCCCTTCCCCCTCTCCCGTCGTCCCCCCACCCAGCCCCCTCAGCCCTCATACCTCCCCCACCTGACCCCCCTACTTGCCCCCCTCAGCCCTCTTAAACCCCCCCCCCCCCCCTTCCCCACCTCCCCATAATCAACCCCCCTACCCGGCCCCTCCCCCCTAGGCCCTCCTACCCGACCCTCGCCCACCACCCTTCCCCTTCCCCCTTCCCCTCTCCCCCACCCGCCCCCCTCCTCCCTGCTCCCGAGGTTGTTATTTTACTTACCATTCACGCTATCTTATATAAATACAATGATTTGTTGGGCTCTTTCTTTTGTGGAGGTAGTCGACTAAGAAGAGCATGACAACTTTTACTAACAATATTTCTCAGACATCAATTCCTCTTTTGTCCTTTTCATATCTACTGATATGATTAAAGAAAACTTTTCTATCGTTTCGTTTGACACTGCTACATAGAGGGGGATTTTAAGACAAATTTTTAAGAGAAAATAAATATTTTTTCATCAAATTTCCAATACGAGGCACTAGTAAAAAACTTGGTAAAGGTAAAGGATTAGGGATCTGTCTACTAGCATTCACCAAGTGGTTGGTTTACCATGGTTGTGAAGTGATATTCAACAAAGGAAAAGTGTTCCTGAGACACATAGCCACGAGGTAGGTGAAGCAGATCGGGGTTCATCATGTGAAGAACCTATATAAGCTATATGTGGAAGATTGTGATGCATTAAGCACTAAGGCGGAGAAAGTGCAAGTCATGATGTCGATGAACTTTGGCACAAAATACTTGGTCATTTGCATCATGGTACCTCAAATATTATATGACAAATAACCATTGGCCTCCCTAAAGGAGCACTTAAGTAGTAGGATATATGCAAATGATGTACGTTGTGAAAGTACATAAAATACACATTCCATGATCGAGACAACAAAGCACATGTAGTCCTATAAATGATCCACTATGATTTTTATGGACCTTTCTCAATAACCTACACTGTCAGACACAAATATTTTGTCATTTTTATTGATGACTTCTCACGGAAGTGTTGGATCTTCTTCATGTGGAAGAAATATCAAACATTCTCCAAGTTCATAGAATTCAAGGCACTGGTTGAGAAAGGAGCTAGCAAGAAGGTGAAGGCTCTGTTGCAGTCCCTGCAACAACCTCCAAAATTTTGGCCTGCACTTAAATTTCAGAGCCAACTATGGATATTGTGATCGATTGTTCCTTAGTCACTTATTGGTAAGTTGATAATCTCAAGCTCCCCTTTTCGATCTTAAGAGTCTTCCATGCTTTTATATTTACATAGAATGTGTCATCATTTGGAACGGGGGTTATTGCTTATCACGCAAAGGGAGGTCTGTTTTGATTCAAGGGGAAATCTTTATGAGAATGGGTTGTCGTCACCACATAGACATGTTTCACACTCTTACACACGTGTTGCCTTTATCCTCCCAAAGTGTATCATCTGAGCCACACTTGTTGTAAGCTGCCACAAAGGTTGTTGCATTAAGTGAAGTATGTGTTATGTGTTTTGGATGGTCTATGTTGTATTGCTAAGTTTTCAAGTGTGTGGTCATAGTCAAGTTTTATCACTGTTCACATCAGTTCCATTGATCCCACACTTAACTAAATTTCGGAGTTTCCTTAGCAACCTAGCCTCATCCAACTTTCCTGAACTGTGCCCTTCACATATGTAACCCTCAATCTTTTTCCTTACCTGTTGGAACTATGCACTGTGAAAAAATATCAACCTCCCTTAGCATTCAAAATTGGACAGTGGTTTCCTCCAATGTCCCTCCCTTGGGCAGAACCCACTGTCTCCAGAAACTGTGCAGTTTTGTCCCTTGACTACCTATTCTGCCTTGCATCCTGAAATTGTGTAGAGGTGTTATTCTAGGGCCTCATCCCATAGCAGTGCCTTGCATCCTAAAACTGTGTAAATGTGTCCTCCTAGGTCCTCATCCCGTAAACGTCGCTTCCCACTGAAACTACACAATTATGCCTCTCAGGGACCACGAAGAAAGATGACATAATAGATGACTCTCAAGGAGCTTAGGAGAAAAATAAGCAGATCAAGGAACCCAAGGTATGACAGAATATCAGGACCGCAAGACTCCATCTGATGCATAACCCTTTGGAGGCTAGGTATGGAAAACAAAGACAATCTTTTGAAATACACCTCTTACTGTAGCTTAAAAGTTTTCTTATCATTGTCGTATCATTTTGTCTTCAATGACATGCATGGTTGCAAGAAATGAAAGTCATTCCATGTATTTCCTCTACGTGTCTTGTTCCCTTTCACTTGTTTATTACATAGATTAGAAGATGAATACCATTACCACTTGTTTATTTAAGGTATGGAGGTTATGACCAATATGATCTTATGACTAACCAGGCACGATGCAAGGCATCCTAAGTGGGATGAAATATTTTTGATGATGTGGATATATTCAATAAACTCCTTTCCATTACTCCTTTATATTAATCCTTTCTTTGTATCTTGCATGTACCCTCACTACTTATCAAATTTGGCTACCTGCTACGAGTAGTCTCTTACCTCTTTCCTGACAAAGCAGGGGAAGGAATTTCCTTCAACCTGATTTCTTCAAGGCTCTTCATAGAAAGTATAGAGGTAAGAGAAGGAGATGTGGAATCTCACTATCAAACTCTTGAAAATACTTTGCATGTTCGAATCTATCCAAATGATTAAACTGCCACTCAACAACATTGTCAATCTTGGAAGACTCAAGAAAGGGCACATCTCTAGATATTATAAAATTCTTATTCACTTCATCATAGAGATGGTATGGATTGGAGGTATGACTACCCAAAGAATACACATTTGTGACTCCTTGCACTGAGTTTTTTTATCCTTTCCTTAGGTATGAAGGCATAACAAGAGGAACCAAAAGACCCTGAGATGCCTCAACGAAGGAATGTGGCCATACCACATTTCATAGGGAGTCTTGTTTCTAATAGCAAGAGATGGAAAACTATTCTTTATATACACAACACATAGAACCACATCAGCCCAAAACCCTATGAACTTAACATGTCAACTATGCCAAGTTCATAGTGAAAGTAACACATTCCAATGAACTATGTGTTGAAAAATGCAACAAGAAATTCTCAATTTGATTTTTCCTTGATTAAATTGAAAAAATTCGAATTTCCACATCAACAGACAATTGGATGATGTTAACTTGTGCGACATGGCTTGTGTCACCTAGTTTACTCAGTAAATTTGAGTTGGAGGAGTTAGAGTTTAGTTCTGCATATGTGATTTCTAATTTGTATCAATAAAGGTCAATTATATTAGGTAATTGTCATTTAAACTAGTTCTAACTTTTCGAGGAACTAGTGGAAGGTCATTTAAGTAGTGGGATTTCATTCAAACTCAATGATCATCCAGTTAATGATTCAATCAACCCAAAATAGTTGGGGCATGTACAGAAGTCAAATTCCCTAATATTGGTGGAGATTCCAATGCAGTTTTAATATCTTGTAGCTCACACGGTTGCAAGAACTTACCATAAGCATAGTGGAGGAGGTAGCTTGAGTAGGAGCTTATTGTGAAATCGGAGAGGGAATGATTGTTGGTAGAATTAATAGCCTACTAGAAATTTGTTTGGCACCACACTTCAATGTTTTGGGCAGGGTTTTTGAGGGTGGATAATTTTTTCTGACGCTTTTTGGTCATGCACGTCCTCAGTAAGTATCTTGGGAGGTCTGTAATAGTTCCTTGCATGCATGTCCTCACTAAATATGTTTTGGGATGTATGTACTATTTCCTTGCAAATTTATGTTTTTCAAGGCTTAACTGCTTATGATCTTAGGTGCTCACAATAGTATGACAGTTTATGACACTCTCCAAATCACCATTCCTGAAAGGATTCAACAAAACGACTTGAGAGGAGGATGAGAAGGGCACACTCTTATTGGAGCTAGCCTAGAACTAGTGAAATTGGTTGGTCACAATGGTTTTAGAGTTGTATTGGTCTTTTTTGGTGGTTTAGATTGGCTAAGGTTGGTCTTGTATTGACTCACCTTAAAACACCAAAGTGACTAGTTCTCTACTAAATTGACCAATTTTGAAGAATGTAGTGCAACATAGCTAATGACCACCAAATAATATTTTTTTAATAAAAAATATTTAAAATGAAAAAAAATATTTTAACCCTAGGGCCCTATAAAACCTAACCCTAGTAATTAATGGTAATATTTAATTTTTAAAGTAAAAGTAAAAGTTTGACATTCTCCTTATCTTTCCTCTTTGAAAAGAAAAGATAAGGATAATGTCAACTTTTACTTAAATATTTAATATTAACATTGATTGTTTCGGGTTGTTTCAGAGTGGTTCGAACTTCATTCAATTTTGAGAAAGTAAAATTTTAGATCCAATTCAAAACTTAGTGGTGACTGTTTGAACCGCTTCCTTGTAATGAGTCCTAGACTTTGAATTCCAAATTTTCATGTGCATTTATTGCATAATCATATTCCTCATGAGACTTTCCACCATAACTTGATCTTTAATCCATTGCAAGAACTTGACCTAGCTTAGGGAACCATCATCTATCCCTCCCTAGTTGCTCCTCGACATTGAAATTTTCTTTGGAAGCAGGCATTCATTTTATCCATTAGATCATTTTTTCCACTGTGACAGTCCAAAAACATCCCTGCCAGCATATGCTTGACAATCCATCTCATCTTTACTGCTACCTTATAAACACTCTTAAATATTGTGTCTCTAATCTAAAAGAGGAAGAATCGGAAAGGGCCTTCTTGGCCCTCTTCTCAACCCACAATATGTTTAGCTTCTCTCTTGTGCTTACACTCTAGTCTTCTCGCAGCTTCAAAATGACGAATCTTAAACACAGTCTCATGATGTGCATTCAGGGAGGCATAATTCACCCTTTCTTTACATCATATTACCCCCTAGCATTCCTTTTACCTTTACATGCAAGAATATATGTTCCTTGTGGACGACTATTAAGCTTCCCATCTCTATTTCGCCTCCCTCTCCTACCCTCATGAACCTGATAAGCTGAATTTAATCAATCTCACTGTATCTAAGATAAACAACCCATCCAACTGGGTAGACTGAGCTGAGACCCTTTTAGAAACTAAATCCATCCCTCCACAATGATATGTCCCTCTCTAAACAACATCATCATGTTGTGTTCAATATATATCATTCCCATGATCACCATATATTTCCTAGTCCTTCACTTACATCTTTGGTAGCGTTGTCATTCAAATCACTTATACTTTGTTTTATTGTTTCTTGTGTTATGATTTGCTTTAATGGAAATATCTCCCTAGTAGGCACGAGTAACCAAATTCAAGTTCTTATTGACCTCTTGTGTTAACATACTTAATTTCATTTTGACCTATTCGGTTTCAAATTCTAGTGTGGTTGGTTTACTGGTTGACCTAATAGCATTCATGAAGAGGTTATTAATGATCATAGTTATTTTAAAGTGAACATTGGACTTTTCCTTGAAAACCAAGCCCCATGAATATGCAATTATCATGGAATATTTCAAAGCTCATACCTTTCTACAAAGGAATACACTATTTTCATTCATCAAGAAAAGTTATATGAGAAAGAACCAAGTGGTTATGATTTTCAACATTTTCACCTACATTTCCTATCTATTGTTTTCTTATTGAATGGGAAAGTTTGGTTTTTGGGATTTTCAAATTAAAGTTCTACACTGGTGGTGTTCATGTCACTTTTTGGTCTTCTTCTAAAATCTTGTTTGGTATGTGCAAAACAAGAATTGGTGCATCTTTTAAAGGTGCAATTATTAAAGATATGCAAATTCTATATTGATTTAAGACATGCAATGTTCAATATCTACATGATACCTTTTCTTGACATTCCATTCATAAATTTGAAATTTGTAACAAGTATAAATTTTACTAAATAATTATTATATTGATTATTACAAAATTGAAGACAAAGGAAGAATAATATCTAATGTAGGTTTATGTGAATGGAAAATGTTAAGACAAAGGAAAAATTATATAATGATAGGTGGACCATAGGGGTTGGGTTCCTTACCATCGACGTATTCTATATAAGGAGGGAGAAGAAGGAGAAGATAGCATCACTTTTGCATGTGTAATTGAGGACAAGGCTAAGAAGTGACAACATAGTAATGGATTGATGGCTCATGTGTGTCTTTATTTTGAAATATCTGGAGCAATAAGGTCTATGGCTAGGTGAAGAGTAGAACTCCAAGTATTTTTTGCAATAATCAATCTTGAGCCAATAGAATGTCATATCTACATAGCACTTTGTGAGAGTACTCTATTCTAGGTGACGATAGAGTACATCATTTCCTTATTGGAAGTAATTGAACTTTTATAATGGTATAATTAATTATAAATATTTAAAATAGTAGATGTTTGCAATCAATTTTATAAAGGGTTATGGGATTCTTAATTGTTTTGCTAGAATTTCAAATATTGAGATAGAAATTCGTAAGGAGAATATAATGACCTCAATTCCTTGTGAATGCCATAAGTATCTACTATGTGTATTTTTTCAAATCGAATAGAAATATGATCGACTTTGTTTTTGATAATGAAAAAACACACAAACATATTCTATTAAATAAGATCTTTTGTTAGTTTTAACAAAATTATTGTCAACCATGGTTTATTTAGAAATTAACATATATTAAACTATACAATGAATTATTAAATTGATAACTATTTAATATGGGTTGGATTTTAGTGATGTTTCTATGGATCATCTTATGATGTTGTGGATTATTTATAAGTCACGTCACTAGTAAGTCAAGTTTTCATGTCTCCTTCTCATGTTTATATAAAATAAAGTAGAGAATGGATGGGAATATTTAATTCATGATACTAAAAATGGGATCACAAATTATCATAAGTTTACACACAATATATTGACAGTGTGTCCATGTGAGAAGTATTAGAGTAGAGGGATTGGGTCAACCATGCCTTTCCAATATATGAAAATATTAGGCTTCAAGATTTCATGTGTTGTAGTGATGGATGCATTAAAGAGGGACAATCAAATTAACTCAAACTACTAGAATGGGATATTGATGGGTGGAGGTTAAGTTGTACCTATTATGGGAGCCTCATCTTTAGTATCTCCTTCATCTATATTTTCTCCTTAGGTGATGGAAATTTTTCACAAAACTATTTTGAGCATTAACATTTGTTGATTACATAGTCATCTTGTTTCATTAATAGAATTATATTTCTTGATAAAACAAGTAGCAAAAATCCTATTGGTGTGTTAGGATTCAAAGTAATTTTTCCTTTCCCTAATATTATTTTTTAACTTGAGGAGGTGGATGATTTTGAGGATGGCATATTATGTTCTTCTAAGCAATGTGAGCAGGCCTCGATGAAATTTAGGGCCTCAATTGAGAAACCTAGTGAAAGAGAGTTGTTCGGTAAAATCTGTTGATATTGCTGTCATGATCTCAAATGGAGCCTCCTACCTAACCTATTCACACCTAACCTAGTCACAGTAAAACAAATTAAACTTTGAAGTTGCACTTTAATTCTTCCTGCTAAGTTTTTACCACAACCTTAAGGGACCTTGGTAAAATAAGTCCACTGATGATTGGTCGTGACATTCTGGTGTAATAATAATTGTACATACCATAGAGTACATAACTCCATATCAATAACTAACCTTTTGTATTTATGTGGATGATATTTTGGTTATGGATGACATAGTATCTTGGTGGAAAGATGTTTGGATCCATATGACCATGGTGATAATATTTAACAAAATCCTCATGTCTATTCATCAATTTCATGTGTGATTAGTTGGGACCCAACATGCACACTTGTACCTAGGATATAAGATTATGTAATCCTTTCTTGGATGACTTCATTGTCAACATTGAAGGAAACATTTATACTTGATAGTTGGATTTTTGGATGCATTGCTTGGATGACTTCATTCTTAGTGTGGAGTGTAGTACTTGTACATGGGACCTTGGTTTATGGATGATCCCTTTATGGACACACTTCTTGGACTACTTCACTCTTAGGGTTGGGGGCAATGCCCATACACAGGAAGTTGGCTTATGGAGATACATCATAGATATAAAATTTGAGAGCAATGTGTTTCAAAGGGGATGAAATGGTGGGATCCCCCCTAGTGATGTAATGGGGTCCATAATGGTTAATAATATTATAAGTATGGTGGTCATTTAATGTAATATATACAAAGTCTGTTATGTTAGTTATTATTAAATAATTCATACTAGGTAGCTTTCATGTGATAAATGTAATATGGCCTATTCATTAGCATAGGCACCAATAGTGGTTAAAATTTAGGTTTTATAAATGAATAATATTTAAGTCCTCCTTATTGGATTTGTTAAGTATAGTGATTATATTTGAGCATTAGTTCATTGGGAGGTTTCCCTTGAAGAGGAAAATGAACAAGAATTTATCTTTCCATAAAATGATTACCATACCCTATTAACTTACCTTGATGGTTTTGGATTCAATGAAGTAAAATGAATTTTTATCATATTCTTAGAGACATTACCCCATAGTGAATTCATGCACTGGAAACTTATGGAGACCTTTTATAATCCTTACACCTGTCTTTATCTCGAGAGTTGGATCTCATCAACAGTGAAGGACGACGATGCCCACCCGACGGTGAAGGTTTTCTTGAGCTTGATCATGGTAAATACCCGCTCGATCCATGTTGGTCGAGGTTCATTCACATTGTTTTCTATAGGGTTTCTAGACAACTTCTCCCTTGTAGGTTCTATATGTTTGACAAGGTAACCTCTGCAGCCTTCCCTACGAAATGCTTAGTAATACCTCATGGAAACATTTGTGTTTCACCATCAAATTGATCATAAGGAGGAAGCTTCACTGGTATTTGTATTGATTTCTCTATCCAATTAAGAAGTTGTGACAAATTCAAAACTGAGTGGGAAGAATTATAAAACCCCTCCATCAACCACTTCTCCTCTCTATTTGCTTGAAATTAGACTCCAATGGCAGAATTCCGACGTGAATAGTAGGATATGTACTTCACAACCTCAATTTTGAAAAGACTATGTTGGGAGTTAAGTAAAAGGGAACGTCATTAATAGGCAGAATGATTCATGCCCCAAAGTGAAAATCACAAATAGGACAACATGTATGACATCAACCATATATATAGACACAAGTTACATACCTTTTTTTGTTTCTTATTATAGAAAATTCTAACGTCTACATTTTAGAGAAGGATAACTAGATAAGAGACTAACTCAAAAAGGACTTGAGGAGATTACAACACATGAGAAAAAATTCAACTACGTTGAAACTGGGTAGTTGAGTCACTCTCGAAACCTAGTAAATAACAACTTCCAAAATTGATTATAATCTTAATGATAAGGTTTTTTTAGTTTGGTGATCGTAACTACTTATAATTCACCATGAAAATTTTTCACTATTGTTATAGTATGCTAGAGATCTCCATCGAAATTTATCTTTCCAAATCACCTTTCAGATAAGCATTAATGGAAACATAGCATTACCCAGTGATCATAGATTTAGTTAGTGCAGAATGGCTTCTCTTCAATTTCTCATATAGGCTTCCATAAATTTTATTGCAAGGTATGCTTGGGCTGTAAACTATTGTCCTCACTTTTGCATCCAACACGTTGCTTCAGATATTTGTGAACAATCACTTTGTTGCATGATGCATCCTCCAAGTGACCAATTCATCCATAATTTGTTCATTGAATGAATCCTGATTGGCAGTGATCCTCCATAATAGATCTGATAGCTCTAGGTGACCAATCATCACTTTTATCTGCACCTCCTTCAACCAATATTTGACTATTAGAGATTCCAAGCCATCCTGAAGGTATTCAAATAGTTTTTATTTAGCCATCCACATTACTTCACTAGGACATACTCTAGAACTTATAATTAAATAATATAAGTGATATTTGATTATAACATTGTACTGTAAATCGTCAAACCTCAAGACCTATTTGAAGCCCACTAAAGTCTATTCGTGAGAGATTTCCAAGTACCAAACATTAAGCAATTAGGTCGCAACCTTTGCTAAGAGCCAATAAAAATCAAACTCAAACTACTATTATCGTGCTTCGTATTACTCTTTACCTTACTCTGATGATGCCACAAATCATGACAAGATGAAACCTAGAAATCGTCCTTCATCTTCATCTTGTCCTATGTTATGAAACTAGCTCAAGAAAAGATAGAAAATATATATCAACGCCTTAGAATTCAGCCGCTTCGAGGGGGCAACCTCCTTTACATTACATAAATGAACAATTCTTGGATGATACAAATGAAAAAACATCCTTTCTATATATAGGAGTCTAAGGAGTCACAATATAATCTAGCCGACCTAACAATAATAATATAAAGCCACAAAAATAACAATAGAGGGATTCTATGGGGCACAGAAATAACAACATGGGGGTAATAGGGGCACAACAATATAAATAAGGGGTATAACTACAATAGTAATGGGGTAATCACTAGTATTATAGGGACCCAACATGCCCCTCTCCTTCAAGAAAGTGTTGTCCTCAACGCTTGAGTAGTTCTGGATACTTCTGCCTAAAATTCTCATCCTCCCATGTGGAATCTTCAGCGGATAAGTTCTTCCACTTGATAAGATACTCTGAAATTGATCGATTTCGTAGCTGTCAAGTTCTTGTTTCTGTGACTGCTTCCGGTTCCAATATAATTTTTCCTTCCTCGTCAAGTTCTGGCAATATTGTTTGAACTGGGAGCTTGTCACCTATAACCTTCTTTAATCATGAAACATGGAAAACTGGGTGCAGTTGAGAAGCTGCAGGAAGCTCCAATTTGTATTCCATAGTACTAATCTTTGCAACACCTTCTACGGACCATAATACTTTGGTGATAATTTATTATCCTTCTTAGCTTGCTTTAGGGACATTTGCTTATATTGTTGTAGCCGTAGGAATACCCAATCACCTACATCAAAACTTCTTTCACTGCGATGTTGATATGCCTGTTGTTTCATTCTATTTTGTGCTAACACAAGGTTATCCTTTAAGAGTTGGAGGACTTGCTGTTGATGTTCGATGTGATGTTCCACTGCCTGAACCTTAAAATTTTCTCTTAAATATGATGTGATGGATGGTGGTTGATACCCATAAAGTGCCATAAAAGGGGTCATTTTTCTTGCTGTATGGAAGGAAGTGTTATACCACCATTCAGCCAGAGGCAGCCATTTGACCCATTGTGTCTGTTTATCAGATACAAAGCAACGAAGATATCCCTCCAAACATTTGTTTACTATCTCAGTTTGCCCATCAGATTGAGGATGATAAGATGAGCTATGAGCTAACTGAGTACCAAGACAAGAAAATAATTCTGTCCAAAAATTTCCAGTGAAAATGGGATCTCTATCACTTACAATAATCTATGGGTTTCCATGTAGCTTTTGAATTGTTTACATAAATGCAGTAGAAACTGTACTGGCTTTAAATTGATGTGATAATGCACAAAAGTGTGCATACTTGGTAAGTCTGTCAACTACCACCGTGATGACACTCTTTCCCTTAGAATTTGGTAAACCTGTGATAAAATCCATTGAAACCTCCTCCCAATGTTGGCTTGGAATGGATAAAGGTTGTAATAGACCCAGTGTCTTAATTGTTTCAACTTTGTTTTGTTGGCAAACCAAACATTCCGCCACAAACTTTTGAATATTTGATTTAAGGCCATCCCAAAAGAATTCCTTCTTAACCCTGTGGTAAGTTTTTAAAAATCTTGAGTGCCCTCCTAAGGGAGAAGTGTGCAATTCGATAAGAATCTTTTGTTTTAGCTGAGAATTCTTACAGAGGTATAAGCGATCTTTGTACCATAATGAATCATTTTGCCAGCTAAATGTATCAGACGTACTGGAATCTTGTTGTAGCTTTCGAATAAGTGCCCATACGTATTCATCATTCTTCCATTCCTCCCTTGCTTCGTTTATCCAATCTGGTTGGATAATAGAAATGGCGCACAACAATGCTTACACATCCTCATCCTTTCTTGAGAGTGCATCTACCACCACATTTTGCTTCCCTTTCTTGTAGATGATTTCAAAGTCATAACCCAACATCTTTGTGACCCACTTTTGTTGCTCTTCAGAAGATAATCTTTGTTCTAAAAAGTATTTAAGGCTATCATGATCCGTTTTTACCTTGAAGTGTCTTCCCATTAGGTAGGGTCGCCATTTCTTAAGTGCATGGAGTATTGCCAACATTTCCTTCTCATAAATAGCTTTACTTAAAAACTTTCCCTTGCCTGGACGACTTTCAAAAGCAATGGGTCTTTCATCTTGCATTAGAACAGAACACATATTTCATTAAATTTGGAAGTATTTTATTACAAGGCCTTCAAAAACATTCATTCTTTTGTAAATCGCCATATTAACTTGATTCAACATTAAAATGATTTGCAAGTAATTTCAAACCAATTAGAGATCATGAATAGGTCAAACATGGGGTTGTTATGTACAATAGTATCAATACACAATAGGAGTGTGAAATCAAACTCTTAGAAGAAATTGATTTAAGCTAAATCATATTAGTATGTCAAACATCCAATACAGATATTATAGTTATGGATAACATGCTAGATTCGTCAATGTTTAAATTTTATGTCTGGCAACTCTAACCCCCTTTCCCCCAACCTATGGGGGATTTGTTGATTGAATGATGGTGATGTGAGGATCTTATTGTAAACGACAAGGATAGGTGTCCTTTGCATTGCATTGAGACTAGTCTACTAAAACCTTAGTAAAATTTTCTTTTGCTCAATTTCCTACGGTCCCTTTGTGCCTTTATGAAGCACTAATGAGGCAGTCATCATTCATCTTCATAGCATGCAGGCATCCACTATAAAAGTTATACATTGTTGATATAGGTATTTCAAGAAGGTTAGGTACCATTGATCTATCTCCACTCAAATCCAAGTACATAAAATGAGATTTCTTAAATGGGTATTCAAGTCATTCCATTATGATGGACAGTGTCACAAGTTGAAGTAAACAAGAAACTTTAGTGGTGACTTCTTGTAAGTAGTGGAGGCAAGGGTTTTCAAATATTAGCACAGTTGATGGTAGTGTGGACATTGATCTCTCCTTGTAAACATTGTCAAAACCGATAATAGTCTCGATGTAAATTTAGTGTCAACCAATTGTATGGAAAATCATGTTTGACCATTACTTTCACTAAGAAAAGAAAATGATAAGCATTTTTAATGGGGGAGAAGTAAATGCGAAACATAACTCATGTATTTTAGTTGAAATTTATATAGGTCCCCGTGTTCTTTGATTATTAAATACTTAATGTAAATACAAATAAATTGTCATTAAGATATTGTTTTTGAAGATTGAATATGTATTAAAAGGCATTCATCAAACCTGAATAAACCACTTAAAGCTGATTATCAATTAATCCTAAATAGTTTTGTATAAGATAAATCTTTACTTGCATTAGTAGCTTTAATTCAAAAATAAATTACATTTATAAACTCATATGAATACATATAACTAAATGAAATTCAATAAATAACTTTTGAGTCTTGTTGGATTCTATGAGATTATTTTAAGTACAAATAGTTTATTTAAGAATTCAAATTTATAAAATGTTAATATTGATGGGAAAAACATGTCATATGGTGTAAAAAGTTTAAAGGCATCCATTTATGGCCCATCTCTTGAATGAGCTTAAATAGTCTACTTAATGCTCATGGTGAATTTATTAATCCATGTTTTATTAGAAAATTCATTTTCTTTACATGGTTTTTTATTCTAAAAATAGAAGTTTCACATTTATATATTCATATTAAACCACATGATAGTTAAATAAAAATCAATTAATGTTTTCTTGACTTATTGACTTATGTGACATGATTACATATAGGAATAATTGATTTAATAATGCATAGTTAGAAAAAGTTGTCAATTCAAAATAGAATAAACCATTTAGAACTCATAAATTATTAATTTTAAATTATTAATTTTCTAAAAAATATATTTTTCAGTTACATTGAGATTTTTATTTCAAAAATAAATTCCATTTATACACATTCTAAATATAATTTAATACATACTTGTCTTGTTGGTTTCTATGAGATTATTTCAATTACAAATAATTTATTTAAGAATTGAAATTTACCAAAATCAAATGCCATATGTTGCATAAAGTTTAAGTACACTTATTTATGACCCGTACTTTGAAATAACGTTAACAATCTACTTAACATTCATTACCAATTAATTATTCCATGTGTTGTTAGGAAAAGCATTTCATATTACATGGAGTTTTATTCTTTTTTTAAGTGCCACATTTACACACTTAGATTAAACTTCATGATATGAAAATAAAAGTCGATAATGGATTTATATAGACCACCTAAAAATCATTATCAATTAATTATAATTTGTTTTGTAAAATATATATATATTTACTTACAATAAGAGTTACATTTAAAAATTGCATCACATTTATGAACTTCTATCAATGCATATAGCCAAATAGAATTCTTCAAGTCCTATTGGATTCTATGAAATTATTTAAACCACAAATAAACTATTTAGAAATTGAAAATGACAAAATGCTAATATGGATTGGAAAATCAATGTCTTATGGTGCAAAAAGTTTAAATACACAATCATTTTTTACCCATCTCTTTAATGAGTCTAGATGGTCCACTTAACACATTGTTAATTAATTATTCCATGTTTTATTAAGAAGAAAATTTTGTTTTTCATAGAGTTTTTTTTCAAAACAATACAATATGAGATTAATACAATCTTAATAGATTATGTGATAGACAAATAAAAGTCAATAAATGGGTTCCTTATTAAATTAAATGAGATGAGATGATTGCATATACAAATAGTTGATTCAAGAATATATGAAAAAAAATATGGGTTAAAAATTGAATGCCCTACAATTTAACGAGTAGTATTCACTTATGAGTCATCACCCGTTAGCTTAAATAATCCACTTAATACTTATTATCAAGAAATTAAAAGACTTATTTTCGAAAAAATGCATCATAGTATATGGCTATTATAAATCACATCTATACACTCATATTAATGGACATAACTAAGTACAAGTCAATAATATAATTATAGCTCAAGTGATATGATTTCAGTTTATTTAAAATATACATTTACAAAAAAACAACTTTAAATAATGAAATTAGATGCCTTATGATTCAAAAAGTTCAATGACATAATTCATCCATGATAGTATGTAATCAAACCTTAATAATCCACTTATCAATCATTATCATCATATACATGTTTTTTTAAGAAATGCAAAATTATTTACAATATATTTTTATCTAAAAAATTACATATCACGTTTATGCATTCATATTAGTGCATTTTATATGTAAACAATGAATAATTGACTTTGTGCCTTGTTGATTTTCAATATGATATGATTGCAGTTACAACCATTAATTGATTTTAGCATATAAATTTATGAAAACTATCGATTGAGAAATCACATACCTTATGCTTCAAAAAAATTGAATCATTTACCTATGACACATTTATCATTAGCCTTAATAATGAATAATGCATTGTGAATAGTGAATAATGCACATAACATTTATCAAGTAAATTATTATAATTTCTTTAGTAAGAATAGCACCTTTGTTTGCAAGGAGTTCTATTTCAAAACTTATATTTCACATTTATATATGATTATTGATACATATAAGTAAACATAAGTCATTAAAAATAGCATGCCTCGATGGTTCATGTAAGATAATTTGAATGGCAAACAATTCATTTAAGAACACACGAGCGCGTGCACACACATCTTAGAAAAAAATCGATACAACAAAGTCATTGCAAAAACATTTATAAATAATAAGAAATATACATATTAATATAACTGACAATTTCCATATATTTCAAAAATTATAAAATCATACAAATTGATTCAACAAAAACTATGTCCAAAATGTATTGAAAAATTGGAATGTACTTTTCAACAAATTTATAAAAGAAATTATCTCCATGAACTACAATGAAGTACATGTTCTATTGAACATTCGAATGTACTCATGTTTTTGTTTGATAAGATGAAGTCTTAAGAAAGGGGAATAAAACTTGCATAAGCCATGTATCTTACTCTTTTCCTGTATATGATTTTATCAAGATGTGGTTTGATCGATATCTAATGAATTGAGAAGTATACTTTTCTGTATCTATTAGCAATACATTTGATTCTTCATAATTATCTCCATATTGGGACCACACATCAATCAACTTTTTCTCATAAAATTGTCTTGCTCTCCCTACTTCCAATTTTGTTTGCAAATGACAATGAGACCTGTCCCATGCAAATTTAAAGTCCTCTGTATCAATATTTGATTTTTCAAGTACTTTTCGAATGTACTTGTCAGTGACATTTAATGTCCATATTTCGACATCATAATTTCTTAAGCAGTATTTTAATACCTTTTACTGAAAAGGCCTTCCAAAATAGGACTTATCACCAAACTGCCAATCTGGTTCTCTTTGAATATGAAAATTTTGTTCATCTTTGATGTATGATTGGAAGAATACTCTTCCATTTCAAATATCAACAACATCTTTTGACTTGTAGTAATTCCCATATGCATCTGCACTGTAACTACATGTATGATATTAATATATCTCCACTTCAACACTTCATTGCTTAAGGACATAAAAACTTATCATTTTAAAAATGATGTTAATATTTATTATGAACTATTTCCATTTGTATGCAAACATAATTTTACAATGAGTTCAAAGTATCACAAAATACAAATAGAATTGCCCCATTAAAATGAACAAACAAATAATATGTTTACTTTATACATAGAGCCTAATACCTTTATTTAATTTGTATGGAATAAAAGTCTTATAAGGATGCATTGACCCACCATTTAAATCATTGATTTTAAGACTTGTAACGATTTATTTAATTGCAATTGAAAAATATAATTACAAAGGTCTAGTACAAGTAAACAAACTAATTATATATTAATTTTCACATACAATATAATACAATTTTTAAATTTCAAACCTAATTAATTATATGTAAATTTATAGAGTTTCTACCTTAGTTTTTTTTGGTGCTTCTTTTAGTACAAATTGTATGTTTATTGTTGGTGCTACATACAACTTAATATAATTTTTCAACTTATATGGAATAAAAAGGGTTATAAGAATGCAATGGGTCATCCTTCACATTAATAATGTCTAAGAGGTATAACGATAACTTAAACCACATTTAAAGCAAATAATTGTAATGATCTAATTAAAACAAATAGACCTGTTATCTATTAATTTTACATACAATGTAATCCATTGTAATATATATATATATATATATATAGCATGGGAAATTTGATATGAAAACATTAAATGACCATTCATCTCACCAAAAATAAAAATAAAAATAAAAATAAAAATATTTTATTTTTAGTAGTGAAAAACCAAATCAACAATTCTTTTATTAGTGTTGTGAAATAAAAGTAATAATTCATGATGTCATACATATAATAGCATGATATAAACATTTGTAATCTTAAGGTACTTCTAAATGTAATTGAACATCCTTCAAAGTAGCTCGCACATCCGTAGCCTTGTTGAGTTTACGCAATATTCTCCATAGCTCATTGATCAACCAATTATTCCCTTGATTTGCTCCAATGAATGGAGGGGCAAGAATCACATTTTCTTTTGGATTCTCTTTCACTCTGTCAATTAAACAAACAACTATAATAGTATTGGTTGCATCATATTGGATATGCATTTCCCACACTTTTTTCAATGATTTAGTGTGTATAACTTTCATTGGATTGTCAATGACCTTATGTCCCTTTTGTGGCTTACAGTCTAAAGCAATCCACTTAAACACAAGTTTATCTCGTAATGTTTCTGAAACCAACTTTTTTAAAAATCTTGTTGTGCTTTGTTTCAAAGTTGTCATCGAAATTGCAATGTCAAGAGATTCATTTTTGAAACACATTTCAAAAAATGATTTTGCATGTGGATGAATCCAAAATAATTTTTGCTCTATTATGTAATCAGCATCAGCTCCCATTTTCTCAATATGCCCTTTGTTTGTTGCTTCATGTCCTTTAGTTCAAAAATAACTAGTTTCTTTTCAGTTATTTTGCCTGCAACACAATGGAAAATAATATAGTCAAACCACTTTATTCATGTTACAAAAATTACTAAAAAAATTGTTGAAATGATACACTTACCTTGAGTGGTTTTTTCACTATTTATAGATGAAACAATAATTTCTTTTATCATCTTGATAAGACTTGGAGTAAACATATTAAACCTTCAATCAAATACCAATTGTACTTCTTATTAAACCTTCAATCAAATACCAATTGTACTTCTTATTAAACCTTCAATCAAATACCAATACCAAGAAAAACATTAGTAATGCAACCTTTAAAAAGAAACACACACACACACACACACACACACACACCTTTAACATTACTTTGATTGTTAATTTTATCCTTTTTATTTGTTCCTATAAAAAAAAATATACAAAGTTATGGTAGTTACAAGCATTTGAGTTTGAAGAATAATAAGATAAACAATAAGACAAGTTATAAGTATCTAATATGACATTATCTTCATATTTGTAGCGTTGCACCTCATCATCATCCTAGTTACCTTTATTTGTTTCCAAATTAAACATATAAAATATTTTGAATTGGTGAAAATGAATAGAATCATTAAATAACAAGGAAAACAAGTGGACAAATTATAAGTACTTGATGTTATATTTTTTCTTGATTAAAGTTTTGTTTAACTTTCACTTGATCAATGTCTTGGTTCTGTTTGCTTGTCACTATAATAAACATAAAAAAATGTTATAAATTGTGACAATGAACAAAATGCATTAAACAACTATACAAAAAAAGAACCATCAATAATCATCCATAATAATATTTTGGTCTTGATTGTAGTTTTGTGGGACAATACCAGGGTCATTATATGCATTCTCTTTATTTCCAACTATAATCAACATATGAAATGATATGAATCACAATAATTTAGAATAATAATAAAATAAAAAAAGATAGAGTTACAATGATTAATACCCATTTCTATCTCCATCGTTCCATGGTCATTGTCTTGATTAATTTCATTCATCTCATAATTCCCTATAATAGTCATCCAAAAATGTTATGAACATGGAAATTAAATAAATTGAAAAATTATCAAGAGAAAAAACCAAACAAATTATGCACCTGGTATGATAACTTCTTCCTCTCCTCCTCCTCCTATTTCCATCTCCATACTTTTCTCAACAACATAAGCACTATGTTGATTAATTTTTTTCTTCCCACTTTCATCATTCTCTATTTTAGAATCTCTGTCGTTAGTCATTTTAGTAAACACTTTAACAATTAAGAAATATGAAAAAAATAGTATCCAAAGTATTATAAGAAAAAAAAATGAATTGTAGTACTCGAATTTTCCAAGAAGTTAATGGATACCGGATTTGATAGTTGAAAAGATTTGTAATTATTTAACATGATTGTCCTTTGTGGCCATGTTTGCACAACACTTGAAATTCTTCTTCCATATGTACAACAAGCCTTGATTAAATTTTTCTCCGCATAAAGAGAAATAACCACTTTTGCATCACTACATTGTTGGTGTTTTTCCACTAAATCCATCCAGAAATCATAATCTCTCTCATTTTTATCAAATGTGTCTTCAAATGTGTGAGAGTATTTTATAGCCTCCAAAAATTTTAATTCTGAAGTATAGAAATGTATAATAAGAACTATATCATAACTATAATTGTTTTGTGACTTATATTCATAAATGCCACTAATCATTTTATAGTTGAACTTGGAGTTCTTTATGGAAATTCCCAAAGTTTTACTAAGAGAATTGTAGTAAAGTCATTCAACTTAGAGAATTGTAGAGAATTGTAAGAAATTGAAAAAATTCAATGTAAAATCCCTTGTGGAATTGTTCTTTTTTCAAAGCAAGTGTATCCAAAACAACAAGGTCAGTATGTAAAATTGGTTGCAACTGACATGGAAAAGAGTGCAAAAGTGTTGACAAAAGATGAGGGCCCCCAAAATGACAACCAAATTCAAAATTGTTATCAACTTGTTGATCCATTTATCATTTTGTCAAGAACTCCACATGCTTGCTGAGAAAGGGACTCTATCTTTGTATTACGTGTTCCTTTGACATAAGTAGACCCCTCCACCGTGTTGCAAAAATTGGTAAATATGATATCATTAATTTCATAATGCTCAAGAATGTTGAATGTGGTAAGAGTCATCTCATTCAAGTTTTGATCATGACTTTGACAATATGTAACCATTGCATCCAATATTGTTTTGTTGGTTTTCAATTTAGAACAATAATATTTTAATTTTATGGCATTTGATGATGATTAATTGGAATAAAAAACCAAATGGTTCCATCCAATAAATTATATGTTGTTGAAGCAATTTCTTCCATGGTTAATCCCTGAAGGGGCCGAAGAGTAGCTAATCAAGGTTAGAAAAAGGGCACCCCCAAATAATTTATTATGTTCTTTTAATCGTGAATATAAAGCAAATATCTACTAGGTTTCCTTCTAGCACGAGCATAAGAAAATTTCCAAAAGACATTACATTGTGAATAAATAAAAACAATTGTAGAGACTACAACAACATCATATATACAAAAAATTTATCTCTTATAGTCATGTATATTCTTAGTTTGCTTTCGAAAAAATAAAAGCAAAACACAATGAAAGAACATTAACTATGGCGATCATTAGATTTTCTTCTAGATATTCGTCTAGCACAAAGACAAACACATAGCAACTTTGCAAGGTGAAAGAAATATAAATTTGATATAACTACTTCTAACACGAACAAAAGCATATTTCCAACAAGAATCTTGCAAAGCAAAAGAAATATTCGCATCCTAGATTTATTTCTATTACAAACGCATGGATATTGTTAAAAAAAAACATTGTAAGGTGAAAGAAATCTAGCATGTGCTAGAATTATTTTTAGTACGAACACATTCATATTTCCAAGAAAAACATTTCAAAACAAAATAAATATAGCACAAGCTAGATTTCCTTCTACCACAAACACAAACACATTGTCATTAAAAATATTGCAAGGCAAAGGAAATGTAACCCATGCTAGACTATATTCTATCGCATACAAGAAGATTGCCAACAACAACATTGTATTGTAAAGCAAATCTAGTGGATGCTAAATTTCCTTCTAGCAAAAACATAAACACAATGTCAATAAAAACATTGCAATAATAATATTTCCTCGGACATTTGACCTTGCCTTTTAGAGATGATGAGGTTTTAGTCCATGCCTACATAGACTATTGTTACAATATAAAAAATGTTAAACCCTGAAATGATTAGAAGGCCCTTCATATGGAATATGTGGTCTAAGAATGGAATAGTGTACAAAGATTTCCTCCTATAAAAAACACAAGAACGTTGCAAATAACAACATTACAAGGTGAAAGAAATATAATGCATACTATATTTCCTTCTAATGGAAACATATTCACATAACATTGTAGGGTGAGAAAAATTTAGTCTGTGTTACATTTACTTATAACACAAACATATAAATATTTCAAATGACAACATTACACAACAACAAAAAATCTAACACAAGCTAGATTTCCTTTTAGCCTAAACAAAAACATGTTAGCATTCACAACATTGCAATGTAAAATAAAATCTAACATGTGTTAGATTTTCTTTTAGCGCAAACTTGAGCACATAGAAACATTGTAGAGTGAGAAGTCTATCAAGTGCTAGATTTATGTCTACCACAAATACAAGCACCTTGCCAACAACAACATTGTAGAGTATAAGAATTCTAGATTGTGTTAAATTTTCTTCTAACACAAACACAAGAACATAACAACATTGTAGGACTAAATAAGTTTAATGTGTGCTAGATTAACAACATTGCAATTTAAAATAAAATCTAACATGTGTTAGATTTCCTTTTAGTGCAAACTCGAGCACATAAACATTTTTAGAGTGATAAATCTAGCAAGTGTTAGATTTATGTCTACCACAAATACAAACACGTTGCCAACAACAACATTGTAGAGTATAAGAAATCTAGCTTGTGTTAAATTTTCTACCAACACAAACACAAGCACATTTAAATTTGAAAGAAATCTAACACATGTTATATTTCCTTCTAACACAAACACAAGAATATAACAACATTTTAGGACTAAATAAGTCTAATGTGTGCTAGATTAACAACATTGCAATGTAAAAGAAAATCTAACATGTGTTAGATTTACTTTTAGTGCAAACTCAAGCACATAGAAACATTGTAGAGTGAGAAATCTAACAAGTGCTAGATTTATGTCTACTACAAATACAAGCACCTTGCCAACAACAACATTGTAGAGTATAAGAAATCTGGTTGTGTTAAATTTTATTCCAACACAAACACAAGCAAAATTAAATTTGAAAGAAATATAACACATGTTATATTTCCTTCTAGCACAAACACAAGAACATAACATTTTAGGACTAATTAAGTCTAATGTGTGCTAGATTAACAACATTGCAATGTAAAAAAAAATATAACATGTGTTAGATTTCTTTTTAGCGCAAACTCAAGCACATAGAAACATTTAAGAATGAGAAATCTAGCAACTGCTAGATATATGTCTACCACCAATACAAGCACGTTGCCAACAACAACATTGTACAGTATAAGAATTCTAGATTGTGTTAAATTTTCTTCCAACACAAACACAAACACATTTTAATTTGAAAAAAATCTAACACATGTTATATTTCCTTCTAGCACAAACACAACAACATAACAACATTGTAGGACTAAATAAGTCTAATGTGTGCTAGATTAACAACACTGCAATGTAAAAGAAAATCTAACACATGTTAGATTTCCTTTTAGCTCAAAGTCAAGCACATAGAAACATTGTAGATTGAGAATTCTAGCAAGTGCTAGATTTATGTCTACCACAAATACAACACGTTGCCAACAACAACATTGTAGAGTATAAGAAATCTAACTTGTGTTAAATTTTCTTCCAACACAAAAACAAGCACATTTAAATTTGATAAAAATCTAACACATGCTATATTTCCTTCTAACACAAACACAAGAACATACCAACATTTTAGGACTAAGTCTAATGTGTGCTAGTTTAACAAGATTGCAATGTAAAAGAAAATCTAACATGTGTTAGATTTCCTTTTAGCACAAAGTCAAGCACATAGAAACATTGTAGATTGAGAAATCTAGCAAGTGCTAGATTTTTGTCTACCACAAATACAAGCACATTGCCAACAACAACATTGTAGAGTATAAGAAATCTAGCTTGTGTTAAATTTTCTCCCAACACAAACCCAAGCAAATTTAAATTTGAAAGAAATTTAACACGTTATATTTCCTTCTAGCACAAACACAAGAACATAACAACATTTTAGGACTAAATAAGTCTAATGTGTGCTATATTAACAACATTGCAATGTAAAAGAAAATCCAATATGTGTTAGATTTCCTTTTAGCGCAAACTCGATCACGCAAAAACATTGTAGAGTGAGAAATCTAGTAAGTGCTAGATTTATGTCTACCACAAATACAAACACGTTGCCAACAACATTGTAGAGTATATCTAGCGTGTGTTAAATTTTCTTCCAACCCAAACACAAGCACATTTAAATTTGAAATAAATCTAACACATGTTATATTTTCTTCGAGCACAAACACAAGAACATAAGAACATTGTAGGACTAAATAGGTCTAATGTGTGCTAGATTAACAACATTACAATGTAAAATAAAATCTAACATGTGTTAGATTTCTTTTTAGCGCAAACTCGAGCACATAGAAACATTGTAGAGTGAGAAATCTAGCAAGTACTAGATTTATGTCTACCACAAATACACGCACGTTGCCAACAACATTGTAGAGTATAAGAAATCTAGCTTGTGTTAAATTTTCTAACACAAACACAAGCATATTTAAATTTGAAAGAAATCTAACACATGCTATATTTCCTTCTAGCACAAACACAAGAACACAACAACATTTTAGGACTAAATAAGGCTAAGGTGTGCTAGATTAACAACATTTGAATGTCAAAGAAAATCTAACATGTGTTATATTTCCTTTTAGCACAAACTCAAGCACATAAAAACATTGTAGAGTGAGAAACCTAACAAGTTGTGATGGATTTCTCACACAAAACAATCTCATGCTCACCTCCATATCCCTCCACATGCTCCTTCCCATCTAGGAGATGCATATACATGTTTATAAACCAGATCAAGTAAATTGTCTCTCACTCATGTGAAATCCTGGGTCTTTGTAAGATTTCCCAAACTATGCAAATAGAACAAACTCTAACATTATCATCAGGAAAAAAATTCCCTCTCTATGCTGACTAAATCTAGAGTTGAGATGGATTTAAAAGAAAAGCTTGCACCTTGAGAAATTTGATCCCTTTGTAGGCTATCTAAATCTAGAGTTAAAATGAATCTAAAATGGTTTAATTATTAATAATTATAATTCTTCTTTTATTTTATTTTATTTTATATTTATGTAATTTGACTAAATTAACAAGTTTAAACAACATTACATAACCTTAGAACATCTCATTCACTTTGGGCTAAAGTCTCCCATGTAATCATTCATGTTGGACTAAAGTCTCTCCATGCAATTATTTAAATTTGTAGATATTTATTTTTATCTTAATCAATAATATTTAATATAAAGTAGAAAACATAAACTTGGAAAAGCCCATAAATATTATAAATATCAAGTGAATTACAATGAAATTTGAACCACTTAAAATCATAATTTTATATTTTATTTTGGAAAATTTTCAAACCATAAAATTGATAATAATAAAAAATTTATTAAATATATGGTTATTTTATTTAATTTTATAAATATTATATACAATAATACATGAAAAATGTAATATAATTTCAAAAATTGTAGCTTATAATTTTAAAATCACTAATAAAAAAATATTAACATACCAAATTCTTTATAATTTTAAAATCAATAATAAAAAAATATAAACATACCAAATTCTTTGTTATTATTAAAATTTGTAGATATTTATTTTCATTTTAATGGATAATATTTAATATATGATGGAAAGTATAAATTTGGAAAGGGCTACCCATATTATAAATATTAAGTGCATTATAATGTAATTTGACCCATTTTAATTTATGATTTTATATTTTTAATTTAAAAATAAAATAAAATTAAAACATATAATTAATTAAATTTCTAATTTTACATTTCTAATTAAAAAAAATTCAAAACATAGACATGAAAACATATTGAAAAGAGGGTCCTCTGCATGGAGTTGGTAGAAATGTTCAATGCAAATGAGATAAGGTGTCCTTGAAATCACATTATACACTTGTCTGATTCATCACTGCAATGAGCCAAGGTATACGAATTTTAGGGATACCCAAAGAACAACCAGTAGCTAAAATTCTTTATGCCAACACTATGGAACTAGAGGGAATGGATTCAATGGAGATCAAGACCTTGCGTTGTGTTTTGCTAAGTGGAAGAGGTCCCTATAAATTAAAATTTCCCTGGAGATAGGGACAAGCAACTAATAACAAGCAAAAGCACTAACAATGTATCAAGGAGTTAGGTTCGTCAAGGACACTATGCAAAGGGATGTAGTTATTGTTGAGGACTCCAACATAATCACAAAATTTACTTTAAGGGAAATACCATTGTACTATGAGGAGGATACAAGGGTATGCTTACATATTACTACTATATTCAATGCTAACCCTAAATTTCATGAATGGTATATGTTGAACTAGTCTTATGATTTATTATCTATGTTGTTTATAATCAAGGTAATAATGAGAACCAACACCTTGCACAAAAAGAACAATTATCATGAAGTATATGGAAAGTGAACCAAATGGTAGCTACCCTCCTAGTGGAATTATGTCTTTCATAGTTGAATATTACCTTATAATTGAGTCAAGTGTAATCACTCAATCAAATGTTGTAAACATACCAATGTCATTTTGGAACTAGATTGGTAAGCCTAAGAATAAATGTTATGTTAATTTATAAATAAGATTCAATACTTGTTGAGTAGCAATGACATGGTACACTAATTAAAACCAATTTAGATCCATCTTAATTCTGAATTTATTAAATGCTGAGAGGGATCAAATTTTTTGGCATGCAAACATTTCTTCAAGTTTTGCACTAAAAAAGAGGTTTTCACTTCAAAAGATTTGACCTCTCTCAATAATTGATAAATGATTTAGGCTAATATGTTAAATGATTTAAATAGCTAAAATTCACATTGTATTAATATAAAAAGTTATTAAATCATTTATAATTCAACTTTATATTTCTTTTAATTTAAAATATATTGATAAATTATACTTGTTAAATAATTTATAATTAAATATAACATTTATATTAAATTTTAAATCTAATTTTTTTAGATCTAATGATAATTTTGTCTAACTAATATTAATTTCATTATTTTTATTAAATATTAAAATTTAATTATTTTTTAAAAAGTTTACTAAAATCACTATTGAAATTTCAAAACTTTAAAGATATTAACATTTATACACAATTCAATTAAAAAACTCAAACTTATATGACTTAGAAGGCTCTCTTATATATAATTTATTCAATTAAAAATCATTTAATTTAAACAATTTGTAAAATTGTCTATCATTAATCTAGATCCATTTTAACTTTTTATCTACTCAAAAGGAATTAAACCACCATGGACAATACCATGGGTTCTCATAAACTCAAAGCTCAAAAAATGACTTGACCAAGTCAAATTTACCATAACTACCCAATAAAAATTAATTAAAAATAATAATAACTTTTTATTTTAATATAGAATTATTTTTATTTTTATTTCAAATTTACCTTAATTACTCAACAAAAGTTAATAAAATAAATAATAATTTAAAATTTTTATTTTAATAATATTATTTTTATTTTATTTTAAGTAACCAAAATTATAATATAATATATCAAACATTTCACCCAAAAATAATGGAAAAAAAAAATGTAATTAAATTACAACTGCGTGTTGTTCCACACTTGCCATTTCTGCAAGTCTCACGGCAGAAAATCGATTCAATCGAAATAAAAATATTCAAAACCCACCTCTGATGTTTTGATCTTTTGGTTCTTGGCGAAAGATTTATCGATTTTGCAATGGAAACAACTCCTTCCTTGGCACAACTATTTCAACGTAATCAACTCCTTCCTTGGCACAACCTGTAGTGGTGATATACAACTCAATCGTGAGAGTGCGGCACAGTTCAATCGTAGCGGTGATATATAAATATTTAAATGGGGGTGGACGGAGCTTTATTTCCAACTCTTGGGTTTTTCTTCATGAGTCGGCTAGCTGGCATTTTTGGAAATTTGAATTGTATTTTCAGTTATATTATTTTCGCAATATGGTTGGAAAATTTAATAAAAATTGTATTTTCGTCATATTGCTGGAAAACTGAATAAAAATTGTATTTTCCCAAATTTAATAAAAACCCCATTATAAAAGTAAAAATTTGAACAATTTAATTAAAAAGCATTTAATTTAAACAATTTGTAAAATTGTCTATGATTAATACCAATCTAGATCCATTTTAACTTTTTATCTACTCAAAAGGAATTAAACCACCATGGACAATATCATGGATTCTCATAAACTCAAAGCTCAAAAAATGACTTGACCAAGTCAAATTTACCATAACTACCCAATAAAAATTAATTAAAAAAATAATAACTTTTTATTTTAATATAGAGTTATTTTTATTTTTATTTCAAATTTACCTTAACTACCCAACAAAAATTGATGAAATAAATAATAACTTAGAATTTTTATTTTAATAATGTTATTTTTATTTTATTTTAAGTAACCAAAATTATAATATAATATATCAAACATTTCACCCAAAAATAATGAAGAAAAAAAATGTAATTAAATTAATTACATTTTACACAATTAATATTATTAAACATTTACCTAATCCATTAATATTATTAAACATTTACCTAATTACATTGTACACCATTGAACATTTGAAAAAAACTAAGGAGAAAGAAGAGTATCAACATGACATTCACCAACTTTGAAAGAATCTCTTCACCATCAGGAGCCAACTCTAAATAAAGCCACTGCAAATTTAGTGACATATGTGCAGGTGTGTCATAGCTTTTATTACTCTACCATATAGTGCATACATCTTGCCCAATGTTGGGAATTGATATGTAATTTGTAACCACCTTGTCTCTTTCATGATAAGCTCCGGGCAAATATTGTCACAATAGTACAGTTTACAGCACAGGAAAATATTAAAAGAAAGACTCGCTGTAGTAAACAAATGGAGAAAAAAAATCTAAGTTATTTTACACTCGTTATTTTTATTTTAATTAGATTTCGAAACTATTTTAGTTTTTATTTTAATTAGATTTCTAAACTATTTTAAAATTTGACAGACAAAATATTAAATAATTGACATCATTTTTTTCAATCAAATTTAAAAATATTCTATATGCAAAAAAATGTACAATCACATTAAATTCAACCACTGTAAATACTTTGCAAGAGAAGTTTAAGGCCAAAGTGGGTTAAAGGCCAAAATGGCCTTTTTTTTAGAGATTTTTCCCTCATATGGTATGAGGTATTCAACCTGGATTCTCGATGGATCTGTCAATCACAGTGTATGGTCTTCCATTTGAACTACAAGGTCTGGGTCTTTGTTCTGTTGGTAGTTCAAGGGCTGCCCTCCAAAGTTCGCCATGCCAAAAGGAAGCAGTCGGATAGTTTATGCCCCTTTTGTCATCGTTTAAAATCCTTGAAGCATCTTTTAAGGGATTGTAGATTTTATAGATCATGTTGGAGGTTGGTGTAGGACTGGCATTTTGTTCTGCTTCATGGGCAGCTTGATTCGTGCACACAGCTTCATTGGTATGGTCAACCTACAACATTTCTTTGAGGAGAGACATTGAACATTGCTATCATCTCATTGTATAGAAGTTACGCTGGCATCACCTCTGATCAAGGCTCACTGTAAAAAGAGCTGTCTACATCAGCAATCAATGGATGTGTCACAACTACTAGTGCTAGTTACACATAATTGGTGGTCTTCCCAGCAAGTCTTAGCAGGCTGCCAATCTAGAGGCCACATTACCCCACAACACGACGTACTTTGCACTGATCATAGAGCAGCTTCCAACTACGAAATGATCATGATCCATATCCATAATAGGCAGACCAGGAAGGAACTCTATGGTCATAACCCAATCTCAAGTTTTAACATACAAAGTGAAGTGGGTATGGTTTAAAGGCAAATGCAACACGTTGATGTATTGGCAAGAACCCATAACTAATCTAAATCCCTCACACAATCACAATGTGATTATTCGGGAGCCCCAGCTCCATTACCAATGTTGACTAACTGAACCGTCTCTAGAATCTAACCTACGAGCCTTGTAATTACAGAAGGATTAAATTCCCGCTAGTATGAAGGAACACTGGCATATGCATCCATTGCTGTTTCCTTCCTAGTTCAAATTTGAAAAACATAAAATTAAAATGACTACAATGCAATACTTGCTGTTGCTTGGCAACCTGCTCTATCAATTTGTTTGCCTGCTTTCTCAGAGCATCCATTGTTTTCCTGTTATCAATCATAAAGAGCCCACATTTCAGAAATCTTTATACAAATCCACATCCATATCCAAGAGCAAAAAATCCTTAAAAAATTGGGAATTTGAGGAACAGTGTGCCTCTCAATAATTCAAAAATATTGTGGATTCAGATATTCACAGATCCACTGTCAAACATGATCAGGTGGGTAAACACAACTAAATGTTGGTTTCAAATCAAGACCTTAATATTAGTCAGACCTTCCGGCTGAGATCCCCCAAGAGCCAATAATGCAATGCAAGCAGCGAAGGGGCTCCGTCAATCATTTAAAATAATTAAATGGATAACTAACATTTATGTTTCGATCACAGCAAATCGATCGCAACAAAAGCCTAAAGGCAATTCACAATCTGCAGGGACATCAAATCCGCTCAGTTCTCTCGGAGCCGAGCGAAGGCCAGAAAGGACATGAACGAATAAAAAGTCATGCAGGAAGTAAATCATTCAAACACATAAGGAATTCAAAAGCTTCGATGCTTCTGTTTCATGATTTCATCCCTCGAACTCCCCTGCCACTACGCAAAACTTGGTATGCCCATAAAGAGCAGATAATCAAGAAGGAAACACTTCAATCACAGACTGGAAATCAGGAATGGTGATTATTTTATAACAACCGAATCCACCTTCTAATAAAATCTTCTTCCATTCTTTCTCTGTTCTTTCCTTCCCACCAGAGCAGTGCACTACCATTACCAGATCAAATCCACCCAAAATAACCCCAATTGACTCATATGTTGTGTTTAGTTAAGGCTTTTGTTTTTCAAATATTAAAACTGAAAGGCCTTATATTTCATCTCATTATGTACTCGTGCCAAGAGCATATAAAGAATGTATTTCCATTCTTTGTACTGAATAGAAATTAAGATTTTTTCCATGGAAAAAGAAAAGTTTCATGTCGAAAAGTTTAACTAATGAAAACAATAAATTATGTATGGCAACTTCCCACTGAGAGTGCAGTGTGCACTACATAGCTGGGTATTAGAGAGAGAGAAACAATCATATGGCCACTGGCAAATCAACTTACAGACCATAGCTGAGGATTTTTAGTATCAGAATTTTTTTTATTGAAGTAACCTAAACAATCTTGCTCTAGCATCTTGCAAGTTATACTCAAAATATTTAAAGAAAAAAGAAAATATTAACGAAAAAATTAATTGCAATATTCGAAAGGAGGCCATTCTCATGTCACCCAGTAGACACGATGTAAAGGAAGATAAGCATAGTCACCCGACAGTCATCAACGAGGTAGACTCTGCCTATTCAAGATAGATGTCCTCTGGAATTTGAATATAGCTAACGGGCAAAGAAATATTGAAACTGGCAGGTTCTTAGTCAGTGATGTTCATAATACAAGGGAAAGTCTTGGTGAAAGACAAGGGGCAGAATGCCCATTTTTAACTCGATGGCTCCAAAACTCAATATAACTTCAATTTCATCAGGTAAAGAGACCTGTCAGAACAGTAGTCAATAAAATGACTGGCAAATACTAAATAGAGATCATTGGTGCAAATTACACTGAATCATACATCCCTTGGATGGCATAGACTGTAATACGAATAGCTCTCCATGCACTTGAGCTAGCCACAGTGCCTTTCTTGGTTATTTAGTGTAGTTTTTATAGTAAACTAAAGAGGATAAGTAAAGTTCCTTTGCTTCAATTATTATCCTCAAATCCCACATTTCTTTGAGGAGAGACATTGAACATTGCTATCATCCCATTGTATGGAAGTTACGCTGGCATCACCCCTGATCAAGGCTCACTGTAAAAAGAGCTGTCTACATCAGCAATCAATGGATGTGTCACAACTACTAGTGCTAGTTACACATAATTGGTGGTCTTCCCTGCAAGTCTTAGCAGGCTGCCAATCTAGAGGCCACATTACCCCACAACACGATGTACTTTGCACTGATCATAGAGCAGCTGCCAACTACCAAATGATCATGATCCATATCCATAATAGGCAGACCAGGAAGGAACTCTATGGTCATAACTCAATCTCAAGTTTTAACATACAAAGTGAAGTGGGTATGGTTTAAAGGCAAATGCAACACGTTGATGTATTGGCAAGAACCCAAAACTAATCTAAATCCCTCACACAATCACAATGTGATTATCTGGGAGCCCCAGCTCCATTACCTACGAGCCTTATAATTACAAAAGGATTAAATTCCCGCTAGTATGAAGGAACAGTGTCATATGCATCCATTGCTGTTTCCTTCCTAGTTCAAATTTGAAAAACATAAAATTAAAATGACTACAATGCAATACCTGCTGCTGTTTCGCAACCTGTTCTATCAACTTGTTTGCCTGCTTTCTCGAAACATCCATTGTTTTCCTGTTATCAATCATAAAGAGCCCACATTTCAGAAATCTCTATACAAATCCACATCCATATCCAAGAGCAAACAATCCTTATAAAATTGGGAATTTGAGGAACACTGTGCCTCTCAATAATTCAAAAATATTGCGGATTCAGATATTCACAGATCCACCAAACTGGAAGTAAGGTATAGCCTTTTTTTTGTAAAAAACAAAGATTAAGGTTTTATAATTATAAGAAAAATATTATTAGGTCAAGCAAGCAAAAATAGATTGTAAAGTAGAGAACCTGCATGAACTTACTCGGCAGGGCTGAGGTTTTTGCATATATGTAAAATAGTAAACATAAAATTAAAATGACTACAATGCAATACCTGCTGCTGTTTCGCAACCTGTTCCATCAACTTGTTTGCCTGCTTTCTCAGAGCATCATTGTTTTCCTGTTATCAATCATAAAGAGCCCACATTTCAGAAATCTCTATACAAATCCACATCCATATCCAAGAGCAAACAATCCTTATAAAATTGGGAATTTGAGGAACAGTGTGCCTCTCAATAATTCAAAAATATTGTGGATTCAGATATTCACAGATCCACGAAACTGGAAGTAAGGTATAGCCTTTTTTGTAAAAAACAAAGATTAAGGTTTTATAGTTATAAGAAAAATATTATTAGGTCAAGCAAGCAAAAATAGATTGTAAAGTAGAGAACCTGCATGAACTTACTTGGCAGGGCTGAGGTTTTTGCATATATGTAAAATAGTAAACATAAAATTAAAATGACTACAATGCAATACCTGCTGCTGTTTCGCAACCTGTTCTATCAACTTGTTTGCCTGCTTTCTCAGAGCATCCATTGTTTTCCTGTTATCAATCATAAAGAGCCCACATTTCAGAAATCTCTATACAAATCCACATCCATATCCAAGAGCAAACAATCCTTATAAAATTGGGAATTTGAGGAACAGTGTGCCTCTCAATAATTCAAAAATATTGTGGATTCAGATATTCACAGATCCACGAAACTGGAAGTAAGGTATAGCCTTTTTTTTGTAAAAAACAAAGATTACGGTTTTATAATTATAAGAATGGGCGCGCAGGGGTTGCACCTCCAACTGCTCTCGGTGATATTACGAATGGGGTCGAATCCTGTAAGGCTCCAGCCTCTGCGGTTAAACAGAAGAAGGCGCGGGGGAAGAATGCGAAAATAGGTTCTAATCCGAGATGTGAACTAACGGAGGAGGAAAAGCAGAAGGCCAACGCTTGGGCTCGAGAAGGAATCGAGAGGGTTCAGTTTAGTGGTAAAGACATGGAGGTGTTGAAGGCAATGATCGCAGAAGAAGAGGTCAACAGCCGAGTATTTCGCAGCAAAATCTTTCAATTCTTACTACTGCAGTCTTTAGCGCTCGCACATACTGATTATCATTCACCAACCAACAGAAATGGCGGTCAGAAGGCAACCGCTTGCCATCCTCCAGGACGAAAACGCCGAGATCAACAGAGGCAAAAGCACTGTTAAGAAAAATATTATTAGGTCAAGCAAGCAAGCGACCTTCCTCCCTGGAACGCGAGGGAAATGAACAAATTTTGATATTTGAAAAACCCTGGAACGCGAGGGAAATGAACGAATTTCGATATTTGAAAAACCCTGGAACGCGAGGGAAATGAACAAAGTTTGATATTTGAAAAAACGGGAGGGAAATGAACGAATTTTGATATTTGAAACGCAGAAATGCCGTGAAACCTTGAATGGAACTTAAATGAAATGATTTTGTGTTTTTCAATTGGAATTAAATTCCATTAAATGAAATGTGAAAGTGTTTTCTTGGGCTTAATAAGGAGGTATTGCTCATGGTAAAGAATTATTAATCATATGACGCTTGTTTGTTTCTGTGTAGGAAAATTTTTTGGAAGGGATTTTGGTTGATTTTTTAATGTAATCATGTTACATTAAAGGTGAATTATGGTGACATAAAAATAAGTTGTGTGTGGTTAAAAAGTGTAGTGAAGTTGTAATGTTATAAGATTAATGATTATTTTTAATAAAATGTTTGGTTTAGTAAGGCTAATTAATCTATGGAGATGCTCCAATATTATATAAGAAATTGCAGATAGAACAGAAATCAAATGGAAATAAGGATTTGTTTAGAGAAGATCATATGGAAGAATCCAAGAGGAATTTCCATGGCAGTCTAACCCTAGGGTTTTTTCTGGTGTGAAGATGGGTTTTCACCTGCACTTGGGAGCGATAACAGCGTGAGGGAATGGTCACAACACTAGCCAACAAGAGTCAGTGCACCTGGTTTATATTTATCTGCAGCGGTTTGGCAGCTTATGGTCTTGTGGGTTTTCTCGATCAACTAGTAAGGGGATCGAACGGTGGAGGTGAACCTTTTGTTCAGTTGGGCCAATGTCTCTTAGAGGGTGTCATGCACAACATCACATAGGGATAGTATAACAGGGTACATGTGAACATCATTTTGTATCGACAAGGAACTTGTGGATTATTCTTCTCATTATATGGAGGCTTCCCAAATTTGGGTTGAGGGGCCACATCAACACCAAACTGGGGTTTCACCGATGATACACCATGAACCAGAAGTCCAGGTCAACACATTTACCTCAGAGATGGATGATGTGAAGGTTTCCCTAAATGCCCTAGGGTTTTCCCACCCGGGCTCAACGATAAATCCAAACTTTCTTCAACTACAGGAGGACGAGGCTCAACCGATCTTGAATATCCCATCACCATCGGAGTTACAGTACTGGGAACTCGAACAACAGGGTCTCGCAACAAATGTACAAGGGGCGTCTTATGTGGCAGTTGGGGGCACGAGCGTTCATGGGACTGATACATATGGCGTCCTAAATACTGGGAATAATGTACCATGCTCATCAAGAGCAGACCTACAAGGCTAGCAACCTGCTCCTGCGGCTCGCACTTCAGGACGTTTTGATGGCATCACTCGTCAGGAACCTGGTATTGAGGATATTAGAGCATCAGATTTGGATGAGTATGAGTCAACAGAGGACGAACAACACCCGATAGACCACGCATAGAGAACGGGGGGGAAGAAAAAAACAAAATGCACCAAGGTGCATGAGAAGGGGCGTTTGTTGGTATTCGAAGAAGGTATCAGTATGGCCCAAGATGCATTTACTGAGAGTATTGTGCTTGTTGGAAGGGTTCGTGCTCGAAATTATACCCCTGGGCGATTGAAGCATTGGACTGTGGAAATTTGTGGACATTTATTGGACCAGTTGCTGGCGATTATTACCATGACAAGAAGTTGGTTTGCACTCATCTTCACGCAACCAGACCAAGGAGGAACCATTTTGGTGGAACTTGGCCATAAAGGGGACATCTATATTTGCATAGTTTTTTAAGAGAAAATACACCTAGTGGATTATGATTGTAGGCACATCATTTTAGTATCTAGATTGATGTGTAAACACTAACCAAAGGGTATTTAGCTAAACCCACAAAATTATTATAGGTGCTTCTAGAGAAGTATGTGTTCTTGTGCTCTCATTAGTTAGGTATGGACAATGAAGGTAAAGTAAGTGAAGGATTTGGCCACTAGTCTTTCCTATAATTTTGGTCCAATTTTTCAACATCACCATTTTTAAGGTAGTTGTACATTTAGAATTGAGAAGGCCAACGTGAAACTGAGATAAGCTTTGATAGATCCTTTTAGTTGAAAACTACAATTGGGAGGAGATATCAAACATATTTTGGGAAGAGTATCTAGTAATGCGGCTAAGATGAGGGTTATGATTGCCTAAAGTAGCTATGTTGCACGTGTATATATTTCCCCATGGTTATTCTAGTTATCATCATGTGCAATTGTAATAAAAAACCACAGGGATATTAGAGATCTACCTATGTATGCTAGTCCTACCATAATAAAGTTACACATGTAAAGGCTTCATAAAGAAAGTTACCTACTTGTGATCATCATAATCCAATATTTAGATAAGGGGAGTTATCATAGGTACAAGCCATACTTACTAGGTGAAAGTTTGATATGTGCCGCGCGATTCAAATATTGGTCATAAGAGGAGGACATATATGAAGCATAGAACCCAACTCAAGGATGAGTTGGAAGGCATGACCGAGGCATTTTTGTGTATCATCTTTTACTAAGTTTTGGCACAGAGAGAAGCTCAACAAAACTTGAAAAAATATGAATTTGTAGAAGTAAACATGTAGAAGGTTGAATATGTGGATTTATATAAGGCTAAGTACACAAGGCTAATGAATCATCTCATATATTCTTTGCACCTACTTTTATGGATAATTTGTGTATCTCTCTAAAGAAATAAACTCTTTTGTACTCTCTTTTTTTGTTAAGTGGCTTATGGTTGGTTGATTCTCTATTATAACTTTGAATCTTTTGCAACTACTCTAGTTTCCTATATATACAAGGTTTGTAAGGTACTTAAATAGATTCAATATTAGGGATAATTTGTAAGAGGGGTTACATTTTTTATCAATTTTTGGTGTTCACTCTACATTAGAGTTATGTAATACCATGCATGTTATTAGTATAATGAAATACTATTCTACTGATGTGTTTGTATTTGTACTATATTTGGGTGATATATGCATGTTTTTATTCATTTGAATGATGTTAGTTCTAATGGTTTAAATTGGCACCAATAATATCATATGAATGTGATCCCCGCTAAAATATTTGACATTTTGTGCATTACTTAATGGGAATTATTATATGTGCCTCAACTGAGACCTTCTTGCTCCTAGAAGATGGAATATTTTAGGAGATTAGACTATAATAGGCCATGTTTGGAAACATTCCATTAACCTTGAGTGTATCATAGAGCCAACATAAAATAATGGGAAATAATTGTCTAAAATCTTTGAACTATGGTAAATAAGTTAAATTAGGGTTTAGTGGTCGAGGGGGTAGGATTAACCTACCAAATGGCTTCAAGTGATTTAAATGATTTTAACCATGGCCCTAAATTTCCCCTATTCTTATTTAGGGATGCTAAATTACTTGGAAATGGGTTGGGAAAGGTAGAAGGTGACATTAGGAAGAGGTGCTTCAAGAAAAAAATCTATTTTGATGGCTTTGGGAAAAAATGGAAAAGAAATATTACTTCTAGGAATTTTTTTGGCTATGTTAGTGTACAATTTTTACCTCGGAAAAGATGATTTTTTCACTAAGCCATGATGGTAATTGGAGTAGTTAAAGACCTCTCAAGTATTGTCTAAGTGGATAGAGGAAGATATGGTGTACTTATTCATAGTGGGGTACTAAGCTTGGCATTTTATTTTGAGATGAAGGTGGTGTTTTTTTTTTCCAAGGAAAAAATCGATAACTTTTTATTTAAAGAATGAAAAGTTACACTAGCAGATGCATTGAAGCATTTCCGTAAGATGCCCATTGGGCTCAAGTGCTTTCGCACCCCATGCAACGTTACAAAACTAACTTGCATAAGAAGAAGAAAAGGAGAAAAAGAGAAGAAGGGAGAAAGAGGCAGAAAAACTGGAATCCGGAGGTGAGTAAAGGACTCACCCTTCAAGTTTTTCTCCCCTTTTTCTTTTCGACCTTGCACCACTCTCCTTGAGTGGGCTCAATCAAAGCTATGACTAACTGTGTTTCTGCTTTCTGTGAGGCTGTTTCCTTGTCTGAGTCTGAAGTGTCTGAGTGGTGATGCCTTTTGATCCCTCCCATATTCAGATCCTCGCTTGCCTTCTCTGCCTGCTTTGAGTGAAGCTATGAGGCCTTGTTGTCTGATGTGGTTCCCTTCTGAGTCTCCATTTCTTGAGAAGCCTCGGCATTCTCTGTGGGGGTCTCTTCCTCCTCTGCTTTTGATTCTTCGTCCTCTGAGTCTGGGGGGGGAAATTGCCATCCTTTCCTCTGCTTCCCTTTCTGCTTCTTCTTACTGTTTACTTTCTTGGCTTCTAGACATGTGCTTTGCAAGTGTCCTGTCTGCCTACAGAGCCTACATCTGAAAGCGGTGTTTTCATAGTCTAGTGCTTGCAGCCAATTTTGTTGTTTGTAAATCAGCCTTATGTTGTTCGGCAGCCCTTTACTTAGATCGACTTCCACACAAATGCATGCGAAAGTGTAGACCCTTTCATCAATCCTTTCCAGATCTGTTTTGATATATTTCCCTATGTTGTTCCCAATGCCTTTCAGTACTCGTTCCCTCCAAAAGTGAAGGGGAAGGTTGTATAGGCGGACCCAGACCGACACTTTGGACACGGTCATTTTGTTTGGATCGAAATCTGGAAACCATGGGGTCATAAACAACCCCGATGTTCCCCAAAACCAAGGCCCTGCACTGATGACTGTATCTCTGACTTCCTTGGATGCAAATCTTACTATAAAAAACCCCTTGGAGCATAGATGTATATTGCATTCCATGGTCCAACTGGTGAAGATCCAGTGAAATAGATCCATTGGTTTTGGCCAAAAGCTGTTGAAACGACAGATTAGGGCCTGCGTTTCATAGGACTTAACAAATTCATCAATCCCTGTAGAATCAAAGTTAAGGGTTGGGGTTTTCCCTAGCTGATCTACTATGTATGGCCTGGGTGTATATCCGCCTAGATCTGGAGAGGACCCTGAATCTCTGTTTCCCTGAAGAATGTTTTTGTAGGAGGAACCTCCCTTGGGTTGATGTTGGGGTGCTGTCTTTTTCCCCTTGTCTCCTCATGAGGAGCTTGGCTGTCCCTGAGGCAGAGCCCCTCCTCTCAGCCTGAGGTTTAAAACTATGGTTGTTTCTGGACTAATCTCATAGCTTTCCAAAGTTCTACTGTCCTGGAGGGACCACCTACCGCTGACCAAATGTTGGATCTGAACAGGGTATCCGGTCAATACCCAAATTTGTTGTTTCAGCTGCATGATGGTGCTTTTTTGCATGTACCCACATTAAACAGGATTCCCCCTCAGGGGTTTTAATAAAAATCTGAAAACGAGTTGTTTTTACCTGAGGCCTGGGTTTTGGCAGCGTTCCTGATCTGCCTAATCTGGTGTCGCTGCTGATTTTCGTGTGCTCTGGCTGTAAATAATCGTCCAGATCTGACCTCTTGATGGGTCGTTCTTCCATTTGCATGTCGAGGGCTACATACCTTCTGCTCGATCTATGCACCTTGACTCCGATCTGCTGCCTGGGTTCTGTCTGTTCTCAAATATTGTTCAGATTGGATAGATTCGGCCCAGATTTGCAATGTTTGGCCCAATCCATTCTGTGAGGGGGCAGATCTGCATCATGCAGTCCCCCTTCTCTGGATGCAACGACCAAAACAGTATGAAAAACTACAGATCCCAAACCTGCCGCGTCCTAGGTTTCTTCTCTTCTTCCCTTTGTGCCATTGCTCCGCATGTTCTGGTTCTTTCCATTTTCTTTTCCCTGCCAGAGATCGTATATTTCAACAGAGGCTTCGTCAGGGAGGCCTTGAGGATCAACGAGAAGATGGTTGTTATTGCAGGAGAAATCATGCGGCACGGTGATGTTTGCATGCCAATCGAGAACCTCCGCGGCCTGAGAACAAAACGTCGATTGTTGTCTCTGCTTTTTTTCCGGCGCTCCCTTGCGGATGCGAGTGAACGACGAGGGATCGAATCCTTTGCTGGCCATCGGTAGAGGTTCCAAAGGTCTCGCCAAGCTCTCAGAACTGGTTTAGCCCAGATGAAGGTGGTGTTGTAAGCCAAATACCTTATAATTACAAAAGTATTAGCCTTACTTTGATATTAGAACAATTGATGACATTGTAGTGTAGAGTATGTTACTTGAGTGAATCTTTAGGGAGTTAAAACCCTATGTACTAATTGTAAAAAAATCGTTTCTTGGATTGAGTTGGTCGCTTGGGGTATGGGAGCTACTACAATGTAGTTGTCCAATCTGCCCAGTTACTTCCCAAACCTGCAAGTTCTTTGGTTGCTCGCAAAGTGTTTGAAGAAACACCTGAATGAGCTAAGTGGGGCAACACTTGGGGCATTTGGGATATGTTTGTCAAAATGTTTCGCCATGATGAAGAGGGTAGGCATGAATCTGTCCCTCACTTCCCGTGGAAAAAACTAGTAAAGCATGGATCTTCAAATTCATAACCACCCCTTTTCATAATATTTGTAAAACCTCTCTCGCAAGGGACTTCCTGTATCACGATGTTAGTAGCTAACTTGATAGTCACGCTTGCTACCAAACTCCATGAACGTACAAGAATTCCAGTTGTGCTTTCGAGGCTTATGTAGAAAGGCAGGATGCTACAAGAGGGATTCCGTCTAAGCGACTATGGCATTCAAATGAGGCTTTAATCTCCCTCGTTGCAGAGATGAAAGGGGGAACTAAGGGAGAGGAGGCTCCTTCTACCACCAAGTCAGAAAGGCCACAAGCCTGGTCCCAACTCTTTAAATTTTAAGGAATATTCAGGCTTGGTCTTTGTGGTTGAGCACTCTCTAGCCACTCCTAGCCTGGAACTAATAGAGGTTGGCATCAATTTGAGGGCTGCATAGTAACTCAATCAAGTAATCATATGTCGTTAATCCATCCAACTTACACCTCAAGCCTTGAAAATGCTTTTTCTAAATTCAACCAGCTGTTAATCCTTTCAACATTGCCTCAATTATGGTGGATGTTTAAGGGTTTAAAACAGGTCTAGATTGGTGCATTTCTATTCTCAAACCGCTTGATTCATCTTCCAACTTATGCTGAATCCAATGATAATTATTAGCATAAATGATTCCCTCCAACAGAGTCCCATAAAAGCACTTAATGTTGGGCTAGTGCTTTCATTCCCTCAAAAAATTTAACAATTTTAAAAATACTTCGCAATTTTTTAATTTATATATTTTACTAAAAATATATTTATATTATTAAGATAATTTTTTTAAATATATATAATTAATATATATCGAATCAATAAATTTTGATTAACACATTAAATTAAACAAAATAAAATAATTAATAAATATTAAATCAATATATCCTAATTAACACATTAAAATTTTGTAATTATTACATAAATAAAAAATCGATGGGGAACTTTTCAAACAATTTGGTGGGAAATTTTCAAAATTTTCAAATTTCAAGCGCTTCGAACAATTTGGTGTTAGAAGCATTTTGGGACACTTTTCAGCACACAGATAAACCGTTCGGGGAGTGTCGTGGAGCATTAACAGGTGTGGTGCTTCTGGCAATAACCCTTCCACACCATAAGACATGTTTACAAGCTATGCAGTTACAGCAATTCCTTCTGCGAGGCCCGATCTTCCATGGATTTTGCAAGGCCCGATCTTCCATGGTTTTTGCCTAAAACAGGTATTTTTTTCTTCATCTCAAAAATTAGCTCTTTGAATAAATTATCATCTCCAGTATGTGAAAACGGAAAACATTTCTCCGGTCTCTCCTTGAGAAGGATTACGCTTTTTCCCTGCAGAAAAGATAGGTGGTAGAACTGCAGGGCATTGCAATCGACAAATTTTCCTTTAAGTTAGATTGAATACACAAGCAATTGCTCCCAGTAATGGGAAATGTAATGCTCGAGACAATAACAAGGGTCAAACTAATTGACCCGAAGTTTAACCTTCAAAACTAGGACACCAGACAACCTGAACTTTAACCCTACTTTCGGAACAGGACACCACGCAGAAGGCACACCGGTCTAGATATGCTCTTTAGTAGTCCATGCCACCCATACCGTCTCTCATACCTGGGACTTCCCTCTTATCCTTCAGAATCACAACAATGATGCACTCTGTTGTGGTTAACAATGAAGGCACACTTGCAGCATCAACCAAAACAGCTCTGATCACTTTCAGGGGATCAATAATCCCTGCCTTCACCTTATCAATGTCTTCACCTTAGTCAGCATCGTAGCTAAAGTCAAGATTATATTGCTTAGTAATTTCCCAACAACCACTGCACCTTCCACACCAGCATTTGCAACAATCGTACATGAAAACATCTTCAATCGTATATGCAGTTTGACCTTCCTGAGGCAGAGTTCATCATTTTTTCCTGAGGCAGGATTTGGACCCTTTCCTGAAGTAATTTGGGCCTTCACTTCCTTATTTTTATGTGATGCCAATTCATGCAGATCTGTAGACTGAATTATAACATCCTTGACAATATCTTAGAGATCGTTTTCTTTCAAAAACAATGTTACCTTGGCTTTTGATGACACCTATCTGGAGGCACCATCTAATTTTTCCTCAAATCTGAGACTTGATGCTGCCATCTCTGAGATCTATTTTACAAACTTTTCAAATATGAAAATAAAACAACAAAAACATACCCGCAAGAGTGGTTAGTCCTTCAAGCAACAATAATGAAACCCTCTAACTGTTGGTCTTTGATTCTGGTAGTTGATCTATTGTTGTAAACCCTTGAGGATCTCAATTAGAGATGATCCTCTTATACCATGTAAAATTTTTATTATTCAAGAGGACAATTGTCCTGTGTTTCTTTCTCAAATAACTCAGATCTTGAATTACTTTAATAACTGAATAAAATTCTAAACATACAACAGTCACACATATAACTGGAAAACCTAAACAGTGGACTCAATAGCCTTTCAAGTACACACATAATTCTGTCCTTCAAATCAGCTTATCATTAATGATCAAAACTTACAAGGACACGTCAAAACTGAGGTTTTTAGCTTCCTGGACACTCAGATCTGCTCTATCTCCTTGCTGGATACTCAAACCCACACTTTACTGAATTGTTGTACAACACTGTTCAATATGGATTCTGATCTGACCTTGGCTACTCTCCTGTGCTTTGAATCTGCTCAGCTGATCTTTCTCTGATCTCTTGTCTTTTTGATGTCCAAAAATGTTTGCATACAACTTCTCTCATCTTGTTCTATTTATGCTTTCAGACTCTAATTGAGAAAATTAATCTCCCCTATCTTAGCAACTAATCTCTTTAATCTGAGCAACCACCTTTTCTCAACAATTATGTGTACAACTAAGATTAGATCAAATACAAATCACTAATACTCAAAAAATATCTAGAATATTTCATTTAGATTTTGAAGAGTTAGGAGATCTAGTGAAATTGATCTTTCACTTTTATTTACTAAGTGAAATTACAAGATGGTATTATTTCACAGTTTTACTAGGTGGTCACCAAAAGTTGTCTTGAACCACTTCTCACACATTCACACCTTACATGTGTAAGAAGTTCCTACATGAGTTACACTTATCGACATACCCTGTATACCTTGTACCTAGTTCCAAATCAAAGCAAAGGTCTTAGTAGAATGGCATTTCTCACATGCTGCTGGTCACACTGGCTTCTTTAAGACATATAACAACAAGAGTAATTTCTTTTAGAATGGACTCTAATAAGAGGTGAAAAATATTTGTTGCTTCATTTGAGACTTATTAGAGGAATAAAACAGAGACTGTGAGAAGTCCAGGACTAATGTATGCCTTGCCCATTCTGAATAAAAGGTGAGAATCCATTAACATTGTCTTTAGAAGTTTGCCTCAGGCTGGAGGGAAAATCTCCATCTTTGTTATTTCTAGGGTGCTACTGACAACTTCTCACACGTTGTTGAACTATTCATGCCACATGTTTATAGGCTTCATGGATTTAAGAAAAATCAGTTTGGAGTTACAAGAGCCAACTAGGTTTAAAAAGAAATTTAAGGCTGAATGGCAACTTTAGGGTAACAAAAATTAGTGGTATTAATTTGAAATTTTAACAAAATAAAGTTTATTGTGTAAAATTGGTTATCCCACATGCAAGAGATAAGTGAGCCTGCCTGAAGGCTTTAGACGAGCTCTTAACCCTGATACAAAAGCATATTTGGGAATGTTTTCATGTGGGTAATCTGTGAGAAACAGATTCCTAGGTCAAGTGCAGTGTCCACATTCCTCTTGGACAAGCATGGATTCACATCTAAACCTATCTAGGAAAGCATTTTGGGGTAATGCTTCAAAAAATGTGCCTCGAGTGGCTGCACCATGGAGCAAACTTCCATTGGCGTAAGGTGTGAATTTTGAGGGGTATTTATTGGCGTAAGGTGTGAAATCTGAGGGGTATTTATTCTGTGAACTCTGAGGGGTATTTATTCTGCCAAAATTGCTCAGTACATGCACCATGGAGCAGAGTTTCATTGGCGTAAGGTGTGAACTTGACGGGTATTTATTCTGCCAAAATTGCTCAGGACATACACCCAATCTAATCCCTTCAGATCAAAGTGAGAATGGAACCCTGGTGGACAACAAAACACTTGTTTACCTCACCAGTGAGTCAATCGCCGGGTGGGTTTATGCTCAACATTAGAGGGTGTGATACCCAATCCAAGCGAGTCAGGGATTTCCCGATGGCGGGAACAGAGGTTGTAGGAATGTGAACCCGAAGCAGAAGGGGAAATAGGATTTTGTTGGAGCTCCTGTCCAAGGACAGCCGGGGGGTGGTGGAAAAGATAGGCAATGGGTGATCACGTGCACAGGTAATGGGAGAGGTAACCAAACAAGGTGAAGATGCAGATGATGCCAATGAGAAAAAATATTGATTAAAATTCAGTGCAGAGGATAAGGGAGAAGAAACTGTACCCGATGTAGGAGCAGCCTCCCCAGCAGATCAGGATCTAGTCATAGGAGGGGAGATTGGCGGCATCTAGGAAGCACTGGATGGATGAGCAGTGACCCCAGCCACATCCTTTGGACTATCCGGACCTGTGGGCTGCTCATCCACAATCGGGTCTTCTGTCTGGTGATGTTTGGTTCCCTTTGTAGCAGCCGGAGTAGTAGGCATGAGCAGTGGGAATTCTTTGAAAAGATGTCCAACCTTATGGCATCGTCTACACTTGAATGGAACGCCTTCGTAATCAAGATTTTGTCAGCGAGAGAAATGCCTCCAATGTAGGGTAATCTTTTCCTCCAGGCCTTCTATGGTATCCAAATGAACCAGGATGCGAGCCATAGTCATATTCCCTGACGTTTCATAGGACTGATCATGTTCCAAATAGGTACTTAGTGCGTTGCCTATGCGCTTAAAAACGACTGGAGTCCAATATTGCATTGGAAGGCCTAGTAATTGAACCCAAATCGGCCTAGCTCCCATTCGTTCCCTCTCAGGATCCAATAAGGGATCCCATCTTTTCAGCAGAACATGGGCTAATTCGATATGCCAGAATCTAGAGAGTATCCAGTCCATGTACTCTTCCCTGTGGAAATGAAGGGCAAACCATCCTCGCACAAGCACCCGAATGGTGGGTAATTCTTTGAGTAAAGAACCCAAAATCTCTGAGGTCTAGAGACGAAGTCTCTCCACAGTATAGTTTCGCCCCCGAACTCGGCCCACCAAGACCTTCTTCGCTGTATCAACAACTTCCCCCATCGAGAGGTCTTCGCCCAAGGATAGGTTGATGTCCCTGTCGACAGCTTTTAGGCACCTTCCTTTCTTTAGCTTGTCAGATCTTCGAGCCGTCGGATAGTCCCAAAGATGTCCCCGTATGCCTTGGTTAACCGTTTGTGGGGTGGATGGGGTTGATTTAGGGTTTGGGACCGGGGAGCTGAAGCATCCAAAACAGATAGGGGTGCTGGGAGATGGGCCACCAAGATTAAGGGTGCTACCGGATAGTGCAGGGACAAGGTAGGTAGCAGTCCTAGGAGGGGGGATGCCAGAGGAGGAAGGGTTGTAGGGCGGGGTGGAGATGTAGGGTAGACGGTGCAGTGGCGCATTGAAAGTGGGTGATGGTTGCAGGCAGGTACCGAGGAGATTCAAGGTAGCCGAGGAAAGCGGTGGGTAGTCCAAGCCGGAGGCGTCTTCGATGTTTATAGAGGGCAGAGGATGGGGCACAGATGACCCAAGTTTGTCCAGTGCAGAGCTAGGAGCTGACAGAGGTCGTAGAGATGCAGCAAAAGGACCAGAGCCCGACATAGTGTGATGGCGAGACCAAATGACCTCATGGGGATTGGGGTCCTCCGTATAGTCCACCTCGTCCAGGTCCATTGCAACCGATAGGAAAACGGTCAATGGTGGTTATGGACTACGAGGAAGGCAGGAGGACTATAGGAACAGAAAACGCTAGAGAGCCCGTGGGAAGGAGGTAAGGTTGAACGGATTCTGGCGAGCCGTGGAGGTTAACCCTTACCGTCAGGTGCCTGGCAGCAGTGCCATAGTAATTCCATTATTGATGACCATCAGAGCTCCGCTAGGGTTTCTTTTCCTCTTCGTTTTCCGCCATTTTCAAAACAATTATTTGTTTATGTTCTTGTCTATAATTTTTTTTGGAATAATTTATAAAGATGTAACAGTCAGGTGGTTTCAGATTTTAGATGTTTCATCAAGTATATTCCAGTATAATACTGTATTCCAGCTTTGTTTATCAGACAGTTTTTGTTCAGGAACCTTACATGTCATATTTGGCCATGATATAACTGTTTACTGTTTTAGTATTACAGTGAATTGATCAATTGATATAACTGTTTACTATTTTAGTATTACAGTGAATAAGATCTCCAATAAAGAGAGTTACTTTACCTCATTGTTGCTCCAGAATGAAGTCTTTTCTCTTAACCTGTCATTAACTCTGTCAGTATTAACTATTTAACATGTTTTTTAATTTGTTTAAACCATCAACAGATTGTTGTTGTAGTTGGTGCATTTTTAGTGGGAAGATACCATTTTGTTTGAACGCTTTATTTAGTTTATTTTTTACACAAATGTTCTTATGAACAATATTTCTATGGATGTCATGGTTTGTTAAAAGTGAGGACTCATAAATAGTGAGCAGCTTATTCACATCCACCTACTCATTCTTTAAACTTTATATTGAATCACAATGCAGGAAATTCCAGGGATGCTCCTCGCTTTAGTGCTCTGTTCTGATTACCGAAAGAACAGGGATCTTGGCAATGATACAAAATTGCCTGTTATGAGGGGCTGCAGGTATTTTTGGCATGCACTTTCAAGATATACGACTGGTTTGATTGCTGCTCTTGCTGCAGGAATCTTGACACGATTACCACAGCCTGCACTTCTGTATTTGGTATTGATTAGCATCATGCACTTTAAACTGGATAACTTGCAAGCTAAAAATATATTTCTTTGGCATCTTCATTGTGCTCTGGTATTCCTCAGTTACAAACTAGAAAGTTTTCATGTCATTGTCTACTTTGAGAATATGAATGAACTTGCATAGATTCCCTTTGAGAATATCTTATTGGGAACCTGTTTTATTTTTTTTTGTCAGTTCACTCACTTATTTCTTCCATTTTCTTTTTAGTATCCTTAGATGAAATGGCATTTTTTAATTTTTGGAATGGGTTATAGTTGTTAGGAAGTATTGAATATTTAAGAGAATTCCTTCTTTCATGTATGAATGTAGTTGTTTACCTTTGGATACATATTAATAGAAAGTGTATTCTGTCTCCAATTAAGAGATTTTTGGAATTGCTTTGCACTATATTATAATCAGTATTTTGACCTCTAATCAAAATGAACGAGTATGTCTTCCATAATTTTCCAGGGTTCTAACATTAGAAAATACTTTGACTGCATTTGATTTCGTGTATAAAACGTATTTTCCCATTGGATGTTAATAGTATTTCTGATGCCCGCCTCTAGTATTGTTGTTGTCTGGAGTCAATGAGTTTACACCAGATTCTTTGTCTAGAGACTTGAGGTGTTTGGATGTTTCTAATATTGTGTAATTGCAGTGATGAATGGACCGATAAGTTTGACCCAAGTAATGGTACAAAACTTTTGTTTAAGGTCCATTTTTGTCAATTTAACTTCATCCTATTGCCATTGAAAAATTAGAGCCTTCAAGGTCATGCACATTTGATCCACAAGACCAATAATACCCACAAATGGTCATTTCTCATTCAAAAATTGAACACACAGTGAGGGGAATTAGAAAGATGGAAACTGATTGTTTTATAGTGATCCACTATAAGTAACGTCTTAGAGTCTGTTTATGAAATATAATGCCCAGAAATTGATACAAAGACACAACACTTCATAATGGTGCTTGTATCACCATAAAACCCTAAACCCCATAAGCTGAGTGGTCAGAGCAGCCAGATCTTGTTTATGACTAGGTTGAGAAAACGTCCTCTTGCTGGTTTCAAGATCATTTTGACCTATATCATCGATCATTCCAGAGTGCACCTTTTCCAGGCCCCAAAATTGTCCCTCAGCGTTGACTTCATGTGGATTTGTTAGAGGTTCGTTGTCTACATTTCCTTTTAAAAATCTAGTGCATGAATGATTGTCCACATGTTCATGAAGAAGAGAACATCTTTGCATTTGATGTGGTCCAGAGAGAAATTTTTTATTTGGTCAAGCCTGTATTCTTCATCAATTATTTTCTTGACATTGTTTTCATTCTCGGCACTGTAGTTGTATATGTCATCGAGGGTTTCATTACAGGTTTCATCAATATTTTGGGCTGTCCAACTTTATTATTGTCAACAATAGAGCCATCTAGAGGTGGAAATGGATCTGTATGACTGAAAGCTTCAATAATTGTGTGTTTATAACATACCCTTTGTTCGTCTACCAAGGAATATCCATCACATATGTCAATAACATTTTCTTCCAGATGAGTATTGACAGTAAAAGGAAGAGACTTCCCTATCCCATCAGGCTTGAGGAACAAATTCAGATTGTAGGCATAAAAAATAGCAGGACTGTTGGATTCCATGATATATGATCTTTGAGGATTGAACTATAATATTAATTGTTTCTTCACTCAGATAATAATAATGGTCACATTATTACTTTGTTGGCTTTGAAAAACCTTTTGAGTTTATTGACCTCAAACTGTAGGAAATCATGATTACTTCCATTTATTTCTTACACGATCATGATTAACATCAAAGTGCAACGTGGGGGTTACATTACTCCTCAAACTCACAATGAAATGTTGAGGTGCCAAGTATATTACCATGAAAGTCTACAGCTCCCTTAATTTTAGTGTCTATGAAAATAGGATTAGTGTGATTGAACTATATTTCTGTGACCTCAAAAGTGTTTTCAGGATTTAAATTATCAGCAAGGGAAGCATGATCTTCATCATCCTTTTCATATGGTTGATCTTTTGGGGTAGAAACATGGTTTCTACCTGTCTAGAACTGCATTTGGGTTGTATCATCGGTGGAAATATTAAAAAATTCTTCATTTCCTCTGTTTATCACTTTGTCATGTAGGAAATCATGACTGGCATCCTCACAATGGTGAAAATTATTATCATGCTCCTTGTTTTCATGCAAATCATTCATAGAATCTAGGACAGATACATCAACACATAGCTGTTCTTTGATGAGGATGGGGTTTAATGTGGGGCCACGTTGGTCACAAGTAGCCTAAGTCACAGGGTTCGGCGAACCTGAAGCTTCAGGTTCGAAATTCGCCGAACCTGTAAAAAAAATTGAGGTTCGTTCAGGTTCGGCGAACCTGAAAGCCGAACTTCAAGCCGAACCTCAAGCCGAATTCGAACCTCATCAAACCTGTCGAACCTGATCGAACCGGATCGAACCTGAACGAACCGAATCGCGTACTTGAAAGAATTTTTGAGGTTCGATGGTTTTCTGGACGGTTTTCGAAGAAAAACAGTGGGCCGCATACCGCTTTGTAGCAGTTCTTCCAAGTTCCCGCCAAATAATTCTTTATAAACAATCGCGGGCTATGGTTTTGGCACACACTGTCGGGTTGAAACTGTTGGGCATTGGATAATGCAGCACTCCCCGTGTGTTTCGTGACATGGACTAACCGCCTCTTGAGGATCCGTTAACTCTGGCGATGCGTCCGTTTACTAACACCTGCGGGTTTTGGTGTAACGACAATCGTGATCCCAACAAGTGGTATTAGAGCCAAAGGTCTCGAGTTCGAATCACACCTGGCTCGCGCTGGGGGGGAGAATGTTGGGCATTGGATAATGCAGCACTCCCCGTGTGTTTCGTGACATGGACTAACCGCCTCTCGAGGATCCGTTAACTCTGACGATGCGTCTGTTTACTAACACCTGCGTGTTTTGGTGTAACGGCAATCGTGATCCCAACAGAAACTTGATTGCTGAGCGTTTGTTTGTAGTGAGACTGAGTCGTTAGTCCTAAGTTTGCAGTCGTGAGTTTGCAGACGTTTGAAGTTGCGGCTTTGAGTCTTGAGCAGTGGCACGACGCTGCAGTGCTGCACGCAGAGTCCAGACCATCGACGTTGCACGCACCGCGGCACCAGTTTGCACGCAGCACCCGAGGGCCGAAGTATCATCAGATTTGGTATGCTCCTGAGTCCTCAGTCTGAAACTGCATACTCTTCCTTGAAAACTAATTCAGTTTGTGCCTGACAAATGCATCTAAATTTTTCTCTTGCGTTGAAAAACAAAGTCACGAGATTTAAGAGATTCCCTCAATCATCTTTTCTGAGGTGGTGAGCCACAATATTGCTTGCATCAGATTCGTTGCTCTGGGCTGGTGCCCCTTCATTGTTCCTTCTTAGAAAAATGTTTGCCATTGTTGTTCCTATACTCAAAGCTGCTTGATTCCTGAAATGGATCTGGTTGTTTGTTATCAGCTTCTATGTTTTCTGACTTTTCTAAGGGTTGGGCATTACAGCTGTTGAGTTCCCCAATTTCTATGCTCTTTTTTCTTGCATCCATGCATAGAACTTATGGCTCTGTTGTTTCATTGGATGCTAGACTTATCTATTTTTTCATGCTTTTGTTCTATCGGTACTGTTTCATACATAGTCCAGGTATTCTCGCTTGTGAGAAGGGCATCTGCAATTTCTTTTATTTCACAATGCTCTGAAACTGCTGCTGATGCTGCAAGATGTTCTTCCAGATTGTGGTATGAGACAGACTGTTGGTAAACATCTGTGTTGTTTTCCTCTGGAGTTTCAACAGTTGTGCTTCTGATCATTCCAGCAGTTACTTCCTCTGTTATTCTATCCATAGCTAGAACTTCTGCCTCTATATTTTTTTGAGCTATGTCAAAATTCTCTGTTGGAGCCCTCATGTCTTCTATCTGTGCATTGTTCCTTGTGCCAGTGGTCTCATCAATTTCCATTGTTGCAAATTTGCAATGGTAGGTTTAGCTGTGTTTGGCTGTCCAGAATTTTTTTCCAGAGCTTGGGATGGGAGTCTTTGTAGTTCATCAGCGATTTCATTTTCTGGTTCAGGGTCAAGACGACATACAAAATAATGTGTGCATTTTTTTATAAGCGACGCTTACGTAGGAATCTAGGATAGCAATACTAAATAGATGTCAGCTAAATGATAAATCTGTGTATGCTTTACAGCATTAAGCCGCTTACCTTGGACAAAAAATTCCTAAAACTTTCATGTGACATGTCCATGGTTGGCTTGGTTTAGGATCAAATACTTTCATTCTGAGTCCTGACCAGAGTATGAAGCTTAATCTGACTCAAGTCAATCAATCTGTCTGGACAATATGCGAATTACTTGATATTCAGTCAAACTTTATGAAATCCAACTGCCCAGTGCCAGGTTCTAACTGGTTTCAGAATTTCCAATAATCTCCTGCCCTAAATGGTTTCCGTTGCCCTACATTTTGTTTAATGAACTTCAGACAATCAACTTGTACAGCTGCTATACCATTTAGTAACATCTTTGAGAATAAATTACACAAATGATATTATGTTTAAAACAGCAGGACTACTGGATTATAACTTGCTTGGTGAATATGATCCAATATGCCATCGCCCTCCATTTTGTTAAATAAACTTCAGAGAATCAACCTCTATAACTATTTATGCCCATAATGCCTAAAATTTGAGAATAATTTACTCATATGATGCTATGCTCTGCCTCTAAGTAGCAGGTCTGTCGGATCATGATTCATACCTTAAGGCTTACACCAAATGAGTAGAATAAGTAACTCTACAACGTACATGAGTTGAATCAGAATGTAGGCTGGTAGCTTATCAAAACCTTCGAAGATTTTGACAGAACTGAAGAGGTTGATGTTGTGAAAAGCAATCTCAGAATCAAGCCATTTTCTCTGATAACAAAGTGGGTCAAATGAAGAAAAATCATAAACAAATGTTACATAATATTTGTTGTGTCAAACAATTTGAAGACATACAGTTAAGCTGCACATAGTTTGGTTACAACTTACACCTGGTAGTTACAAACTTACAGCCTGATAGTGGAGATTGAGGGACACATATTATGTAGGGAGGGTTCACCATCAGGGCTACTTTGTCGAGTAGCTTGTCCAAGAACTAATCTTGTGAATTTGGAGGGTCTTTTTCAGTGATACTGTTATCATCTTCAAGAGAGGTGGGAGCTTCTTCTTCTTGTACGTCTACCACAAGGTCTTGAAAGGTATTTTCATATCATCGGAAACCAGGGCCCCAGTGCTCGAGAAAGCCCTCAATTAGACAAGCAATAGAATACATTCTCTTTGGACTACCGGATCTAACCCAAGCCTTTTGTTTTTCCTCAAGATAGTATAGAATTAACCTCATGCATAACGTATATATATTCTTTTGAGAAGAGTATATATATTCTTTTCAATTCATGTCCTTGCCTTGCAGGACCTTGAGAGGGGTATATAGATTCTTCTCAATGGAAAACAGTTTCTGTTTGTATGATTGTTTATGATCTAATCATCTGCAGAATATCATAGTGCAAGGATTGTTAGGGGATCTATATTCAAAAGAAGGCTTGAAGATAATATCCACTATCAAATCAACCAAGGGTAGGCTTAAAAGATGAAATTGAAAAACATTTTACTTCTTAATTCTGCCTACAAAAGAATTTTCAATTGCAAAGACTAAGCACAAAGAATATTGTGTGACTAGTCTTTGACCTTGGGTAAGCTAGCTGCTACCCTCTCAAACATGATCAATGATGATGGTAAGTCTTGGGATTAGACAGATTCCAGTGTGAATTCTATAATGCTACCTAGTACTTTGTCAATCCAAACATTTTGTATATGTTTACAAAGAATCCATCACAAGAGCAATCATTGAGAACCAACTTAAACAAAGGTATTATCAAGTTTATACCCAAACCCAATGATTCCAAAGTGACTATGAGCTGGAAGCCTATCACTCTATTGAATGTCGCATGTAATAGTCTTACCAAAGCTCAATGCTCATAATCAAGCATATTCTCATGATTATTATCAAACTTGGGCAGACTTGTTTCATCAAAGGGCGATTCATCATCGCCAATATTATTGCAGTCTGTGAAGGCATGGAATGGCCCAGTCATTATGGCCATAACATCCTTGTCATCAAAACCAGCTTTGAAAAAACTTACGTGATAGCATGGTATCCCTTTATTCTACCTCTTGCATTTGAGCCAATTTCTCTAAAGGCTTTTAAGATATTATTCACCAAGACCTAACCTTGCCTCTCTCTTAAAGAGTGTAAACCAGAGTTAATCCTTTTCCGATCAAGTTGCCAAACAGAGGCCAGTGTATGTCTGATATCTCATAGGGTCAAGCAAGGTGTCATTAAAGTGGATTCATCTGCACAAACCGTATCCAAATAATCTTTTGAATGGGCTAAAACTCATTGTTCTAGATTGGAGTCAATTGATAATGTGTTATAGATTACTTAGGCATTTTCTGCAAGGCCCTTAGCTCTAAACATTCAATGAGTGAAAACCTATTGCTACAGGTAGAGCTCACAAAACATGCCCGATTGACTTAAAGGTAGAGCTCACAGAAGATGCCAGATTTACTTAAAACACAAGGGTGGGTTTGGGTCAAGGCAAGCCAGATTTTTAAATTCCTAGGAATTCCTTTTCTTTTCAAGAAACACGTGAGGAAAATGGGATATGCTTATCCAAATGTGGGGAAATAATTTTGGTAAATGGATTTATAAGCCCAAGACCTTAGCAGCATGATTTCAGATCTGTGCTAAGTGTTGGCTTCTATGCATGTTATTCTTTATTGTGGGTGCCCTTGGTTGCTTCTTTGTGCCAATTTTGACAGGGGGATGGGTTTCAACTTTTCATAGATTCAGGAACCTTTAATATAGATGGAGGGAATGGAGTGGCTTTGGTATTCCCAGAACATCTGTAGAACTGTGGTTGTGTGTACCTTTAATGTATTTGATGACCACTGTAAATTTTTGCAAGAAGGCAATCCAGTTGAAATGATGTCTTTGGTGCACCTTGGAGTGGATTTGAAGGAATTAGAAAGGCTTATGATATAAAATGATAATTGTCTCTTGTCCCAATATTTTAAGTTATTGATGTTATGCATAACAATTGTTGTTATATTCGATATTCTGCCAACATGCCATGCAGATTTTGTTTCTCAATGTGTATTCATGTATTAATTCAACTGTTTTCAAACTATTTTATGTGATCAATGATATGCAGAGGCACTTTCATGGGTGCTTCAGATCCTAAAAGGCTGAACTTGCATACACAGGAGTTTATATATAAAAGTGAAGATATGACAGGAAATAAATTTTATCATGCTCTAATAACCAACTAGGGTTTTGGTGAACAGCCTTTTGAAAATATAGTCTAATGGTTCTTATGTGTATTTGTATTCCTGTAGCAGGATAGTTCCAACAGGATTTGATTTAGACAACTTAGGACATACTACCTCAAATTATATCCAAGGGTGATCTTCACAAGATGAAAAGCTTAGGACATACTACCTCAAATTATATTCTTCAGATTTGAGCCACAGAGGTATTTCAACTAATAAAATTAGATATTCAAAGATTGACACAATACAAGGGTGTGATCAACTTGAACCCCATATGATGCTTCTGTCATTTATCTTCATCCTCAGGATTGTGCCATTTATATTTATATCATATACCAGCAGCTACAAGGTTTACTGTGCTAAAGACTTAACCTTGTCAATGTTACTTCTATGCGAGGTTCTTGTCAATTTATAACCCAGATCTAAGGAGATATGTCATAGATACTGATTTCAGGGCACTGAGATAATGTCGTATTACAGGAGTAAGCTATCTCTGGCTAGATTATAGTTTAGACAACTTCAAATAATAATCACAGGTGCAAGCTTGATTAGTACGAAGTTAATGAAATCTGAATTATGTTATACTACAAGGTTACAACAGTACAAATATGTTATTGATGAGAATTGTGGTCATATCATGGGATTTGCAGAGTATCAATTTCCATGTGTCATATCTTATCCATCATATCATGGCCAATATGGAGTTTGAACAGACTATTTTACATATCAAGGTGTTGTGTAGACATAATGAGTCATTTTCATGCGACTTGAGAGATCTGTAGTGATTCTTATGAACACCAGGCAGGCCAGAGTTTATAGAATGCAAATCATAAAATGTGAGTCATAGAAATAATGCAGGTTGAGGATCTTAAAGGGCTGAAACACTTCTGTATTGATGAACTGAGATAATGCCAATAACTGTTACAACCTTATTTCTTTGCTCCTGGACCCCTACCTGACTGTGGCCTTCCTCCAAACACCTCTGTTCCAATTTGTTGATGGTTTGGACTATTAATCAAACAAAAGATAAGAGTCACAGTCTCCCATCCAGAGATCCAAGGCCTGCAGCCTCCTGCCAGCATTTCAACCTCCTGTCCAAGGCTGTCAAGGCCTGCGGCCTACTTGTAACACACAGCTAGAGCTGTGGCCTGCTGTAGGAGAGAAACATCCAACTATGACAAGCCCAAACATCATGCAGAACTCCCTCTCGGATGCATCTTCCTCCTTGCTGCAGTTTGGACCTATGAGAGATTACAAAGCAGTCCCAAACACATGGAAGAGTGCTTGACCTAGCTGCGCTCTAGCCTTGGCATATGTGGCCTAGAGAGAAGGATTTTACACCCTCCAAACTGCTTACCAATAAGTTGTTGTAGCAGCCCTCTTTCCGTGGCTTGTAATAGAGATGCAGCACACCAAATGGCACAGAAAAATACCCAATGAGCATACCTCTGACTGCGGCCCTATCCAACAAGAAACTCACTCTCATAATCAAGAGTTAAACTTCCCAGACAATCCTCTAGCCTCCACCCATGGTGCCTCAGACCTGCGACTCTCTCCCAAGGAAACTGCACCCTAAATAGAGATAAACTTGACTCTTGACACCTACGTCCTTGCCTTAGATATCCACCTTTTTCAGAGGTGTGGATGATGCACTTGGATGTGTCGAAATGTGGTGAGAGGACACCTCTATATATACAATTCAATGGGGGCTCATGGGACGTGACCATTAGGCTTGATGAGTCGACATAAGGATGAGGCCGACCTTATAAATTTACTTGAGAGAACATAAATTCGAAAACCCATTTTCCTTATCACAATTTGGCGATCTTTAGATCGATTTTGGTCTTATCGAAGAGAGGAATTTAATGTTGCAATAATCTTTCCCACAGGAGCTGTCCAAAGTGGAATTTGGCCCTATTTGCCAATTTTAACAAACCAACATGATGGAGTCTAGCTAGATTAACCCTCCATTTGTGCAAGGAAATTTTGGGTTGACAGACTTACCTTTTATAGGACCTAGTTCATTCTAACAAACAAGAAATGCTTGAGAATCAGTGCCCCGTGTCATTTTCAAATGCTGCAATGGATTATGAGTTCTCCGACAATGTTCTCGAGGCAACTGTTACAAAAATAACAAAAAATTATCTTTGGTCATTTCACAGAGATTGTTTTCCTTTAGAAACAGAGAGAGATTGTTTTTACAATACCTTCTTTTGTTTGTGGCATGTAAGTAGATCTTGAGAGTAATATAGAATAGGAAAACCAGTTGGTCAGCTTGTGATAAAGGTGAGTAACTACTTGGATACCAAATTCTAACCCTGCCACATTCTTCTAAGAACACTATATCCAGAAATCTCCAAGGCTTCAACTACACTGATTATGTCATAGAAGTTGGAAGAACCAGAGATGCCATGGATGTGTAACTGTTAACATTTTGAAGATGATAGCACGTGTGTCTTTCAAGGTTCATCACCAATCATAGTGCAAACAACAAATTTTACCACTAATATAGTTCCTCGATCATGGATATCAATCAAGCCTAGTTAGCCTTACTTGCTTGGTAAGGAGATGAGGCTTCATGTTTTCCATCCTGTTTTCCCCAAAGAAAGTTATTTTGCCAGTTTAAATTATTCATTACTTTCCCCTTTTACAAGCAAACACTTGGCAAAAAAAGGATTTCACACCTAGGAGTGTTTTGTAGGATAAAGGGAAAGGTAAGTGGGTATCCTAGTAGTAGTTGCATTGGTCTTATCATCATTACAACACTTTTCATATGGGTCTTCACAACAGAGAATCACCATTACACTTTGTTGATTTATAAGCAATGATTTGGCTGAGTGACTTGGTGCAAAGTCACTACGATATATATTTATAGATCAAGAAATGTCAAAAGATTTGCCTTGTATGGATCATACTAGAATAACTGAATTGTTTCAGAGATATGGGAATGACGACCTTATATTGTTTGACCTGTAAGAGATAGCAGACCAATGCCAAAGAAAGAAATTACACATTATATATGATAAGTGGGATCACCCATGACAATCTTTACTTCAACCTAATCTAGGTTAATTCGAGGGGCCTGCTCTCATAATTACTTTTGAAGAGACTGTGCTAAGTATGGAGGAAATATGCATTCTCCATCTTAATCCTCCATGGAAACTTCGAGGTCAAACCCTTAGCTATGGCTTAGGCTTACTGAGTTGTTACCTGCTATGTGACCTTCCATTGATAGTTTCTGATGGATTTCTTTATTTATTTGATCCTTTGGGTTTGGTCCTTAATACGTCTTTGAACCCTGGTCATTTTATACCTTCAAGATCACCAAGTGCAAAAATGTATTATTTACGAGGTAAAAATTTGCCTCGGAGGTTCCAAGATCAATTTCTTCCACTTTCTGTTAGCAAAACTCTTTCTTGGGGATCATCTGATTCTACAATTATTTGTATGCCTTTGAAGTCTAACTCTACAAAAGACGATGTTGAAAGTGGTGATCAAAGAATCAAATGATTATTTAACAAATTCAAAGATCATGGTTTTGTTGTATTGTTGGTTTTTATGTTAGTTGAAAAGGTGTTATTGTCAACTCGAGAAACAAGATTATCATTTCCATGCCAGAAATATGTTGTCTCTATGGGTCCCACATTTTCCATTCTAAGGAGTTTATTTCTTGAAAAAAAAGTGGAGAAAATTTCAAATATCAAATCTATTTAGTAGCTCAAGTGTTGCGACAAAATTGCATACTATAGATGTATGCATAGTTGAAGATGGGAGCGAAATTACTAACAAATGGCTTGTTGCCATTACCCTTGGCTCCGGACAGACAAGTGTGGCATTGGACAGGAGGTATATGTCTTACAACTTGGCTCAAATTGCTGGTGTTGCTACAAATGTGTCCCAAAATGGAAAAACTACGAGGGTTTGTTTAGATAATTGCATCTTATCCCCCCTTCCATTGAATTTCTCAGTCAGCATGCTAGTGATGATCATTGTATGTTTTCTTATATGCCACAATGCGGGGTGATATCTATTTAAAAATGAAGCCTTCGTAATTGCTTTTAAAAATAAACATGACACACACAATCAAATTATTGCCTCTTGGAATAAGGAATTGATGGCTTTTGGTCACGATTCCTATGTGGAATTAATGTTGGAATTTCAAAGACTTAGAAAGGATCCTTTAACTTCACGTGTGGACTTATTTGTTGCTCAAGTTGTGAGTGGGATCTTGCAGATCTCTACTGATAAAGTTTATTCATTCTGGCCACGGGAAGCCTAAAATACTATCTCCTAATAAACTTCCATCTATCGAAGGTTTTATGAGTACTTCGAAAATTCGAGATGTTGAGTTGCAATGTCTGATAAAGGGAGTTATAAGGCCTTTTTACTCACGTCTTGTTGAACTACTTGTTTGGCAAAAATGTTGTTGTTTGCTTGTGTTTGTGCTATGCGTAAATCTAACAAGTGTTAGATTTTCTTCACCTTGCAATGTTGTTATTGACAACATGCTTCTATTTTGGCTCGAAGAAATCTAGCATGTACTAGATTTTTTTTCACTACAATGTGGTTGTTGGCAATATGCTTTTGTTTGTGCTAGAAGTAAATATTACCATGTGCTAGTTTTCTTTTATCTAGAAATGTTATAATATGTTTGTGTTTGTGCTAGAAGGAAATCTAGCATACATTAGATTCCTTTCACCCTTTTATGAGTTTATTGACAATGTGGTTGTATATGCGTTAGAAGGAAATATAGTGTGCACTAGATTTCTTTCGCATTGCAATGTTGTTGTTTGCAATTCAATTGTTTGTGCTAGAAGGAAATCTAGTATGCGCCACATTTCCCTCACCTTACAATGATGTTATTGGCAATGTGCTTGTGCTAAAAGGAAATCTAGTATGTGCTAGATTTCTTTTGCCCTAGAATGTTGTTGGTAATATGTTTGTGTTCTTGCTATAACAAAATCTAGCATGCGCTAGATTCTTTAGCCCTACAATGTTATGTGTTTGTGTTTGTGCTAGAAGGAAATCTATCACACCGGATTTCTTTTGTCTTGCAATGGTGTTTTTGGCAATATGCTTGTTTGGGCTAGAAGTAAATCTGATATGCAATATCTTTCTTTCACCCTACAATATTGTTATGTGCTTGTGTTTGCGAGACAAGGAAATCTAGCATGTGTTAGATTTCATTCACCTTGCAATGTTGTTATTGGTGACATGTTTGTGTTTGAGATATAAGTACAAATATCATGTTAGATCTAATTCACCTTGCTATATTGTTATTTGAAATATGCTTATGTTTGTGATAGAAGAAAATATAGCATGAGATAAATTTCTTTTACCCTACAATATTGATGTTGGCAATATGTTTGTGTATGGTGGAAGGAATTCTAACATGCACTAAATTTATTTTTCAATGCACTATTGGTGTTAGAAACGTACTTGTGTTTGTACTAGAATAAAATCTAGAATGCAATAGATTTCTTTCGCAATGCAATATTTTTGTTGGCAACGGGCTTGTATTTGTGCTAGAATGAAATATAACTTGCATTGGATTTCTTTTTCAATGCAATATTGTTGGAAAGGTACTTGTGTTTGTGCTAGAAGGAATTATATTACGCATTGGATTTCGTTTGCCCTACAATGTTATTGTTGGCAATGTGCTTGTGTTTATGCTAGAAGTAAATCAAGCATATGCTAGATATCTTCCACCTTGCAATGTTGTTTTTGACAATGTGATTGTGTTTGTGCTAGAAGAAACTCTAGAATGTGTAAGATTTCTTTTACTTTACAATGTTTTTGTGAGTAATATGCTTCTATTTATGTTATAAGGAAATTTAGCGTGTGGTGGATTTTGTTCACCTTATAATATCGTTATTGGCAATCTGCTTGTGTTTGTGCTAGAAGGAAATCTAGCATGCGCTAGATTTATTTGACCATGTAATGTTGCTTCTAGCAATATGCTTATGTTTGTAGTAGAAGGAATGATATTGATTGTTAGCTTTCATTTGAGGTGCAATGTTGTTGTTCGAAATGGGCTTCTACTTGTGATAGAAGGAAAGCTAGCACATTATTTCCTTCATAATGCAATGTTGTTATTAGAAATATGTTTGTCGTTTTGCTAGAAGGAAGGTTAGAATGTGTTAAATTTCCTTCATCTTGTAGTTGAAAATGTGTTTGTGTTTGTGATAGAAGTAAATCTTGCATGTGTTAATTTTTTTTTCGCAATGCAAAATTATTGTTGGAAATGTGCTTGTATTTGTGTTAGAAGGAATTATAGAATGCACTAGATCTTTGTTCTTGTGCCAAAAGGAAATATCAAGATTTCACTCTCACCAAGGTTAGTGCTCTGCTATTATTCTTGGTAGTGCATTTGTGATTATGCAAGAAGGATACCTAGCGATTACTAACTTTCTTATAGACACCATTACGCTTATGCAACCAATGCTCTAGGAGTGACATTATGGTTAGAGTTATAGCTTTTGATGTGCCTTTTTATTGAATTTGGAACAATTTATGAAGATCAATAATAGTGCAAAAAATCGTATATAAATATATGTTATTGTTGGCACTACATTTGTGCTTGAGTTGGAAGGAAAGATAACGGTATAGCTTTCCTTTTGGCACAAACACAATAATCCAATCATAATTATTTGATCCATGGAGAATAATGTGAGCTTTGTATAATTTTGAAGTTTATGAATAAATGTCTTATTGAGGTATACTGTAATTTTCTTCCAATGCAATTTCTTTGCTTTTAGAATAAAAATGAGAATTACCTAGTATTTACAGTACCAAAACTTTTATTTGGAAGAAAACGTCTAGTTTGGCTTTCGATTATCAAGTTCAAACATCAAACATCTTTACTAAGTGAAATATAAATATAATTTCTCCTTCTCATGGGGATTTTAGACATCTTATGTAGCATCGATCTTGGAATTTCTTATATTTTCCAAAGGACCATGTTTTGGTTCTTCAACTTCTACAAATTTCTTATGATCATTATTCATAAACATGCATCAAGACTACAAGTGTCATTTCTAAAGTTAAATAGGAACTTGGTGGTTTGATACGAGGTTATATTTTTCATTCTATGATACTATCTATATCTCTAATTGCCCGGTCTTCATATATATTTTTTGGTGTAATTTGTATGTAAAGTAATTTTTGGTAGTAGGCACTAGATGGTGGGAAACAATGTTTTATTACATACAATATGACTACCATACTATTTAAATTATTGCATCTATATTACTCTTTTTGTAAGTTGTGTTTTTGCGAAAATATAAAGTCACACTTTACATGGTTCAACCTTTTAATTACATGTTACGATTTAATTTTTGTTACAGAATTGATACAAGCTACAATGGAAAATATAATTTTGGCAAAAGGGGACTATGTTGATCTCCTTATTAATGATCAGGTCATTGGACTAGGAAGGGTCGAATCTGCAGAGTCTAGAACTTATTATGTCGGAGAAAGGGTTAATGCGGGTTATGCTACAATTTTGATAATTGGTATCACTCAACCACATTTGATTGATGAGGATGTTAATGAAGGGGACATACATCCATGGAAGATAATAGATTTGAGGCACAACATAGGTAAATCAAAATATTGAGGCATGTGTTAAATATTATTGATAGTATAATAAATGTTTTATTGAGTAAATACTAACCTTATTTACATTCGTTTATAGGTGCAAATGTTTCTTCTACATTTTCTATTGGAGACAAGGTAGATCTTTTGCAACATGGATTGAAGTTGGGTGAGGGCTACATATTCAATACAAAGCTTGGGCATAAAGTGCATAGAAATATGGTAAATAAAGGATGCATAGTGGTTCAAATTGAGAAGGTGTTAAAACATGATGTTCCTCTACCACATCCAACAGGATTTGAGCATACATTAGGGGGTGCATTGGAATCTTATGAGATTTGGTGTGAATCAGATTTGGAGCCTCACTGTCATGATCAGGCAATAAATATTCCCCAAGATAGGGTTAGATTCATATGTACAAAGGTTTCTCTTACACATGAATGCATGGGAACATGCATGTGCATTGCCAAAGGAATGCTAGTTAATGTCTGCGAGGAGCACATTGTTGAGGGTGAAACACTAGGTGAAATGGAATTTGGTGTTTTTTTTGGAAGAGATAGATGGAAATTGTGAGATATAAAGAATTTGGGACAAGTCTATATATTGTTTGGTTAGATGGCCAATAAATAAGTTGGTGGACAACAAAGGTGTGATATCAAGGGTTAAGGAAAAGTTCAAGGAGCCACCCAAGGAAATGGTGATATGGGATGTTATAGAGGACACAAATCCCTTAAACAAATGGGAGGGGTATCTTTGTAATGAAATAGATAGAAACTCAATTGATATGCATGTAACAAGGCCATATAAAAGGATTAAACGAGTTATGGCTACAAAAAATATTGCAAAATGTCAAACAAAAATAGATGAAGTGAAAGCAATTCGACTTTTGGCAGCAGGTGTATGTTGTAGAAAGGATTGTCTTCAACATGTGGATCGGAAGGCCATTGCAGGTGCTAGGAAGGGTATGAGACAAATAAATAAAAATGGTATTAGGTAATTTGTCTTGAATTCACTCATGTCAAACACAGTCATGTGAAATAGCCATGTCCATGGCCTACCACCTATTTCTAGAAATGTAAAGGACATGATATTTAATGGGAATATTATTTGTAAGAAAGCCTGGTATAAGATACATAAGATTCCTCAAAGCACATTCTATAACTACCAACATTATTTCCAACATGGATAGATCAAATTTATTCATGGGAACACCAACACATGCAAAGCATGAGCTCACACAAAGGCAGCCATAGAAATGTTTCACAAAATTGTAATGGATAATTCAGAATTTTCACCAAACCAAACATGTCAAGTTGAAGAAGATGGAACATATTCTCCTTTAAGATTGCTTCCTTCGACTTACGCACAAAATTATTTGTTAAAAGAGATCAATGAGGCTCTTCGAAAGCTCAATTATCCATCAATATCACAATCAACAATGAGCAAGATTTGGGCTACTAAGCTTTGAGATGTGGCATTTTCAAAGAACTCCAACTTCAGTAAATGCAGTGAATGTATTGTGTTGAAAGCACAAATGAAGTCAGAAACTACAAAAGGGTTCGAAGAAAAGGCACGAGGTAGGTTGAACAAACATAACAAGATTGCTATGTGTGGAAGATAATGCTACTATGCCCACATAATTATGTTAGAGCGGTTTCCAAAGGAGTATTTGAGCATTATCCATGATAAAATGGATGAAACAAAGACTTCAATCCCAAGGCAATGTGTCAAATCAAAATCTGTTGTAGGAACAAATTTAGGTTTTCCATTGACAGGTATGCTTACACATGGGCATAAGACAAGAGGTTTTGGTCATTTCTCTTTACCATTTGTACATATGGGATCACAATTTACTATTACATCCCTTGCAAAGTGCTTAAGGGACCTTGAAGACTCACAAATGGATATGTATGGTGATTCACTTTATGAAAGTGGAAGTTCAAGAAACCCACTTACAAATGCATTACTTGACACCTCTATTTACTCAAAATGTCAAGTGTACAAGGATGATTTTATATCTCATGGAAGATCAACAAGTCAAAATGTTGATTTTAAACCTCTTCCTCGACATTTGTTGTTACAGTTGGACAATGCAGCAAGTGATAATAAGAATTGTTATCTTTTGTTGTCTCATCACTTTTAACTGCACTTGGTGTCTTCATCACTATTGAGGTTGGGTTCTTGCCTGTGGGGCACACCCATGAATACATAAATGGAACCTACATAAGAATGTCTTCCAACCTCAAAAGTAAAGATATATATTCTTAACCTGAAATGATGGATACATATCGCATAATTGAAGAAAATCGAGTGTTTCCACCTATACTTATTGACAAGGTCTATGACTTCAAAAGTTTCCTTAATGGATACACCAAGGAGGGAAAAATGCACTAGTTGGACATCTTAATGTCCAATACTTCCAATTTCTTGTACTCAATGATGTTTCAATACTAAGGTACAAAGAATCAATTAGAGATACTAAGTGGTCAGAACAAGTTGAGATATGGAGATGATGAAGGTCGACCGATAATTCCCATAGGGAAGACATCTTTCTGAGCTTCCAAACAGAATGATGTCTATTTAAAAGAACTAAACGAAGGGATAACATCATACATAAAAATGTGGAAAGACACTATCGGGAATGAGGATTCACCAATTGTTATAGAGGAATGGAAAAATAAAGTAGTGTATTGGGAAAGAGTTCTTGATACATTAGATGGAATCTATAATGATCATAGAATAATAGATGGAAGTGATTCATCTTCTGAGGATTTCTGGCCCAAGAGAAGGCAAAGCATTGATGTTGATTGTAATGCACTCCATGTAATCTCAAGTATTATGGATGGAGATTTTGATAATGCGATAAATGAACCAATATATGTTGGATCCAAATGAAACAAGCCAAAGCCAACATTCAATCCGATGATTGATGTTGAGAAAGGAAGGATGTTGCTAGTTAGATCATGAAATGAGGATGCAGAAGAGATGATTTGGATGGCAAAATCCATCTCAGATATCTTTAGGTATAATGAAATTGAGAATCTTCATGTAAAGGTTGACTAGTCGAAGCCTATGTAAGGGAAATACAATGGAAATTTTTTAGAGCAATATTGGATACCAAATCCTGATGACATAGAACTTGGTTCTATTCTAATTAATACCATAGTGTGGGAATGGATGCCAAAGAAAGAACATTGCAAGAACAAATATCTTAAGATTAGGTTTATATGATTCATGAATGTAATTTTTTTTTGAAGGATCTATTAATATACATTCAGACACACTTTTCAATATTTGTTGTATATAAAATATTATCTTCATATTATTTTTGGAGTTTTATATTATTTAGTATTTCAATGTAATCATGTGTTGATACAAATTACATGACATTGCCATAAAATATTTAAGTTTTCAAAGCTTTATTTGACCAACATGACTTCTCACCATATCAAATATGCATAATCAAATTCAATAATACACTTAAAAACATCTTCTAAACTTGGTCTATTAAAACAATAGTGGGGTACCTAATTAGTATTCTATTTAATATAAATCATTTAAACACTTAATGAATAGATGCTAGACACTTGTAATAATGTTTGAAGTGAGTTTTCCTTAATATTCCTTATTATAATTGATATAAATCAAATTTGCTATTTTGTTGCACTCTAATTTATAAAAAAAATATTTTGATCATTGAACAACACAACTAGACTTATAAAATATTTCCTCTTATAGATTTTGAAGTGGTGCCAACATTGTACTATTATAATAAATTTGTACTCAACTTAGGAAAAGCAGTTAGTGTCAATTTAAAATGGTCAATAATAGTAAGAAAACAATATTAATATATTGTTAAAAAACTTTACAGGTAAGAATTTTTTTACAAAATCTATTATTGATGAGTCAAATTTAATACATAAATATAAATATTAATGATAATAGAAATAATGTAAGAGAACTGAGTTTTAGATGAATGTTAATATGTTCTTTCCAATACAATATCCTTAAACACTACAGGAACAAAAACTAAACATTTGTAATAAATAGTTTAGTCAATTTTCTCTCTTTCCTCTTGTATTTGAAAATAATAAAATTGTAGTACTTTGTTACTATTCTAATTTGTGATTGGTTTTAATCATTAAAATGATTAGTAATTGAGTGGAGAGGCTCATCCTACAACCTAGTATGAGGATATGTGTAAGTTTGTCTGTCCGTTTGTGCCCCTTTAAAATAAAAATTATGTTTTAAATAGAAAAATAAAAAATGAATATGTTGTAAAGTAATTAGAAGAAAAAAAATATTGTGAATTAGATGTTTAAATGTTATACTTTTCAAAAATATTTCAGCGAGAGATTCAAATAAACTATTTGAAGATCTATATTAACTAATTTATGTCAATTTCAGCTTCATATATATCTATATATATAAAAAAGAAGTTTTTATGGTTAAAATTTTTATTGGTCTTATGTATACTCTATTTAGCATTCAAAAATACAGTTTCAACAATGAAAAATAACACATTGTATTTTACACTAAAAATGTTTGCACGTGAAGAAATTTGATCCCTACATTTGTACTTAAGATGGATCTATGTTGGTGTATATTGGACAGATTACTATGATCATTTGTCATTAAATAATTTTATACTTAATATGTATCTTGCATATTAATCTATTATTCATTAAGTAAGCCTCAATCAAGTTAGTTTTTAACACAAAAGTACAAATAACAAATAAAAATAAATTATGCTACTACTCGCATTCAACATTTAATTTGATCCTAAAAAAGCATTTTCTCCTCAACTCTAAGATGGTGCAAATTTCCTACAATAGTATGAAATGATAATGGTGATAATGATGATTATCATCCACTAAGACCAAATATGGTATATAAGAAGGCAAAAAGATATTACCCAAAATTATTTCGAATTTTATTGTTATGCTCAAAAATCACTAAAAGAAGTGTTCAAGCTCATCATAATTTTGTTTAGTTAAAAGATGAAGAAGGTTGGTAGGGTCACAAATATTTTGAAATTTAAATCCAATATTAGTATAAACTCGATGATCTATGAGATTTTTTAAATCTTCAATGATATTACTAGTGTTGCAATGGTGATAGACTTTTAAATTGTGCCAACATTGTCTTAGTAATAATTGTAACTTAACACATGCATGATATTTACTATACCAAATTATAATTAAATGGGTTAATAATAGTAAAATACACATCATTCTTTTCATAAAATAACCTTAACAAACTTATATTTTAATACAAACCATAAAAATATGAAAATAGATAATGTAAGGAATCCAAGATTAAGACGTGAAAGATTTGTTTTTGCAAGTTTATATGAATTTGTTTAATAAAGTTTATCATGATAATTTTTTTCACAAAAAATGATGAATATCTACATTAAAATTAGTGAACTAAGTGAATTTCTAATTCCCCATTTTGAAAAAACTTAATCTAGTTAAAGTTATATATTCTAGATCCATTGAATACTTCCAAATTTAATGAAATATGTGTTACAGCACCAATTCCATTTCCTGAAGCATCACATTCCACAATAAAGGTTTTTGTGTAGTCCGGTGTAGCTAAAACCGGTGCTTGGCACATTGCCTCTTTAAGATGTTCAAAGGACTTTGTTGCTTGCGGAGTCCATGAAAATGCATATTTCTTCAATAATGTTGTTAGAGGTGTTGCTATTCTCCCATAATTTTTAACAAACTTGCGATAATACCCTGTCAACCCAAGAAATCCTCGCAGATGTTTTATGGATTTGGGGATTTTCCATTCCTTAATGGATTTAATTTTTCTAGGGTCTACCTTAACTCCTTCATGAGATATAATATGACACAAATATTCCACCTCCTTGACTCCAAAGAAACATTTGGATCTTTTCGGATATAATTGTTTCTCCTCCAATAATTGTAGCACCTTGTCAACATGTTCAACATGATCCTTCCAAGACTTGCTGTAGATTAGTATATCATCAAAAAATAGTAACACAAATTTTCTAAGGAATGGTTTGAAAATTGAATTCATCAAACCTTGAAATGTTGAAGGTGCATTAGTAAGGCCAAAAGGCATGACCAAAAATTCATAATGACCCTCATGAGTTCTAAATGTCGTTTTCGGAATGTCTTCAATCTTCATTTTGATTTGATGATATCCCGAATGAAGATCCAACTTGGTGAAGTAAATTGATCCATGCAATTCATCTAGTAATTCATCAATGACAGGAATGGGGAACTTATCTTTAATAGTGAGCTTGTTGAGCTCCCTATAATCTGGACACATGCGCCATGATTCATCCTTCTTGTGCACCAATACTACTGGAGCAGAGAAAGAACTTTGACTTGGTTGAATTATACCAGCCTCTAGCATTTCTGCAACCATATGTTCAATTTCACTTTTTTGCAAATAGGGATATCTGTACGGCCTGATGTTTGGAGGAACAGTTCCTAGAATCAGATGAATAGCATGATCATGATCACACATAGGTGGGAGACCTTTGGGAGTCTCAAATACGATGGAATGATTGTCCAGGACTTTTTGGAGATCTGGAGAAATAGATGATTTCGATGTGGAAACATCTAGCGAACATAATTGTGCAATTACACCTCTTTGCTCCTTTTTTAGAAGCTTTGTCATACCATTAGAGCCGATTATCTTTCCTAGTTTCCCTGCAATACCCCTTAATTCAAATTCCTTTCCTTCCGTAGAAAATTTGATGAAAAGTTCTTGGAAATTAAAAGCTATTGTACCCAAGGATTGTAGCCATTGGACTCCTAGTACAACATCAACACCTCCCATTGGAATGGAAAGCATTGGGCTAGTAAATACATATTCTCCTATGGATAGCTTGATATTATGGCACCTTCCACAGCAATTTATTATTCCTTGATTTGCAATCATCACTTGACACTCTGGTGCTGAATATAGGAAGAAATTCAATTCTTTTTCTACCCTACAATGAATAAAATTGTGGGTGCTTCCTGAATCAATCAACACTATTACCTTTTTCTTCTTGATTTGTCCTTCTATCTTGATGGTTTGAGGAGTGGTAATTCCCACCAATGCATTAGAAGATATGGTCGGATTTATTTGTTCTTCATCTAGGCTTTTTTCCTGGAGTATATCTTCTTCTTTTGACCTTTCTTGCTCCTTTTCTTCTTCCTCTTCACAATCTATGTAGAATAATTTCTTCTCAGCACACTTATGACCTTTAGTGTATTTGCTATCACAATTGTAACAAAGCCCTTTTGCTCTTTTTTCTTCCAATTGTTGTGGTGTCAACCTTATAGGTTGTGGAAGACTAGGGGCAACAACACTTTCGTCTTTATAGTTGTGAGTGGTATGCTTCCTAGTTGCCATAATTTTGCTTTCCATTTTTCTTGCTAACCTGAATGCCTTCTCTAATGAATCAGGTTCCCAAAGGCGAACATCATGTTGGATATTGTCCTTTAAAGACCCTATGAACACATCAATCCTATGCTCCTTTGGAATATATTTTACCCTTATGTTCAATTTTTGGAACTCCTCAATGTGCTCCATTACTGAACCCTTTTATTTGAGACTTATCAATTGGCTAAAAAAAGTGTTTCTTTTTGTATCTTCATAATGTGCTGTCAATTCTTCCGTAAAAATTGCCCAAGTGATAAATTTTTTACGAGAGCAAAGCCATTGATACCATACAAACTGATTTGGTTCCAAATATACAGTTTCCATACGTACCTTTTGTGTGTTTTGCACATTATTGAGATCGAAGAACTGCTCCATCTGTAATATCCATGTGGCGGGATCCTTGCCATCAAACTTCCTCATATCGATTTTTGGAATATGGTGGGTCTTCTATCCAACATTAGAGTCTATGGAATCATGATTAACATTACTTTTGTTCACATCATGAGTTTCCTTTACAACCTTTTCACCATTAGTGAATATTTCTTGTAGAAAATTTGTCAAATATGTCTTCAAATCTGCCATGTCTGTCTTCAAATCTGTCTTCACATATGCCATGTTTTTCTTCAAATCTGTCTTCAAATCTTCCATGTCTCTCTTCAAATCTGTCTTCGAATCATCCATCTTAGCTTCCATGCCCTTTATCTTAGATTCCACTCCATTTATCTTAGCTTCTGTTAGCTTTTGTGAGCATGACATTTGTTGCACTTGTTCTTGTAATTTTGATATATCATGTAGCATTTCTTCCTCTTCTTCATGAGTCATGCTAAAGCTTTCAGGTTCCTTACTAGGTGTTTTCATTCTCTTTCCTCGGGGCATTAGTTACCGATAATAATGCTTTACTATGCCCTTTGAATTTCGTTAAACCAAGATTACACAAAAATAAAAAAAAAGCTACACACCTTTTTTCACTTTATAGAAGCCTGATATTGAATCTGATGTATCTCTGTAATTTCGGATCATCCAATTCTGAATTTGTTACCAATATTAGCCTTCTGCGTCCTCTTTCTAATGCCACAAGTCTGACCCAAATTGGATTCTCCAAGGAAGAGTTATGTGAAATCTCCCACAGTGACTTTCTTTTAGACTAGTTCAGTAGAGTGAACTTGTACGACGTGCCACGAGTCACTATTTCAACCTTTGAATCAGAAACTCACATACAAGAAACTAAAGTCTCTCGTCTTTCTGTAACTTCTTACAAAATTTCAATCCGATCCCCAGAGAGAAAGTTATGACGATTTTTCCCAGGTCACCTGTTTTGAATGTAATTCAGGAGTCTACAAAAAGACCAACTTCCTCAGATCATATCTCCGCAAATATCGCGCGAAAAGCTCTGACATTCGGACCCAAGGTTCAACGTGATTTCTTATCAAATGGGTTTTCTTTGCGACTTCTGAAACGTTATAGAAAAAAAAAGTTATAGCGAAAATGCCACGATGACCTGTTTGGAGCAACGAAACCCTAGAATCGAAAGCTCTGATCCCAAATGTTATGAAACTAGCTCTAGAAAAGATAGAAAAGATAGATCAACGCCTTAGAATTCAGCCTCTTCGAGGGGGCAACCTCCTTTACATTACACAAATGAACAATTCTTGGATGATACAAATGACAAAACCTCCTTTCTATATATAGGAGTCTAAGGAGTCACAATATAATTCGGCCGACGTAACAATAATAATATAAAGCCACAAAAATAACAATAGAGGGATTCTATGGGGCACATAAATAACAACATGGGGGTAATAGGGGCACAAAAATATAAATAAGGGGTTTAAATACAATAGTAATGGGGTAATCACTAGTATTATAGGGACCCAACATCCTCATGCCAATTTCACATTATCCTCCTTTTGATGAAAGGCGGGGTTCTATTTCCATTGTGAGCATTGTGGTTTGGCTCTCGTAGATTTTGCCTATGGGACAAACTCTTCAAATTCTCTTGTTTTCTTGTATGAGCCTCTCATTGTGAGTTCTTAAATTAGTCATTTATGTGCGCAAGTTTTGGACTCTTTATGACACAAATACATTGCCCTCGTGAGACTCCTCTCCCAATTGTATCCACATTTTAGGATTGGCCCCTACATAAGATGCTTCTGGTGTGTTTGGTGGTATACTTCCCCTTTCTATATTGTCTCTCATTATCTTTGTCATCATTCACTTGTTGTCTTCTTTAGTTCCAAAGATACCATGGTGTTAGAACCTTGGCTCTCATACCACTTGTAATAATTATAAGAATACCAAAAAAATACTCACAACCATATTCTTACCATATGAATGTTATAAATTTTGATACACTACTTGGAAATAGTATTATGGTAAGGATTAAGGATATTTACGTTAATGTTATATAAATTTTTTGAGAGAATTTACCATCCTAACCTAACCCTTTACATGTTCTTAACTTAATACTTTGCAATTATTTACTCATATCCATGTTATTATGGAGGTTGGTTTATTGTCACATTCCTTGTTGTCTTTGTTGTTTAATTAACATTGAAAACTTCGATGTATATAAATCTTGACAGTACCAACCTTTAGTAATTTATTTATGAATCCCAAGGGTGGTCTCTAGAGAGTTCTAACCCGTAAACACCTGTACTGATATCCATTGTGTGATCATAGCTTGATGATCTAATGGTAAGGCTTCAGGCATAATGGTAAGGTTTCAGGCGGGATGGTTGATCATATCTTGATGATCTAACGGTAAGGGTTTAGTCGTAATGGTAAGGCTTTAGGTGGTACGATTGATCATAGCTTGGTGATCTAATCTTAAGGCTTCAGGTGGGATGGTTGATCATATATTGACGGTCTAATGGTAAGGCTTTAGGCGTAATGGTAAGGCTTTAGGCAGGACAGTTGAGGGAACCAATTTCACCTCAAGCTTCACATCCGATGGAAATTTTGGTGATGAGTTTAGGGTTGAGGGCGCCCAACAATATCGCGAAGGTTTCCTGAGAAGAAGATGAAACTCTTATCAGGTAGAGTCTCCTACTTCGCCCAGTTCCTTACATACGTTCTAGTTCAAATATGCTATTTAATTTCCGGTTGCTTGGGTTGAAAGCAGGGTTTGCTCACAGAGTTTCCCCATTCCTCACTCATTAGCGTTTAGGCAGAGTAATGGTGGCCACAATAGACAAGGTATTCTCCATGCTTAGACTCACAGAGGCACAAACTACGACATTGCATAAAAGGGTTTGAATTAACCATTTTCTTATGCCTTCATAGTAACTATGGCAGCACCGAATTTAAAGACAGTTCCCCAGGTTGCAGAATGAGTCCTTGTCTTTCTTTCTTTTACATTTTGTTTAAAACAATGCCTCTCATTAATTGACCTATTTTTGGTTCAATGTTCAACGGGTAAGATTTCCTCTAGGACCTTCACCCTGATGGTATGTGTGCGGGTTGAGAGTAGTTTGTTTCTAACACCAAGTCTCTTTCTCGGGTTGGTTCCCTGCTTCTTCATAGGGCTACATCCCTCGGATTGCAAATTTGTTGTTTTCCATGCGGCACTGTAGTATTGTTTGAGAAATCATCCTCTGTTCCTCACGATTGTGGTTAGGTTATTTCAATATGGTGAAACCTTCTTGATACCGACCAGGTTCCCGGTCAGGGTTTGATGGTTTTATTCCACTACAGTCAATATAAACTCATCCACGGATTTTGTAATTAGAATGTGAATTTTTTTTTTTATATCTCACTATTCAAATTATATAAATCGTTATATGGCTTGAGTATTTTCCTTTATATTTCACTGTTTAAATTTTATCAGTCTGTTATATGATTTGAGGATTTTCCTTTACAATTTGAGGATTTTCCTGTACCTTCGATTCATTCTGTCAAAATTATTCAGCATTTCCTTGAGGGTTTCATTCAATATTTTAATGTTTTGTTGTTGTGTTGGATAGGAGCCTCCATTTGGAAACAACGATCATTTCTCTCTCTCAACAATCATGAGGCTTCTATTCTAGGTACATTTCCTCTCAGAAGCCCCAACCCTTTCATTTCAGCAATCCCAGGTCCAAATATTCTTGTATTAGTTTCTACAATCCTAGTTCCTAGTTAAAGCAAGAGGTGTGAAGCAAAACAGTTCATTCAAGAAAGTTCTAGTCGAGTCTTGAACAATTATGAATTTCTTTGGTGAAGGCCCTTGGCTTGCCTCGGGCATGGAGAGGAGGCCATGAGGGGCAGTTATTCGTAATCATCAGTCAGCTCGAAATGTGGTGAGAGCACTCAGCTGTCAAGGCCGCCATTGATTTCTTGCTCGACCATAAGGTCCAGCAGTGCTCGATTGTGAAAGGAGAGAGAGACGTACTGTTATAGATATTTTAGTCGGGGGCATACCATGGATAGTGGATACGTACTTTCGTAGAGAGAGATGTAGTAGGGGGCCTACCTTTGATAGTTTAGTCGCCCTATTATACTGATTGTAGTAGGGGGTGTCCTGCCCATGCTTACCCACCTTATTCCTCCCCATGCAAACGAAGGAGCCAACTCTAGTACAAAGGCTAAAGCATGAGCTCTGAACTAACTAATGGCATCCAACTCATTCATCCACTTACCTAACACAATCAAAGCCTCGGTAATGAAGGCTTAATGGCAACAAACCGATGTGAAACATTGCAATGATGGGAAGCAACAGGGTATATAAAAGCTACTCTATCTCATTTTAAATTGGTTTTGTGGTCTTCATTATGTCGTTTATTTGGTTTTGTGGTTTTCATTATGTCATTTTCTAAAGCACCTAGGGTTGGATACAATAGAAGATTATGTGTTTTAGAGCACCTAGGGTTGGATACAGTAGAAATAGGTAAGTTAGAACTGCACTCACATAGAGAAATGGTTGCAAATAGAGGTAACAAAATGATAGAGCTATAGAAAAATCTTACCACAAATAGGCGATGTAATGGGTAATGATCAACATGGAATTGTAGACCTAGAAACGTATATGTGATAGACTCTATACAACACTGAAGGCTATGGCCAGTACCAGAAATTCATGGCTTTGATACTGTTATTATACTCATGAGAATTTAATTTTAATTGTTAATAATTTATTTTTTGCCATTCAATTTAACATTTTATTTGAATTTTCCATCATTTCGTACAACTTAGGTGTCTTTGGTTTCTTTTCTTGAACATGAGGTTCCTTTGTTTATTTAAACTCTTCTCAATACTACTACTCAAACTCCTTTCTTAAATGTCAATTTCTATTTTTATAGGGGTAATTCATATGTAAAGGTACTTCTATGTTATTATGCCTAGAAAAATGTGCACATGATTATCCAAATAAAATCAATTATTTAATCAAGCTAATTCCTTTGAATATTTTGCATACATAATTGGCTTATAAATATATTTTGTCATTTTTCTATGTTTGAGAGTTAGACCAAAATGTTTGTGTGAATGGTAGAAGGACCTAATTTGGAAATTTATGTTAATCTCATTAATGCCAAATGGAAGAAGGTTTCAAAGAGAAAGGTATGAAAATGCCCAAATTCCAAAATGAGCCCAATTTGGAAATTTGTAGAAAGTTTGGCTATGAAGGAATGAAGGATCCTCAATTCAAAGATTAGGATTGACATAGAAATGAATGTATAGAGGAGTAAAAATTTTTGAAAGGAGAAAAAAGAAAAAAAAATTGAAAAATGTATCTTGAAATAAAAAGAAGAAAATAAGAAACATAACTCTAAATTTAAAATATAACTCAAATATAACTGCTAGTAACAAGGGCCCTAATTTTTATTTGGAAATATAAAAGGACCAAAATGAATAAGGAGGATTGATTTTCAAATTGGGCCTAATTTTGAAATAGGGTGGTGAATAAGGGAAGAAAAGATCTTATTTGGAAATTAGTCGTGGTTTCCAAATTGGATCAAGGAAAATTTCAATAAGTCCAATGTTTGAAAGCAAGTAATGAACATTTCCATAAGTGTAAAAGATCAAAGAAAATAGTTTGACGAGAGGAGAGAAATTTAAGTAGTTTATGGACATGAAAGAAGGACCAAATTTGAGAATCAAGTTTTATAAGGAGATCAAATAATGCTATGATGGTAAAGGAAAATAGGGGTCCCAATTTGATCATTATGGATGAAGCTAAAAAAACATGAATAGAAGAAGCTCGATTTCAATGTAATGTTTGATATAAAAGAATTACAACAAAGGAAATTGAATTTAAAGGAATGAAACAAAATCTCATTTTATGAATAAATAACAAGGAAAGAAACAAATCAAAATTGATTAATTAAAACATGAAAATTCGTTTAACTTAACTATAAAGATAATAATCAAGGTGCAAGGTGTGACAAACTAAGCTCAATATATGTTAAAAATATCTCTTTTAGGAAATAAATTAAAAATTAGGTCCCCAAAATTTTCCTAGTACTTGGGGGGTTTCTCAAGTTCAACATCACCTTACACTAGTTTTTTTTCTTCAATCAAATTGTGTAATTAAGTGCTTAATTTGCAAGCCAATCTCTTCCATTGCTTATATTATTCATGATGAATGTGTCCATTAATGAAAATAGAATTGATTTTAATTAAATTTCATTTTGACTTCTATAAAAGCGAATCATGAAAATATTAAATTCATAGACCAGGGAACACCCTCATGACATGCACTCTCCAAACTCTTAAAATTAAAATAATAATAGTAAGAATATATATATATATATATATATATATATATATATATATATATATATATATATATATATATATATATATATAATATATATATATATATATATATATATATATATATATATATATATATATATATATATACATATATTATATATATATATATATATACATATAGATATATATATATATATATACATATAGATATATATAGATATATATACATATAGATATATATATATATATATATATATATATATATATATAATATATATATATATATATATATATATATATATATATATATATATATATATATATATATATATATATATATATATCGAGAGAGAGAGAGAGAGAGAGAGAGAGAGAGAGAGATAGATAGATATATGGATATATATAAAATTAAATGTGTGTTAAAACGAAATTTATAAAGCCAAATTTCCCAGCAAATAACCATGAATATGATAACGTGATAAGGGTATTTGTCTTCCTAAAAATACGCTTATATACAAAATATAGCAAAGAGACACCCATTTGTAGGGAACAACACAATACTAAATTAAAATGAAAGAAAATGGAAGAAAGTTCAAAAATAAATAAATAAAATGAGGAAGAAAAATAACCTGTAATGGCAGAAGGGATATGCAGAGGGCACGCAAGGCATGCAAGTCACGAGGCTGGGTGAGTGGAAATACATGAAGAGTTACACAATAATTTTGTATGTGCATAAATATGGACCTAGACATAGATATTTAAGGGATTCTAAATGGCAGCCATGGCCTCCACGGGAGTCATAGACCTTTGAAGGATTTGAACCTTCACCCTATGGTAGCCATGGCCTCCACGGGAGTCATAGACCTTTGAAGGATTTGAACCTTCACCCTATGGTAGCCATGGCCTCCACGGGAGTCATATACCTTTGAAGGATTTGAACCTTCACCCTATGGTAGCCATGAACTCCTCAGATCTAGGGGGTTTCAACAAGAATAACATGGTTTTCAAATGCAACATGCACATGAGGGAACTAGAAGGGGTGTTGTTCAGCTTGGGTCGTATTTTCACCTCATTGGTGAGAAGTGTTGCTTTTATTGAAGCACTCCATTTATGGGATTCAAACGTGCTGGTTCAGAGAAAATGGAATTTTCGTGCCATAAAGTACATTATATCTATGAGTTCCAAGTGACTACTTTGGTTTCACATCATGGGGTTTGTAAACACGTCACAGGGTTTGAATATTGTGACGTGTGTTTAACAACAAGAATACTAGAGGAACAAGACATTGTCTCTCTTAATGCAACATGGATTGTCTTATTATTTGCACAAAATTATGAAGAGAACTAATCAAGGTTTTTTTGTGTGCAACTTTTGTTATTTCTTTTAATAGATTCAAGCCAAATACTCACTCATTGAAGATAAAAGACTGGAAAGACAATCCTTTCTGTTTATTTATTTGTTCATTTTTAAGTTCAAATTGTATGCTTTCAAGGATTTTTTGGGGGGTTTTAGGGTTTGTCGGAGGAGGCCTTTTGGAGTGAATTTTGTAATTATTTTGATGGGGTGCTTGTGTGATGAACCCTCCATGAGGGATGTATATTAGAGAGCTTTGTGGAGAATGGGGCATCATTCAATAGATAATCTTTGTTTATGGCATCTCGGTGGTTGATAGCACTCACTGCCATTGGCCAAGTCATTGAGGGTAGGAACAAAAACAAGGGGGATTATAGGAATAAATTGAGAGGAAAATAGAACAATGGTGTTGATGCATCTCCATTTCTTTCAAATGACACCAAAAAGGAAATACACTATAAACACCATCAACATTAGTAGCGTCATCCTTTTCGTTCTCATTATTTGCAGCCACAAAGGAAATTCTTTTCCAACACCAATTCTAATCCCAGGCACATAGAAAGCGAGCAGGCTACTGCAAGATGTCGTCCTAACTTCCTATTGTTGGTGGTTATATCAAAGGCTGGTTCCCGCATTTAGTTGATTATTTTAATATTGATAAGGTTATTAGGCTTTTTGTATCTCTTTTTATGCAATCACTATAAGCATAATTATTTTCTCTTTACACAGTGGGATAAAATATTGAAGGAAAATATGCATGTTACAATACAAACCTACAAAATTAGAGGTTGATTTGAGATTTAATATTTTTATGTCATGATTTCAATTAAACATAGTGTGTTAACATAAATTACTCCAATGTGGTTCTATCCCTCACCCATCCACCAATGGAAATCAGAAAATTTGGATATAGATAGATTCATCAGGTCATTATAAGGCACTATAAATAATAAAAAAAAGGTTGGTGGGCAGGGCAGCCTTTGGCTCTAATAGCCAAGAATGTTTGTGGTGAGAGGAGCAGTTAGACTCATGAGGTAGGGGAAGGGTAGTGGAAGAAAATATGAGTAGAGATTTCTCTATCCTAGCCTACTATATGGTATGGCCAATTCTATAAAACATATCTTTTCTGATTGGTTGAACTATTTAATATTTTAGTCCATATACATGGACAAAAGAATTGCAAGAGTGAAGTAACCTTTGAAAATTACCACAATTTCAGTGAAGGCGCCTGCTTTAATGTGGGGGTAAAATTTTATCAAAATTGGTAGAATTTATATTCACTTTTAACTACTCCTTTACAGTTCGTGTAGAACATGGTAAAATTGAGTAAAATTTATTTTACCTATCAAGTATTCCCATTAAATATTTTAAATTTATGCATTTTTGCCCATTCTGCATGGAACAAAAATGTTTTGAATGTTTGATGATTACTCAAAAACATAAATTAGCGATCTTTCTTTGATTTTCTCAATGTTATAAATGTTTTTACTAAGATCATTTGTTGGCTTGAGGCAACCTTACAAGAATATTGATGAGACTAAAGAAATTAAATTGTCAGATGTTGACTAGAATTGCAAATGAGAAAGGAGATTTGCAACCTTTGATCCATGCTACACTTAATTCAAACTTTCTTATAACTTGTAAGAGGAATGAGCAATTAAAGATTTTATAATTTCCAGCCAAATTACTTTTATGGTTAATGAAGTGTTGTGGGTGGCCTTTTAAGGTTTGTTGTTTGTAAAATGCCATGTCTAATATGTTCATTTTTAACATTTTGTTGTCTTTGCCTACCCTGTATAACTTTATAGCCTGCATTGGATAAAGAAATGGACATAAAAGTACTTGTCCCAAAGAACACAAACTGGAAATGAAAGGAAATGAATTGATAGAAACAAGAGTGGTTGGGCCAACTATGGGAAATAAATATGGGGTACACATGCATTGTAAATAGCAAGGAATTGAAGAAATATTAGGAAATAAGAAAGCAAATCACATGAAATGTTATAAAGAAGAATTTGCTTTATATATTTTTCATTTATACAAGGAAATATACAAGTTGATGATGGATCATTCATGGCCAAACTTTGCATCAAATATTGAATGTTAACTAAATAACAAAGTTGGAAACTATATCAAGGTGTTACCTTATAAGGATACAAAATTCTTAATTTGATGATGATGTTAAGAAGTAACTAGCAAGTAACGCCTAGTTTATTCTTACTAGGCAGTCTAAATCATGAGTGGATGGACAAAACTCCTCCCAATCAAATTTAAATGCCAAGAATGAGAAAAGTTCCCCCAAGGTTTAATCAAGATTTTGTCAACACTCTGACTTCATGGAGTAGTTTGTTGAGTTGAAATTTCTAACATCGGTATTGTTTAATAAAAAGAGATAGACATAGTTATATTAATGAAACATTATAAATTATAAAATGGGAGAGTAATAAATCCATTGTTTCTAATACAAACATCATGTGTGGCCTTGACATGATTGAAAATTTGTTATTTAGAAAGGAAACAATTTTTCATTGACAAGGACAGTTTTTTCATGGTGGTCCTCAGCGAGCTTATGATCATGTGATTAACATATCTTAACTCATATATAGGACATTGTGCCACGTTATAAAAGCATGGATGTCCTAACCCTACATTAAGTCTTTTGATTTCACACTAATCTCCATTGAACTTAATAACATCCATTCGTTCTTAGAGTGAACAATTCTTTTAGCTGAGTTGGTACACCTGAACATAAGCAATCAGGAAATGATTTTCTTTGTGAAATGTTGATGGTTGTTTGTGAGTGCATGTTCTTATTTTTTGTTGACACCTAATCATCAGGATTGGGTGAATAAATGTAGTTGATGTAAATAAATAATAAGAAATATGAACAGTCATCGGGATATGAAGTGAACAGTCTCTCCCTCATGTATATAATAAAGACCAACCTGAAGGAATAAGATATGAATTAATTTGGTGGAGTTATTGCTTGGCCTAACATGGTATCAGAGCTAGCTCCATTTTTGGCATCTCCTTCTAGTCCTGTAACTCCCTTCTGCCATTTTTTTGCAGCCTGTCCATTTCCACTGTTTAAACACTGCAAATCTCTAACATTATTCTCCGCTTTCTGTCGTAACTCCTCCTGTGACAGGGTCCTTGATTCCCTGGATGTGCATTAATTTCTTTGTATTTCCTTGCTCACTCTCCCTCTTCGGATTTTTTTGTCATTTTCTACATATTTGGTGCCAATCATCATTTTCTTCTTTCTTCATCGTGTCCTTTTGAATCAGCGGCACTTAGAAATTCCACAAAGGCTTCGCCTATTGCTCTCCCATTGGAATGAGTTACAATGTGTACATTTTTTCTCTTTCAAATCATATTCCTTGAAAAAATCAACGATGTCGCTCTTTGACACTGAGAAAGGAAGGCCTTTGAGTTTCATAAAGCTAGTATGCTCCATATGATCCTTCTCTGAAGAGCCCTTTGAGCGGTTGGTTAAAGCCGAAATTCATTGGGTGGCAGTTCCAAGTTCGAACCTCCCACTCACCCTGGTTCAAGTAGCTACGCAAAGGAACAACATCATTTTGGCTTCACCAACTTCAACTGCAACAACATTATAGTAGTCATTCTTTTTACAGTGAAAGGCCTCATTGTGATGCCACTGATGCAGTTAAAATACTCTTGTTAAGTTAAAAACTTGGTGTGGAGGTGCTCATTGTCTTGCGTAGAAGAAGCGCTGGTGGAAGCCATCTCATTTTGGTGCAATTCCTCCATTCTTGACATGCTGGTGCCATAGTATTTTCTTATATATATATATCTATATATATATCTATATATATATATATATATATATATATATATATATATATATATATATATATATATATATATATATATATATATATATATATATATATATATCTATATATATATATATATATATATATATATCTATATATATATATATATATATATATATTATATATATATATATATATATATATACATATATATATAACACTAATATGTATTTAAATTTTTTCTCCAAAAGGCAGTGTTTCATATACATAAATGCGTAGGAGGTATTTGAATAAGTTTGTGCCTTTTGGCTGGTTTTAATACACCTTTTTTACATAATTTTAATACATGCATGCCAGTATCCATATTGTTTTCCCACACCACCTCACTAGTTGCGTGTGTTTTTTGGAGAATGTTAAATGCTGCTTCAATAACCATATGGGTTGAGCTCTTGTAAAAATCGATTAATGTGTTGGTTGGGATATAAAATATTATTTGTATTTTGACGATTGTGTGCACAAGAACCTGACCTATGATTTTTTTACATCAAAATCACATTTTGCCAGCAGAAGTATTTTTTTTAAAACAATACACAGATTTTATAGTACAGAGATTTTTTTTGCCAGCAAAAGTTTTTTTTACAATATGCATTCAATCATATCTATTTTGGAAATAGTTCTTACTAGAAAGGAGAACTATCTTGAGTGATCCTACATGATAACACACACCCTCATTTTCAATGAGTTGTGGAAAGGAGTTTGTATTGGAGACGGAGACAAAGAGCCAGAACATCCTAACTCAAACAAAGAGCTCGCCATTTGGGAAAATAAGAACAACAAAGCTTATGCATTGATCGCAGCATCTGTAGGTGAAGAGGTGAGTCACCATATTTCACCATTTTCAATTTCTTTCGAAGCCTTACAAAAGATGAAAGAACTCTATGACTCACATTCTGCACCTGAAGTTGTTCAACTCATCATTAAACTCTTCACTTTTGAATTACAAAATAATGATCCTCTTGGTCTTGCATCCGAAGTAAAATATATAATGCATGATATCAAATCCACTAAGGTTGAATTGGATATTCCTCTTATCGCTTTTCTCAACACACTTTATCCTACTTACTCCAATTATCTTGATCCATTGCAAGAAAATGGAAATTTCAAAGATATTACCCTTGACTCTCTTGTGAAAAAAATTGTTGAAAGAGAGAAAGATTTTGGAAAGAAGACAGCCCCTGAATCTTCTGAAGAGGTTATGTCCCTTGCTCATAAAGAAAGGAATCATGCTCAAGATTCTTCCAAAGGAAGAGGTGGTCAAAGAGGAAGAGGAAGATATTTCAGAGGCAAGGGGGGCAGACACTCTCAAGGAGAAAAGGTAGATTTGCACTACATACGCTGCAAAAGAAATGGATCACATGATGCCTCTACATGAAAAATACCTTGGGACAAAATTGAGCAGCAAAGAAATCAACCCAAAGGTAAAACTAATGACACAGACAAAGGTAAAGCACCTGAATCTACTCATTATGTGGTGGCGAAATGTAATATTGGAGTAAATGAAGATTTATTTAATGCTTCACTTGCTTCTTAGAAAAATTATTGGTTGCTTGATTCAGGAGCAACTTGCCACATGACTCATAGAAAATATTTTTTTGAAGAATTTATTGACAATTTTGGTGGAGTAGTATACTTTTCAGACCAATCAAAAATCAAGCCATCAGGGCTTGGCACAATCAAGCTTAAATTTCCTAGCCTTCCATACTTTCTTCTGCATCACGTTCTATATCTCCCACAGTTAAAGATAAACTTATTGTCGTTGTTCCACATCTGCCAGAAAGGTCACTCCATTCATATGTTTGATGGCAAGCTTGAGGTGAGAAAAGCATCTGACCACTCACTTGTCATGAGGGGAATAGAAGAAGAAAGGTTTCTCAAGCTGCAAGGTACCTCTACTCGTGCACAACATTTCTCATACAATTCTCATTATGAAGAAGGCACAATTCCATCAAGTTTATTATGGCATGCTAGATTTGGACATTTGAACTATGACAACCTCCGCTTGTTGAAGAAAAGTGGTGTTGCTCGTTTGCCTACAATTCCTAGGAAATTTAAGCAATGTGATGCTTGCATTCTAGGAAAGCATAGCAAACATCCTTTTCATGATTCACATTCAAGACCACATATAAAACTTGAACTCATTCATTCAGATTTATGTTTTCCAATTCCTGTTCCTTCTACAAATGGAAATAAATATATGATGACATTTATTGATGACTACACCAAAATGTGCTGGTTTTATTTATTGAAGAACAAATTTGATGCTTTTCAAACATTCAAGAACTTTCATAAATGGACTAAAAATGATGAACAATATCATATTAGATATTTTCGCACTGATAATGGAAAAGAATACACATCAAATGAATTTTGAAACTATCTTCCCCAACATGGGATCAAACATCAAATGACTGTACCTTATAATCCCCAACAGAATGGTGTAGCTGAAAGAATGAATAGGACAATATTAAATATGGTACGCTCCATGCTCTTCTTCAAAAATGTAAAAATAATGTGTTGGTCTGACGTTGTTCTATGTGCTGCATATATAAAGAATAGATGTCCATCTAATGCTATCAGAAACAAGACTCCCTTTGAAATGTGGTATGGGCACATTCCTTCGGTAAACCATCTCAGGGTCTTTGGTTCCACCTGTTATGCCTTGATAGCAAAGGTACATAGAAATAAACTTTGTGCAAGAAGTCGTAAGTGTATCTTCATGTGGTATTCAAACACCTCCAAAGCATATCGTCTCTATGATGAAGTTAATAAAAAGTTTTTTGTATCTAGAGATGTAATCTTTCTTGAATCATCCAAAACTGACAACGTTTTTGAGCGACAACTTGATCGCTTGGATAGATTCGCAAATGCAAAGTCATTTCAATAATTTGATAATCAGATTCCACATCTTGAAGGGGGGATTCCTATTCTAGATCAACATGTGAAATCTTCTTTTGAAGAACTCTCTCGCCCCCATGAAATTCCAACAATGGATGATGCTTTAAGTGATGTGATTGATAGAATTCAGAGACTCAATCTTGATTTAGTCCCAACACAATCAATAGATCAGCCTGGACCATCTGAGAAAGGTCCCCCAAAGTGGCTGACAAAGACACTTGAAAGTGTTCGTCTTGATGAGGTTGGAAAGACAGGAACTAGAAATTCAAACTGGAAAAATGGAGGTGATGTAGATGACTCTGATTCACCTGTTTATATGGATGTTTCTTATGATTTTGAATTGAACTTGTCTATAGATTTTGAACCAACTTCCTTTAAAGAAGTTGCTTCTCATGATGAATGGAAAGAAGCGATGAAAAAAGAGTATAATGCCCTCATAAAAATGGAACTTGGAAGCTGGTTGATCCTCCATTAGGAACCAAACCAATTGGATGCAAGCGGGTCTACAAGAACAAGTATAAAGTTGATGGCTCATTTGACAAGCACAAATCCAGGCTTGTTGCAAAAGGTTTTACATAGAAGGAAGGGGTCAATTATGAGGAGATTTTTGCCCCCATAAAAAAATGGGCTACCATCCGGACACTCTTTGCCTTAGCAACATAGAACAGTTAGAAAGTCCATCAAATGGATGTAAAAATTACTTTCTTGAATGGAGATCTAAAAGAGAATGTTTTTATGTCCCAGCCTAAAGGATTTTCTATAAAAGGACATGAACATAAAGTATGCAAACTTGTGAAATACTTGTATGGCCTCAAACAAGCACCGCGAGCCTGGTATGAGAAACTAACTAAGCATCTTCTGAAACTCAATTTCAAACATTATGATCTTGATGATGCAACTTTATTTGTCTAGAAAGTTGGAAAAATAGTTGTGTATCTTGTGGTATATGTAGATGATCTTTTGATGATAGAGAACAATGAAAGCTACATTGCGTCCATAAATAAGGAATTGGGGAAAAGTTTTGAAATGACTGATTTGGGCTATGTTCATTACTATCTTGGTATTGAAGTAACTCAACATATGAAGTCCATATTTCTTTCCCAAAAGAAGTGCATTGGAAATCTGTTGAATAGGTTTGGCATGACATAATGCAATCCTCTTACTACTCTAATGGAGAAAAACTTAAAGCTCACATCTATTAAAGGAAAATAATTTGAGGATGCAACAAAGTATTGACAACTTGTAGGAAGTCTCAACTACCTAACTACTACCAGACCAGACATTTTGTTTGATGTTGGAATCCTCTCCAAGTTTATGCAAAAGCTTTTTGAATGACATTGGTCTGCTGCAAAAAGAGTTCTAAGGTACTTGAAGGGAACTCAAGACTTTGGAATCAAGTATAAACAGGTGGACAACTTCAGTTTGATTGGATACTCTGATTCAGACTTCGATGGATACAAAGAAACTGGGGTATCTACTTCAGGATATTCTATGAGTCTTGGATCAAGAGGTGTCTCCTAGAGATCATGCAAAAAATTAGTTCCAACATATTCCACAACAGAAGCAGAATACGTGGCAGCAGCTGAGGCAACAAAAGAAATTGTGTGGCTTAGGAAAATTCTTGAAGATTTGCAGGTAAAACAAGTACAATCAACTCCACTCATGGTTAACAATACCTCTACAATAAAGTTGGCCAAGACCCAAAGTTACATGATCGAACGAAGCACATCAATACTAAATATCATCTGATTCAACATCATGTTGAGGCCAAAACATTCCATCTCCGCCATTGTTCCACTAATGAGCAAATTGCAGACATCTTCACCAAAGCGCTTGGAAGGGAAAATCTTGAACAATTCAGAATGATGCTTGGACTCACCAACGTCCCTTTAGATTAAGGGGGGGAGAATGTTGACACTTAATCATCAGGATTGGGTGAATAAATGTAATTGATGTAAATAAATAATAAGAAATATGAACAGTCATCGGGAGAGGAAGTGAATAGTCTCTCTGTCATGTATATAATAAAGACCAACCTAAAGGAATAAGATATGAATTGATTTGGTGGAGCTACTGCCTGGCCTGAAATTTTTTACTCCACCAATTCACCACCAAATTATACCCCACAACCTTCAATCTTCAGGGGAAATATTCAAGGAAATCTTGGTACATTTATGAATCCCAAGGCTTCCCAACTGATCATATCAATATTCAGGTTAAGGTGTCATAGCTTATAAGTTAAGTTAGCAGGAGGAAAATGTTGAACTCAAAGACATTGTTCTTCCCGTGCCCTTCCCGGGTAGCGGCTATGAAGTACTTCTTGATTGTCATCCTATTGGTCATCATTCATAACTTAGATATAGTAGTGAGAAAGCACTGGCAGACAACCAGGTCGTGATTTATACTATGTTGGTGTTTACTAAGGTGTTTGGGTATTTGATTATATTAACATAACTATACATACATTGGGTTGGAGGTGAGGCTACATAATATGACATGTATTTAGGTGAGAACATTTTCAATAAACAAAATTATTAATTGACAAAAGTGATGTAAAACAGAAGAATCCATTTTTAGATGTCTGTCTGCAAATTAATTACTTACTTCTTAAGTAATGAAATATATGTTGTGGAAGAGAAGTTTCGAGTTTCAATATAGATTTGCAAATAGATAATCCACTTCTTGTTGATACAGATGATGGAGATGAATCGCATGACTTCAACATTTCCAAAGAAACTGTGGATGAAGAGAATATTGTAGATTCCATTACAGCTATGAAAAATGGCCATGTGCTAGTAAAGTATTAAATTGATGGGAATTGGTTAGTTTTAAAAATAACAAGTTTCTTTTTAATGATGAACCAGACAATAATGAAGAATGTGAGTGTACTTTATTTTACTTCTCAAATCTCATAAGGATGAATCAATGGATTTGAGCAGCAACCAAGAATTTGAATGAACATGATTGTTAATGCAGATAATTGGAATGAGGGTGATCGATCTAAACTTCTCTGTGAGAAACAAGCTCTGGAAATTTTACCACAATAGGCATCATCTAGTGAAGTTCGAGATGGTGAAGAATGCACCATATAGTACATTTCAGCTACTTCTGTTCAGGAAAATCCCATCCCACTTGTTAATAGTGAAACTCACCAGTATGGGTTTAAGAATTTAGAAGCAATTGAAAGATATCAAGATCATGTAGTTGAAAAAGAAGAGCAAACTGAACAGGTTTACAAAAGTGAAGCTCACGATGATGAAGAACGAAAATCACATAAGAATTATAACAGTAGCCAAAATGATGGTTGTCCCATGTTGTCTGATGTAGTTTCTTTGAAATTTGGAGATCATCAACTGATTCATTCATCATATGATGAACCTCAAGAAGCTTATGAGAATATTACTTTTAGATGTTGGCCTACAATCTCATAACTCAGCTATTGAGGATGAAGTTCATGAAGACAAATTTCATTATTCAGAGTCTAAACAATGAAAAACAATTTTATGGCCTTGATGAATTGTATGGTTCAAAAGTGGACAGTGTCTGTAGTATGTATGAGCCAATGCCTACTATTTCCCAGCATGCAAGTGAGTCATCTCATTACAAGGTTGATGGAATTCATGTCTACACACAATAGAGAGTGATACTTCAAAGTAGAAATTAAGTTGTCCATGTAATTATAAAGAAACAAAACTAGACATGGCTCAGGAGATTGTTGATTCTTCAAACGGTTTTGAAGCCAGTATTGATGTGTTCACTAGTTTGGGTATGCCTTGACTATGTTCTAGTTCACCTAGTATTAATATTAATGATGTGTTCCCTTTCCTATAATTATTTCAATACTCCAATAAACAAGCCCAACCTTACCGACAGTAATGATGTGTTCCTTGTTCAGGTATGGATGAATCTATTCTTGAAAAAGTAGTCATGGTTGAGGAGACTGTTCAAAATAAAATCAATTCTTAAGACAATACTAATTTGTTCCCTTGTTCAGGTATTATTCTTCAAGGAAAAAAATGGGTTTCCTCTGTATTTATAGTAATGATGTTTTTTCTCCACATTTATAAGTGTTTTTACTCCATGAATGTTATGCTCTTAACCTGCAAAATGATACCCAAATACAGAATATGCGAAGAAAAGATACCCAGAACACAGAATAGCAATTATTTTATTATTCAGAGAGTAATGTTCACTTGCCTCTTCGAGGGGGCAACCTCCAATAGAGCAGAGCTTGAATACAAAATAAGACACAATGCTCCTCGCAGGGAGTCTCTATCCTTTATATATGACTCATACATGCAATACCACAGGCCAATACCGTGGGTTTTATTAATACCATCTATCTAATACTACGACCCATTTGCAACTAACTGTGGTCCCGTCATTAATTGCAGGTTAACCACTTACAAATATTAATATGGGCTTTATTGACTCTTGACTATGATGTGATCCCATGACATAAATAAGGGGGTTAGGGTGGGACCCTAACATGCCCTCCCCCTTAAGACTAGCCTTGTCCTCAAGGCTGAAGCTGTGGAAACTGCTGAAGAATAGTGGTCGGTTCCCAAGTTGCATCTTCCGGAGAGGTGTCTTTCCATTTGACGAGGACTTCCTTAATCATGCGGCCGCGCAGGTGCTTGTCTCGTGTGTCTAGAACCTGTTTGTGTTGAAGCCAGATTGACCCTTCTTCGTCCAATTCAGGTAGACTGGTTTGAACTCGGCAATTGTTCCCAATCACTTTCTTGAGGCACGATACATGGAAAAATGGATGGATTTTTGCTGTCGATGGCAAAGCCAACTTGTAAGCCACTTCTCCAATGTGCTGAAGTACTTGGTATGGTCCGTAGAATTTTGGAGAGAGCTTTTGACAACCCTTGTCTTTGAGTGATGTTTGCTTATATGGTTGCAGCCTCAAAAAGACTCGATCCCCTTCTTGAAATTGGCGCTCTGAGCGATGCTGGTCGACCTATTGCTTCATGTGGTTCTGAGCTTGATGAAGATTCTCTCTAAGATGGGCGAGCATGGTTGCGAGGTGTTGTAGGAGTTGATCCACTGCTTGTACTTTGGAGCACCCCTTGAGATAAGAAGTAGGGGAAGGTGGAAGTTGACCATATACTGCTTCATAGGGTGTCATTTTGGTGGTGGCATGATAGTTGGTGTTATACCACCATTCAGCCAGAGGTAACCACTGTACCCAAAGGTGTTGCTTTTCTGAAGTGAAACAACTAAGGTAGGTTTCTAGACATTTATTGACTGCTTCGGTTTGACCATCTGTTTGGGATGATATGAAGTACTGAGTTTGAGTTGAGTGCCTTGTATTCTGAAGAGTTCCTGCCAAAAATTACTGGTGAATATCGGGTCGCGGTCGGACACAATAGAAGTGGGCATGCCATGCAATTTGAAGATCTGATCCATGAAAGATTGAGCAACCAAAGTTGGTGTAAATGGGTGGGGTAGGGCACATAAATGAGCATACTTCGATATTCGGTCCACCACCACCATGATGACTGACTTGTTCCCTGACTTTGGAAGACCTGTAATGAAATCCATAGAAACCTCTGTCCAAATTGATGCTGAAATGGGCAATGGTTGTAATGTGCCTGGTGTGTTGACGGTTTCCCCTTTGTGGCATTGACAGACATCACATTCTGCTACGAAGGTGAGGATGTCATTTTTCACGCCTGTCCAAAAAAATGATCTTCTGGTGCGAGCATACGTCTTCTGAAAGCCCAAATGTCCTGCAATGGGAGATGAGTGCAATTCTGCCAAAATGCGACGTTTGAGGGTGGATGTTGGTGAGATTACGACTCTGTCCTTGTAGCGAAGAATATCATTCTGCCACAAGTAGCCCTTGGTGGAATTAGGATCTTCCTGCAATTGAGAAATGAGTTGGGAGAGCCCGAGGTGTGAAAATCATTCCCTGGGAGCCTCTTCAATCCAGTCTGGAATGGGGAGGGAAATTGCGAGCAGAGTACTTTCCTCCTCAAATTGGCGAGATAATGCATCTGCTACACTATTATCTTTCCCTTTCTTGTAAATGATCTCATAATCATATCCCAGCAATTTGGCTAACCATTTATTTTGTTGTGGGGAGGATAGGAGTTGCTCCAAAAAATATTTAAGACTGTGATGATCTGTGCGGATTTGGAAATGTCGCCCCAATAAGTAAGGTCACCAGGTCTCGACTGCATGTAAGATGGCCATCATTTCCTTCTCGTAGGTAGATTGGCCCAGATTCCTCCCACTGAGTTGTTGGCTTGTGAAGGCCAACGGTCGCCCTTCCTGCATTAAGACCGTCCCAATACCTGTACCCAAAGCATCACATTCAATGATAAAGGATTTGGTGAAGTCAGGTAGTGCTAAGACTGGAGTGGAACACATGGTGTTTTTGAGAGCGGTAAATGCCTGTTGTGCTTCCTCGTTCCAGAAGAAGGAATTTTTCTTTAGAAGTTGAGTGAGGGGTTTCGCTATGCAGCCATAGTTGCGGACAAATTTACGATAATAGCCTGTGAGACCCAAAAATCCTCTCAAGCTCTTCAAGGTCTTAGATTGAGGCCATTCTTGCATTGCCTGGATCTTTTTGGGGTCCACCTTGACACCTTCACGCCCCACAATGTGGCCCAAATACTCAACTTCTTCCATGCCAAACGAACACTTGGACATCTTGACAAATAATTTATGCTTACGGAGCAGTTGCAAGAGTAGATCTACATGCTCAAGATGTGCAGCCCAAATGCCACTATAGATGAGGATGTCATCGAAGAAGACAAGGACAAATTTTCTGAGATATGGTTTGAGAATGTGATTCATAAGGCTCTGAAAAGTAGAGGGGGTATTATAAAGACCAAATGGGATGAGCAGGAACTCATAATGGCCTTCATGAGTTCTGAAAGCTGTCTTGGGAATGTCGACTTCCTTCATGCGAATTTGGTGGTAGCCTGAGCGAAGATCCAACTTAGTGAAGAATTGAGCCCCATTGAGTTCGTCTAGCAAATCGTCAACCACCGGGATGGGAAATTTATCTTTGACTGTCAACTTATTGAGGGCCCTGAAGTCGGGACACATCCGCCACTCCCCATCTTTCTTGAGCACCATGACCACTGGGGATGAATAAGGACTAATGCTGGGACGAATGACACCTGCTTCCAACAGTTCCTTGATGAGTTTTTATATTTCATTCTTTTGGGTGAACGAATATCTGTATGGCCGCACATTTGCGGGTTGGGCCCCTGGAACCAAGGTGATGCTATGATCATGTTCCCCTCGCGAGGGTGGAAGCTCATTAGGCTTGTCAAAGACCATCCGATGGTTATTTAAAATCTGTTGCATCTCATGATGAATTGGTAGAGACATGGTTTCGACTACCTAGATGGCATTAAATTGAGCTACTACTCCATGATGGCTCTTTTTTAACAAATTTTCCATCCTATGCGAGCTGATGATAGAGGGGGCTCCCGCCTGGAGTCCACGGAGGGTATGTGTAGAGTTGTTCTGCTTAAAACTCATATATAACTCCTGGAAATCCATTGTGATTGGCTCCAGAGTGCGGAGCCATTCAGCGCCAAGGACAATGTCGCAACCCCCCATGTGTATGGCAAACATGTGGGTTTTCAACTGATAATCCCCCATTTGAAGTTTGACATTTTCACAGCAGCCTTCACATTTCATTGTGCCCCCATCTGCAATTTGGACTTGGAAGTTAGAAACTGATCTTACAAAACAATGCACTGCTTCTGTGATTTTTTGATGGATGAAATTATGGGTACTTCCACTATCAATCAAGACTACCACTGGGCGATGTTTAAGAAAACCCCGGATTTTGAGAGTTTGAGGGGAAGAAATCCCTGCCAACGCATGCAACGAAATAACTGGTTCTTTAGAGACATTCTCCTTTGGGTTGTCTTCTTCTAGCGCCTCATGTTCCTGAAGTGATGGATCTTCCTCTGTTGAGCTGTAGTCAGTGGCATCTATTAGAAAAAATTTGGGCTCCTTGCATTTATGACCTGGGGAGTATTTTTCATCAGAGTAGTAACATAGTCCTTGCTTCCTTCTTTCGGCTATTTCCGCAGGTGACACCTTTTGGACCTTAAGTGTTTGAGTCGTGTTGTGAGCTTGTGGGGGACGACCTTTAGCGGGGAAATTTGGGCGACTATATTGGGCTGCTAATGCACGTTCCACCTTACGAGCTACCTGGCAAGCCTCCGTCCACGTGGGAGGGTGATGAAGTAGAACTTGAGCTTTGATGGCTTCTTTAAGACCGCTGATAAAAAGTTATGTGTAGAACTCATCTGTGAGACCCCTAGTGCGGAAGGCTAAGGCTTCAAAAGTGGTAATATATTCATCCACTATACCAGTCTGTCAGAGCTTAGTGAGATGACCCAAAAAAGAGTCTTCCTGTTCAAAGCGATCTCGAAGAGCTTTGGTAAATTAGGTCCAGGTCTTAAAAGATCCATTGCAACGCTGATGCCATTCCCACCATTGCCACTGTTCATTGAATAAGTACATGCTCCCTAACATAAGCTTATTCGCATCATCTGGGATATGATTCAATTTGAAATACTGCTCCATTTGTGCTAGCCATGCGAACGGGTGAGAACCGTCAAATTTATGCACATCCAACTTGGGAGGTCGCTGACTGGGTGGTGGATGTGTGTGACAGACGTGAGGAGAGTGGCTACACTCACCCTCATTGTATTCATGGCCATTATACACCTCCTCGTGGGCTTGCTTCTTTCCCTTCGGGAGGAATTGATGTATTTGGGTCCGCAAATCTCAGTTTGGAGGGAGTTCATCACAGTTTGGATGGAGTTCACAGTGTCTTCAAGTTTGTCCATCCTTTCATTTGCCATCGCTTGAGCTCTAGTCTCTACCATACACCAACCTGATGAAAAATTGGGACCGCCAAAAAAATTTGACTAATAAATTGAATGGTACCACCTTGCTCAGCTCGTCGTCCTGATTCTGATGGGGTAGATCACCAATAAACGCCCCAGAAGATCTCAGACTCGTTTTCTTTTCGGAAAACTCCTAACAGATTTTTACTCCTTCTTGATCAATACTGCAGTCGCCAAATCCTCAAAATGTTAATGCTGCCAAAAGTCCTACGAAAGGTATACCCCGGTATAGGAACCCTTCACAACAACTCTACTCTGGTGGGTCTGAGAGATCTGAATGGTGGAACAACTGTTGCGGCGGATCTGATGGATCTGCGGGACTGATGTCTACTGCTGCTGCACCTCTTTACACATGCAGATCAGGAATATATGATGTGTGATCCCCCGATAGAAAAGGAAACTATGGTCGTGAGGAGTGTCAGGTGCTACAGATCGCAATATACATAAGAGTCTGACAGTAGTACTCGGCCCAATGTTTTAAGGCTCTAACTAAGGAGGATCGACCGTACCCTTAGCCGTAAAACCCGACTTCCCTATCGTACGGGCGAGTAATTTCTCCGAGTGTTGTTCTCGGTTTACTGTAGCCACAAGACAGCTGACGGTTTATCTATGGCGAGGTTTCAAGGCAGCCTAGGGGGCTTCCGATATACCCAGAGGGTACGTGGAAGACAGTCCGTGCGCGGTTCTGTCTAATGTGCTACTACTCGAAGGGGTACCCACAGGGGTTACAAGGGAGTCCAACAGACGTGACCACCTCTTGTATTTCCTGTGTGCATGCCTCCCCAAATCCGTAGTTTTATGTGCTCAACGACAGATCCCGTGGTTTAAAGACGCTATAACACGTCTCTAGCCGATTTTTTTTTTTGCTAAGAATTGGAGATCCCACCGGCCCTGGAAAGTGCTCTGATACCACTTGTTATGCTCTTAACCTGCAAAATGATACCCAAATACAGAATATGCGAAGAAAAGATACCCAGAACACAGAATAGCAATGATTTTATTATTCAAAGAGTAATGTTCACTTGCCTCTTCGAGGGGGCAACCTCCAATAGAGCAGAGCTCGAATACAAAATAAGACGCAATGCTCCTCGCAGGGAGTCTCTATGCTTTATATATGACTCATACATGCAATACCACGGGCCAATACCATGGGTTTTATTAATACCATCTATCTAATACTACGGCCCATTTGCAACTAACTGTGGTCCCGTCAATAATTGCGGGTTAACCACTTACAAATATTAATATGGGCTTTATTGACTCTTGACTATGACGTGATCCCATGACATAAATAAGGGGGTTAGGGTGGGACCCTAACAATGAAATACAACCTAGCCACTAATGATTTGCTGCAATAATTGTAGAACAAATTAAACGAGCCAAGATTCCAGATAATAATGATATGTTCCCTTGTTCAGGTATAATTGATTCTATTCTTGAAACAAAAGAAAACATTTCAAGCAATTTTGTAGACTATAATAATGTGTTCCCTCATCAAGGTATGTATGATTTTGTTCTAGATAAAAGATGGATTGTCTCACTAATGATAGTACTGATGTGTTGCTCCCTCTGATGTAATGACTCTAGTACTCTTTGAAACAAGCCCAAACTTATGGACACTAATGACATGTTTCTTTGTTAAGGAATGGATGATTTTGTACTAGAAAAACTCATAGAGAGACTTACAAAAGAGGCCTATAAGTAGGAAATTCCCCAGTTAAATACTTCGTTGAAGACCCCTGTGGCTACTGACGGATATAATATATCTCCTTGTTAGTCACTTTGTTCAGAATGGAATATAGTAATACATCCAGAAAGCCAGAGCTTGGACACTGTGACGTGGAGAAGAAGATTCCAGTTTCGAATGTAGATTTGGAAAATAGTCCACTGCTAGGAGACATAGATAATGAAGATGAACCACATGATTTCGAAATTGTTGAAGAAACTGTTGATGAAGAGAAGATTGTGGATTCATTTGGAGGTAAGAGAAAAGGTAATTTGTTAGTAGAGGATCAATTTCTAGAAGGTCTAGTGCAACAGACTTCAAATAATGAAGCTCAATCCGATGAACAATGCAGTAAAGAGTATCTTCAGGAAAATCCCATATCACCTGTTAATGATGAAGGTTTAGAGGATGAATTGAATGATTCAAAAACCACTTAAGGGTATCAGGTCTTTGTAGTTGAAATGAAGAGAAAATTGAATAGTTTTCCAAGAGTGAAACTCAGAATGCTCAAGAAATTGTATCTCCTAAGAACTACAATGAGGAATCTCAAGAGACTGTGAAGGATGAAGCTCATGAAATCAAGTCTTATTTTTGAAACAAAAGCAAAGTGTGTTTTGGACTTGATGAGTTCAATGGTACAAAAAAGGAGGAAGATGACAACCAACTGATTTATGAGAATGAATCTTATGAAGGTGAACCAATGGATTGTGGAAACACTCCAGAATTTAAAAATAAGCTTCAATTTGATGCAAACAATTTGAATGGTGCTCACCAATTTGAACTCCTACCAAAAGCTTTGTCTCTAGAAAATTTGTCACAGCTGGCATCATATAGTGAAGGTCAAGAGCCTAGGGAATTTAGTGAAGAGGAGCTTTTAGTTCTAAATGATGTTCAGAAAATTCACATCTCACTAGTTCATGGTGAAGCTTAAGAAGATAAATTGAGTGATCCCAAAACTACAGAAGGATTTCATGACTCTATATATCAAAGAGAGGAGCATTACGAACTTGCTTCAATCACTGAAACTCAGGATGTTGAAGAAACCATCTTTCACAAGCAAAATGATGGCTCTCCTGATGCAGTTTGGATGAAAGTGAAAAATCCTGAATAGGTAGATATGTACAATGAACTTCAAGTAACATACGAGAACATTCAAGCTTCAGAGGATGAAGTGCATCAAGGCAACGTTTTAGACAATGGAAATGAGTTTTATAACCTCAATGAGTTGTATGGTTCACCTCAAAAGGAGGAAGATGCAGTTGAGTAGATCACCAAGAATGTTCACATTCCCTTAACAAATGGTGATCAAGTGGAACATGGATCTTACAATGTAGCTATGGAAAAAAATGAAGTTGAAGATGAAGCATATAAGGAAATCATTAGTATTGTTGATGGCATAACTGATGCAAGTCAAATTAAAAAAAAAATGTTTGATATGGACAACCATGGAAAACATGAGGGATTCATTGCCCCTGACAAAATTGAGGGAAAGGAGGATGACCGGGAAGAAAAATCTATACAGAACGAAGCTGAAGAGACACAAGAATTCAAAGTTGGACAAAATATACAACTTGTGAAAGTAGACACAGTGGCCAGCAACCAGGAACCTTCTAACATGGATACTCCATTGAAGATGCCTATGCTTACAAAAGGCCTTGATATATCTCCTTGCTTGAATTCTTTGTTTGGATTGGACATTAGTGATCCATTAGATAAGCCCAAGATTATGGAGAGTAATGATGCATTATTTTGTTTAGGTATAGTTGATTCTCTTCCAGAAAATATATTAGAGATTGTTACAGAAGCTGCATGCAAGTAGGAACTTTACCAATTGGATAATCCTTTGAAGACCCTTGAGGTTACAGAGGGATATAATATAGCTGTGGAAAAGAATGAAGTTGAATATGGAGCATGCCAGGAAAGCATTTTTATTGTTGATGGCATAACTGATGCAAGTCCAATTAGAGAACAATTGTTTGACATGGACAACAACAAAAAACATGAGTAATTCATTGACCCTACCAAAATTGAGGGAAACAGTGGCCAGGAAGATGGAGAGACCCAAAATTTCAAAGTTGGAGAAAATATACAGACTGTGGTGAGCAAGCAGGAACCTTCCCAATTGGATACTCTGTTGAGGATCTCTGAGGTTACGGAGGGATATAATATATCTCCTTGTTTAAGCACCTGATTTGGCCTAGACTCCAGTATTCCATCCAAAAGTTTAGGAACTTAGAAAAAGTTACAATATATCCCCTTGTTTAGGTATGAATGAATCTCTTCTAGAAGACAAGGATGTGTGAAATCAGTGACTTTCCTTGGATAAGTCGTTGAAGAGGCTTGAACATGCCGAGGGACCAAAATATGATACCCTAATGAAAAATATTGAGCTTATAGAAAATGATGTGACATCAAACACTGAATATTTGTCACTGCATGTCCCACTCAGAGACCATGTGTCTGTCATGGAGAAGGATGCTACGATTTTGGATGGGACAAAGAATTCTAAAAGTATTATCCTCACATAAAATCCTGTAGAATCTGGAGAAGTAGCTGAGGGTTATACTATTTTGGATGATATGAATGTTCCTATCAAAGGGGATTCAAAAAGCACCAAACTTATAGGAAGAATACTGAATTTGAGCAATAGATTACAAAATTTGCAATTGGACTTACAAGGACAAATGCCAAAGTCATTCCATGCTACGCCTTCCAAAAGGCCAATGAATTTAAAACGTATGGAAGCACAGAGAAAACCAGAGATACCATTTCAATTTACAGGCCAAGGCAATCTATAGGAAGTGATGAGGCTATGCATAATTCATTGAAGGAGAGTTACAGTGTTGAGCTGGTGGGACAACTTAGTTTATGGAAGGTACATAATCTACATAAAGAAAATGAAATAGCAGTAAAGGATTGTAAAAAGGTAAGCTAAATTATGTAAGAACTTCATATTTTTCCATCTTCTTTATCAGATTGATCTTAAGGAACATAGTACACAGTTGGTGCATTGTATGTATGACATTATTTCATTTTTCCTTTTCAAGAGATAGGTAAACAATTTGTTTCATAGAATTTGTCATTACTTGCACTGGAATAGAGGATGGAATCCTTGGACACACCACTAAAGATGCTTGGACATATTGAGGGCCATGATATATCTCATTTCTTGTACACATTATTTGGACCAAAATGTAGTACTCCATTGACAAATTGTGAGCTTACAGAAGATAATGATAACGTTGTTACTGGCACACCATTTCAAAATTCTTTGTAGCCGCCATTGGTGACTGAATCAGTGGGAGTTGACAATTTTGGCAATGAATTTCCATGGTTATTGTATGTATCCCATGAAAAGAGACCTAGTTTCCAACACCACAAGAAAGCCGATGCAATTAATGCATTGGTATATTCCTAGCTATGTACACATCTCCCTTTTTCTGCTGATTTACTCATATCAAATTCATTAATTATTATGCTGACACTGATGATTGTTGTCCATTGCTCCACTTAGGTCCGAGTGTCTGTTGTCCTCAGAAATGACCTCGTTGGGTTGAACCTTGATTGTGATAATTATATAAACAAAAAAAAATCTATTCATGAGGCAATATGTTTTCTAATGGATCCAGTTCTTAGGAAGAAAACTTGCTATGTACAGTTTTCTCAGAGATCAACATGATCGATATGCTAATCATAACACTATGTTCTTTGATGTAAGAATTGATAAACACCCAAAATGTTTTCTTATATTCAATTATGAAAATTTCATATAATTACAGCGTGTCATATTAATTATGAAATCTTTGTAGATCACCTTGAGAGGTTTGATGGTATCCAAGGGCCTATTTATGTGGGTATAGGGTGTTGTTTTAACAGACAAGCACTCTATGGTTATGATCTTGTTCTCACTGAGAATGATCTTGAAACAACATGTTCTCTGAGATGTTGCTAGGGATCTAGAAAGAAGAACAAAAAATCAAACAAAAGGTATGATGGCAATAAGAAGAGAACCAAGTGAACTGAATCTACTATACCCATCTTTAGTTTGGAAGACATAGAAGAGGGTGTTGAAGGTGAGTCCATGTCCAAACCAGTGATTTGTATTTTTTGATAACTCATTTACCCTTAAACATTGTTCACCCTCACCCTTCTATGAAATTGCGTATTGCAGGATTTGATGATGAGAAATCATTGCTCATGTCCCAAAGGAGCTTATAGAAAAGATTTGGTCAATCACTAGTGTTTATTCAATCTACCCTCATGGAAAATGGTGGTCTTCCACAATTTGCGAATCTTGCTTCTTTATTGAAAGAATATATCCATGTTATCAACTGTGGATATGAAGACAAAGTCAGAATGGGGAAAAGAGGTATGAGTAGAGGTGGATCTGCATCTATTTGATGATGCTGTGGATATTTTTTAGTTCATTGAATTAGTTTTTTCTATAGTGAAGTTGTATAAACATTTTTCCTAAATGTGCATAAATTCTCTTCAGAATAAGGTAACATTTTGTTTAGGGAACCAAGCGCTAGGCAACTGTTCTTGAAGCAAAGATCTAATATGAGTGGGTTCACATATTTTGTGCAAATTGGGTCGATTTATGGTTCTATCACAGAAGATATTTTGACCGGGTTTAAATTGCATGCTCGACACTAGATTTCAATATACTACATGCCTGCACGTCCTACATTCAAGGGATATGCACCAATCAATCTTTCAGATCATTTGAATCAAGTGCTCTGATGGGCCCTTGGTTCTATTGAAATTTTACTAAGCGAGCATTTTCCAATTTGGTATGGCTACACCAATTATAGAAGTTGGCATACATCAATACCATAGTTTATCCTCTCACATCCCTCCCACTAGTTGCATATTGTACCTTGCCAGCTATTTGTCTTCTTACAGGGAAGTTTGTCATTCCTGAGGTAAGATTGTCAACCCTTACTAACCTTAATCTTGTCAAGCTTTACTCACCTCTAATGCAACCTGTCTTTTAGATTTTTTTTGGATTTTGTTCTCATACAATGCTTCACATTTTTCCCCTAATTTTTATATTTAATTTGATCTGTAGATTAGAAACTTTGCAAGTGTGTTCTTCATATTATATTTTATTTCCATTTTTACAACTGCTATTCTAGAGCTATGTTGGAGTATAGTTGGAATCGATGAATGGTGGAGGAATGAGAAATTTTGGGTTATTGGAGGTGTATGAGCACATATGTTTGTCGTCTTTCAAGGGTTACTAAAAGTTCCAGTGGGGATTGACATAAACTTTATTGTCACATCAAAGTTTTTAGATGAAGATGGTGAATTTGCTGAGATTTATGTTTTTAAGTGGACCAGTCTTCTCATCCCTCCAACTACTTTTCTTGTGGTAAATCTTGTTGGTGTAGTAGCAGGTGTTTCCCAAGCTATTAATAGTGGTTATCAATCTTGGGGTCCATTGTTTGGAAAATTGTTTTTCTCTGTATGGGTGATTGTTCATCTTTATCCATTCCTCAAGGGATTAATGGGTCGCCAGAACCAGACACTGACAATACTTATTGTTTGGTAAATTCTTCTTGCGTCCATATTCTCACTGCTTTGGGTGAGGATAGATCCTTTCACAACAAACAAAATAACATCATCAAACACACAACAATGTGGTGTAAATTGCTAAAACCACTATTAGTGTTCGTTAGCAGCAAATAAGGAGGAACTAAAAACACATCTGAGGGCCAAGAATATCTCAAATTCATTTGTATCATCTATAGATAATAATATTTGATAGGGAGAGGCTTTAATAATATTTCTTTCTAGCTAGTTCCAGCATAGGGAATAAACCTTGTACTTTGTCTTTGATTGATAGCTAAGATTGTATGGTGTAGTTGGTTCTCTGTTTCAACTAAGATAGCTGAGGTTTACTTGAAGTGATGCCTGTCCTAGAACTAATCTGATGCCAAAGAATAATGGGCAATGGATTATATGGTTTGATATTAAAGAATGTATTTTACAAAATATTTATTCATTTTAAGTGGCATTCTTGTCATGGACAAAATTATGGCATGTCTTAATTGAATATCATATTTTTTTAAATGTGAAGTGCTCAATATCAAATAATTGTGTCATGTAGGAGGAATGGCAGTTATTAAGATTTGAGGCATACGCAAGTGCCTATGGAAATGGTAAATGTATGTTGTTTGTTCATTTCATAAAATGCAATTATAAGTACCCAGGAAAATAGTAAATATACATTGTTTTTTGTTTCATAAATTAATAACTATGTTCAAAAATCATTGACCCTATCTTTGATGACTCCATTGCATCCAAAATGTTAGTTCTGTAGTTCTTTAAATAAGATGTGTGTTTTGACCTAACCCTGAATCATCTAAATTTGAGATTTTTTTTACAAGTCTTGGTTCTAGGTTTCTATTTAAATTTCAGTGAATGGTAGTTTTAACTCTGTCAAAATTTTTTATCAGAGAACTTGCTTAGCACATGATTCTTCATCTTGCTTTTCATACATTTAGTTGTCCTGTAATATTTCTATGATTTTATGAAGAGAACATTATTGTTGGATGCCCAAGCTCTTCTTCTCAGACAATGTTGCGAGCTAAGGAGACAATGTTTTGGCCCCTTGTTTCAAAAGTTTCATTTTGAAGGCATTTTGATTGTTACCAGGTTTCATCTATCTCACCAAGAGAAGAATTTGTTTTGTGCGATATTTCTAGATTTGTAGAATCTACTCGATCAAAAACGATTTGTGTTTACAATTGCTACTGGGTAATCTAGTGATTCCTTCCCCTATTTTTTTTTAATCTCTCTATTTACTACAACATTGTTACATTGGATTATAGTGGGTATCTTAAAATTTTCATGTCAACATTATATTACAGGTAGCAGTTCACCAATATTAGTATGGTATTTTAAGGAATTCTTTTGGAGGATGGTAATGTTAGCCATGTGAAGCTTTAAACTGGAAATACCAACTCCAAGCCATGAGGCATCCAATTGTAGCTATTCATGGTATGCCTAGTTTTGGTATGAATTGTGCTCTATGTGGTGGTTTGAGTGGTGGTTTTAAGAGGAATACTGATGGCTAGTGGGTTCATGTATTTTGCGCCGAGGTAAAAATCTCTAATTGAATGGTGTTCACTTCAGAAGAATACAAGAAGTTAATTATGCAAAATTGTATTGTTGATTTTAGCTTGTGTGTTAATGATTTGGTGAGGAGCAATATATTTTCTCCCTTATGGTATCTTCATTTCTTTTGTGAACCTGTAGTGGCTGTTGGAGAATACATTCATGAGGGGTAAAATGAAGCTTGTTAAAGGGATGGTATATAATTGAGATGTTGCTTCACTACTAGTAATACATATAAGTTTGAGCATGTTGAACTATTTTGTTTTACTTGCTTTGTGCATGATTATTGCATCTGGATTCTATCCAGTGAGATGTTGTTAGAGACCTCTATTAGCATCCCCAGAGCCCAACCAGTCTTTCTAAGAAGACACAGGTAATGTCAACTTGTATTTGCTTGGTAGTGCCAACCTTGGTGTTGGCAAGCTCTATGGTGATCTAGTTTCATGCCCCACTGTTCTCTTTTATTTGTAGTATCTTGTTACCTGGAGATGGAGGACACAATTACCATTATAGAATATAGTTTTTCTAAATTTTGTTTCTTTGCTTCTCTTTGTCGAATACAAAAGAAAAGAGCAACAAGATTTGTTGTATCTAGATACAATCATAGGAAGGTATTTAGATTTTGCAATATTGGATACTTGCTTGAGGAAATATCACAAAATGGTCCTAGATGTTGATGGAATGCAGGGAATAGATTGAGTGTTAGGTCAAGCCCTTCACACCCTTATAAGATTACTGGGTTAGTTCAAGAATTTGTCCACCAAAAATACCTCCTAAAAGCTATCCACTTTTACTATGTACAAAACATGTATTGATATATAGACCATTTTAGTCGCTAGAATGAGTGATGAACGCAAGTTTAAAGGTAAATTTCAATCTCCACCTCGTTATTTGAATTTTAGATATTCTTTGGAGAAAATATCGATGTATTATTACCTCTAATAAAGGTGTTGGAGAATTGACATTTAGCATCAGAAACATCACTTGTAAAATATTTTGATTATTTCCCTTACATAAGTTATCCATATGATATCAAATTTCAGGATATGTATTGTAATATACCCAAATTTCCACTTTGCAGTTTGCTCAAATTTAACACATTCGTTGATTCAATAGTTTATGGAAGGTACTAATTTTTACTAGGACATTTTTGTAAAAGAAGCAAGAGTAGTTGTTAGAAATGAAAAATCAGGGTTTCATTTTGGCCAAGATGAATCCACTACTTGGCTGAATCATTCCCAACTTGGCTGAATCATAAATGAAAGCTTATAAATCTTAGGGAGACTATTTCTTATTTGAGCCCGTCCTTCAGTAAATAGTGTTTCTGTTGTAGTTTTTCAGCATTTGGGGTTTGGAGATGGATAAAATCCAAGTTTTAAAAAAGAAATGTTCAAGCTTGGAGTAATTTTGATCTACTGCCTTCCAAAAAGATTGCAATCGTTGATAAATTTCTAGCTGTAGGTCACAGTGGCTTCTATGTATTTTTCTTTTTTTTCTTTTCAAGTAGCCTATAAAATGCTGGAATAAGTACTCCAAAAATTTTGTTGGGAAAGCAAGGTGGGGTAAAATGGATTGATATGGTGTCATTGAATTTTATGTAATTTCACTTTCCATATATTTCACTTGCTTGTTGGCTTCCACATTTCCACTTCTATCGGTGTTCCTTTGCATCTCTTGGTGCAATTTCTAGTTTTAAAATCAATACCTATATATGCAATTTCACATACCCACTTTTATCAGTGTTCCTTTGAACTTCTTGGTGCAACTTATATTTTTAAAATCAATGCCTATATATGCAATTTCAAAGACTACCATAATTCTCACATAATTCTTTATAGGGTTCTAGCTCAATGGTAGAGCACCTGATTTATAAGCAGGATGTTGGTGGTTTGATTCCATTGTGTCCTAATATGAATTAATCAATGATATTGTAGTTTATTTTTAATTAAATACTTTCAATATTGGTTCATTTCAATGGTGAGATATTTTTCTAGATTCATTATTTTATATTGTCTCTAAAGAGACAAAAGTGATCATGTATTATCTTTGAATGTAATTTTTTATTGTCTCTTAGGGACAATAGTTAATATCAAAAGAATTGTCTTTTTAAAGACAATATGTCTTTAATTCTAACTATTGTCTCTAGAGAGATAAAAATGAAATTTCCTTTGGAGAGACAAAAATGAAATTGTCTCTAGAGAGACAAAAATTCTTATGTTATATATTCTCTTTATAGAGGCAATATTTTAAGACAATTTAATTTGAGACACCCGCTTAAAGACAATATTTAAGACAATAGACAAGTTTCTTTTGTCTCAAGTTAAGACAATTTACCCAAATATTGTCTTAACTATAACAACTATCAATGACAAGGCAAGAACAATAATTTTCACATGAACTTCTTTTGCACATTGTGTTGAAAGTATGGTCATTATACTCACTATTACCCATAAGTTGCATATTTTAAATGATTGAAGGAATCAATGTCCAGCCAAAGCCCCCTTCCCCCTCGGCCCCTGCCACCACCCACCCCTCAAGGCATGTAATCTCCCTAGTATAATTTCCCTCAAGCACCACAACCTTTCTTTTTGCACAACCATTTTTCATAACAAGGAGTTGTACTTACGTACATAGTAGGAATTTGGACCATAAAGCCAATCTTTCAATTAGTTCTCACTACTAGGTCAAACTCAATGAGAAACTGGAACATGTAACATGTTTATCAGCTCAACATATATTCGTCTACAAACATGTAAGCACCAATACAATATTCCTCTTAACTTCTCTTTGACCACTTTGGATACCATCCAATTGTTGGCTAGCATGCTTTTGATGATCTCATGTTGTACTAGTGATCCTACTCCCAAAATACCAAAGGAAGCTCTATGACACACTACTATTGGTAACAAAGGGATGATCCAAGAAAATAGAATTGACAACTCCACTAGGGAGAAAATTTTCAAAATTTTATCTCTTTGGTGTGTTTGTTTAGCTCTTTAGTTGTTTGATTATATATATATATATATATATATATATATATATATATATATATATATATATGGAGCCCCAAGGATTATCTCAATTGGTCAAGTTCTCGTCATTAAATCATCTTGCTAATGGGAGGTCATGGGATGAATTCCCCATTATGCTATTGGGCTTAGGATCAGCTCATGAGTCAACCAGATGTAATACCCTTGGATGTATCTGCCCAAAGTTTTCGTGGATGTAAGCGACCACCAATTGTTTCCCTAAATGTAAGCTACCACTAATCTCCAATACATGGTAAACCCCACATACACATAAACATATATCAAAATTTCATACATAATTTTAAAGAAAGTGAAATTATATTGCTATAAATTAAAAATCATACTATAAACTATAAATCCTAAATGCAAAAATAATCTCCTTTTCTTTTCCTATATAAATCTTATATATTTCTCATATTTGTTTAAAAAAAATTAAAACAATTAAAAAAAACATATTTAAAGAGTCAATTTTTTCATATTTAATTTGATGAGAAGAACCCAATTAATTACCGAATATAATTTAAAAAATATATAATTTGATTAATATCTTTTAATTAATTCAAACGTAAGTAATTTAAAAAATATAAAATTTAATTAATTTTAATTTATGTGAAAGTGTAAACCATGTATTTTTATTCCAATTAATTTATAATAAAAAAAGTGGATCTTTGCCGCACAAAATATCAGCATTATCGAATTGAGAATGAATATGGAAATAAAGCCCCCACCATCACCACCGCACGAGCGGCAATACCTTTTTATTGAGTCTAATATAAAATTGAGTCTTACCTCCATCAATTCCTCCACGCTCACGGGGGCGATTTTCACATTGAATCCAGGATTTATCTCATCTCGGTCGCTTTTCTTACTACCTACGCAATCATTTTTTCCCTTGTGCCCGGAATTTGTTTTTAAATTGTCACGTCGGTTTCCCGCTTGAGAAATCATATATATTTCCTCTGAGGGTTTTCCAATCTGTTCATTCGGAGCTCAAAGAAATTGATTTTGTTGTTACAGGCTTGCCCGCATACAGAACACGAATCTGAATTTGCCGCAGCTAGAAGCTTCTGTTTTTCATTTTGCAGAGGCTCCACAATCAGGAGTTTCCATGGAAAAAAACGAAGAAATTGCACATTCGCGTTGGAATCCCACGAGAAGACAGAAAGAGATTTTGAAACAGTTGTTCAGAGAGGGTGACCATAACCCTACTCGCGCTCCCATAAATGAAATTACAGAGTCACTCAAAGTTCACGGCAACGTAGAAGCAAAGAATGTGTTCTACTGGTTTCAGAATTCTCACTCGCGCAACAAGAGGAAACAACAAAGAAAATTGGCGCGTGACGCAACAAGAGGAAACAACAAAGAAAATGAAATTAGCGGGAGCTCTCGGACTCCAATCTGCTCCTCCCCATCCAGAGGTAGACCCTAATTTATTTTGCTTGGATTTTGAATATTCTCAGTAGTTTCATAATATTGATTTCTTATTTTGTACCTTTGTCTATGTTCAACTTCTGGTGTCATTTTGGAACCCTCACTAGGTTTTGCACCGTTTTCGTTACAGATACTTCTGGTGTCATTTTGGAACCCTCACTAGGTTTTGAACCGTTTTCGTTACGGGTAAGATAAATTTCATTTCCAGTTTATTTCATCATCTCTATTCATAATATCACATCACAAACTAAAATTATGATTTAATTAGTGGTAGTATTTAAGGGTTATTGTTTTGTTGATTTCAAATTTTGGGAAAATTCTGGCATTTGATAGTTAGTAGATTAAAATCTGCAATTGACTCCTTCGGTGATAATTGGGTTGCTGGATGTTTGCGGAATCTACAATCAATCTAAGTTAAACAATCTAGAAAACATTGTTGAGGGATCTTATTGATCAAGTGGACAAATTTATTTAGAATATTAGAGTGCCTTTTCTTTTAAATAGATTATTTGACATAAATATCATGATTCAATATTATGGATTCTCATAAATCTGTTTAGAAACTTTCTACCTTTAAATAAATTATTTCAAATGAATATTATCTAGACTAAAAACTACTAACAACTTGATTCAGTCAAATTACATAAACTTTCGAAACAACTAGTGTGACTGCAAATAAATTTATTTTGATTATTTGATTAGTTACAATATACCTTTGTTAACCGGGAATTTAAAAAAAATCATTTGTAAACTGCATTTTTAAGATCCATTGCTCAGATGGATTTTGTCTTTCCTGCTGTTAAATTGTTTTTTGTGGAGAACTTTATATATTAAATGTTTATAAATTTGAACTTACGATTATGGACTTTCAAAATCACCAAAAATCTGCGTCGACAACAAAGACCATATTGTAAACCATATTGTCAAGTGATTGGTTAATCAAACAAATTTGCATTTCAGAATAATGGTGGTCTCAACCAGCAGGAGCAACAAAAAAAGGCGACGCAAGATTACTCCTTCGATCAAATAAATATTGCAGGAAGATCCAAGGGCCCACTCTGGCCCTCCCTGAACAATGGTAACTATATTTTATTTTGCACTGCCCTTGAATTCTCCTCTACGTACGTTTCCATCTTGGTTTCTTATTTGTCATTTTGTTTACGTTGTAACTTCGTCTACGTGCAGCGTCTAACATGATGGGGGAACCTGCAATTGGCATGGCAAGTTTTCCGCTACAGGTAAGGAGAATTCAGTTGTCAAAGCATTATAATTTGAGTAATGTTGGGTTCTTGACATATGAATGTTGTGTTTTTATTATTATTTATTTTTATAGAGTTTCTGATGTATTGTTCGCTTTCTAATTTACGTTGTATGTTACATTATGATCAGAGACACACAAATTCACCAGTGCCAGCCTTCCCCAAAGAGATGGAGACCGCACGGCCAAATAATTTGCCACTGAAACAACGAAATGAAACTGTACGTGAAATCATTTGTGGGATCACTCTCAGCGACATCCGGAATAAAGTAGATCAAACGGATAGATGGCTGCGTCCTTCTAAAGAGTGCGCACTTTGTCCTTATACAGAGTGCAGACTTTGCGCTGATGGATGTATATGTAATATTCTGATAGCTTCCAAGGCTGAAAAACGTGAAAACAAGGACGAATTGTTAGAGTTGTTTCCTTTGCATCCAGAAGAACGTGAAAACAAGGACGAATTGTTAGAGTTGTTTCCTTTGCATCCAGAAGAACGTGAAAACAAGGACGAATTGTTAGAGTTGTTTCCTTTGCATCCAGACGGGAACCTCAGATCACTAACATATCGTGTTGGCCAACAATAGCAAAATGCCATGAAGTTTTGCCAGTAGTGTTGGCCAACAATATTAGGACAGAAAGTGGTGAATTGTTTATTATGTCAACACCCATATTACTGAGGCAGTGGTATCAATTTTTTTTTTCTCTTTTATCTAGGTATACACTCAAACCAATTCTTGATGTCATGTTTGAGTAAGTGAATGCAAATGCAACATACGTATTATCTGGATTGTATTTCTGTGTATGAGTTGTACAGGTTTGGATTGAGTGTTTTACTGTGTATAACGGATTTGGATGGCATGGTTTGGATTGAGTGTTTTTACTGTGTATAACAGATTTGGATGTCATGTTTCTGTAAATATTGGATATTAAAATTTTGTAAATATTGGTTTGGTATCCTGTTTATGTAGATATTGGTTTATGTAGATATTGGTTTGGTATGATGTTTATGTAAATATTGGATATTTATGTTTCTGTAAATATTAAATATTGGATATCATTTTCCTGTAAATATTGGTTTGGTATCATGTTTATGTAAATATTGATTTGCTATCATGTTTCTTTAAATATTGGATATCAATATCATGTTCATGTAAATATTGGTAAGGTATCATGTTTCTGTATCTATTGGATATCATGTTTACATAAATATTGGTTTATCTCTCATGTCTCTCTATTCCTTCTCCCTTTCTCTCCCACCTCCCTCTATCTCCCCCCTCTCTCACTCTCTTTTCCCTCCAACTTTGTCACTGTCTCCCTACCTCTCCCCTTCTCTCTCCTCCTATCCCCCCTTCCATCAATCTCTCCTTCTTTGTATCTCTTTCTCACCCTCCAAAACTTACACACTCTAGCTTATCACTCTCTCTTTCTCTCTCTCCACTTTTCTCTCTCTTGTCTTGTTTCTTCACTCCCTCTCTCCCCCTCCAACCCCATATCTATGTCCCTCCCTCTCTCCTCCTCTCTCTCAAGTCCTCTCTCTGGTCCTTCCCCTCTCTCCCTTTCTCTCCCACCTCGCTCTTTCTCCCCCCACCTTCTCTCTCTTCACTTGAGCCTTGTCACTATCTCCCTCCCCTCTCTCTCCCTCCATATTTATGTCTCCCTCTCTCTCTCTCTTACTCTTATCTCCCTCATTGACTCCTCTCTTTCTCTCTCTCTTCATTCCTCCTCTCATTTCTTCTTCATTTTATCTCTATCTCTCCCTTGTTGCTCCCTCTATCTCTCCATATTTATCACTAATTTTTTTTCTTCCATACATATATATCTAGAGTTGAAACAACTGAGGTTTGGCTGATAGATATGGGTAAATATTTCTATATTTATGATTACACTAATAAGCTGAAAGCACATTTAGCAGTCTACCAGTTAAGGGGTAAGGCTACCCTTTAGTGGGAGGAAATCAAAACAGTAAGGAAAACTGATGAGGAACAAGTTACTTGACAAGGGTTTCAAAAGCATTTCAAGGATAAGTATATGACCGAACGTTATTATGATGAAAAGGCAAAAGAATTTCATGAGTTAAGATTAGGAACCTTAACCATGGATGAATATGTAAAACAATTCACCTCTCTACTACACTATGTGCCTTACATGCAAGAGGAAAAGGCCAAAATTCAACATTTCATCAGTAGTCTACCCAATTGTATGAAAGAAAAAATTTAATTTGATTACCCACGGTTAATGGATGATGCAGTGAGGAAATCCCGCATGTGCTACCAGCAAATGAAACAAAAAAATGAGGGACATAAAGGAGGAGTGAAAAGAAAAGGAAGGAACTTGATCCCAAATAGGCAAGCAAAATTTTCTAACAACAGAAATGTAAAAAAAAAACCTCTCAGCAAATTCCCAGTAAGAAATCAGCCTAAAGCTACATACTCTGAAAATAGACAATTAGAAGGAGCTAATAAATCTGATAATGTCCAACAGTCCAAATCATCGCTGCAATGTTGGGGACGTGGAGTGTTGTAGCTTCCATTGCTATTTTCATCTTATTTTTAGTTTTATGACAGAATGAAATAAAAATCAAAGAAATGAAAAATCAAACCATTGTTTAAAGGCCATGCAGGTTTAAGAGGCGTGATCAAGTGATAGTTTGATGAGTATGATGTAGGGAAATAATAAGCACGAAGGTTAATTAAGGCTTAACCCCCACAATGTACCATGATGTGTGCATGGTTGACCACAACGTGTGGCCTAGAATCATTGTGGGGGTTCAACCTCAATGTAGTTCCCTTATATTCTTTACCCCCACAAAGTCTAAAAGAAATGAAGTATTTTGTTTGATTGATGGGATGGCTTTGAATGTAAACTTGCGAGAAATATCTGGGTCGTTGATCAACAATCCACAGATCCAACGGTGATCACACAAGTTAACTAGAACAGGTTTGTTTCGGAGATCTGATGCGATGGTGTGCTTGCGAGAAGATTTGGGCCATAGATCCAATGGTAATCGGGTGCGTAATTAATCAAATGCAATGGCATATCAAATGCAGTTAAAAATTGTTGAAGTCCAGTCCAATCTCAGCTGTCTATCCAAAGAGGTGGGATTTGATGAATATCGGGTGAAGAAATGATCAGGTTTTAGCACTAAATTCGGACCCCATAGATTATTAATTAGCAGTTTATATTTCCCATCGGGTCCATATGGGAGTCAATGAAGCGTTGAAAAGTCAGATTCGATAAGGTTTAATTCAAATGGGGTTAAAGTCTCGTGAGTTCTGAAGGATCGGACCGTTGATTGAATGAATGATCGGACAGTTCACGTACAACTAAGGTGGACCCAACGGGTTCATGAATCAAAATGTTAAAGTCTTTTCAATTCTGTGGAAAACTAATGTTTCACGTAAAATAGCTAATTCCATTGTTTAAGTAAGATAATCAAAATTAGTGGTGGATGACTAAAACTCCAAAGAAAGGTGATTGGTCAGGTTTTCTTGAGTTTTGGCCAATCAAAACACGCCCGATACATATGTGAGCCCAAGTCCACGCATGGGGTTTGAGTCAAATACATTTTATTATGATTAAATTAGCATAATCATTATTAAAGCATCTACAGAGAAACTCAACAACCAAACAATAGCAAAAAAATCCAACAGTCATCATCATTTTCTAACTTTCATCACTTCCAATTATTCTATGTTTTTTAAAATGTGGTGTCTTTTATCCTCTGTGTAATGTTCTGTAATAATTTTTACTCTAGACAGTTAGGAAAATAGTTAAGTACTTTGACAGTTTGGTGATTAGCAACTATATTATAATATATAGAAAGAGGAAAATTTATAGAAAATGGGTTCAAATTTGGAGAACCTGGAGACTAGACCATTGAATTCCTAACACAATTGTTGATTAATGAAGAATCAAAAGTTTTCCACACATTGTTGGGTATGATTTTGTGTCTTCTCTGTTATGTGTCATCTTATGTTTGCTTCCTTTAAGTATAGTAATTGAAGCTACAGGTTTTTATTTTCTTGTGTAAATAAAGTTAAAAGCCCTTAAAAGAGCACTCCTATACTTGAAGTTCCCACCTCTGCAATTCTTCTAAGTTACAGATAGTAGTTTCTGTGTAAAACAACATATTATCTATAACTTATCTCAGTCTGACATATAGTAGGTCCTATGTAAAACATCATATTGTCTATGACTTATTCAATCTTCCTTCATTCATCATTTGTATTCAACAATCAAATGACATTCTGATCTTTTCTTGTCACATTAGTATTGAGAGTCAAGAACCAGATTTCCCAGGTCCTTCATTTGAGAACACAAGATATAATTAAGTGACAATCATTATAATCATTAAAGTCTTAAGCACAATTTCCATACAGCCAAGAAATTGGTTTCTTAAGGTACAACATGGAGAATCCCACAATTACAAGAACTATCCACATAAAGCAAGAACATAATAGTTCTCAAACATGCATGAAGCATCCACAATCGGTGAAGTAGCAAGGAGCATGCCCAGAATTATTGATAAGTTGGATGAATCATCAAGTAGAGTAACATCCTACCATGATCGAATGTGAATGTACGATCACTAAGCAATTTGTTTCTGTTTTGTTTGATCCTAGTGCCATTCTAAGCTATGTTAGTCCTAAGGTGGTAGAAAAATTCTAATTGCAGAGTAATTAGCTTCCAAAACCATGGCTAGTCCAACTAGCCACTGAGACAAAGAGGAGTGGTTGCAAAAATAGAACGCTGCCCCATCACAATTTCATGGCAACCCATTTATGTTGATCTTAATATACTTCCTTTTGGATCTTATGACATTCTAATCAGGTTGGATTGGTTAGAAAAATGTTGGTCCATAGTGGATTGCAAACAGAAAACTGTTAGTTTTATTGCCTAGTCAGGCCAGAGGAAGGAACTCCAAGGAATTAAACCTATCACCAAATTATTCCCTATCACTGCTAATCAGTTAGGAAAATGCATTAGAAAGGGTTGTCAAATATATGTTTTCCAGGTGGGATTTACAAATGCTAAAAATAAAATGACCTCCTTGGAAAACATTTTGGTCATCCATGAATTTACTAACGTATTTCCTTAATCCATTCTTGGGTTGCCACCCAAACACGAAATTAATTTCACTGTTGAATTAATTCCAGGAGAAGCCTCATGTCCAGGGATACTTATCGAATGAGCATACCTGAGTTAACAGAACTCAAAATGCAGCTTCACGAGCTTTTGGATAAGAAGAATATCCATCTTAGCATGTCCCCTTGGGGAGCTCCCGTATTGCTTGTATGGAAAAAGAATGAAACCTTGAGGTTATGCATCTACCCCTTGCCATGTATTGATGATCTATTCGATCAAGTGCAAGGAGCCAAAGTATTCTCAAAAATTGATTTAAGATCTAGCTACAACCAAATAAGGATAAAGGATGAGGACATCTGTAAGATTGCATTCAAAACTCGTTATGGTCATTACGAGTTTGTAGTGCTACCTTTTGGTCTCACAAATGCCCCAGCTACTTTCATGAGTTTGATGCATGGTATTTTTCAGCCTTATCTTGATAAATTTGTATTGATTTTATCAATAAAATTTTAGTATACTCCAAGAATCAAGAAGATCATCAATATCATCTAAGGATTGTGTTGTAAATGCTACGAGAAAACCAGTTATATGATAAGTACAACAAGTGTGACTTCTTTAAAAACTAGATTCAGTACTTAGGTCATGTTATATCAGTAGAAGGGATAGTCATAGACCTAGAAAAGATCAAAACCATTATGGAATGGACAACATGAAAGAATGCCACAAATATCAGATCATTCCTGCCACGTATAAGCAAAAAATATACGTGGATAAAAAGTGGAACTATAGAGAATTTCAACTAGGAGATCACGTTTATCTACGAGTGAAGCCCCAAAAAAGTTCCTTATAATGGAGGGGTTGTGCTAAGTTAGCACCTTGGTATTGTGAACCTTTCCAAGTTCTAGAATGGATTGGGCCAGTCACCTATAAACTTGCAATACCAAGCCATATCCAGGTCCATAACGTATTTCATGTCTCGTTAGTAAGAAGACATGTGTACAATCCACAACATATAATTACCTGGGAAAACATTTAGATAATCGGTTAAGAAGAATACTTAACCTTTGAGTAAATAATTTTAAAAAAATTGTGACTGGAATTTTTGATGTGCAGGTCGAACCTGGAGGAGAGTTCCTGGCAAGACCTCTTCGTGTTCGTGTTCTCGATTAAAGTGCGGTGGAAGCACTTTGGCCTGAAAGAGGCCACCTGGGAAGAAGAGGGATTTATGGAGGAACCTTACCCAACATTATTTCCTTGAAGCAAGAGAACATTAGGGACGGTGTTCCTCAAAAGGGGGGGAGATGTAACACCCCCAGGCTACGTGTAAAAATTATTGTTGTTACTGAGTTATTTTTATGTTTCAGTGCATTTGAACTTTTAAACATTGTTGATAAATATAACAATGACTAAGGCTGGAAGGAAAATATACGTTTGGTTATTTGATTAATGCATAAGTAGGAAGTCAAATATGTGAAGTCAAATACTAATTGTTTTCAATGATTAAAAGAAACAGTTCCCATGTGCCCTAGAAAGGAAGATATAGAAGGGAAAAACATTCAATGAGTTCCCTAGAGCTGGGTGGAATAAACTAGTGGGAAGAATACTTAAGAACAATCTGGAGAGGTATAGGACTTGAGGCTGGACAGTGGAGTGCTGAGGCCCAGGGTATCTGACTGTAACTAAATATACACTTAGTTGACTGTAAGGACAAGCGAAAGAGCTCGGGGGAGAGTCTGGGTGTAATCGCCAGACTTGTGGCTGGGAGGAGAGATTTTCCAGAAAGTAATAGATTATATTTATACTCTCAAGTAGTAAACAGATAAGTAAACAATATACTTTCCATAAAGTAGTAGATTTCATTTGTACTCTCAAGCATAAAACCGATAAGTAAAACAATATTCTTTCCAAAAGATTTTATCTCTCTCTCTATATATATATATATATATATATATATATATATATATATAGATATATAGTAGACAGGTAAGTAAAATAAGCATGCTTTCAAAGATCATATACTCGTAAGTAGGAGATAGATAAATAATGTGTAATGTTTCCAGAATATATAATAGGGTTTTTATTGATATAGTTCTGAACTAAATTAAATGAATTCTTCTCAAATTTTAACTCCGAACTGAACCCTAAGCAAAAGATATGATTCCCGACGTAAATGATAGAATAAGTCCAATGAAAACCTAAATATTGCCCAATAGATATGAGTACCATAGAATGATTATAATTCTTCATTTCTATTCTTTAGATACTGTAAACCAATTAAAAAGGGGAGTATCTCTCGTTACTAAACAATGAAAACAGTTTCTCAAGGAAATATTATCATAATAAAGTGTTAATGCTCATAACATCAACAAGATTTTCGGGCCATTTCTATTCCACCCAAGTCTAGCAACCTTGAAATGACTATTTAAACAATGATATATATTCGTTGTTAGAAACAAAGAAATCTAGATTGAGATTTGTCGTAAATTTTAAAAACAGTAATAAAAATACCCTGCTCCTTGGATAGATTTGCAGTAAAAATCAAATATCCAAAAGTATAACTACAAATCCAAAATTGCTGCTACAATATGACCTCAGATAGGTCTTATAAAATCCCAACTCAAAATTTATACAACATTTTAAACAAAAACAACCAAAAGGCAAACTCTGGGCCTCAACCTCGGTCACTGAGCACACTATAAAACTTAATACTCTGTAAAGGAAGTAAGTATGGAACAAGAGGGAAAACTCCCAACTTGAAATAAAATCAAATGTAGACAACCATGAGTACTTTGGCATAATCCACTACAGTCTCAACGAGAATCAACATGTTGGAGGAAGCTTACTTGCAAAAATAGTGCCCTTAGTTAACAAATGACCAAAGGTTTAGAATGTGCTAAGAACATGCACAAATGGAGTGGCCACGGGAAGATAGTTACCTGTGTGTGGAGAATCCCCGTTGTTGGCAACTCACCTACAAAGCAACATAAAGCATGATTTCCTTTCCTTTTTAGATTTGTGATTGTAAAAACATCAATTAATCAACTATGAATCAAGGGTTCTAAATATTCATATACCTTCACTTTGAATTCTTTGATAGGTCGCCTTCCATGGAAGTCGTACATCCCAAACTATTCCTGAGCAAGGTAGCCAACAATTAGCTTCCAACCTAGTCAACTGACAATCCAAAAAACCCTATCTATGTCACATAAGAGACCTAAACAGAGCAATGAGGAAAAATTGAGAATACATGGTGCTATCCGGTGGTCAGTGTCTGCCATAGCTTGCGACATTAACAATCTCAAGTGGTTTGAATCTTTCAGGCCAAACCATTGTAGAGTAGCTGAACCCTTCTGCATACCATCTCGAATGACCAACCTGACGGCCGACGAGGTAAGCCGTTGGGTTTGTTAAACCTTAACCCTCTCACACCATCATATTACCTCCACAAATCGATGGTCGAGGGTACGACATCTATTGTCAGCCATCCTATCACGTTTATCCTAATAGGAGGAAGGACAGGCTATACCCTCAACACGTGGTATATAGCCTTCAAGGTCAATTAATGGCCAAATGCAACCTTGGGATCATACATAGAAATTTAATGCAACAACAGGGTTATGTGTGTAAGATTTCTAGCTCATCTGATACATTGATTAACATGGTGTTAAAACTTATAAATCGTATCCACTGTATAAATGTTGCATTATTCCATATTTACCACTTATACAAATATATATATATATATATATATATATATATATATATATATATATATATATATATATATATATATATATATATAGTATACAACAAAAATTGAAAAGAAAAATGTCAAAAAATTTAATCTGTTTTAGTGCGTGATAAAGTAATTTAGATGGATCTATAATGGTTTTCTATCTCTTTATATATAGATCATGTGAAAAATTTTCATTCTTAAATTATATTTTTGAATAATTTATTAATATTAACATTTTATATTAAAAATTGAATATTTCCCTCTTATTAAGAGGTAACTAAATTATTTTACATTTAATTACTTTTTCCATTTTAATATTGAAATATTTTACTAACCTTAACATTAACATACATATATTCTTTCTATATAAATGTTAATATGATATTAAAATAGTTTATTTAAATAGTATATTGAAATATTTTTAAAAGAATAATTTTTTATTTTTTTTCTCTATAAAATTATATTATTTAACATAGATATGAAAATATTTTATTTATAACTCTCAAAGTGAAAGTGAGATATTTTTATAGCATATTTCCTATAGGTGAGCTCAATAAGAATGATATTATAGATATTTTATAATAATTTTAATAAAAACTAACGAAATATGTATAATCGTTTACATTTTTATTATAACGAGTATATTTTTATTTAAATTATTTTTTCAAAGGAAACTTGTCAACTCCAAGATAATCACAAACAAAATTATAAATTGCCCTCATATTGAGTTGTAGAATAAGCCTCTCAACTCAATTAAAAATAATTTATACTTTTAATAAAATAGAAAATTAAAATTATATATATATATATATAAAATTGACAAATAAAATATCCATTCCAAAACATATATTTTAAATCTTTTAAATTTATTGTATATTTGGAATAAGTCTTTAAAAAAATATTAAATATATTTATTATATCATATATTTAAAATATTTTTTTTGAAAAACTATTAAATATGCTTAATATAATAAAAAAATATTGATTGTTAATGAGGTGTTGGGTTGTTAAGGCACTGAAATTATAGGTTTGAAACCCACTGCATGCAATCCAAGGTTCGAAAATCTAACCATGTGTATCACCTCTTATTAAAAAAAATTCTTCATTAAATACCATAGTTAACTTTCGACCTTACCCTATGGAATAAATTGCTTATTCGATTTTAATTAATTGAGTTTGTGTATTAAAGGTTTGGATTTAACATAATCCAATTCCATCTGCGTCGCTTATCTGCCAATTGACATGGTTGAGTTCCACCTATCCTCACCTTGATAGAGGCGATGACTCTTTCGACTTAATGATAAGGTGTAAGGTTTAATGTTGAGTCCAGCTGGTACCCAATGTATCTCACACATGGGAAATCTAACCCATTTATGTTGTAAACTATGTTAATGTGTATCATTTTTTTCCTTTTTGTGGCAAAGAAGTTTTATAAAAATAAATGGAGTTGGAATGTTTACTCTTAAATTTACAAAATCATAAAAAACTAGGTGGTGGTAAAAGAAGACAAAACATGTCAATTTAAATTCAATTTCATGTCATATTTTTTCTAAAATTTAATATATAATTTTTATCTAATTTATTCATTTTCTTTAAAAGGTATCATTAATATTTTACATAAATTTTTAAGTAGTGAAAAAATCGCGACCCCCCATTTCTCTATTGCTTTATGTTTTTTAATTCCAATTTCTTTAAAAGATGTGTTGTAAACAGTCTAAAGATTGCTAAACAAATTTAAAAATAAAAGGTAAGCATATTTTTTAATTATTATTCAAATACTAGTAAAAATGATCATATTTTCGTATATATAAAACCGTGACCCAAGAAACTACCCTTTCAAGTTTATAAAATCAATTTTTTTTAATAGAAATTTGAAAATAACATATAACAAAATGTTAAAATTATTTTTTGAAACATTTTAAAATATATTTTATATTTTTATAATAAAATTTTTAATTATGATTATAATAACATATTTTATATTATTCAAAATACAATATATAAAATTATTTGTTTAGAAATTCTACTTATATATATATATATATATATATATATATATATAAAAAGAGTTTTAGCATTTCATTTAACTTTACATAAAGTTATTTATATTTTGTGAGTGATTAACCATAGTTTTTACCAATATTTACTATCAGTTGACTTATTTGTAAATTTAGTATTTACTTTTTATAATATTATTTATATTTTTTAAACCCATTAAATAGGTTGACTATAGCTTTTACCAAAATTTATTGTGAGTTAGCTTTGTTACAAATTTAGCATTTATTTTTTTATAATTAACAAGTATGAAACTCAACTCATTTAATTGATATTTTTATATTATTTTTTTTATCTTTTTTCGTTTGAGTACTTTTTTGCTTTTGCCATATAATGAGACACATTAACATGCTTTTACCCCTTACCTTCCTATTCCATTTCGCTCTGCCGATGGCAAGAAGGGTTGAAGATCTATAATGACCAGTGAGTGAAGAAAGGAAATGAGGGTTTCTACCTTTGCATCTGCTCGGTTATTAGGTACCATCCGACTATAATTATTGGCTATCGCCTTCAGACAAACTGTGGCGACAAGGTAAGCTAGCCAGTTGATGCAATATTTGTTTTGTATTCATAGTTACCCTCGTTCCTTCTCAATGTCACTGACAACAAATGTTTGTTGCAGGAAAACTGAGGTGGATGGTCTCGGTTCTTCCCTCGACCCCATTGGCTAAACAAGGATACCCTTCTGCCGTGGAAACCAAGTTTTCTCTACTCCAGAATTAATAATACGAACACCCTTTTTCCTTCTGAGAATTTGTGGTTTGACATTTTGATATTGGGCTTTTAGGTGTGCAATACTCCAACAAAGGAACAGTTCCTTCCAGGTACAGATATAATTAACATAGGTTTTTAAGTGCTTATCTGTAGTATTAATCTTCCCGACAACTAACCTCTGATGGGTTTTTGTTAGGTTTACAGGTAATAACTCGACCCTGTTCCCGAAGTCAATGAGCCTTCGAAAAGGATTTACACTAGAACTAATTCGACAATTCTCTCTTATTTTACAGGTTGGGTTAAATTCACGAATCGATAGCATACTTTGATTATTAAGGCTAGATTCAGTTTCACATTTGAGGGTGGGAGGGTTTGCTGGCTCTCGGCATGGCCAAACCCTCATCGTATCCCAGAATTCGTAATCGTTTAAGGGATGTTGAAAATGTCATTTGATTGTAGCCATTTTGGATTCGCAGCTTCATTGCTTGGACCTTACTATAATATTTCGAATGGTTTTGAATTGAATTAATTTATAGTCATTGTTTTATGGCATACACTACCCAACAGTGCTACTCCGTTTCTTGGTTGTTCTGAAGGTTTTTTTGGAATTTTATGGATAACCCTCGCCATATCTTGGCCTTGCAGTGGATAATCCGAGTATATGAACAGATTGCATGTAGATGAATATATTCATAGTTTAGGGTGTTTTGTATATTGAATGGAAACGGTTTATGCCAAGAATTCTGAACAGAGGAATATTTAATAATGGTTATAGCTCTTAAAGACATTTGGTTTATGCATTACTGTTCTTACTCTTTCTTCTAATAACTGATAACCTGCCAGTGAATAAGAAAATTCCCATAACTGTGATGAATCTTGAATGCATGATGAATCTCATGTATATGTTAAGTCAGGGTATATATTGAATCTAATTTTGTTCATGTTTGATAATTGAAAGGAATTTATACATTCACACTGATGGCCTTTCTCCGTTAGGAAATTAGTGAATATTTTGTTTCTTTCTTTCTTTGTGATTCAGTACTTGAATGTTTGATAATTTTAGTTTTTTTCGTTCCATAAAAATATACAATTAACAAAATCTAAGTAATGATTATAACTCTACTATCCTTGCATCTATCTATAATACAATAGGGTATTCGTTAGATTTGTAGAATTATAATATTGTCAGGTTTAGATTCAATCATAATATAAAGCTAGGGGAAAAATATGAAATCAATCCTTCTCTATGATTAATACAAGAGTATACAAGATGTTACTCATAAGCAGTAGTACCTATCTTAGAGACAGAAGAAAACAGAATCATTACTCCTAGTTATACACCATTTAAACTTTCAATAATAGGTATACTCTTTCGGTACTTATCTGTTCTGATTTATTTAACACTGTGCAATCAATACTCTTTCTGGAAGGTCTCACCAGCCAACCATGGACCTTTAAATCACATCCATGGTCCCCAATTAAGCACTTCTTTCTCCTAACAGTTTGAATAAAAGAAGTCAGGTGTCTTGGGTGTCAGGACTACTGTCCAGCCTCAAGTCACAAACCCATTCGACTGGTTTCCATAATTGAAATCTTCCCACTGGTATCGCTACCCAGCTCAAGGAAAAATTCTTGCAACCCCCTTGCTGCCCTTTCCTTTCCTCTTATGGGGAAAAGGGATGGAAACCGTTTGTAACTGTTCAAGGATTTGTTATAATTGTTTAGTATTCAGTGTTTTACCTTAATTAACCCTATAAAATTTCTTTAAACAAAAATGTCATGATACTTGACTTTTCCAGCCTTAACTTCTTAACAAACATGTTAAGTGAATTTAAAAGTTTCTAAGTTCTGCATAAACTTGGTAAAAAAAAAATATGATGCAACAAAAGGGTGTTAAAGCTCTCCCCCCTATGTGGAACATCTTCCTTCATGTTCTTCTAAGAAAATAATGTAGGATAGTCCTGCAACATGATCTCCTCTTCTTCCAAGTGGCCCCCTCCGGGCCAAAGTACATCCATTGCACTTTAACATAAGGGATGGTTCGCTTCTAGAATACAAAGAGGCTCTGCCAGCAACTCTCCCTCAGGCTCGACCTGCACAAATCATAATTGATAGTTAGAATTGTGCCAAACAACAGTTTTGACATCACATATTCATTTGTTCCTATTACCCTATATTTTCCCAGTTAATTATATGTTGAGGATTGTATACATGTTTTTTTAGAAAGGATACATGGAAGACATTGTGAACCTGGATATGGCCTAGAAGTGCTAAGTTGTATGCCACTAGTTCGATTCATTCTAGGATTTGGAATGGTCCACAATATCATGGTGCCATTTGGCACATCCCTTCCACTGTAGCATGTTTTTTCGAGGTTTAGCTTTTAGGTATACATGATCCCATATCTAGAATTCTTTATGAATCTTCTTTTTATCTGCATAAACATTTTTCCTCTCTTGCATGGCCTTTAAGTTCTAGCGAACCTTTTTCACTGTGGCCTCCATCTCAGCTAAAATATCTGGATCCAATGCTAACTTATTAACCAGGTTGTTCCAGTTTATTGGTACTCGACACTTCCTTCCATATAGTACCTCGAAAGTGCTCATGCCTAAAGACTCGTGATGGCCATTGTTATGCGTGAACTCTACTAAATTGAGGTAATCCTCCCACTTGTGGGGTTGCTACATAACGAACATTCTTAACATATCTTCGAGGACTTGGTTTACGCGTTCCATTTGGCCATCCGTTTACAGGTGGTAAGTGGTACTTAATTGAATCTGAGTACCCAACCCAACAAAAAGGGTTTTCCAAAAAGTGGATGTAAATTTTACATCTCTGTCAGAAATCACAACCTGGGGTATCCCATGTAATCGAAATATTTCCTTCATGAATATATATGCTATCTCTATTGTCTTGTAGGTGGATTTCACAGGTATAAATTGGTGTTTTACTCAACTTATCCACTACAACCATAATTGAATCATGCTACTTTCTAGTGTGGGGTAGTCCTGTAATAAAATCTAAGGTGATCGTATCCCATTTCCATTCAGGAATAGGTAATGGTTGCAAGAGACCTGCAAGATGTTGATGCTCTACCTTTACTAACTAACATTCCAGACACTTGGATAAGTACTCCACAACATCCTTTCTTAATCCTAGTTAGAAGTAACTTTTCTGGATAGCTATTAAAAATTTTTGATATCTTGGATGGGTGGCATAAGGCTTCCTGTGAAATTCATCCAGTAATAATTGCTTAACGGAATTTTTATTGGGAACACAAATTTTGTTTCTGAATGTCAGTAATTCTTCAGAAGTTATATCATAATCAGATTGTTTTCCCTCTTTCCGATCTTCTGCTACTTGCTGCAATAGAAAAGTGCATTTCGGATCCTTGAGGGATGCTTCCTTGATAATTACAAGGAGGTTAGATTGTGCCTAACTGAGATGTATTTCATAGACACAAAGCATTTTTTTGCTTAATGCATCAGCCACCCGATTTTCTTTACCTTTAAGGTGCTTCATATGGAATTTGAATTCTCTTAAATATGCAGTCCACTGGGCCTACCAAGCATTCAATCTTGACTGGTTAAAAAAAATTGTTAAACTGTTGCGATCAGTTAACAGTAGATATTTCTTCCCTAAAAGGTAGTGCTGCCACATTTTAAGTGCATGTACAACTACTGTTAACTCTAGATCATAAGTAGAGTACCGATGTTCATATTATTTCAATTTATGTGATTCATATGCGATGTCCTTTCCCTCTTGAGTTAATCCTTCTTTACTTGCATCTATGCAAACAATGAATGATTTTTCTCGATCGACTACTTTCAACAGTGGTGCAGAGGTGAGTAACTACTTCAGCTGCTCAAAACTCTACAGGCATTCTACTGTCCAATGGAAAACACACCCTTTTTTCTACAAGGAGGTCATAGGAAAAGATATTTTTGAAATTTTTTTAATGAATTGATAGTAATAACCTGCCAGACCCAAAAAGGATCTAATATCTACAACATTTTTCGAGGCTATCCATTACATTATTGTTTTGATCTTCTCTGGATCAACCGCTATTCCCTAAGCTAATATAACATAACCCAAATACTAAATTTTATCTTTGTAAAAATCACACTTGTTATACTTAGCATATAGTTGGTTATCTCGAAAAATTTTCAACAATATTCTTAAGTGTTGTTCATGTCCCTCCTAATTTTTTGAATAAATTAATATATCACCAATAAAATTCAACACAAATTTATCTAGGAAAGGTTGAAATATACTATGCATCGGGCTCATAGAAGTAGATCGGGTATTTGTAAGGCCGAAAGGAAGTATGAAAAACTCGTAATGACCGTAGCGAGTTCGGAAGGCAGTCTTACAGATGTCCTCGTCCTGTATTTGGATTTGGTGATAACTAGATCTTAGATCAATCTTAGAGAATACACTGCCCCCTTGCACTTGGTCAAATAAGTCGTCAATCTGAGGTAAAGGATATCTATTTTTGACGATGAATTTGTTTAGTTATTGATAGTCAATGCACAACCTTAAAGTCCCATCCTTCTTTCGAACAAACAGTACCGGGGCTCCCCATGGTGATACACTAGGACGAATGTACCATATGAAATATTAATTCTTAATCATTAGATTGTTGCTCTCCATTATGAACCAGCTATAATGGAAATCATGCTTTTGTCTTTGATGAGACTCCACAAAAATTTATAAGCATTCCAATGGAATGCATAAAAAATGGAGCTACAACCCACCAACGGTTGTTCGAGGCTAACTCCCTAATATCAAATTGCGAATTTGATATTCCAAATTGTGGGGCATGGTTTATAATATGTCAAGAGTGTTCAAGGTCTTCGAATTGAGTAAGTACAGTCATTTGTTTACAATTGCACAACTAGATATCAATTTAACATCAGATCCAAGTAGACTTCCTAGATTTACATTTGGAAGTCCAGGAAATATTGAAATAGTGATCTATAAAAAGGTAAAGAGGAAATCAATTGTGTTTATGATTTATTCCAAAAAGCGATAAAAAATTTGAAAATAAATTTTCATGGAAGAGGGTTGTGCAGAATTCAATCAATTATGTTCAGGATTTATTCCAAAAAGCGATCAAAAAATACGAAAATAATTTTTCAAGGAAGAGGATTGTGTACAATCCATTGCACTCTGTGGTTATGATAAAATGGTTGTGTAACAATGAGTAATGGGTTTGGAAGTAATATATATTAGTGGTTAAATTTTTATTTTCATAAAAGGAAAATAAATATTCACACTATATTAGTATTATTATATAAAATTTCCAAGTATGTTTCTTAAGACTGTGTTAGCAGATTTGTATTTTATAACTCAGTTTAGGTAGATCTCACTTAAACATGTAAATGTAAATTTAAATTTAAATTTAACATGTAATGTTTAACATTTAATATTTTTAATTTAATGTCGGTCCACTTTAAAAATCAATCTAATTATTATTTTTAATCTAATGTTGGTCATTTCTAATCTAATTATACATAAAAAGAGATATGGTAAGTAAATAAAAATATAAATAAACTAGAGGCATGGTAAATAATAAAACCTCTTTTTATATAAAATAGGTATAAAGAGATATTGTAAATAAATAAAAATTATATCAAATAGAATTAGAAATCAGCATATAGATATATACCAAGTGAATGGGTCAAATACTATTGACCAAATTATTGTTAATACCATGCAAAAAAAATTAATAACCCTAATATTAATATTAATATTAATATTAATATTAATATAATATAATATTAATATTATTAAATTTAATAACTTTGGATTAATACTATATTAAATTTGTTATATTAGAATATATATTAATATATCATTATATATATATATATATATTAACTCTAGATATATATGGGAGGGAGAAAAAAAGACATATAATGATATGGGAGGGAAGAACAAAGACATAGAATGATAGAGGTGGAGAAATAGAGGGAATGATATTATGAAAGAGAGGGGAGAGGAGGAATGAAGAGAGAGAGAGGGAGAGGAGTGAGAGAGGTAGAGAAGTGTAAGATAGGCACAGAGAGACATAAGGATGGAGGTGGGAGAGAGAGAAGGAGGGAGGGAAGGAGATAGTGAGAGGATTGGAGGGGAGAGAGAGAGAGAGAGAGATGGGGGAAGAGAGATGGAAGTAGGAGAGAAAAGGAGAGAGAAGAGGAGAGAGGGAGGGATAGAGAAATGGAGTTGGAGAGGGAGAGAGGGAGGAAAGAAGAAAGACATAGAGAGTGAGAAGTGGAGAGAGAGAGAGAGAGAAGGGAGCAATGGAGAGAGAGTATGCATGTTTAGGGGTGAGATAAAGAGACATAGAAGGGGATATGGAGACCATGGGGGGAGAAGGAGAGAGAAGGAGAAAACGAGGGATATAGTAACATAGTTGGAGAGGGAGAGAGAGAGAGTGTGTGATGGGGGGGAAGAGAGGATTGGGGTGAAAATACAGAGAGAGAGAGAGAGAGAGAGAGAGAGAGAGAGAGAGAGAGAGAGAGAGATTGGATTGAAGATAGGGAGAGAGGGGGGGAGAGAAAGGGAGAGAGAGGAAGAGAGTGATGGTGGAAGAGAGAGAGAGAGAGATGGGGGAAGAGAGACGAAGGTAGGAGAGAAAGAGAGAGAGAGAGGAGGAGGAGAGAGGGAGGGATAGAGAGATGGAGTTGGAGGGGGAGAGAGGGAGGGAAGAAGAAATACATAGAGAGTGAGAAGTGGAGAGAGAGAGGGAGTGACAAGGGAGATATGGAGAGAGAGTTTGTATGTTTGGGGGTGAGATAAAATTTCAAAGAAGGAGAGATGGAGAGCAGGTGGGAGAGAAGGAGAGGGAGAGGCATATAGTAACAGAGTTAGAAGGTGAATAGAGAGAGAGGGAGAGAGAGAGAGAGATGTGGGAGAGAAAGGAAGAGAGAGAGAATGTGGGAGAGTGGAGAGAGGTAGGGAAAGATATATGGAGATGGAGGGGGAGAGAGAGGGAGGTAAGAAGAAAATCATAGAGAAAGAAAGGTGGAAAGAGAGAGAGATGGAATTATAAGGAAGATGGAAAGAGGAGAGAGGAAAACAAGAGGGAAGAGAGATAGAAGGAGGGGAGAGGGAGAGAAGGGGAGGAGAGAGAGAGGGAGAGAGGAAGAGGGAGTGATAGATAGATATATTGGAGTAAGAGAGTGTATGTTTTGGGGGTAATATAAAGAGACAGAGGAAGATAGAGATATAGATGGAAGGTGAAGAGAAAGAAGAGAGAGATCGAGACAAGGAGGGAGAGACAGAGAGATTGATAGATATGGAGTGAGAGAGTGTGAGTGTTTGGGGGGGTGAGATAAAGAGACGAAGGAGATATAGAGGGAGATATAGATACAAATGGAGGGGAGAGAGAAGGAAGAAGATTTATTGCACTAGATGCGTTGATTTCAGTGTAAATGGTGATTTCTAATCCTATTTGATTTCTTGCACTAGATGCATTGATTTTAGTGTAGATATTGATTTCTAATGATATTTGATTATTTGTACTAGATGCATTGATTTCAATGTAGATGAATTATAATCTTATTTGATTACTTGCATTGAATACATTGATTTGAGTATAGATGGTGATTTCTAATCATATTTGATTTCTTGCACTAGATGCATAGGTTCAATGTAGATGTTGATTTCTAATTATATTTGATTGCTTGCACGAGATACATTGATTTCAATGTAGATGATTTCTAATCCTATTTGATTGCTTGCACTAAATGCATTAATTTCATTGTAGATGGTGATTTCTAATCCAATTTGATTGCTTGCACTAGATGCATTGATTCCAGTGTAGTTGTTGGTGTCTAATCTTATTTACTTACTTTCACTAGATGCATTTATTTGAGTGTAGATTTTGATTTCTAATCCTATTTGATTACTTTCATTAGATGCGTTGATTTTAGTGTAGATGTTGTTTTATAATATTATTTGATTTCTCGCATTAGATGCATTGATTTCACTGTATATGTTGATTTTTGATTTGATGTAATTGGATGTATGATGGTAAATTTGTTTTAAATCCATTGGATTAATAATGTGCATTGATTTCAGTGTAAGCACAAAAATGATTGATTATCGACAATGTACATTGATTTTTGTGTTATAGTGATTCAACCTATTAATATTGGAGAGCAAGAGAGACAAGGTATGATGTTTACTACAACAACTCGAGATAAATATTTAAATGGTTTATGATTTCAATTGTCCTTTTCATATAATCGATATGAAAATATGACAAAACTAATAAGGGTGACAATAAAAATAGTAGAAGAAAATAGTTTGAGATTGATCACAATGAAGACTATTTGTAATTGACTACATTTTTATTATTCACGTTTTCTATCATTCAACACTATTACATTGTAACTTTGCATTGAAAATTTTTATTTCATCATTTCTCATCATTAAAGTTATTTACAATATTTATCATCTCAACAAATTGAGGTAACTAAGCAAATGCAAAATTAAAATGACTAGATAAATCTCAGAAATATTTACCATATTTAAAAGAGTTATATTAATATTATATGTATTTAGATGTTATTGATAAAATTAATCATATGTTCGATAGATTTTCCTTGGCCACACACGACTAAAACCAACCTAGATCCATCTTAACTCCGAATCTATCAAGTGTCGAGAGGGATCAAATATCTCGAGGTGCAAACCTCTTTTTTGAGTGCAAAACTAGAGTAAAAGTTTGCACTGCGATAGATTTCATCCCTCTCGACACTTGATAGATCCAGAGTTAAGATGGATCTAGTTTGGTAGTTATACAAAGCATTTCATCTATTTTTTTGAAAACCCATGGTTTTTAATTATCTCGCTACTTTGTTATTTCATAGGCATAGAATGTGAGAAGTTTATTAGATGCTTTTAAGTTGTCTTCTATCATTTTCATTCTCTATCATAGCCCTTTGTTTCGTTTTCATTACTAATGGTTATGGTCCTCTAGATATGATTACATTTTTTATTTTTGTTTCTTAAATTAGGTTTTCACACCCTAAAAAACTTTTGGGACACTTTGATTGTGGAAATTTCACAATTCAAACTTGTAATTCCAACAAATCTCTGTAGAAATTTTAACAAGATAAAATGTAGAAAACCTTCCAAAAAATATAACAAATAAACTACAGTTATAAACCATAACCAATTGCTAAAATTTTCAACATAAAGAATAGTGAAATCACCATTCATCTCTAAAAATATGGTTATTAGTATTTATGAATAGTGAAATCACTATTCACCTTTAAAGTATGGTTATTAACACTTACGTAATATTTATCTTGTTATATAACATTGAATGTTATGCAAGTCACTTCATCATCATATAACATTAATCATTCCATTACTATGTAACATTAAATGTTGTGTGAAGGTATATATATTACTTGGAAATATAATTCCTACTTGTCTCAGTTGTGATTCTATGTAAAGGAGTTTGTTCCTATTATTTAGGATTTGGTTAGATCTAGATGTTTCATAGATTGGTGTGTGGTTGAGATATTCTCTCAACCAAGTGATTGTTAGTCCAAGTTAGTCTACCTATCTTGAGACAACACTTTATGTATATATATAATATGGTCAATGTAAGTTTAGTGTGCATTATTCAATCTTAAGTTGGTATCATAGCTTGTTTGGGCCTGGGACCTTGGCCCCTCCTAGGCCACAGAAATAAGAAGTATTTGTGTATTGTTTTATTTGTTTCTATGTCCATTAATTAACATTATGAGAGTCGAGGGAGTGTGGTGCTCTGTGATATAAAATTTGTTACCCGAGTATGAGTCAATCACAAGAAATTGACTAATAGAAAAATTTCTTGGGATGCTAATCAAATTAATATGGGTTGTGATTGTTACTGTTCCATTATATTAGGAGAGGAGGTTTGCAAAGATCATGTGGGGGGTGAAATGGTGTCTCTAATGCCTAGAGTTCTGCTGAAGCTCTTGCAACACATGAACAATGAAGTGAAAATTGGCGGTGATTACCAAAATGTTTTGTTGTTGGTCATTAGCATCGTTCCTGCCATGGATAACGAGGAGGATTTGTTTCCCAATAATGGCTTCGACATCAAGGTCTCTAATTGGGTGCACGTAATGTATGCGGTGACAATTCTTTGATTAACTCTCGTAGGTTTGTCGACGAATGTCAGAGGTCCTTCGATGAGGAAAGAGTGGAGGTCATTTGGCAATGGAGTGGTGGCCAAGTTTGCCATTGATTTCTCGTGCCTTCAACCTATGGATCCACATGGTGTAGTGCGTAATCCAATGAGTTGTATGTTTGATAGTGTGGATGTGCATGCCATTGTTAAGATCAAAAACTCCTTCAGAAACCTCTTAGCACTAAATAAGCTCAATGGTGAAGTCATATGATTACAATAAACCCTTTAAGTATGATGGCGCTACTCTGGCTGAGAGTATCATGGTCAACATGCAAACTCCATAAGGCCTACAGACTACAGGGGTTGAGTCCATGGGCACCAGGTCTCTACACAAGGAGCACTATTTAGCCACTGAGTCACTCAGAACAAATTGCGTCTGGTGATTATAGTGATAGATTTTAATTAATACAAAGCAGTCATTGGAGCCCAAAGTATAGGTATAGGAAATTTGGTGAGACTTACTCATCATTTTACTTTCATATTCAGGTTAACGAAACTTTGGGCATTTATTACTTACTTCTCATGATGACATGTTAATGGAGATAGCCATCACATTGTCAATCTCGGTTGTAGACATGTTTAGTAAGGTTTATTGTCACAAATGGTTTGTCACCTTAATGCAAGTCATTGTCATGATGATGTGTCAATAGCACCAAAGGAAGACAGAGGATAACTCATCCTACATGGGTAAAGATGAAACCAACACTTTCACTATGTCATAAATGAGTATATGCTTGGTGAAATGAATTGTGTTGTTGAATTTTCCTTTGAGTTTTGTAAATGAAATATCTTGAGCCTAATCAACTTAACATGTAAATATGTAAATGCAATTTGTTAGAATTGATCACTCTAACAACTGCAAATTGAAATTGGAAAGATTCAAGTCGAAGACACCAAATTTGGATCTAATTTTAGAAGAAGTTGGTTGAAGCAGTGGATAGTTGAACCAATAATAGAGATGGAGAAACAAGGTAAATGATTGTGTGTTGAAGAATAAAGCAAAATGAATATTATGATGTAACGTGAATCACACATGTAATAGTAAGCAAGTATGATGATTGTGTCTTGGTCTTTGGAAAGTATGTACCTAGTAACTCCATGAATTGGAGTGTGTAGTGTAAGCCTAATGAGGCATGTGTACCCCCATGAAGTTTGTGGTAATCTTAAAACCACTTTGTGATGCAGGTTTGTGGTAAGCCAAAAACCACTTTAGAGTGTAGATTTGTGATAATCCAAAAGCCACATGTGAGAGTGAAGTGGACAGGGATTCCAATAGGCATGGTTTAGGGTCAGCTGACAAACCCCAGGCATCGTTTAGGGTAAGTTGATAAAACCCAGAGCATGGTTATGGGTAATCTGAGAAAACCCAAGATGACGATGATAGATGGAGATTTGTAGGTACAGGTGTAGGTATGCAAGTAATGGTTGTCTGAAACATGTACACGAAGGACATCCTAGTAGATTTGCGATTGCAATGGTTGATACCCATGCATTCTAGTAGATGGTTGTTCCTTTATATGGACGTCGACATATTATTTTTTATCGTGTTTATAAATATGAGGATCATAATTAGACTTTGCATATTGAGATTGAGACAAGTAGTCATTAAGGGGGCAACTTGGAAATATAATTCCTACTTGTCTTAGTTGTGATTCTTTTAATGTAAAGGAGTTTGTTCCTATTATTTAGGAGTTGTTTAAATCTAGATGTTTCCTAGATTGGTGTGTGATTGAGATATTCTCTCAACCAAGTGATTGTGTGTCCAAGTTAATCTACCTATCTTGAGACAACACTTCATGTATATATGTAATCTGATCAATGTAAGTTTACTATGCATTATTCAATTTTAAGTATATGCAATGTTCATCTAATTTGACAACCAATATTTATGGAGTTATAGATCCATTAATACATGAGGCATGTATGTCAACCTTTGGATATTTTACTTACCCAAATCCATAGGTCGGTATATATTGCCAATGCATTAATGAAACTATTACTCTAGAAATATTAATAACTATGTAATTTCGCTATACATATCTACCATTACACAATTAGAAATAAATAATATTTGCCATCTCCATATAAGGAAAAAAATGTGATGACAATGATGGGACATAAAGGATAATGTACACATCATGGTGACCAAATTGGCTTGTATTTGGGACAAAAATATGAATATTCGAATGACATAATATTAGCAATTATAAGGCAGGTGTTGTTAAAGAAAATCCAAGAGTTAAGGCACCAAAACTGAAGTTAACAACAATTATCGACCAGATCACAGAGCATTGATGCATGTTCACTTTTTAACTATAAGTTATTATAAAACTAGGGAAGTGGGGTTGTGATCTTAGCAGTAGGCTTGTGGGAATTATCAGATTGGATTTCCAAAGAATTGGGTGGTTCTATTCAAGAAAATGTTCAAAATATGATATAGACGAAGCCATGGCTTTGTGATCTGTTTTTATTTTTATTTTTCAAGGTCTTCAAGTGGCAATGTTAGCTCTAGCATCCCCATTTCAGGGCATTCCTAGTTTGATTATTTTTGCTCTGATCTAGAAATAGACTATGCTCATGTTCTCACTCAAATCGCATGTTAGACTACCTCTTATAAATATTTATAGTTTGCAATAAGAGAAACAAGAAGATAGGTGCATTTTACAGTTTTTAAGGATATTCTTATATTGTAATGTTTCTTTTAATAATTACTTTGGTTTTCCCAGGCTCATGCAGAAGCTCAATTGCATCAATAGTGCAAGGAGGAGGCATCGCCTATCTCGCATTTGAAAGCCCCATTGGATCAACTTCAAAAATCGGTGCAACATTTGAAGAAAATGAAGTCACGGAAGAGTTTTATGTTCTTCTTGAGGAAATCTAGTGAGAATAAGAAGCAAATGAAGAAGGCAGTTCATGTGTTCGAATTTCAAGCCAAGTCAATCTATATGAACAATATTGCTTCTTCCTGCAGATCTAGTCAACTGACTTCCATTTTGCTGGCTACCATCTATAGTGCGATGCAAAAAAACAAAACCGATGTTCCCTATATGCCTCTAGTGCATCACAGCCATAGTCGTGGCAAGGTTTCTCTACCGAGACCAATATACTTGGTTACATGTAGTCTTGGTTTGAATACAATGAATTTACATTAAAGGAAGATTTTGGAAATATCTCAAAATCTCAGATTAAAGAGAGATTTCAAGAATATTTAGGATGAATCGGAAACTGGACCAATTCTCGACAATGTAAACTTTGAAGCAGGAACTATAAACTCAAAACAGGAATTCTGGCCAAAAGACCCCATAAAAACATCAAAAACAATGCTAAAAATGAAAAGTGTTGATGATGGAATAACACCTTTTTTTTTCTAGGGTAAATTTTCAACATGATTTAAAAATGGTGGTGAAAGCCAATTTTTTGTGCAAAAATTGTCCAAAAAAACCCTCAAAACGAAAAGTGTTGATGCTGTTGGGATATCACTCTTTTTCAAGGGTAAAATTTCAATATTTTGAAATAATGGCATAAAATATTTTATCATGACCCCAAAAAACATTAAATTTTTAAAAAATAATGAAAACATAAAATAAAATAAAAAATTAAAACAATGAAAAAACACAAAAAAAAGAAGTTAAAATAATAAAAAATCATAAATTAAAATATATACTAAAAAAATCAATCATAAAAAGTAAAAAAAAAAACAAATTTAATGATAAGAAATAAAAAACTAAAATAAAAATAAAAATTATAAACCAATAAATAGTAAAAAAAACATAATTAAAAAAATGGAATATATATATATATATATATATATAATCATCATTAAAAATTTTAAAATTTCTGTTTATAAACAAATTTAATGTTTTTATTTAAAATTTAACAAATTTAAACAATTATTTAAAATTAAAAAAAAAAAACAAATAAACAAAACAAAAATTAAAAATATATATTAAAATTTTTGATTTGTTTTTTTTTTTTTTTTTTTTTTCCTAAAAAAACCGTGGCCCATCCGCTCGCCCGCTGCTCATGGTGGTGCGACCCTGAGTAGAGGTTTCTTTTTTTTTTCAAAAAAAACATATTTTTTTAAATATTTTTAAATTTTAAATTTTAAATGTTTCAATTTTAATTAAAAAAAAAGGAAAGTTTAGACATTTTTTTAATTTTTTAATAGATTTTTGTTTTTAAAAAATGTGTTTAATTTTTTTTTAATAATTTTTGTTTTGAAATTAAAAAAATAAATAAAAATTAATTTTTAATTGTTTTGTTTTTAAATAAAAAAATATAAGCTTAATAAAAATGTCTTTTCTTTTAGTTAAAAATACATATTAATTTAAAACCTTAAATGTTTTTTGATTTTTTTTTTTTTTTTTTAATTTGAAAATAAATATAGATTTTTTAAATTTTCATAATTTTTTTATTAAAATTTTTTATATTAATTTTACTAATTTTTTTTGGTTAATTTTCTATTTTTTTAATTGACTCTTTTTTTCTTGCTATTTTTATTTACTTAATTAATATATATATATATATATATATATATATATATATATATAACTTTTGCAAATTTTTTTATGGTTTATGAGATAAAAAAAAAAAAAAATAACATTTTTATTTTAGTTTTTGTTTATATATATATATATATATATATATATATATATATATATATATATATAAATCAACATTTAAAAAATAAAAATAAAAACAACTTGAAAATTCATTAAGTAACCATAATTTAAAAAAAAAAATGGACATAATAAATTTTAAAGTGTGAAAAATAAGTCCTCTAAAAAATGTATGCTACATCAACACGTTTCAAAATCAGTATGAAAATCACTAACATTTAAAAAAAGTATTTATATCTGATACATAAGAAAATTTAAAGTGTCAAAAATATGCTCCCAAAAAAAGAATTGTATTCTGCATTACCACTTTTCAAAATCAGGTCACGTTTTTACTACCCCTATGAAGCGAATAATGATATCGGTTATTTAAAGTGCCAAAAACTATGCTCTAAAAAAATATGTGTGTTCTGCATCGCACCTTTTCAAAATCGGGTCAATTTTTTGCTATCGCTACAAAACCGGTAACAGTATCAGTTCCTATTTCAAAGTTTACATTGTTTCTACCTGTCAAAGTAGAAATATTTATGAAATCTACAATTCAAAGTGGAAATGTGCCCTATATCCTTGTGGTGCATCGCAACCATAGCTGTAGTAGGGTTTCTGTCATAGCAAGGTTTCTCTGTCCATGCCAATATACTTAGTTACATAAAAATTTCTGCAATGTAGTATTTCTGTAATATCTTAAATTTAAATTTATATCCACTGTAAATTTCAGGAATATTTTGAAATCTAATAGTTAGAAAATTAATCAATTATTTAACCCATTCTAAAATATTCCTAAAAGCTACAATAAACAGATTTAAATGTGTATTTCATCTACCTATACTAAACAAAACACAACACAAAAATACAAAAAACTACAACTTAAAGTAAATTTGTGCACCGAAAAGATATCGTTTATCTTCTGCATATTTTGTTTTGCATCGATACTTTCGAGAGCTCAGATGATAATGCAAATGATACCACCTCAACTTTGTCCCAACTTGGTGATTTTCCATGTTGTTGATTATATATATATATATATATATATATATATATATATATATATGATGCAACATTTTTCCAAGAATAAGATGTAACAGCCCCGAAATATCAACACATAATTAATACCTCTCATCTTCTTCACCATCTATTAAATAGAGCAAACATTAAAAGGGAACCACATTGCACACTCCATGTGTCAACATGCGTATACTGTTTTCTTGTTTATTCTTTGTTTTTACTTTTTGATAGTTATTTACATGATTTTACCTATTTTTCTTTTTTTTATTTCTTTTGTTTTTTATTTTTTTTTATAGTTTTACTTGTTTTTTTTTTTTTTTTATAGTTATACTGATTTTTACTATTTTTCTTGTTTTATTTCTTTTATTTATATTTATTTAAAATAAGTAATTAATTTATTATAATTTATTTATTTATTATGATTTATTATTTAATATTTATTATTTTTATTATTTATTATTTATTATTAAAAGACATTACATAAAATAGATGGTATGCCATGTCAACAATGATAATGTTGTGGTTCCCATACTTTTATAGTTTCTAGTTAAACACCATTCTACCCATGACACATAAGCCCTTATGCCACTTGAAATGGGCTGACTTACTTTTATTAGAATACATATTTGGATTCACTTGACGAAAAGTTATAGTCTAAAGGATCAAAATAATAATTGCAAGTTAGGCATAAAAGAGATTCCAATTAAAAAAGATGAGCAGCTGGAGTACATATGTTTTTATAAATTTCAAAAATTTAAAGTTATTTTCAATTTTTTATTTTAAAAAATCATAAAATGTAATTAATTTTTTTTTATTTAAAAATATTAAAAATTATAATTAAAGTTTATGTTGATTTGGAAAAAGACTCGTGCAGTGGAAAAGACCAAGAATATATATAACGTATTCATATCCACAAACCCAAACAATATATATGGCTGAGTGAATGTGGAAATTGAATCCAGAAAAACTCAGCTGAATTTAATTTGATGGTACATTCTAAAATCCAAACAATATATATAACTGAGTGAATGTGGAGATTGAATCTAAATTTAATTTGATTGTACATTCTAAAATCTAAATAATAAATAATATATATGACTGAGTGAATGTGGAGATTAAATCTAAAAGTATTTAGTTAAATTTAATTTAGTTATATTTTTTTAATTTTGGAAATTTGATAAATAAAAATAAAATCACATAATTAACTTTATTCATATCTATCAAACAATTAAATTTACTCTATTCATCAAATTTATAAAATATTCCAAAAAATTTCAATCCAATCCAAAAATAAACATGAAGAGAAAACCTTACCAAAAACAGGCAGAAACTTCATCAAAACCATCTAAATGGCATAGGAAGTCCTTGGCCGCCCTAACACTCGACATAGCCTATAAAATGTGCTTAATCTATTTTGGAGTCCTGAAGTTTATACTCATAAAACCCAAAGCAATGAAGGCTGAGGCATTAAAATGATATCCTGAAATACTACACTACTGGTTGAAGATTTCCATGTAGCAGCCATATCGGAGCCGCAAACGGGTGAGCTAGAAAATTGGTCACGATGTTAACCATTTATTACATGTCACATGGTAATGGTAATTTTGGTTTGACTGGTATATAAAACTATTTTAAGGAATGTATGGGCATCTGCAAATTAAATAATGAGACTAAATTATGAATGCCCCACGACAAGGTAGAAACACTGTCATAGCACTTCAATTTATTCAGCTTTTCCGATTTCAAATTTTTGATTGGCTATTTCAAATAGTTTGAGTAATGGCCTTTAACAGGTTTCTGGTCAGGAAGCGAGAAGAACAACACTTGCATAGCTTGAAAATGAGTAAAACACGCTTTCACAAATTGAAAATCAACCAGATAAGTATATTTATTCATTATCAAATATTTTAATGAGTAGTTTATTTATGTAGCATTTTCTGTTTCTCTTACTTACATAAAGACTCACAACCAAACTTCAAATGATGATAGTTTGGTGATCTCAAAGAAGTTCTGAATCAATGATGATAATGTTTTCTTGGAAGAGAAATCTCATATATATAGTTTATTTTAAATAATAAATAATAAATAAAATTAATAGATGTAACAAAGTATAGTTTTTATTTTATTATTAATTAATTAAAATTGTGTAGAATATGGAAAAAAGGTAATCAAAATTTTCTTTCTACTCTACACAATAACAAAGATGAAACCATTTTTACTTAGATAACATAAATTCATTTACTCTACACAATAACATATCAAATATCAAGAGGTGAAACCATTTTTACTTAGATATCATAGATTCACTTACTCTATGACCCTAAAACGAGAACTCAAAAAGATGTAGTAAAAGGCATCATAGTTAGAGGCATATGTGCCATATCCCACTCTTCCACCAACATTTAGCCTAGCATCCATTTGGGGGTTGAAACCATGTTCTAGAGCTTCTAGATCTAGATCCTATTATATTTCGAGGGCCATAGCCTATTCTAGTAGTACCACAGCTACTTTTAATTCCTTGGTGTTTTGATAAAAGATCTTGTTCCCGCTAATGATGTTACTACAAATAATGTTTCGACATGGCCTATTGGTTCTATGGATGATTGAAAGAAAACATATGTTCTTAGTCGAGTTGTTATGGCATATGCTTGTGTTTCCACCTTAGTGTCATTTTCTTGTGTCGTTCCGTCGTTTCCTCATTTTCCAAGGAGTGTTGCGAATTTGCATGGATTCAATGGAATAATTATATGAGGATTTTTTCCCAAGAAGGAGAATCCTTTTTGGAGAAGCTTTTATATATATTATGGTATAATTATATTACAACAAAGTACAATCCATACATTATGATATAATTATATTACAACGAAGTACAATTTATACATATGTTGTCAACAGTAACCCAACAATGCTTTACAAACATTGTGAAATGCAATCCAACATGTATGAGTGTACGTGAATAAGAAGGGCAAAATTGCACCGTCCCAACCACCCAAAACAACAATGCTATACAAATACATACGAGGATTACACATATCGTCCACAGGTATATATTTTTAATTTTTTTACATATAAAACTATACCAAATATATTAATTTATATGTGCAGAAGGTGCGAAAATGCGGATGCCTCTTTCACATCGTGCTCCTTCCGCACACATTCCCTGCTCTACACAAACTGTAAAGTGGAATTCCTTTTGTTATTCTTTGGTGTTTAAAATGCTTTGGAGATGAGACAAGACTTTTACAAATCAATTTGATTATGGTGTTGTTAATCGTTCACTTATAGCTAAAAGAACATAACAAATTTGTGCAGCATGATGATTTAACTACTCGACCGATTGCTTATCCAAGTTGCGTCTCACTTTGAAAGGAAAGCCAAAATGGTCCACGCTCACGATTATCACACACCTTTCCCTAAAAATTAAGAAACATATTACCCGTATCTCAACGTATTGTAGCTTTGAAAGATGCCAGATGCTGGACATATATGTGTTTAGTGCTAGAAGCTACATGCCTCCTCATGGGACCTGCACACGTGTAATTTTTCTACATTGTTATTGACAGACATGTGCAACATACTCTTCATTGGAGATATCCTCTATTGATGAGGATTAGCTACCATTCTGTGACGATGCTTATCTCATAATGAAGACAGGTTACAAGTCGTCTCCCCATTTCATTCCATTCCACCTCCAATGAGTGTGTCTCCTATCCATATTAAAACCTCAAGGTTGTACAATCCTCTGTTTGGGATTAATATCTCTAAGAATATTGATTATAGTATATAAGTATCATATTTCTTATTTATTGTTGGATTTTTTCTTAAATAGGCCTCATTTTAATTATAGATTTGATTATTGTTTGAAAATGTATGTGAAATGTAATTATTTTTTTTTAAAGTTTATCTTAAATTTTTGTTTTGTCATAGATATTTACTTAAATAACATGAAAAATTTCACACTTATTTAATTTTTTTTAATAATTTTAATTAACATCATGATTAATGGTTATAAATAATGTTTTATTTTCAATGTAAATTGAAGGTATTAGAGAATTTTATGGAACGAAAGAAATTAATGGTTACCTATGGGTGAAAGCATGAAGATGGGTAACACTTTTAGATCAAATGTGGCAATGAAATTTAAGTTTTTCCTCTTTTATTGAATTGCACCCTTCAAAATGCATATAAGAATTATGGATTTTGATTCAGAGTAAAAAGAAAATATGTGGAGACTTATGTTGTTGTCTTAATGATATTTTTTGAAAAAAAATATAGTGTCGTATAATCTCTCAATTTTCCATTAAATGCAATATATGTCCTTGAACTTAAGAAATTTGTGTGTGGTCACATAGCATAACTTAGTTAAATAGTGTTATATATATATATATATATATATATATATATATATATATATATATATATATATATATATATATATATATATATATATATATATATATAAGCATGATTTACATGGAGAGAACTAAGTTTTTCATATTTAGAAATCTTTTTTTTATGCAAAATTGTGTTTTTTATGGTCACATAGCATAACTTAGTCTAAATAGTGTAATATATGTATATATAAACATGATTTATATGGAGAGAACTAAGTTTTTCATATTAGAAATCTATTTTTTTTTATGCAAAATTGTGTTTTTTATTATTTTTTGAAGTTGGCGAAGTAATATTTCAATTTCATTTTGGATACACATGTTTGCATAAGTTTTTTTTCAAGTCTTTAAATAAATTGAAAAACCATGATACCCTTTTGAAGATGACTCATAAACAAAGATAGCAGTATTTTTTGAAAATTTTTCATTGTGTATATTTATGTTATAGACTTTTTATTCAGCCCCTTTTGAAACTGTCCAAAAAAATTCAAGTGTTATGTTTAAAAGAAATTAAATGAAAAATATCATATGAATTTGAAAGTGTCAAATTCATATGCCATTGGATAGAGGATTCTTTCATGAATCCAATGTGATTATCTCCACCACTTAAGGACAATTCTTGCCCTAAATCCGATAGGGTGCAAAATGGGCTTGCAGAGAAATCTGTAGAAGAGGTGCAGAAACTATAATTTTTAGGACTTCAAGAGCTCGATTGAGCTTTTTAAATACTCGATCGAGTGCTTAAGTTCAAAATTCAAATTTCTCTGCATACATGGTTATCCAGTAGCTCAATCGAGACATTAAAAAACTAACCTGCTCACAACTTTTTGTTAATGGTATTAATGGTGAATCATATAGTTCAAGGGCTTGATCGAGCTGTTTACCTAGGTTAGAAAACAACTCGATTGAGGGTTTGTTTAAACGCTCGATTGAGCTATTTTTAAGCACCTCAACAGCTCGATTGAGTGCTTAACATTACTCGATCAAGTATACGTTTTTCAACAAAACACGCCCTCATTTGCCAAAAAGTATAACCCATCTTCATGCTTTGACCCCCATTTATTTCACGCAATGCAGAGTGCGAAGGTTTACAGAAGTAAGACATGTTTTTTATGCAATGCAGAAGTACTTCTAATCATACTTCTCTACACTTTAAATTGCAATTTACTATGAAAAGTAAGTATTATCTATGACCATTAATCATGACGTTGATTAAGACTGTTAAAAAAATTTACATGAGTGTGCAATTAGTGTATTGGTCATGTTTCAATAACAAAATAGTAAATATTAAAACCCATAAAGAAATCAATCAAACTTTCAAATCAATAAAATCTACTATCTAATGCAATTGAGCTTGCTTAACAATGAATTGGTAATGCAATTATATTGTGTAATGCATTCAAACGTGAGTAATGGTGCAATTATACCATATAAAGCAAGCACCCAAGCTTGCAAAGAAGCATTCAACAAGTAATTGGTTGTGTAATGCAAGGGAAAGAACATCCCAGAGTAAATTGGCCAACTTTATTTAGTTATTCTCTCTTCTGATAGTAGAAGTTGCTTGCAAATTGTCAAAGGCAACAAAATTATGAAGAATATTTGTCATGATGATGACGTGCCTTGTTGGCCATATCAGAAGGTAACTTTTCAATCAAACTTATTCAATTATTTGCAATTTTTATGATATTCATTGAAGACATAGTTATTTGCATTATTTTCCAAATTCAAAATGTTTTTTTCTTTCCTTATTTTTTCATTTTATGGATCACGGATTAAAAAGATAGACTGTTAAATTGCAACTCCGAAACAAAATTTTGCCAAGGTTAATGGGTATGAAGTCGTAAACAGATGGAACATAATTGACTGAAGAAGCAAAATCATGCTTAGTACTATGCAGGTAAAACACCAAAATCAAATTGATTTGAACAAGTATTTTCCCATCCCTTGAGCATTTATTTCACAAGAATTTATAAACACCAAAGAATAAGAATAATATTTTTTTTTACAATTTGTGTGGAGCGGGGAATGTGTGCATGATGCAGAAGGGAAATCACATTTCCACACCTTCTGCATGATGTATAAATTAAGATATTTGTTATAGTTTCATAGGTAAAAAATTTAAAAATATATACCTTGTGGATGACATGCACAAGCCTCATGTGATCCTTTCATCGAATCCATGCAAATTCGCAACACTTCTTGGAAAACGAGAAAATGGTGGAACGACACAGGAAAATGACACTAAGGTGGAAACATAAGCATATGCCATAATAACTTGACTAGGAACATATGCAGATGTAGGAACACCTATAGGCACTGGAATTAGCTTTGTTTGTGTTGTCTTTGCATCATCCCTAGGAGAAATAGGCCATGTTGAAACATCATTCATAGTGACATCATTAAACCGAAAGAAGAGCTTTTATAAAAAAACTGCAAAACTAAAACTAGCTGTGCCACAATTGGAACATGCTATAGCCCTAGGACTATAATAGGATCCATATCTAGAGGCTTTGCAACAAACTTTCAACTTGGAAGGGATGCCAGGTGAAATGTTGGTGGAAGAGTGGGAGATGGTGCATCTGCCTCTAACTATGATGCCTTTTCCTATGCCTTTGTGGGTTCTCGGTTTAGGGCATAAGGTAAGTGAATCTATGATATTAAAGTAAAGGTTGTCTCATGTTTCAATTCATTGATTGGGCTATTGAGACCCAAAGGTAGTTGTTTACTCAAAAGCCATTGTAGTAGTTGTAGATTTGGAGACGTCGTAGTATGTATAGGTAGAGTAAAGTGCCTCTGCAATAGAGTATGGCTCTCGATCTATATCAATTGGAACATATTCTTTGATTAGACCCTCTACTGGTGGATACACCAGGTTCTACGCATAGTGCCCAACTACATTGGATCAAGGTCAATTGATTCAATTTTGTAAGATTATCTAATATACCATAAATTTTGCAAAAACATAGAAATAAGTAAAATTTTATCACAAATTATATATAAATACCCTTTGTATCCCTCACAAGTAGTGGTATTTTATAGACTTGAATACTCGCATAGCTTAATTTTCTAAAATTTAATGGTTATATTTTTTTAAAATAATTATTAAATGTGTAGGTGTAAAGGTATCACAGTGAAAGCTTCATCTGCACCTCCAGACTCCACACAATGGCTATAGTTTAATGGCTTACATAGCTGAATGTTGATTTTATATTTTATATCTCAAACATAACTGTAATCACTGAGCTAAAGACTGAATTAAGTGGTTCAATCACCCAATTAAATTGGAACTTGTAGGACCATAAATAATAGGTTGTTTGTTGAAACATCAAAATTGATAGTGTCATCCACGTTTGAGACATGTGTGGAGTGTGGAGGTGCTGAGGAAGAAAGCTTCCTCTACACCTCTACATTTTGCACAATGTATCAAGGTTATGGAAAATAAGAAAAACACCATTCACGTGTGTTCTTACCCCTTTTCTTCTTAGCACTTGCAAAGTGAGAGGTTACAATTGGAAATTGGAGTGTAGGCAGAGATTTGGAAATTGCCAATCATTGCAACTATGATCTAGACTTGCAATAATAGATGCATTAACTGGATATACTAATATACATCATTCCAGAATCAATGATAATACCTTTTCTTCCATTTTCTTAACTATGATGTTATGCAACTACAACCTTGTTTTAAAATACACCTAAGTAGAAAATAAATAAATTATACCTCTTATACAATGACTCAAATCTAAAACATTCCTTTCATATTATTTAATGCGTTTACCAATTAAACTTCTTTACTTATGATATTGCAACAATGGACAATAGTATATATTATATGTTTTTTTTTGTGGTGGTTAATGGGATCAATAGAATCATCATAGATTTTGTCATTTGAATAAAAGGATAAGACTTTATCTATGCATGGGTGTATGAATAACTATATCATTCTAGAATATTAATTATAAATTATGGTATCATCATGATTACTCATGAAGTGCAATTTATGGAGAAAGGAAGGGGAACTAGATATCAAGCTTAGGGTGCTCTTGTTTAGGATCGCATTGAGGAGAAAAGGAAAGGCAAGATGACCAATCCAAATATGTCAAACCTCAATGTAGAACCTATTTATGTTTGAAGATCAAAGAAGAGCCAAGTGGATACCATAATTTAGAGTTCCTCTCTCATGGAACTAAATATCTTTCTTAGTCCACAATTATAGATTTGTATTCCATAGAAACACAAGATACATTTGTTTCATAACCCTTTTTCAAGTCATCAACTCCCATTTTTTCCACCCCACTAGCACAAAAATAGTTGAAAAATTATATGCCGATCCAGTCTAGATTAGGTGTCATGTAACGAAACATGTGTTAATCCCAATAAACTAAAGAATAATGAATTTCACATAAAATAGGGAGGAAAAAGGGCCTGCATAGATCTCTATTATAGTACCTAGAACTTTTAACCATAGGTCTGCATGTAGAGTTTTTATCTTTCAGTGTTGTTTGATAAGTAATCAAAGGTTGAGATAGATATATGCTAGAATACTTTTACAAGAATATTTAAAATTTCAGAGACCTCATTATCCTCCTCATGTGGTCTTGTGTGACAAACATTAATCATCTTGTAGGGTCCTAATCATAAAACAAATGAAACTCTGGATGAGAAGGATGGAACCATGATGTTATGATTCCCTAAATGGAATTGCATAGAAACACAATAGGCAAGTTGTGAGGTTAAGTTTCCCTACTAGAAATGGTTTATATGATGAACAAATATGGTACAAAGTTGCGGTTGGTGAAAAAGGTTATGCTTCTTATCTTTCTCACTGATATTTTCTTTGATGAAAAGCAAAGTGTTCACTTGAAACACGTGGCTTAAAAATCTTCTATGCATGTCAAACCAAAACTATGAGAAAATTTTTGAATGCCTACTTGGTAATGGAGAAAACTATGAATAGTTCACAGTTTCACCCATTCTTAAGTAGAGAATCACAAGCTTGTGCCTTGGTGATATATGGTTTTGCTCATATTTGACTCACATGTTTAGGTTTTCACCCATTTTTGTGTAGGATATCATAACCTTGTAACTAGCCCATTCATCATTTCACCATTTCTAAGCACACTCATGATTGAATGCATTTCTAGGAAAAGAAACCTTAAGAGTTTGTAAGGTGGATAATGGTTGCAAACTTGAACAAGTTGAGAATGGGGTTTCACTTGTTCAATATTGTACATAAAATCTAGAATAACATAATTATTTTCATTATATACTTCTAAATATACCTTGATGAATATGATTATTTATTAATGATAACTATGACAAAGTTTTAGATTTGACTACACAAAAATATGTGGAACCATAAACATGAATGACCAAGTTACAAAGTCATGATTTCTCATTCATAAATAGGAAAAACCATAAATAAGCTAAATGAAAGAAGTCTTTGAATAAAATTATTATTACCTACTGAAAAATAATAAAATAATATAAATGAAAATGTTAAGATCAATTACTTATAAATGACAAAACCACTATATTAACACTAACAAAACAACCCTACCCTATGAAAATAA